>OY735872.1:797500-1997500 GCA_963506565.1 Tachystola acroxantha
CAAAAACGTAGGTCGTGGAAGAACTTTTCATATATTGTCGATGATAGCTCTCTAGGATACGCGAATACTGACATACTCAGTTTGATCCAATTTCTTTCGTGGTAGATGATGTGAATTTTTTTTGGAAAAAATTTCAACGTTTTATTCCGTAGACAAAAACGTAGGTCGTGGAAGAACTTTTCATATATTGTCGATGATAGCTCTCTAGGATACGCGAATATTGGCATACTCAGTTTGATCGAATTTCTTTCGTGGTAGATGATGTAATTTTTTTTGGTAAAAATTTCAACGTTTTATTCCGTAGACAAAAACGTAGGTCGTGGAAGAACTTTTCATATATTGTCGATGATAGCTCTCTAGGATACGCGAACATTGGCATACTCAGTTTGATCGAATTTCTTTCGTGGTAGATGATGTGAATTTTTTTTGGAAAAAATTTCAACGTTTTATTCCGTAGACAAAAACGTAGGTCGTGGAAGAACTTTTCATATATTGTCGATGATAGCTCTCTAGGATACGCGAATATTGGCATACTCAGTTTGATCGTATTTCTTTCGTGGTAGATCATGTGAATTTTTTTTGGAATTTTTTTTAACGTTTTATTCCGTAGACAAAAACGTAGGTCGTGGAAGAACTTTTCATATATTGTCGATGATAGCTCTCTAGGATACGCGAATATTGGCATACTCAGTTTGATCGAATTTCTTTCGTGGCAGATGATGTGATTTTTTTTTGGAAAATATTTCAACGTTTTATTCCGTAGACAAAAACGTAGGTCGTGGAAGAACTTTTCATATATTGTCGATGATAGCTCTCTAGGATACGCGAATATTGGCATACTCAGTTTGATCGAATTTCTTTCGTGGTAGATGATGTGAATTTTTTTTGGAAAAAATTTCAACGTTTTATTCCGTAGACAAAAACGTAGGTCGTGGAAGAACTTTTCATATATTGTCGATGATAGCTCTCTAGAATACGCGAATATTGGCATACTCAGTTTGATCGAATTTCTTTCGTGGTAGATGATGTGAATTTTTTTTGGAAAAAATTTCAACGTTTTATTCCGTAGACAAAAACGTAGGTCGTGGAAGAACTTTTCATATATTGTCGATGATAGCTCTCTAGGATACGCGAATATTGGCATACTCAGTTTGATCGAATTTCTTTCGTGGTAGATGATGTGAATTTTTTTTGGAAAAAATTTCAACGTTTTATTCCGTAGACAAAAACGTAGGTCGTGGAAGAACTTTTCATATATTGTCGATGATAGCTCTCTAGGATACGCGAATATTGGCATACTCAGTTTGATCAAATTTCTTTCGTGGTAGATGATGTGAATTTTTTTTGGAAAAAATTTCAACGTTTTATTCCGTAGACAAAAATGTAGGTCGTGGAAGAACTTTTCATATATTGTCGATGATAGCTCTCTACGATACGCGAATATTGGCATACTCAGTTTGATCGAATTTCTTTCGTGGTAGATGATGTGAATTTTTTTTGGAAAAAATTTCAACGTTTTATTCCGTAGACAAAAACGTAGGTCGTGGAAGAACTTTTCATATATTGTCGATGATAGCTCTCTAGGATACGCGAATACTGACATACTCAGTTTGATCCAATTTCTTTCGTGGTAGATGATGTGAATTTTTTGTTGGAAAAAATTTCAACGTTTTATTCCGTAAACAAAAACGTAGGTCGTGGAAGAACTTTTCATATATTGTCGATGATAGCTCTCTAGGATACGCGAATATTGGCATACTCAGTTTGATCGAATTTCTTTCGTGGTAGATGATGTAATTTTTTTTGGTAAAAATTTCAACGTTTTATTCCGTAGACAAAAACGTAGGTCGTGGAAGAACTTTTCATATATTGTCGATGATAGCTCTCTAGGATACGCGAACATTGGCATACTCAGTTTGATCGAATTTCTTTCGTGGTAGATGATGTGAATTTTTTTTGGAAAAAATTTCAACGTTTTATTCCGTAGACAAAAACGTAGGTCGTGGAAGAACTTTTCATATATTGTCGATGATAGCTCTCTAGGATACGCGAATATTGGCATACTCAGTTTGATCGTATTTCTTTCGTGGTAGATCATGTGAATTTTTTTGGAAAAAATTTCAACGTTTTATTCCGTAGACAAAAACGTAGGTCGTGGAAGAACTTTTCGTATATTGTCGATGATAGCTCTCTAGGATACGCGAATATTGGCATACTCAGTTTGATCGAATTTCTTTCGTGGTAGATGATGTGAATTTTTTTTGGAAAAAATTTCAACGTTTTATTCCGTAGACAAAAACGTAGGTCGTGGAAGAACTTTTCATATATTGTCGATGATAGCTCTCTAGGATACGCGAATATTGGCATACTCAGTTTGATCGAATTTCTTTCGTGGTAGATGATGTGAATTTTTTTTGGAAAAAATTTCAACGTTTTATTCCGTAGACAAAAACGGAGGTCGTGGAAGAACTTTTCATATATTGTCGATGATAGCTCTCTAGGATACGCGAATATTGGCATACTCAGTTTGATCGAATTTCTTTCGTGGTAGATGTGAATTTTTTTTGGAAAAAATTTTAACGTTTTATTCCGTAGACAAAAACGTAGGTCGTGGAAGAACTTTTCATATATTGTCGATGATAGCTCTCTAGGATACGCGAATATTGGCATACTCAGTTTGATCGAATTTCTTTCGTGGTAGATGATGTAATATTTTTTGGAAAAAATTTCAACTTTTTATTCCGTAGACAAAAACGTAGGTCGTGGAAGAACTTTTCATATATTGTCGATGATAGCTCTCTAGGATACGCGAATATTGGCATACTCAGTTTGATCGAATTTCTTTCGTGGTAGATGATGTGAATTTTTTTTGGAAAAAATTTCAACGTTTTATTCCGTAGACAAAAACGTAGGTCGTGGAAGAACTTTTCATATATTGTCGATGATAGCTCTCTAGGATACGCGAATATTGGCATACTCAGTTTGATCCAATTTCTTTCGTGGTAGATGATGTGATTTTTTTTTGGAAAATATTTCAACGTTTTATTCCGTAGACAAAAACGTAGGTCGTGGAAGAACTTTTCGTATATTGTCGATGATAGCTCTCTAGGATACGCGAATATTGGCATACTCAGTTTGATCGAATTTCTTTCGTGGTAGATGATGTGAATTTTTTTTGGAACAAATTTCAACGTTTTATTCCGTAGACAAAAACGTAGGTCGTGGAAGAACTTTTCATATATTGTCGATGATAGCTCTCTAGGATACGCGAATATTGGCATACTCAGTTTGATCGAATTTCTTTCGTGGTAGATGATGTGAATTTTTTTTGGAAAAAATTTCAACGTTTTATTCCGTAGACAAAAACGTAGGTCGTGGAAGAACTTTTCATATATTGTCGATGATAGCTCTCTAGGATACGCGAATATTGGCATACTCAGTTTGATCGAATTTCTTTCGTGGTAGATGATGTGAATTTTTTTTGGAAAAAATTTCAACGTTTTATTCCGTAGACAAAAACGTAGGTCGTGGAAGAACTTTTCATATATTGTCGATGATAGCTCTCTAGGATTCGCGAATATTGGCATACTCAGTTTGATCGAATTTCTTTCGTGGTAGATGATGTGATTTTTTTTTGGAAAAAATTTCAACGTTTTATTCCGTAGACAAAAACGTAGGTCGTGGAAGAACTTTTCATATATTGTCGATGATAGCTCTCTAGGATACGCGAATATTGACATACTCAGTTTGATCCAATTTCTTTCGTGGTAGATGATGTGAATTTTTTTTGGAAAAAATTTCAACGTTTTATTCCGTAGACAAAAACGTAGGTCGTGGAAGAACTTTTCATATATTGTCGATGATAGCTCTCTAGGATACGCGAATATTGGCATACTCAGTTTGATCGAATTTCTTTCGTGGTAGATGATGTGAATTTTTTTTGGAAAAAATTTCAACGTTTTATTCCGTAGACAAAAACGGAGGTCGTGGAAGAACTTTTCATATATTGTCGATGATAGCTCTCTAGGATACGCGAATATTGGCATACTCAGTTTGATCGAATTTCTTTCGTGGTAGATGATGTGATTTTTTTTTGGAAAATATTTCAACGTTTTATTCCGTAGACAAAAACGTAGGTCGTGGAAGAACTTTTCGTATATTGTCGATGATAGCTCTCTAGGATACGCGAATATTGGCATACTCAGTTTGATCGAATTTCTTTCGTGGTAGATGATGTGAATTTTTTTTGGAACAAATTTCAACGTTTTATTCCGTAGACAAAAACGTAGGTCGTGGAAGAACTTTTCATATATTGTCGATGATAGCTCTCTAGGATACGCGAATATTGGCATACTCAGTTTGATCGAATTTCTTTCGTGGTAGATGATGTGAATTTTTTTTGGAAAAAATTTCAACGTTTTATTCCGTAGACAAAAACGTAGGTCGTGGAAGAACTTTTCATATATTGTCGATGATAGCTCTCTAGGATACGCGAATATTGGCATACTCAGTTTGATCGAATTTCTTTCGTGGTAGATGATGTGAATTTTTTTTGGAAAAAATTTCAACGTTTTATTCCGTAGACAAAAACGTAGGTCGTGGAAGAACTTTTCATATATTGTCGATGATAGCTCTCTAGGATTCGCGAATATTGGCATACTCAGTTTGATCGAATTTCTTTCGTGGTAGATGATGTGATTTTTTTTTGGAAAAAATTTCAACGTTTTATTCCGTAGACAAAAACGTAGGTCGTGGAAGAACTTTTCATATATTGTCGATGATAGCTCTCTAGGATACGCGAATATTGACATACTCAGTTTGATCCAATTTCTTTCGTGGTAGATGATGTGAATTTTTTTTGGAAAAAATTTCAACGTTTTATTCCGTAGACAAAAACGTAGGTCGTGGAAGAACTTTTCATATATTGTCGATGATAGCTCTCTAGGATACGCGAATATTGGCATACTCAGTTTGATCGAATTTCTTTCGTGGTAGATGATGTAATTTTTTTTGGAAAAAATTTCAACGTTTTATTCCGTAGACAAAAACGTAGGTCGTGGAAGAACTTTTCATAAATTGTCGATGATAGCTCTCTAGGATACGCGAATATTGGCATACTCAGTTTGATCGAATTTCTTTCGTGGTAGATGACGTGAATTTTTTTTGGAAAAATTTCAACGTTTTATTCCGTAGACAAAAACGTAGGTCGTGGAAGAACTTTTCATATATTGTCGATGATAGCTCTCTAGGATACGCGAATATTGGCATACTCAGTTTGATCGTATTTCTTTCGTGGTAGATCATGTGAATTTTTTTGGAAAAAATTTCAACGTTTTATTCCGTAGACAAAAACGTAGGTCGTGGAAGAACTTTTCGTATATTGTCGATGATAGCTCTCTAGGATACGCGAATATTGGCATACTCAGTTTGATCGAATTTCTTTCGTGGTAGATGATGTGAATTTTTTTTGGAACAAATTTCAACGTTTTATTCCGTAGACAAAAACGTAGGTCGTGGAAGAACTTTTCATATATTGTCGATGATAGCTCTCTAGGATACGCGAATATTGGCATACTCAGTTTGATCGAATTTCTTTCGTGGTAGATGATGTGAATTTTTTTGGAAAAAATTCCAACGTTTTATTCCGTAGACAAAAACGGAGGTCGTGGAAGAACTTTTCATATATTGTCGATGATAGCTCTCTAGGATACGCGAATATTGGCATACTCAGTTTGATCGAATTTCTTTCGTGGTAGATGTGAATTTTTTTTGGAAAAAATTTCAACGTTTTATTCCGTAGACAAAAACGTAGGTCGTGGAAGAACTTTTCATATATTGTCGATGATAGCTCTCTATGATACGCGAATATTGGCATACTCAGTTTGATCGAATTTCTTTCGTGGTAGATGATGTGAATTTTTTTTGGAAAAAATTTCAACGTTTTATTCCGTAGACAAAAACGTAGGTCGTGGAAGAACTTTTCATATATTGTCGATGATAGCTCTCTAGGATACGCGAATATTGGCATACTCAGTTTGATCGAATTTCTTTCGTGGTAGATGATGTGAATTTTTTTTGGAAAAAATTTCAACGTTTTATTCCGTAGACAAAAACGTAGGTCGTGGAAGAACTTTTCATATATTGTCGATGATAGCTCTCTAGGATACGCGAATATTGGCATACTCAGTTTGATCCAATTTCTTTCGTGGTAGATGATGTGATTTTTTTTTGGAAAAAATTTCAACGTTTTATTCCGTAGACAAAAACGTAGGTCGTGGAAGAACTTTTCGTATATTGTCGATGATAGCTCTCTAGGATACGCGAATATTGGCATACTCAGTTTGATCGAATTTCTTTCGTGGTAGATGATGTGAATTTTTTTTGGAACAAATTTCAACGTTTTATTCCGTAGACAAAAACGTAGGTCGTGGAAGAACTTTTCATATATTGTCGATGATAGCTCTCTAGGATACGCGAATATTGGCATACTCAGTTTGATCGAATTTCTTTCGTGGTAGATGATGTGAATTTTTTTTGGAAAAAATTTCAACGTTTTATTCCGTAGACAAAAACGTAGGTCGTGGAAGAACTTTTCATATATTGTCGATGATAGCTCTCTAGGATACGCGAATATTGGCATACTCAGTTTGATCGAATTTCTTTCGTGGTAGATGATGTGAATTTTTTTTGGAAAAAATTTCAACGTTTTATTCCGTAGACAAAAACGTAGGTCGTGGAAGAACTTTTCATATATTGTCGATGATAGCTCTCTAGGATACGCGAATATTGGCATACTCAGTTTGATCCAATTTCTTTCGTGGTAGATGATGTGATTTTTTTTTGGAAAAAATTTCAACGTTTTATTCCGTAGACAAAAACGTAGGTCGTGGAAGAACTTTTCATATATTGTCGATGATAGCTCTCTAGGATTCGCGAATATTGGCATACTCAGTTTGATCGAATTTCTTTCGTGGTAGATGATGTGATTTTTTTTTGGAAAAAATTTCAACGTTTTATTCCGTAGACAAAAACGTAGGTCGTGGAAGAACTTTTCATATATAGTCGATGATAGCTCTCTAGGATACGCGAATATTGGCATACTCAGTTTGATCGAATTTCTTTCGTGGTAGATGATGTGAATTTTTTTTGGAAAAAATTTCAACGTTTTATTCCGTAGACAAAAACGTAGGTCGTGGAAGAACTTTTCATATATTGTCGATGATAGCTCTCTAGGATTCGCGAATATTGGCATACTCAGTTTGATCGAATTTCTTTCGTGGTAGATGATGTGAATTTTTTTTGGAAAAAATTTCAACGTTTTATTCCGTAGACAAAAACGTAGGTCGTGGAAGAACTTTTCATATATTGTCGATGATAGCTCTCTAGGATTCGCGAATATTGGCATACTCAGTTTGATCGAATTTCTTTCGTGGTAGATGATGTGATTTTTTTTTGGAAAAAATTTCAACGTTTTATTCCGTAGACAAAAACGTAGGTCGTGGAAGAACTTTTCATATATTGTCGATGATAGCTCTCTAGGATACGCGAATATTGGCATACTCAGTTTGATCGTATTTCTTTCGTGGTAGATGATGTGAATTTTTTTGGAAAAAATTTCAACGTTTTATTCCGTAGACAAAAACGTAGGTCGTGGAAGAACTTTTCATGTATTGTCGATGATAGCTCTCTAGGATACGCGAATATTGGCATACTCAGTTTGATCGAATTTCTTTCGTGGTAGATGATGTGAATTTTTTTGGAAAAAATTTCAACGTTTTATTCCGTAGACAAAAACGTAGGTCGTGGAAGAACTTTTCATATATTGTCGATGATAGCTCTCTAGGATACGCGAATATTGGCATACTCAGTTTGATCGTATTTCTTTCGTGGTAGATCATGTGAATTTTTTTGGAAAAAATTTCAACGTTTTATTCCGTAGACAAAAACGTAGGTCGTGGAAGATCTTTTCATATATTGTCGATGATAGCTCTCTAGGATACGCGAATATTGGCATACTCAGTTTGATCGAATTTCTTTCGTGGTAGATGATGTGAATTTTTTTGGAAAAAATTTCAACGTTTTATTCCGTAGACAAAAACGTAGGTCGTGGAAGAACTTTTCATATATTGTCGATGATAGCTCTCTAGGATACGCGAATATTGGCATACTCAGTTTGATCGAATTTCTTTCGTGGTAGATGATGTAATTTTTTTTGGAAAAAATTTCAACGTTTTATTCCGTAGACAAAAACGTAGGTCGTGGAAGAACTTTTCATAAATTGTCGATGATAGCTCTCTAGGATACGCGAATATTGGCATACTCAGTTTGATCGAATTTCTTTCGTGGTAGATGACGTGAATTTTTTTTGGAAAAATTTCAACGTTTTATTCCGTAGACAAAAACGTAGGTCGTGGAAGAACTTTTCATATATTGTCGATGATAGCTCTCTAGGATACGCGAATATTGGCATACTCAGTTTGATCGTATTTCTTTCGTGGTAGATCATGTGAATTTTTTTGGAAAAAATTTCAACGTTTTATTCCGTAGACAAAAACGTAGGTCGTGGAAGAACTTTTCGTATATTGTCGATGATAGCTCTCTAGGATACGCGAATATTGGCATACTCAGTTTGATCGAATTTCTTTCGTGGTAGATGATGTGAATTTTTTTTGGAACAAATTTCAACGTTTTATTCCGTAGACAAAAACGTAGGTCGTGGAAGAACTTTTCATATATTGTCGATGATAGCTCTCTAGGATACGCGAATATTGGCATACTCAGTTTGATCGAATTTCTTTCGTGGTAGATGATGTGAATTTTTTTGGAAAAAATTCCAACGTTTTATTCCGTAGACAAAAACGGAGGTCGTGGAAGAACTTTTCATATATTGTCGATGATAGCTCTCTAGGATACGCGAATATTGGCATACTCAGTTTGATCGAATTTCTTTCGTGGTAGATGTGAATTTTTTTTGGAAAAAATTTCAACGTTTTATTCCGTAGACAAAAACGTAGGTCGTGGAAGAACTTTTCATATATTGTCGATGATAGCTCTCTATGATACGCGAATATTGGCATACTCAGTTTGATCGAATTTCTTTCGTGGTAGATGATGTGAATTTTTTTTGGAAAAAATTTCAACGTTTTATTCCGTAGACAAAAACGTAGGTCGTGGAAGAACTTTTCATATATTGTCGATGATAGCTCTCTAGGATACGCGAATATTGGCATACTCAGTTTGATCGAATTTCTTTCGTGGTAGATGATGTGAATTTTTTTTGGAAAAAATTTCAACGTTTTATTCCGTAGACAAAAACGTAGGTCGTGGAAGAACTTTTCATATATTGTCGATGATAGCTCTCTAGGATACGCGAATATTGGCATACTCAGTTTGATCCAATTTCTTTCGTGGTAGATGATGTGATTTTTTTTTGGAAAAAATTTCAACGTTTTATTCCGTAGACAAAAACGTAGGTCGTGGAAGAACTTTTCGTATATTGTCGATGATAGCTCTCTAGGATACGCGAATATTGGCATACTCAGTTTGATCGAATTTCTTTCGTGGTAGATGATGTGAATTTTTTTTGGAACAAATTTCAACGTTTTATTCCGTAGACAAAAACGTAGGTCGTGGAAGAACTTTTCATATATTGTCGATGATAGCTCTCTAGGATACGCGAATATTGGCATACTCAGTTTGATCGAATTTCTTTCGTGGTAGATGATGTGAATTTTTTTTGGAAAAAATTTCAACGTTTTATTCCGTAGACAAAAACGTAGGTCGTGGAAGAACTTTTCATATATTGTCGATGATAGCTCTCTAGGATACGCGAATATTGGCATACTCAGTTTGATCGAATTTCTTTCGTGGTAGATGATGTGAATTTTTTTTGGAAAAAATTTCAACGTTTTATTCCGTAGACAAAAACGTAGGTCGTGGAAGAACTTTTCATATATTGTCGATGATAGCTCTCTAGGATACGCGAATATTGGCATACTCAGTTTGATCCAATTTCTTTCGTGGTAGATGATGTGATTTTTTTTTGGAAAAAATTTCAACGTTTTATTCCGTAGACAAAAACGTAGGTCGTGGAAGAACTTTTCATATATTGTCGATGATAGCTCTCTAGGATTCGCGAATATTGGCATACTCAGTTTGATCGAATTTCTTTCGTGGTAGATGATGTGATTTTTTTTTGGAAAAAATTTCAACGTTTTATTCCGTAGACAAAAACGTAGGTCGTGGAAGAACTTTTCATATATAGTCGATGATAGCTCTCTAGGATACGCGAATATTGGCATACTCAGTTTGATCGAATTTCTTTCGTGGTAGATGATGTGAATTTTTTTTGGAAAAAATTTCAACGTTTTATTCCGTAGACAAAAACGTAGGTCGTGGAAGAACTTTTCATATATTGTCGATGATAGCTCTCTAGGATTCGCGAATATTGGCATACTCAGTTTGATCGAATTTCTTTCGTGGTAGATGATGTGAATTTTTTTTGGAAAAAATTTCAACGTTTTATTCCGTAGACAAAAACGTAGGTCGTGGAAGAACTTTTCATATATTGTCGATGATAGCTCTCTAGGATTCGCGAATATTGGCATACTCAGTTTGATCGAATTTCTTTCGTGGTAGATGATGTGATTTTTTTTTGGAAAAAATTTCAACGTTTTATTCCGTAGACAAAAACGTAGGTCGTGGAAGAACTTTTCATATATTGTCGATGATAGCTCTCTAGGATACGCGAATATTGGCATACTCAGTTTGATCGTATTTCTTTCGTGGTAGATGATGTGAATTTTTTTGGAAAAAATTTCAACGTTTTATTCCGTAGACAAAAACGTAGGTCGTGGAAGAACTTTTCATGTATTGTCGATGATAGCTCTCTAGGATACGCGAATATTGGCATACTCAGTTTGATCGAATTTCTTTCGTGGTAGATGATGTGAATTTTTTTGGAAAAAATTTCAACGTTTTATTCCGTAGACAAAAACGTAGGTCGTGGAAGAACTTTTCATATATTGTCGATGATAGCTCTCTAGGATACGCGAATATTGGCATACTCAGTTTGATCGTATTTCTTTCGTGGTAGATCATGTGAATTTTTTTGGAAAAAATTTCAACGTTTTATTCCGTAGACAAAAACGTAGGTCGTGGAAGATCTTTTCATATATTGTCGATGATAGCTCTCTAGGATACGCGAATATTGGCATACTCAGTTTGATCGAATTTCTTTCGTGGTAGATGATGTGAATTTTTTTGGAAAAAATTTCAACGTTTTATTCCGTAGACAAAAACGTAGGTCGTGGAAGAACTTTTCATATATTGTCGATGATAGCTCTCTAGGATACGCGAATATTGGCATACTCAGTTTGATCGAATTTCTTTCGTGGTAGATGATATTAATTTTTTTGGAAAAAATTTCAACGTTTTATTCCGTAGACAAAAACGTAGGTCGTGGAAGAACTTTTCATATATTGTCGATGATAGCTCTCTATGATACGCGAATATTGGCATACTCAGTTTGATCGAATTTCTTTCGTGGTAGATGATGTGAATTTTTTTTGGAAAAAATTTCAAGGTTTTATTCCGTAGACAAAAACGTAGGTCGTGGAAGAACTTTTCATATATTGTCGATGATAGCTCTCTAGGATACGCGAATATTGGCATACTCAGTTTGATCGAATTTCTTTCGTGGTAGATGATGTGATTTTTTTTTTTGAAAAAATTTCAACGTTTTATTCCGTAGACAAAAACGTAGGTCGTGGAAGAACTTTTCATATATTGTCGATGATAGCTCTCTAGGATACGCGAATATTGGCATACTCAGTTTGATCGTATTTCTTTCGTGGTAGATCATGTGAATTTTTTTGGAAAAAATTTCAACGTTTTATTCCGTAGACAAAAACGTAGGTCGTGGAAGAACTTTTCATATATTGTCGATGATAGCTCTCTAGGATACGCGAATATTGGCATACTCAGTTTGATCGAATTTCTTTCGTGGTAGATGATGTGAATTTTTTTGGAAAAAATTTCAACGTTTTATTCCGTAGACAAAAACGTAGGTCGTGGAAGAACTTTTCATATATTGTCGATGATAGCTCTCTAGGATACGCGAATATTGGCATACTCAGTTTGATCGAATTTCTTTCGTGGTAGATGATGTGAATTTTTTTGGAAAAAATTTCAACGTTTTATTCCGTAGACAAAAACGTAGGTCGTGGAAGAACTTTTCATATATTGTCGATGATAGCTCTCTATGATACGCGAATATTGGCATACTCAGTTTGATCGAATTTCTTTCGTGGTAGATGATGTGAATTTTTTTTGGAAAAAATTTCAACGTTTTATTCCGTAGACAAAAACGTAGGTCGTGGAAGAACTTTTCATATATTGTCGATGATAGCTCTCTAGGATACGCGAATATTGGCATACTCAGTTTGATCGTATTTCTTTCGTGGTAGATCATGTGAATTTTTTTGGAAAAAATTTCAACGTTTTATTCCGTAGACAAAAACGTAGGTCGTGGAAGAACTTTTCATATATTGTCGATGATAGCTCTCTAGGATACGCGAATATTGGCATACTCAGTTTGATCGAATTTCTTTCGTGGTAGATGATGTGAATTTTTTTGGAAAAAATTTCAACGTTTTATTCCGTAGACAAAAACGTAGGTCGTGGAAGAACTTTTCATATATTGTCGATGATAGCTCTCTAGGATACGCGAATATTGGCATACTCAGTTTGATCGAATTTCTTTCGTGGTAGATGATGTGAATTTTTTTGGAAAAAATTTCAACGTTTTATTCCGTAGACAAAAACGTAGGTCGTGGAAGAACTTTTCATATATTGTCGATGATAGCTCTCTATGATACGCGAATATTGGCATACTCAGTTTGATCGAATTTCTTTCGTGGTAGATGATGTGAATTTTTTTTGGAAAAAATTTCAACGTTTTATTCCGTAGACAAAAACGTAGGTCGTGGAAGAACTTTTCATATATTGTCGATGATAGCTCTCTAGGATACGCGAATATTGGCATACTCAGTTTGATCGAATTTCTTTCGTGGTAGATGATGTGAATTTTTTTTGAAAAAATTTCAACGTTTTATTCCGTAGACAAAAACGTAGGTCGTGGAAGAACTTTTCATATATTGTCGATGATAGCTCTCTAGGATACGCGAATATTGGCATACTCAGTTTGATCGTATTTCTTTCGTGGTAGATCATGTGAATTTTTTTGGAAAAAATTTCAACGTTTTATTCCGTAGACAAAAACGTAGGTCGTGGAAGAACTTTTCATATATTGTCGATGATAGCTCTCTAGGATACGCGAATATTGGCATACTCAGTTTGATCGAATTTCTTTCGTGGTAGATGTGAATTTTTTTTGGAAAAAATTTCAACGTTTTATTCCGTAGACAAAAATGTAGGTCGTGGAAGAACTTTTCATATATTGTCGATGATAGCTCTCTAGGATACGCGAATATTGGCATACTCAGTTTGATCGAATTTCTTTCGTGGTAGATGATGTGAATTTTTTTGGAAAAAATTTATTATTATTTTAAAGTATTTATTATTTTTTAATATTTTACAACGCTTTCCAATTTCAATTATAATATTATTTATTACTTCGCGTGACCGGTTTAATATTTTGGGGTGCCAGGTCTTACATTTTTAGGGTGCCAGATAGTCAGTGGTTCTCAACATTTTTTACTTTTGGGGTGCTAGGTTTGGGGTGCTAACTTCACAGATGTCTGCCATGCCCAGTTCTAAAGCGGTTTAAACGACACCAGTCTCTTCTTGGGAGCTCAAAGCCTTTAGCAGTTGGGTCCACCAACTCTCTCACTTTTGCCTGCGTGTGACAGGCCCATTAGTTGATAGATTAGTTGTCGATTTTAGTGACTTTCTCATTTAGTTCGGTAAGTTCAATTTATCTAAATAAATAAAAAGAACTTTATTCACCAAACATAATTATACAAAAATATATCGTAATACTAAAAATAGGTGAATGGGTCGAGGCCTCAGCACGGGTGCTGTTTTTCAGGCTTCGACAGAGAGCCTTGCTGCCACTTACATGCTAACAACCTATGTATGTTACCTATAATATTAATTAATTATCTATTGCTCTTTTTACAGTTTATTTAATCATTAATAATATTAAAACTATGTACAAAATGATATTAAAAAACAAATAAATATATACCTATAAATAAAAAATTGGGGCCAAATCGCTGCCCTGCGGAAGAGTGCCCAAAAGGCTGGCGACGTTACCTCGTTGTATAGCCAGCGATATACGCTGGCCGAGGTAAGCGCCAGCCCTTTGGTCACCCGACGAGTCAATTAGGCGCGACGACAGTTCCTTGACCAGTCGCCGCGCCTCTGGTCCCCATGGCCCCATGGTCTCTACACCAAACGGCGCAAACATGTAGCTCTCGCTGAGAGCCGCATATTTGCGCCGCTTGAGACTTTCCGCGGCGCCGGCCGCCGCCCCCGCCGCCCTGCTCGTGAACTGCACGAGCTATTCTATCTATTGCTCTATCGGGTACAGGGCCTACACAATATCTACACTTTGGGAATGACTAATTTAGACAATATCCGGTATCTTCACTCAAGGCACCCGAATGGCCAGCCAAGACCTCCCAACCAGACTCACATGTCACGGTAAGTATCTTCATGGCTATATCTATACTGTAGCAGAGATAATACCTATACTATTTGTAGGTACTGTGGTATTGTTGTGTCTACAAGTTCATTTACAGCATTGTTGGGTTCAAATTCCTAATTGAACTTGTGTATTCTTTCTTTTGCGCATATTACGGTTCAAATTTATAATCGCATTTGTGCATTCTTTTCCCATCACACCGCCTCTTTAATTAAGCTAAATATGTAAAACAAAGTTAAGAACTTTGTTTTACATATTTAGCAGAAGAAACGACTGGGAACCTAAAGATGAAGAATTTAGTTCATAATAAGATGATAAAAGTAAGATTTTTAACTCACCAAGAAAACTACGGCCACAATACGAACGTACATTTTTAAGTCTACCTTCGGCATTGTTTTGACTTGCTTTGACATTGAGATGAGGGTAGATTCACAGTGAAATGTCTGCAGAAGCTTACAATTAACTCGTTATCCAATACATATGTTTACTTTCATCGGTAAATAAGAATAAATCAATACACACAACATAATCATATGTTCGTTGTTTACTTGACAAAGTAGTTTTTGTAGTCCTATGTAATGTTATAGTACAATTATTAGCATACCGCCACTATCGCATCGAATCGTGAGGATATTTTTTATGAAACAGGGGCGGTGTCGTATAAGAATTTTGTTGTTTTTATGAAACGCCACAAAAACTCCTATTTAGTAGTACGCAAACGTCAAAAGGTTACTGCCATCTGCTGTCATTCATTGATAACGTTTCATTCCAGAATTATCACTACATTATCTAACTCATGTTAGTGTTTCTTATCCTGCCCTGCTACTAGATGGCAGTAGTAGTAAGAATTTTAAAAAAACTTGTCCTTAATTTTTAGTTTTGTTTTGATATAAAACGAAGGTTTTTATTCTTTTATAAGTACGCTCTTAATAAGGAGTTATTATTAAACCAATTTATTTTCGGCGAGGGCCGAGGCGCTAGGCGGAGCGAGGCTGCCCAGCAGATCTTTGTCCACTGCTGGGTAAAAGCCCAAATCTTACTTCTTTTCGACTGTGCATTTTTTCCATAAATCATTTATTTATTTATTTAAACTATATTGTCACAGCATTACAGTCACTTGACCAATGCGCTGTGCAATTCATATTATATTATACATCACTATAGTCTAATTTAATTATTAATATACTTATTACTTAGTCAACTTATCTTAAATGATTATTATTAGATATATTATGTCAATAATTATTATACATTAAACATTCATTACATTACAATATTCATAATTTCTTATCATTATTACAATTAAGACACACAATTCACCCATCTTTCTCATGATATACATGTCAGAAAACTCTTGTAAAATGTGTAAATATCAACCTAGATTTTAAAAATTTTACTGACCACTATACTATCGTTGCTTATTTTCCTACACCCCTCTTTTGAAATAGAAATAAATATGTCACCATTCGCCACAGTCGTCAAACCGCATCATATTGAAATCAAAAGTTGGTAAGCTTGGAGTAGAAAGTGTAAAAAGCAATTAAAACTGTTTTATTACACGTCACGCCTGTCTGTCGACGAATCAACGAACAATTTGCATAGGGACGAATTATTTACGATTCTCTTTTCAAAACTACACTGCAATCAAATTAGTTAAATGTAAAAAAAATTGGATAGTTTACAACTCGGTGGCACGTTGGCTGAGTCACTGGACTTACAATACGGGAGGTCCCAGGTTTGATCCCAACAAACATTTTGGTGATGAGAGATACCTTTTTAGCACTCATAGTATTCTGAATGAACGACATATAAGAACTCCGTTAATAACATTAGGACTCTACTGTGGTGTTAAGTATTACTTACTTAATAATAAATCTTCAAGTGGAATTAGAGTAACAAAGAAAATATTGTAACAGTCATGTCTTAGATTTTTTCTAAGGCATGCAGGTTTCATCACGATGTTTTTCCTTCACCGTTTTGAGAACATTCGATAAAGTAACTTAAGTTTTTCGTTGGCAAAAAAACGAGGAAAACTCATTGGTTTTTAAAAATCTTACCAATCTAATATTTATCATGAGTACAACCCCCAGTTTCAATTTGTCGAATGAATTCAAGGATAACCTGTATTGTATCCTGTCTTTGTTTCATTGAAGCCTAAAATAATATCTATCTAGCATCTTTTGTTAAAGATTTATGTCGTTTTAAAATTACATAAACTAGGGCTGTGCCAGGGGTCGCTAAGAGCGCTATTTTAAATCACAATCGGCGGCCACGCGCGATCATTAGCCGCCATTCATCGAAACACTCGATTCGATTACCTCGGTCGGGAACCAATTAATTCGATTATAAATATACGAGATGTTGCCCGTTATAAATTTGAACGATTATGCAATGGGAACATTTATTACGATATCTGATTTACTATTTGGTTACAACTTTAATATTTATGGGTACAGTTTTATGATTTGATTATGTATCGTTCATAAATGGAGTACCATGATGGTGTACCGTCCAGATGGCTATTAAATAAAGTCGCTATTGTTATTGTACCTGCCTTCTGTGTGAGGGGTTGGGTTCGATTATCAATCGTATTCTTAAGTCTCTTACCGTACTTACCGTAGTATATCCAGTAGCCCCTACCCCAATTCCTTTAAGCATTAGCATTTAAGAGGTAGGTATAATAAGCCTAAGTTTTTTTAATGTTTGGGTATAGTTTGTGTCTCAATTGATATATTATCCTTATCAGTAGATTAAGTTTTACAGAATCATATCTTATAAGTTTGCGAGTACTTAAATACGTTGTTCGTTTACATTTTAATAATTTTTAGAATTTTTCCGTCGCTGCATGAAAAACTGGAAGAAGTTGCTAAGGCGAAAAAGTGACAAATAACTTTCGGCAGTATATCTTAAAAATACTTAATATTAATTAAATTACTTTAATAATCTTATAAGAAGACCGCATTGGCACAAGTAAAATGTAAGTAGCTAACAATTACCTATAATTGAATTAAATATTCCTAATTCAAGAGTGAGCCCGCCTTATAAATTGCAGCCCATTTAAATTAACCTACTTGCCTCTGACTTCAATTCCACCATTATTATTCTAACAGAGTATTGCATAAGCTCTCAATGTAGCCATACCGCTTTATTGCTTAACAATTAACATGTGATGCGACCCTATTGGATGACAATAGCAATGTTTTCGATTGGGGGCGATTGTTGTTAGACTGACCACTCTGACTGACCACGCAATGCCACTGACCGGCAAGTGGGCAAATAAAATAAAGAAATATCTGTTTTTATAAGTAGTGGTCTGTTGAATTTAATTAGACATATTGGTCAAGTGTTTGTGGTCAATGTCTGTAACAATATTTTGTTGTGTCAGAATTTGCTTAACTAAATGGGGTGCCTATTAATTGCCCGTTAAGTTTAGCGCTATCTAGCGACGCATTTAGACCATCAGGTCCTCTCTAGATCTAATATGTAATTTTCACGAAATACATAAAGTTTACATAGTTCTCTTGAAAATTGCGGGAAACGACGGGTGCAAAATTATTTGATAATTTTAATGTTTACAGTGATTATTTTGTGTGTTAAATTAATCAGAAAATGTTCGCGAATGACAGTATGGTGAATTTATTGGATAATTTGAGCAAGATCTGAAGTTTCAAGCTTTTAAAGAGTCCCGCTACAAGCTCGGGAGTGAACGTGACTGTCGAGCTGCTTCGTCCAGAGTGACGACGCTACGGCGACTCCTCTGGAGGAAGACATGAAGACGCGGCTACCCAGGGTGAAGACGCTACTGCGACTCCTCTGGAGGAAGAATGACGAACTGTCGAGTCCATTAATAAAATATATAAATAAAGTTTACATGGTCGCTAAGTCTAGGATTATATTTCATGGCAAGTAAATCATTAGTGCTAAAACTTTACGCATCGATAACATTGATCTCCTATAAACGACTAGATACACAAAGGTCTTACTAAAACAATTTAAAAAACGTCCAAATAAGTGTCCATTGTTAACGTCCAAATAATGTCCAATAATGAGGGTCCATTCATCCGTTTGGACCTACTTTGCGCTCGGACATTTTTAGAAGGCAGACTGTGTATCTAGTTGTTTACAGGAGATCAATGATCGATAAGCATAGATTGTGAGCTTTATAAATAAACTCCCTCCATCCCCTTGTTATTATTCACCGCAGATATGTCAATAATAGATGAGTTATGTCTCAATGTCTGCACAGTGGTGCCCTCTGGTGATTACTGAACGTGCCCAATGGGCCGCAAGTCGGACACTGGGCGACAAATGCTGCGAAAATGCAAATGGAGTGGAAATCATTATGTAAATATAGATTTGCTACTTTAGTAGTAAAGATTGTTAAATAATCCATAATTTCATATATTTACATTAATCCATTATTACTTATTATTATTCTATTTATCTAATTTACTATATTTTTAAACTAATCTTTTTGGAAGCAGCTTTGTAAACGCAATTCAAATTGTCAATTGTCAAGTTAAAAAGTAACTGTCAAGAATGCCCCTTGAATATTTGAACTAACGTTCGATGAGTGGCTGTGCCTCCACGTTATATAATATACTGAGTTTGTAATACAGTCTACACTTTTAATCATCAGCCCAAAACTCCCAATTATCAGTGTTAGAAGGCCTCTGGGCCTTAACAAGATAGCACTAGGCTATCTTAGTTCAAGCAATGATACTGTACTTATATCGTCGTATAGTTTCTTGAATGAATGAATGAATGAATGAATGAATGAATGAATGAATGAATGAATGAATGAATGAATGAATGAATGAATGAATGAATGAATGAATGAATGAATCATTTATTTGTCAGATTTCTGGTTACAAATTAGGTGTTTTATAAATATAATAGTATCACAAAAATCTGCCATTTCTGGCGTACAAATATTAAATTTCCATCTTGCAGGAAGGGTGATTGATGCATGTCGAATAATTCCATAACGACCGGTTGGCTTTCGCAACCAACTGCGCGCAGTTGTTAAAAAAGAAGTAGGTAATATTCTTGCTACGCGCTAGTTGCTCAAAAAGACATTATATACAGTTGCCAATGAAGAATTCATTCATTTCTTTCACTGGAATTTGACCTAATGGTCATTTCTAAGGGCATTGTGTGACTTGTGACGTACTTAGTTCAATTTTTTTTTGGAGTTTTGATTTACTTACTAAAAAATCTTACCAATTTAATATTTATTATGACAACCCCCAGTTTCAATTGTCGAATGAATTCAAGGACAGCCTGTAGATAGGTTCATCGGCCTGTAGGTACCTATTTTAAATTACACTGAAGAATATCTATGTTTCGAAACAGATCAGTCATCGCTACAATTTAATCTAATAAAGATGTAGCGCATTAATATCGTCACATGTTCACCTCTTCCTCGATTGGTTGTCGAATCCCATGATCGATGGTAACCGATTGCCATGGGCCGCGACTAACTCCTCAATTAACATGACATAGATATTACAATCCAGTTGTATTACTTTACTTATATCAGAGTAAACTTTTGCTTATTTAAATATCAAATAAATAAAATACCACACGTGTGGACTTACTGTGTCAAACAATAAAATGCCTTAAATGCCTTTGAAAGAATATTTCCACTTTTGTATGGAGGATGGTTACTAAATAAATTAAGATTCCTACATTAATACCTAATAGGTGTAATGGAACTTACATATTATATACTTAAGTAGACCAATAAATAGGTAAGTAAGCTTTTTATTCTCTTAGTATAAAATAAAATAAAACTTCCAATGAAAGTATTTAAGTAGGTAGTAAAAAAAAAAGGTGTGAAAAACGGCCGTTTTTGCCACATTTGTGAACTACAACTTAGCTTGTCGCAATTATACCATGTATTGTAATAAACATTTTGTAAATAGTTTTTTTAATTAAATTGATTATATTGGAAGATATTATTTTTTTAAGATTGGCGGCGCTAGTTGGCTCTATGAAGGCTCTTAAACAATGAAAACAGTTTTCACTGCATTTTTTTCACTCAAGCCAATGAGCGGAATAATGTATTCCGCTGATTAATAAGGCTCGTAATAACATTCTACTTACTTATTATATTTCTATTTACGGTTGTAAATAGAAAATTAAACAACCGTACTTGAAAAAAAAATCAATCCGTCTGCCACCATTCCAAAATCAAGAATATGGGATCCCTTTTTTTCGCATAATTTTTTTGTCCTATTTTAATTTAGCATAATGAGTTAGGCATAATGTTTTTTGTCATAATCATATTTTGTCATAATTGTTTTTGGGCATACAATCTAACTAAGCATAATTGTAGTTTGGGCTAATCGTTTTTGCCCTAATTTTGATTTCCATATTGTTTTATGGCATATTGTTTATTCGTCTAATAGATATTATACATAAATAACAAAAGGCATAATTGAAACACACTTTAATAATTTAAATGCATAAATAATAATAATAATATATTTATAATTTATTCATAATGTTTGTTTGAAATGAATGTAATGTTTTTTTTTACTATAATTTTCATGCAATATAATTCCTTTCATTTTAAATGTAAATTTTTAGCAATAGCTTGTAAATAGGCAAGTTTTGAAGTGTATTCATTTTTATTGTTGATAATTTTGTCAAGGCGGTTATGTTTGTCTGTGTATTTCTTCTTTTTTGTTGGTATTGGTGTTGTATGTATGGTGTATTAGGTAATAGTAGGTTGCGGTGCGGCGGGGGTGGCCCTTGGGCCACCCGTAAGCCGCCAACATGTTTATTTTATATACAAACAAAAAGTAGGTATTATGTATATCAGATATAACTTAGGTACCATAGTGTAATAGTAGGTTACGGTGTGGCGGGGGTGGCCCTTGGGCCACCCGTAAGCCGCCAACATGTTTATTTTATATACAATCAAAAAGTAGGTATTAGGTAGGTATATCAGATATAACTTAGGTACCATAGTGTAATAGTAGGTTACGGTGCGGCGGGGGTGGCCCTTGGGCCACCCGTAAGCCGCCAACATGATTATTTTATATACAAACAAAAAGTAGGTATATCAGATATAACTTAGGTACCATAGTGTAATAGTTGGTTACGGTGCGGCGGGGGTGGCCCTTGGTTTAATTCTTGTTTTAAAAACTTCAGGAATATATTTTTCGGCGAGTAATTAGTATGATTATTACAATTATGTCTCAATATCATTATGACAAAGTTTATTTAGGCTTTATAATATTATTCTTAACAATCTTTATGCTGTTTGTAGTTATGCTTAATAATATTATGCCTATAAAGTTATGCCTAATGACTATTATGCGTAGTTATTACTAGGACAATTTAAAGTATGCCATGTTATATTATGACATAAAAATTTATGCACAAAAATAGGGAACCTCAAGAATATACAGCGGATTTTGGCTGTCATTTGTGACATCAGTGTGCAGCGGGCGGCGTATGTTAGCGCAACGCGAGGTCGGACGCTAGTGATCCATTATTTCGCTACCGAGCTCAACGGTTCCATGGTGTAAGGGTTATCACTCTGGGCTCTGAATCCAGCGATCCGAGTTCAAATCTCGGTGGAACCTGTTTTTTTGTTTTTGTTTTTTTATTTAAAAAAATATTATGTTCCTTTTAATCCACATCTTTTGAGTATTTTTTAGTAAGTATTTTTCAATTTTCAAACTATTTTAATCAGAATACTTATTATGGTGAAATGTATTAAATGTGTGTGGATAGTATCGAGTACTTACAAACAATGTAATTTAATAAAGAAATTTAAACGTACGGCGACTTGCATTATATTTTTACTTAAATTATTTTTAAGATTCTCTGGAAGAGATCGCTTTCAGCGATAAAACTGCCTATTCTATCTTAACTTAATCGTTTAATGTCCTTTTGTTTATCCTAAACACAATTAAGTACTTATCTACAATTAAAGTTCTAAGTAAGATAATTTATTATGACAGTTCGGTAAACGCACTTTACACTTTAAAAGGAGATAGACCGATCCAGGCCCAACCTTTATAGCCGTACTGTTATTAAGACAATGTTCAATATTCTTCCCGTATTTTTCTACCTCCAGTTAGATCGCAATATTACTGGGAATATATTCAATTCATATTTGCAAATGACAATGCCAGATTCTGCTCCGCCATCAACCGCAAGATGTACAAGATAACGAATAAATGTAAAAATGTCTCCGTTTTTTATTAAAATTATTGGTTTAAAATAAAGATTTGTACAAGTTGCGATTCGAAAACACTCTTAGCCGACTGCCGAAGGGTAAGGGTACCTACCTATACCTATTATAACTCATCACTACCTGACACAGAAAATCGAACCTTGTAAAAAAATAATTACAAAATCCCAATTATTCGATCAAACTTATCCTGGTAACAAAATATTGTTAAGCTTTTCCATTATTAAAAATATTACAAACCTAATGAAGAGCTCTTCATACAGACAACGTCAGTCTTCATTATTTAACAAGCACTAGAGGAGATTAAACTTGGACTAAGCTCAAAGCTTCAGTGCAATTAAACATTTTTGCTCATTACGAAAAAACTACACGCGTTTGACGCGTGGCGGCCACGTGGCGAGCGCTTTACATTACAATACACAGTGAATCATATATTACATAGGTAGTCGACTGTACATTAACCTACATACAACCTGCCTGCCGACTGTACCTAATATTTAGGCATAGGTAGGTATTTACACATAAATTATACAAGGTGTTAAAAATTTCTCAAAAAGTTGTTTGGGTAACGTTTATTGTTTGATAGGCAGTCCAAACGCATTAAATACATTTAATGCATTAAAAAGACATTGCCACATTTCAATGGAGCTTTGCCCCACCTACAAAACTACGTGACCATTTAAGCTGTATCTATAATTTTGTTTGGGGATTTATTACAGGTTTCATATTGCATAATCATAATCAGAGTTGCGAGAGTAGTAGAAAATGATAACAAAGACAATGAATAAGTCGCTTCGATTTCTTACTATTTTCTGAATTCTTATTTAAGCTGTTTTTCGTCTCGTTTGATGTACAAAACCAATAATTTTAATAAAAAACGGAGATATTTTTACATTTATTCGCTATCTTGTTCATTATACGGTTGATGGTGGGGCAGAATCTGGCATTGTCATTTGTACCGATTTCATGTCTATGGGGTAAGTGGTCTGTGTGCTTACCACTATGGAATATGGTCCTAAGTTTGACAGTATTTCTGCCATAAACACTTTACGCATCAGTTTCAAATCGCTCAATGACCAAATCATCAACAATCGTCGAGTTCGATATATCGCATAAATAATATCTGCAATTAATTTCGACTTACGATTCGAGTAGGTATGTATCTCTTCGAATGAGCACCCTATGCGCTTAATCACAGGGTGTTGATTACGTTGAGGGGTGTGACAAAGGGGTGGATGGCACGCGCCGGGCGTGGGACCGGAATGGGAACACGTTCCCACGTCGATTGTTTTCTTTACACAAGGAAAATTTACACTTTCCACTATTTGCAAAGGAATATTTTTGTATCGGAAAAATGACATTGCCAGTTTCTGCCCCACCATCAACCGCAAGTTGTACAAGATAACGAATAAATGTAAAAATATCTCCGTGTTTTATTAAAATTATTGGTTTAAAATAAAGTTTTGTACAAGTTGCGATTCGAAAAAAACAGCCTAATTAAGAATTCAGAAAATAGTAAGAAGTTTTTGTTATTCTTCTATAGGAGTTGCGAGAGTAGTAGAAAATGATACTGATTATGATTATGCAATATGAAACCTGTAATAAGTCTCCAACAAAATGATAGGTACAGCTTAAATGGTCACGTAGTTTTGTAGGTGGGACAAAGCTCCATTGAAATGTCTTTTAAAATGAATTTATTGATCAAATGCCTGACGTTATTTTGATGGCAATCGTCATGAACTGTAAGTTGTTATGGCTAACCCGAAGTGCGGCTACGCCTAGTTTTAGCCGGTTAGAACTAGGTGTAGCCGGTTAGAACTGGGTGTAGCCGGTTAGAACAAGGTGTAGCCGGTTAGAACTGGGTGTAGCCGGTTAGAACTGGGTGTAGCCGGTTAGAACTAGGTGTAGCCGGTTAGAACTAGGTGTAGCCGGTTAGAACTAGGTGTAGTACTCTTAGTTAAATCTAATATAAGCCGATTCTTTTCGGATAATAAGTACTATAGGTTTAGATGGTATCATTCCGACTAGAACTAGGTCCAACCAAACCCTAGTGGCTGATACTAGGTCTAGCCGATATCATGCCGGCTACAACTAGATCAAACCAATCCCTGTTGGATAAAAAAGCTATAAAATTACGGCTTCATCAAATGAAAAATTTCTACTTGTAAAGTTGGTGATACAGTTCGAAAAAAAAGTTTAAAGGTATAAAAATGTTATATATATTATAACATTATAAATATGCGTTATTAAAGTAATAATGTAATATTTAATTATTTTATTTGGACTTGACAGTTCGTCAATGTCATGTCAAAATTCAATATATATATAAATAATAGTCTTCTATCTTCCTCCAGGGGAGTCGCAGTAGCGTCTTCACCCTGGGTAGCCGCGTCTTCATGTCTTCATCCCGAGGAGTCGCCGTAGCGTCATCACTCTGGACGAAGCAGCTCGACAGTCAAGTTCACTCCCGAACTTGTAGCGGGAACTCTTGATAAAAGCTTGAAACTTCAGATCTTGCTACAATTATCCAATAAATTGATCATACTGTCACTCGCGAACATTTTCTGGTTAATTTAACGTGAGATGAAACTAATTACTTACCTACATTTTTAATAAATAGTGTCATAACAAAAAAAAATAATGTTCATAAAAATTCAGAGTAAGTAAATAAATAGTTTGTAGAGTGCAAACAAAACAATAGTTTCTATAAAATGTCCTGTTGTTGACGTGTTCGGGGTGGGGTGGGGTGGCGGGCACGTGAGGTAGCGAGTCCACAGGTGGGCTCCCCTATTCCTACTTCTGTTTTCACTCTGAATAGCAAAAGCACACGTTGCCTGTCTCGTTTGTCTCGCGCAGAACCTTACCTAATCACGTATTGTTTTAACCGACTGCAGTAACGACGGGTAATGTTTATCAAAGTCAAAGTCAAATTTCTTTATTGCAAGTAAGCACGTTGAGTACATTTTTGCACGTCAATATATTTTTTGAATTTACATTTACACCACTTTGCAAGGAAAAGGTGCCAACGCTGAGGAGAAAAAGTGGCAAAAAACTCTCAGCAACACATCTTTTAAAACAATGATAATACATCATCATCATCATCATCAGCCCGTATCAGTCCACTGCTGGACGTAGGCCTCTCCCAAAGCGCGCCAATCAACCCTACTCTCGGCCCTCTGCATCCAGTCCCTGCCAGCCATTTTGCGAAGGTCATCCCTCCATCTGGTCGGGGGGCGTGCCACACTACGTTTACCCGTTCGTGGCCTCCATTCGAGAGCTCGTCTACCTAATCGGTTATCGGTTCTACGACAGATGTGACCAGCCCACTGACACTTCAGTTTACTGATTCTATGAGCAATGTCAACCACTTTTGTCTTCTGGCGGATATACTCGTTTGATAATACAATGATTACTTAATAACTATACAGTACGTAACTATTACTATTGTTAGTAAGTTTATCCCTCATGCGGAACCGGCGACACACACCATATCGATATGTATGGTAAAAGAGGATCCGTTGTCGCCTTCTGGGGGCGAAGAATATTATTCCACGATAGAATAGTTTATTGTGAATGGGCATTGACCTCAGTCAAGGTCTGCGGCAACGAACGTTATATTGAATTATTCGAAGAGCCATCCATCACGGCACAGCTTGCCATAAGTAGATAGGTACTAGCTTTTCGTGACAATATTGGAATTTCGTCCAAATATTTGGAGGAACAGCTTCTAAAGTAGGATCGTAATCGTAGGACGGTTTACGCAGAGAAAAGAGTACTCTCAACCTCAACTAGACCGCTGGTAGGTATACTTTTCTCTTAGTAAGATTAAATAAATAAAAAACCTTTATTGATATGACTCTACAATCTACGTCTTATAAGTCATGTCATATTAATTAATTCTTTCATTTTATAATAATCCATTTCGTATTACGTACGTAATACGAAATGGTACAGTACAATAGGGTATAATTAAAAACAACAACTAAGTAATGAGAAAATATAATTTTTTTTTGTTAACCTATAAATTGTCCCACTGCTGGGCAAAGGTCTCCCCCCTCCTCTTCCATCCATCCCTGTCCTGAGCCTCTTCCAGCCACCCATCCCTGTATCTAACGATATCGTCTCTCCACCTACGCCGCGGTCTGCCCCGACGCCGGCGACCGTCCAATGGCACCCATTCTGTGCCAGTCCGCGCCCATCGGTCCGGCTGCATGCGGCACACGGGGCCCGCACAGTTCCACTTTAATGTGGCTGCTTTGCGGCCACGTCTGCTACGCCAGTTATCGATCGCAGGGTTGTGTTTATAAAAATATATTGATAAAAAATATACTTATATAATATAAACGGATATCAGTCACTTATATTGTTGAAGTCGGCAATTAGACCGACAGTTTCGACCGATTTATATATAATAAATTGTAGTAATGGCTCACTATAGTTTTAATTCTAAAATTGATAATTCTTGTTGTGTAATAATAAAAGTTTTAAATAATGATAGTCATGATAAAAATAATAAATGAAGAATTACCATTTTAAAAATTAATAAGTTATTATTAAATAATAAAAAAACCGCCTTCAAAAAAATAAACAAAAAGGAAATAAAAAGCATAAAATAATTAATTAATTACATCTACATACGAATATTGAAATAAAATATTATTGCTATGTACCTATGATCTCTTTTAAGTCGGTGCCAAGCCAAAGCGCGCGCGTGTTGTATGTATGTATGTGATGCGGCGGGAGCGGGGGCGGGAGCGGGGCGGCGGCGAAAGTAGTAAGTTACGTATCCCTATCGTATACCTATTTGGCTTGGCACCGACTTACAAGAGATCAGAATCAGAATCAGAATCAGAATCGTTTATTGACACTGTAAGGTATATAATAAAGTAGCAGTTACAGTTGCTTGGTACAGAAACACTTGCAGTGTACCCAGATCGGGCATTCAATAAATTATATAAATAATAAAAACATGCAGTCATTTGTGAATAGGTACTACATACAATATACGTTCCACAATCAAGTTCCACAATTACACATATTCAAATATACGACAACAGTCATGTCAGGGACTCACACTTTGCAAAATACTCATTTAAATCGTAGAATACATTATTTATTAACCATTTTTTGAGGCAGTATTTAAATTTTGTATTGTTTAGCATCGCAATTCCATTAGGCAGCTTATTATAGACTCGAATAGCAGTCACGTATGCACTTTTATATGATATAACACACCGTGTCAAAGGACGATATAGGTCACTTTTGTGTCTAGTGTTTCTAGTGTGTATATCTGAATATTTTTGGAAGAACCCATTGTTGTTTCTCACGAATAAGCAAAGCTCCAGGATGTACAAAGACGTAAGGGTAAGAAAACCCTTTTCTTTGAATGTTGTTCTTAGTGATGTATCATTAGAAAGGCTAAAAATTATTCGAAGACAACGCTTTTGTAGAATGAACAGACTCCTTACATTCACAGAGTTACCCCAGAATATTATTCCGTATGTTAAGTGCGGGTATACATTGCCGTAATAAGCTCCCATGGCTACTTCAACTGACGACACATCTGTAAGTATAGACAAAGCGTAACATTGGCTCGCAATTTTATTACTCACTTTTTCTACGTGCGCTTTCCAATTCAAATGATTATCTATGGATACTCCCAGGAAACCTATACTATGTACTTCTTCTATTTTAGTATCATTATATTCTATATTTAAGTCCAATGGTGTTTTTTTGTAATTTCTAAATTGTATTAATTTCGTTTTAGTCAGGTTTACTTTCAGGTTAATAGTATTCAGCCATGATGTCAGCGCTGTTAATGTATTTTTAATCTCCAGCTCATATTGAATTGTGTCAGTTTCATTTTTAACGAATAGTATCGTCGCATCGTCCGCAAACATAACGAGTAAGTGATCAGTCAAGTGTGGTAGCTCGTTAACATACAATAAGAATAGAAGAGGGCCCAAAATGCTTCCCTGCGGAACACCTATGCTAATGAATCCATATGAAGATGTTACTTCCTCAAACGTTTTTGTATGCTTATTATAAAAGTTTAATGATGTTGCTTGTTGCCTTTTATTTAAGTATGAACTTATTAGATCATTTGCAACTCCTCGGATTCCTATTTGTTCTAGTTGTTTTAGTATTATAGAGTGAATAACACAGTCAAAAGCTTTTGACATATCAAGGAAAACCGCAGTACAATGTTTCTTGTTGTCAATTTCTTCCCATAATTTCGAAAGCATAGTATATATAGCCAAAGTACAAGATCGCTTTTTCCGAAAACCAAATTGCTTGTCACTAAAAATATGGTATTTGTCAAGAAAATCAACAATTCGTTTATATATTACTCTTTCAAATATTTTAGAGAAACCTGATCAGTAGGTACATAGCAATAATATTTTATTTCAATATTCGTATGTAGATGTAATTAATTAATTATTTTATGCTTTTTAGTTCCTTTTTGTTTATTTTTTTGAAGGCGGTTTTTTTATTATTTAATAATAACTTATTTTTTGCTTTTTAGTGGTGTAAATCTATAATATGTAAGTATGTAAGATAGGGTAGGTTATGCATGATGGGGAGGCCTTCCTTACGTGCATCTCGTCTCGTATGATAAAGCGTCGAGCATATGAGTCTGAAAATGACAAAGGTGAGCGCCTAAAGCGCAATAGAAAAAGTAACAGAACAAAGCACCTCGGAGAAATATATATACACATAATGCTAATGGCTTCATTTCCATTCCCCAATTTGTACTACATTCCAAGCATCTGAGGCTATGGTGACATTATTTTATGTTGAGCTGTAACTGTAACTGCAATAAACTACAATGTACAACCCTCAATAGAGCTGTCAACGTGAACCGGTACTTGTCTTTGTTCTGTGTTTGTACATTATTTAAAGAGTCATCCCCTACCTACCAAGGAATTATACCTTCTACCATCAGCGTGAGTTATTCAAGTGATTCAATAACTTGAAAGATTATAAGTAACAGTCTATGTCTATAATATTTGAAGAATTATCCCCCAACTCCTAATCGTTAAGGAGTTATACCTTCCATCATCAGCTCACCAACATGAGATGATCACTACTAGACGCAAATACTTGAATAGCTGTAGAAAATATATGAAATACGTTATTTGTGCCTAACATTTCAAGAATTCCCTCTATCTCTCCAGGACCCCATCATCAGATCCTGACCTGATGACTATGAGACCACCTGGGAGGTAAAGATTATAAGTAATACTGCCTAAGTTTGCCTATAATATTTAAAGAATTATACCCCAACTCTTAATCGTTAAGGAGTTGTACCTTCCATCATCAGCTTACCAACGTAAGTTGATGACTACCAGATGTAAATACTTGCATAGCTTTAGAAAATATATGAAACACGTTATATGTGCCTATAACATTTGAAGAGTTCCCTCGATTACTCCTGGATCCCATCATCATATCCTGACCTGTTGACTATGGGACCACCTGGGAGGTATACCCTTTTAAACTTGAAAGATTTAAATTTACGTCCTAAGTTTGCCTATAATATTTAAAGAATTATACCCCAACTCTTAATCGTTAAGGAGTTGCACCTTCCATCATCAGCTTACCAACGTAAGTTGATGACTACCAGATGTAAATACTTGCATAGCTTTAGAAAATATATGAAACACGTTATATGTGCCTATAACATTTAAAGAGTTCCCTCGATTTCTCCTGGATCCCATCATCATATCCTGACCTGATGACTATGGGACCACCTGGGAGGTATACCCTTTCAAACTTTAAAGATTAAAATTTACGTCCTAATTTTGCCTATAATATTTAAAAAATTATACCCCAACTCTTAATCGTTAAGGAGTTGTACCTTCCATCATCAGCTTACCAACGTAAGTTGATGACTACCAGATGTAGATACTTGCATAGCTTTAGTAAATATATGAAAAACCTTATATGTGCCTATAACATTTGAAGAGTTCCCTCGATTTCTCCATGATCCCATAATCAGATCCTGACCTGATGACTATGGGACCACCTGTGAGGTATACCGATTCAAACAAAAAAAGAATTTTCGAAATCGGTCCAAGCGTCTTCGAGTAATCAGGTAACATACATAAAAAAAAAAAAATCGACGAATTGTAAACCTCCTCCTTTTTTTTGAAAGTCGGTTAAAAAGAGAGCCGCCGCCCGCCCTCCGGCCCGACCTGCCGTACTCCAGGCGCGCTACGTGCCCCTCCCACTTCCAGACCATAAGATTAGGTGACCTATATTCGAAGAGCTACTCGTCACGAATACTGAATCCCAATTACACTAACACTAATTAAGTGAACAAAACAAGAAGGCTCTATCTTACGAGAGATCTAGATAAAGAATGTCGCAGGTCGTATAGAGCCGTTGTAGAGCCAATACTCAAAAACAACTCACTCTTGTATTTTTTTTATGTGGTTTAGGGACCAAACCTGTTTGTCAGAGTTATTCAGGCCGCCCGTAGGCCTCTAACGTGGCCTAACGACTGCAACCGGGAACAACTGCTTAACGTTACCGAGGCACGGAGGGGCTCTGATGAAAGTGTCACTAGCGGTCACCCGTCCAGGTCCTGACCTCGCCCAACGTTGCTTAATTTGTACGATCGTTTTCAACGTGTACTCGTAACTGGACTACGAGCCTCTCCTACGAGCTCCTGTATTGACAATTTGATTGTAGTAAGAGCGAGCTTCAATCCCGCACTCAAAATTGTTTTTGAATATAGGCTTGAGAAGACTGAGCATAGACTTTCACGCTCACATGGAACACTCTTTAAACTGCCATAATTATACGAAAACTGACAGATTGTAACAGCGTGAGCTTCGCGCTCAAATCTTCTTTGAATCTTGGCACAATTTATTAAGTAGGTATATCAAGGTTCAACGTACATTTACCGAGTGCTCTCAAAACGGTGAAGGAAAACATCGTGATGAAACCTGCATGTCGTAGAAGAAGAAAAAAACAACTCTAAGGCATGTGAAATCCGCCAACCCGCACTGGGCCCGCGTGGTGGATTATGGACCGAGCTCCCTCGATGTAAGGGAAGGTCTGTGCCCGAGCAGTGGGGACATATAAATAGACTGATGATGATGATGATGATCAAGGTTCAAAGATAATTTTAAATTCGGGCATAGCATGAGCTTCGCTTAAACAAAAATCAATGAGTTTTTTGACCTGTTAAACAAAACTCATTGTTTTTTTGTAGATATCAAAACCCTTTTTCACCCTAGACTACCCTTTTAAATACCGTTTGACTGATAGCACTATTCTACTGAAAGAAAAGAATATAGGTTCGGGATTGAAGTCAATTCCATACATTTTTCTTTCTATTCTATTAGCGTTAACGAAAGTCAAAGCCATCCGGCTAGGGGGCTGTGTTGCCTAACAAAGTAACTATACCTAATTACTAATAACATTCAGCCACACGCGTGTTACATAATTACTTTAGTTAGCTCAGTAAAGGAAGTTGTTGGTTGGCACGTCATGAAGGAAAAAATCACTGCTCTCTATGGAGAGAGCCTAAAAGTATTATTCTCGGAAAACACGTTAAGCTGCTGGTTCCGATTGCTGTCGATCGGCAGCAGTCGTTAGGCCATGTCAGAGGCCTACGGGCGACGAATACTCTGCCAATTTAATAATTTATTGTAGCACGGCACGGCACGGTACTATTTTATCGCCACGGTATGTACAGTCGAAGACAGAGATAAGTATACAGGGGTCCTCAATAAGGTTGATATTTGCTCAAAAACTACTGTACCGAATTTACTAATTGTTTTACAGTTACATAGTTTTCACTTTTATCTATCATATCTATCAAACAGTGGAATAATTTTTGCAATAGGTCAATTAGTTTTTGAGGAAATCTCAACCTTAAAAAATCTCATGTACCTACACCTTTTTCCGTGTTCCACCGTACAATAGGAATTCAAAATGCATGGAATAGACGTGCACGGTATGACGTTTTCGTAGACGGAAATATAAAAGCGTCTTCATATAGTATGTTCGAAAAACTCTTGCAGATTGTAAAAACAGCTACAAATAGTAATATTTTCAATATTTTATTGAACACTGATTCGCCTTTTAAGTCTTTTACGATCTCACCTGACCACGCCATCTATTATCAACTTAAAAAGCTAGTTTTTTTCATCATTCATGGGCCTTTGGGTTCTCTCCTTTGTCAACGCAAGAGCGGAGACTGCGATGTAAATATGGCTTATTCCATATGCCGTTCCTTGCTTCATGACACACGTAGAGTTCAGAAGAGATCCCTTGATGACATCGGCGACGCTCGGCTGATTAGCATTCGTATTCAGAACGACCCTGCTCCGAGGTGAGCGTCGCACACGCTGACACTTTGAACTTACGAGTACATGAACTGATAACCAATCTATATTTTTACATAAAATGAAGGCCATGTAATATAGTACTCAATACATTTATTGCAATCCATAAGTTATAATACAGATGTTCACATACTTAACATTAAAATGTTACAAAGTTCTTTATGGACCTTGTTTAGGCACAGCAATACAAGAGAGGGGGTTCTCTTGACAATGGCGAGAAGCGACGGTTGAGAAATTATTTGATAATTTTCCTTTTAATGTCTACAGGGGCTATTTTGTGTTTAATACCACGTTAAATTAATCAGGAAATGTTCGCGAATGACAGCACAGTGAAGTTATTGGATTATTTATGCAAGATCTGAAGTTTCAAGCTTTTATCAAGAGTTTTCGCCACAAGCTCGGGAGTGAACGTGACTGTCGAGCTGCTTCGTCCAGAGTGACGACGCTACGGCCGGCGTCTCCTCTGGATGAAGACGCGGCTACCCATAGTGAAGACGCTACTGCGACTCCCCTGGAAGATAGAAGACTATTGAATATATTGAATTTTCTGTAACATGAAATTGGCAAATGACGAACAGTCGAGTCCATTAATAAAATAAATAATAATAATATAAGAGAGAGACGACATTTTTTTTCAAATATTATGTAATTTGCAGTCACTAAGCAGTAGTAGGTAGCGATTGTTTATTATATTTTATCATTTAGAAATTCATCTACTCTGTAATAGCATTTAGCATGTAGGTGTTGTTTTAGCAGTCGTAAGACTGCAGCCGCAGTCTAGGTTCGATTCCCATATGGTTGCGATTGTTGGGTAAGACACTGATGGTTTGTTTCAGAAGTAAATTCAGAATCGTACCTCTTATATTTTTGCACGTCAACATTTGTTTGAAGTTACATTTAAGTACTTACACCACTTTGCAAGGAAAACGTGCTTACGCTGATTAGAAAATTAGCAAATGACAATGCCAGATTCTGCTCCACCATGAACCGCATGATGTACAAGATAACGAATAAATGTAAAAATATCTCCGTTTCTTTTATTAAAATTATTGGTTTAAATAAAGTTTTGTACATCAAGCGAGTCGGAAAAAAACAGCTTAATTATGACTTCAGAAAATAGTAAGAAATCAAAGCGTTATTCATTGTTTTTGTTACTCTTCTATAGGAGTTGCGAGAGTAGTAGAAAATGATACTGATTATGATTATGCAATATGAGACCTGTAATAAGTCCCCAACAAAATGACAGGTACAGTTGAAATGGTCACGTAGTTTTGTAGGTGGGGCAAAGTTCCATTGAAATGTGGCAATGTCATTTTAGAGTGACAAGTTTTTCTGCTTTCGTGTGAGAGTCTCTGCCACACATTTGTTTTGCCATTGTTTGAATTTTCACTAGAAGACGAACTTATATAAATAGATGTCTCTTTCTTATGCATGAGAGTGAAAGCGACAACAAGGGTGACCTGTATACAAAATATATTTTAGGCTTCTTCTTCTTCTCGTGTGGTTTAGTATATAATGGACGCTTTTATAGTTTATCGTAGCACGGCATGGTACGATTTTATTTACAGCTCAAATGGTCACGTAGTTTTCTAGGTGGGCCATAGCTCCATTGAAATGTGGCAATGTCATTTAGTTTTAATAAAGTATACTATGTATACGAGAGCTCGGTGGCTCAGTGGTTGGGTCAATGGACTTGCAATACGGAGGTCCCAGGTTCGATTCCCAGCCAGGGCAGCCATGTACCAATGAGTTATCCTCGGTTTTTTCGACGGAAAAACTTACGTACATTTACCGAGTGCTCTCAAAACGGTGAAGGAAAACATCGTGATGAAACCTGCATGTCGTAGAAGAAGAAGAAAAAATCTATGGCATGTGAAATCCGCCACTCCGCACTGGGCCCGCGTGGTGGATCATGGCCCCAGCTCCCTCGATGTAAGGGAAGGTCTGTGCCCGAGCAGTGGGGCAATATAAATAGACTGATGATGATGATGATGGTGATACTATGTACACTTTGTCTCCAAACATTTATCTCATTGGTGACGACAACGCAGACCCCGGGAGACGAGGCGTCTAAAGATACTCTTATCAGTATTACTATTTATGTAATTCGACGCCAAATTAGAGTGAGACTAACTCGTTATCTTGTTTGATGTGCTTTAGTTGTTGTAACAATCTAATTACGCACATCAACAAGGTCTCTGATTGCGTTTTTGCTAATTAAACGTCTAGAATTGTAGAGGTTGTTTGCGACAAAAGGTACGTTCGTCAAATTCTAGGATTTTTCCTGCGTGAGTTCAATGTTTTTGGAAGGAATTTACCTGTTCCCAGCAGGTCCACGAGCCCATTGTACTTCTACTCTACGACTTTTTGAATTTCGCAAAAGATAAATTGAACTTGTCATAGTTTTTTGAAGCGATTTGTATGAGGCATGAATTATTTACTCGGAAAGTCGTAGAACAAAAGTTACTGAACACAGTTTACTGTTTGTGATTGTATTCACACACAGCATACACACCCTCTCGCACACGCGCACACACATTGTCACCTAGTGAGCCAAAATTGTCGACCGAGTTCTTTTTGTTTATATTTTGATAGGTAATGCAAATTAGAACTACCGCGACACAGCTATAACCTAGTGCGGATTTCATTAGTAAAAATATACTGTAAATGTATATTTCTGGTAAATAAATTATATTGTATTTTTGTATTTTTTTGTTGTGTGTAAGTAATGTGAAAAGACATTGCCACATTTCAATGGCGCTTTGCCCCACCTACAAAACTACGAGACCATTTAAGCCGTACCTATCATTTTGTTGGGGACTTATTACAGGTTTCATATTGCATAATCATAATCAGCATCATTTTCTATTACTCTCGCAACTCCTATAGAAGAATAACAAAAACAATGAATTCGCTTCGATTTCTTACTATTTTCTGAATTCTTAATTAAGCTGTTTTTTTCGACTCGCAACTTTAATTAAAACCAATAATTTTAATAAAAAACGGTGATATTTTTACATTTATTCGTTATCTTGTACAACTTACGGTTGATGGTGGGGCAGAATCTGGCATTGTCATTTTGGCTTTGTACCCTAATGCCCTACAGAATGTGAATGTAGATATCACAATATCCTTGGCTAAATGTGTCGAACTCTATTAGAAATTAATATGCGGACTAAGTCACCCATGTTTCGCACTAAAAAATTGTAAAAAAAATTTTGGAACTGTTATAGCAGCTTCGCGTGTGCGCTAACCTTATAACAGGACAGTAGACACTTCGTGATCGAGTACATTGTGACAGAAAATCATGAACTTTAATTCATTGCTACGGAAAGACGTATTTCTACGCATTCTGAGCCAAAAACTGTGAACAACTTTCGAATGCTATAGAAGTCGTGGCCAGAAATGTTAGAAAAAACGAACGCTATAGCGTTTCCGTCCGCGAACGTGTTAAGAACTATTTTATGGTTTTATTGGGCAGTCAACAGCGTAGTAGGTTTTATAACAAAGATAATTTACATAAAGTAAGGCAAATAATAGACTACCACATTATTACAAAACAATATTGGCATTGACATTATTAAACGCGCTGGCTGTAACAGCGGATTTATTCGCTGACTCTGAGCCCAGGTTCCTGGCATCGGCAGGTCGATACCTAGAGTCGCTGGCACCCATAACCACAATTGTTTAGAAGGTACCTACCGCAGTGTGTTCGCTATATAAGTTAATAATCAATTGTAATTATATTCTGATATTTTAATAATTTATAGTGTAACCTAATTATGATATTTTGATTTGTGAATTGTGACTTGCATGTATGGTTTATTAACTGTTAGGTGTAAGTTTGTACATAATAAATAAATAAATAAATAGACGTGATTGATAAAATAATGCTAAATTGAATACAAACATTGATTATATCTACTTAATTGATAACCTGTAGGAACGAGCAGTAAATAAATATAGGTATATATTACTTATAGATAAATAAATAATCACAACTTGAGATAAATATTGTTATTGCGAGCTGAGTGTGTTTATTACTTGATTTAAAAAAATAGGTTTAGTGAGATGAAAGGGATCTAAGTTGTTATAGGAGACATTATAGGTTTTAGATATCCGAGCAACTATTGTAACCACATTTATGCATATAAATAGATCTTATCACTGCGGCTTATATCCTTTCCTTTCGTACACGCTGTATATATAAATGATTTTCCTCTTCTCACGCAATTCTTATTTCCATAACAATTGACCACCCTTTCCTAATCCAATAACCGTCCGGCACTCGTCTGATTGCGCCCTGGCATGGTAATTCAATTAACAGACAATCAAAAAGCGCCCCTTTTCCCTTAGTGCGGCCCTGTCCCCGAGGACCACTACATATGTATCTATAGTGTGTAATCCAATATCTGATTAGTTTATTGTGTAAATAAAAACTATGAGAAAATATTTTTAATCGACTCACTTGTCAATTACGATGTATGTTTTTTTAACTCTTGAAAATGGCGGGAAACGACGGTTGCGAAATTGTCTAAAGTGGTTATTTTTTGTTTAATATCACGTTAAATTAGAGTATTATTATTGAGTTTTTTGACTGTTTTTAGTTAGGTAGATTTTTAGGTAGTTTTTTAATGTACTTACTTTTAAGTGGTTTTTAATATTTTAGGTAGTTTTAATTTATTTTGTAAGTTAATTTTAGTTTTTTACTGAATAAATGATACGTTAAATTAATCAGAAAATGTTCGCGAATGACAGTATGGTGAAGTTATTGGATGTTCTGAAATTTCAATCAATTACCAAGAGTCCCGCTACGAGCTCGGGAGAGAACGTCCTGAAGACTCCTCTGGAGAAATAGAAGACAATGACATCTTGCATATTCTGTACATGACATTGGCAAATGACGAACTGTTGAGTCCATTAATAAAATAAAGAAATACTCTGGAATTTAATTTTCTGACCAACTGTGTAGCGGGTCTACGTCACGTAGCCCGCTGCTACGCACAACTCCCGACTCTACATTGCATGCATGCACTTCCCCTTATCGGGTCCCTCCGGGTGTGGGTGTGGGAGGCGGGGGGTGTTATCAAAACTCCCTCGCAATACCCTCTCGCCACACTCCCTCCTCGTATCTCGCGGCGAGCGCACGTTACTCGCTCCCACAAGTTTGCGTAAACTCGCGGCGTACGAAAAGTTTAGTAGGTGATAGTGAAGATGGTGCTAGCTGATTTCTTGACGGAAACCAGGAGGCGATGGTTACAGGTGAGAATTAGGTTTTTTAATTAAAAAAAAATCTCGTAGGGGTTTCCTATGAAATAGACCTGCTTTTAGGGATTGCAAACATTGATCTCCTATAAACAACTAGACACACAGTCTGCGTTCTAAAAATGTCCGAGCACAAAGAAGGTCCAACGGATGAATGGAAACTCATTTGCTTTATTGGTCATTATTTGGACGTTAACAATGGACCCTTATTTGGACGTTTATTTAAATTGTTTTAGTAAGACCTTTGTGTATCTAGTTGTTTATAGGAGATCAATGATTGCAAAAGGATTTCTTACACAGTACTGGACTTTCTAAATGAGAAATAATAATAAACAATCGTTACCTACTAGTTACTGTAAATTACATTATAATTGACCAAAAAATGTCGTCTTTCTCTTGTATTGCTGTGCCTAAACAAGGTCCATAAAGAACGTTGTAACATTTAATTGTTAAGTATGTGAACATCTGTATTATAACTTATGGAATGCAATAAATATATTGAGTACTAGCTGTACCCTCGCAACTTCGTTTGCGTAGGGGAGGAGGATGGAGAGGATCAGGAGGCAGATCTTCCTCTCTGGATCCTTGTTTCCACATCACATACCGCCATGGCTTGTAGCCTATGAGTTGTCCGGATATTTGAGCTATCTCCTAGTGAAACTCCCATCAAAATCCCTTCAGTAGTTATGGCGTGATACTTGCACAAAGTCACAGACAAACAGACAAAAATTCTAAAAATTAGTGTTTTGGCATCAGTATCGATCCTAAAACACACATTTATTCTTTTCAAAAAATATCCAATGTACAGACACAACTTTTTTACAGTCTTATTATATGTATAGATTTGACAAGGTTCCAGAAATCCATTGAATTGACATGTGCGCGAATTATTGCGCAGATATTAAACTCATTGGTACGGACAACAGCAGATCAATGGTAACACTTTGTTCTTTGAACCGTTCTTATTATTTGCGTCGTAAGACTTGAAATCCTATTGCAAGTGTTACCATTGATCTGCTGTCGACTGTACCACTTGCTGTACAACTTCAACTCTTACGACGCAGATAATAAGAACGGTCCAAAGTGTTACACTTGATCTGCTTTGATATGTACGGTGAACACAGAGATAGGTGTACAGAAGAGTGAATAAGGTTGAGATTTTTTTGAGTACGTCAAGTACTTAAAAAATGGTTTTGAAAATTCTCTACAATAAGCTAGTTGACTCTTATCGAAATTCAATAAAACAATATTGATTTCATATAGTATTTCACATCAGGATCCCAAATATAACTTAATTTTTTTTTTGGGTAACTAGCCTAATACTTTGTGTAATCTAAATTATCTAAAAGAAAAATAATTTATGCAATCGGTCCAGTAGTTCTTGAGAAAATCTCAACCTAGAATCAGAAATTCTCAACCTTATTGAGGCCGCCTGTATACTTATACCGGCATTTATGGGTCGACCTGAAGATCTAAGTCTATTTTACTACAATACTTTCAGATGTCCATTACTTTTAAGATCATATACCTACTTATGTTTATGGTGTCACAACGTAAGATAACATTTTGAGACTTAATTATCGCAATCATTATCCTATCTCACATTTCAAACATTGAGATAAAAATGCGGAAACCAGACGGAAGGACGATAATGTAATGGCTGGTCGTTAAGTGTAGTGTAGTTAATACCACAAGAATACTATTATTCCTTATTGCTTGAGAGTATTCTCAGGACCGGATCAAGGGGAGAAAATTCAGGGCGCTAATAAAAAAGGTAGACCTCGGCGTAGGTGGAGAGACGATGTCGTTGGATACAGGGATGGGTGGCTGGAAGAGGCTCAGGACAGGGATGGATGGAAGGGGGAGACCTTTGTCCGGCAGTGGGACAATTTATAGGTTTAAATGATAAATGGAGAAAAAATTTCGATTCGAACCCGGGACCTCGCCATTCCGTGGCACGCTCTATTCCAACAGAGCCATCGTGATTCGTATCCAGATCGTGAATTTTTGTCCCCATATTCTCGTCTGAGGGAGGGTAGCGACATCTATCCAGTAATTGTGCAATTAGGTACTCAAATTCATGTCTAACATTCTAATGCGTCATCAATTAAAAATCATGTTTTTAATTGATGACGCGTTCCTTTTTCATATGTTTTGATATTTTCTTGCATATGCGCTATGCGAAACGAAAACCTAAATGATAACTGGAGAAAAAAAGTCCCGGGTTCGAATCGAAATTTTTTCTCCATTTATCATTTAGATTTTCGTTACGCATAGTGCATATGCAAGAAAATATCAAAACAATTTATAGATTTCTTAAAAAAGGGGGCGTTAACAATCCTAGCTTACCACTTCGCCTTTTTTGTTAACATGAAAATTAAGAATATTTTAAAAATGTAGGTATTTAATTTTTTAAACGTTGCAAGTCCATTGTCTATGGTAAAAGTCGAGCAAGTTTATTTAATCAAGGGAATACTTAGAAGTTTATGTTAAAGTTAAGTAAGTACCTTTATTATTCCAGCGATAAAAAAAGCGGTAGATAAAAATAGGTTTTATTATCCAATTTCAGATGTTTTATAATCATTCTGCAAACAATAAAACTTTGCCGTTTTGACCGACCATTAAAAGCTACCCTTTCTTTTTATTATAACAGGCAGGTAGGCATCTCATTTGCTGACAAGGAATCTTTAGAACAATAAACTTTAGCTGCCATTAAAATTGGCTATTAAATTTAACTCTGGCTATAAAATGAGGCGCTACACTGAATCTGGCTCTGTTTCATTCAACGCTTGTGTTTAAGAGATAAATTTCTCGGGAATTCTGATAAACGTGGTCTATTAAAAATGTCTTATTTGTTATTATTTTCAATAATGTTGAATGCTGAAAAATAATAATTTAAGTACTAAAAAACCTTGCCAATATTTATCATGAGAAACTTTATTAGGAAAATAACATTCAATTAATTAAAGTTAAAACTATGTACAAAATAATAATTAAAAAACAAATAAATATATACTTTAAATAAAAAATTGGGGCCAAATCGCTGCCCTGCGGAAGAGTGCCCAAAAGGCTGGCGACGTTACCTCGTTGTATAATCAGCGATATACGCTGGCCGAGGTAAGCGCCAGCCCTTTGGTCACCCGACGAGTCAATGAGTCAATTTAAGTTGATTGTAAATAGATACATCGATTTTATGTGGCACAGTCGAAGACAGAGATTAGTATACGGGGGGCCTCAATAAGGTTGAGATTTTTATGAGAATTTAATAATTATTTTTGTTTATTTATTTCAAAATATACTTCACAGCATTACAGTATTAAAACTAAAGCACTGTGAATTTCATACTTATCTTCATACTTTTACAGTTACATAGTTTTCACTTTTATCTATCAAACAGTGCAAGAATTTTTGTATTACTTCTAGTAGTTTTTGAGAAAATCACAACCTCAAAAACTCCTGTACACCTTTCTCTGTCTTCCACCGTACAATTTTATCCTGCAGCTCTATTCTGGGCCAGTCATAAGCGGTAAAACACACACATAAACTCCCGCCTATTTCTCGTAACTATAGACAGATACAAAATATATTTTAGACTCTCTCCATACAGCGCTACATTTTTTCCTTCATGTTATTATCCTCAAAATTGCTGATCCCAGAAACGGTACGTTTTCAGCTGAATTCCAAATAATATTTGCGTCTTCAGTTCAGTATTTATGAACCTTTACATGGGCATTTACCCTTAAAGGGTTGAGAAGGGTCGCTCAGTGAGGTCGGCCGATGGTATTTCAGCTCACTTGATAGTCCTTGGAGTCAGCGGATTAATATTTTATCCCAAAATACAAAGATTATTAGGTTCTGTGGTGAGGTTTAGGCAAGTAGCCAACTTCAGGCCCAGCTAAAATGCTGTTCTCGATCTTTTATAAAATTTAAGTAGATAGATTATAGGTTAATTTAGAATAGGTACGATGGGATTGGCATCGTCACTTTATGTGTACAAATATCCTTAAACTTTTATAGAAAAAAAAGTGCATGTATTGCGTGACCTCGTCGTGTAAGAGTGAAACAAAACATCTTGAGGAAATATGCACACATGATTTTTTGTTCTACTAATTCAAAGTCAAAGTCAAATTTCTTTATTGCAAGTAGGCACGTTGAGTACATTTTTGCACGTCAATATATTTTTTTAATTTACATTTACACCACTTTGCAAGGAAAAAAAGTGGCAAAAAACTCTCAGCAACACATCTTTTAAAACAATGATAATACAATGATTACTTAATAACTATACAGTACGTAACTATTACTATTGTTAGTAAGTTTATCCCTCATGCGGAACCGGCGACACACAACATGCATGTTCATCGTTTAAATAGTCAATTTAATCTCTTACTAACCAGAGTTCGTCGAGTCTCTCGCCGAGGCAAAAAGGAACCCTTATAGGATCACTTTGTTGTCCGTCTGTCTGTCAAGACCTATATCTCAGAAACGTGTTGACGGATCAAGCTGAAATTAATACCAAATACTCAGGTCTGCAACCTCATGCAGCCGTGAAAAAATCAAGATTGTACGTCAAAGCGATCAAAAGATATCGCTGTTTATGTCGCATTTTCTCGCATATTTGTAGGAAAATGCAAGAAAACCAAAACTTATAGGGTACTTCTCGTTGACCTAGAATCATGAAAGGCAAAATAGCACAAAAGTAAAGGAAAAAATCCGAAAGCTGTAAATTAGAAGTTCTATCAACAAATATTTTTTTTGTAATTACAAACTTATATTTGCAGTTGACGCCTGGTATGTCGATGTATTACGTTATCAGTTTCGAAAACGAAAAGATAAGTTTGTCCCTAAATCTAGTTTATCTTTGAATCAAAGAAAATATATACTCTAGAGCTTTGAATCATTCCCGTATCATCGCGTTCCCATTACCGCAACTCGTAGCGTCGCGTTCCCATTACCGCAACTCGTAGCGTCGCGTTCCCATTACCGCAACTCTCGTAGCGTCGCGTTCCCGTTACCGCAACTCTCGTAGCGTCGCGTTCCCGTTACCGCAACTCTCGTAGCGTCGCGTTCCCGTTACCGCAACTCTCGTAGCGTCGCGTTCCCGTTACCGCAACTTCCGTAACAGCGCGTTCCCGCTACGTTCGCGCCGATTAGGCAAAGTAGCGTCAACATAATAATGATTTAATCGTTAGAGCAAATGTTATGGTGAAGTTGTAGGGAACCCTCGGTGCGAGAGTCCGACAGCCGACACGTACTTCGCCGGTTTTTTTTGAAAATGTGGGTGGTCTCTTGTTTATGTATTATTGTATCTTCGATAAACATTTTTATCGCAATGTTATCACATAATGATTTCCTCGTAAATATTTCCTAAAAGTGTTAATTAATGTCCGAACTGTGATAAGAGAGTTATCTATTGTTTATGTTTATATCACATACCTAAGCTCTCTATTTATAGATAGAGCTTTATTATTGTTTTGATACATATTATAATCATTACCATCAAATACAAGTAGCTCTGCGAGCTATGGAAAGAGCTATGCTTGGCATATCTCTGGTGGACAGAATAAGAAATATCCCAGTAGCGGATTATCCTAAAGACAACGTGCAAAGGGGCGCGCACTGAAGGTGTTTACTTAGTACTTACATAAAACAAAATAAATCATAATATGAAGCTAGATTCGGCTCTGATAAAACCTGCGTCTTCAGCCAGGCATTGCCACGAATTCGTTCGTCGTTGCCAGTGTTTTTTGTGATTCTAAATCCGCCTTTAGAGCTTCCTAAGTGCGCCCCGTCTACTTCATTACACCTACATCACCAGATTCCATAACAGAAGTTGGTGAGACATAAAAGCCGAGGGGCGCCTATGAGATGCTAGCCTGGGGCGCTGTAGACACTTAATCCGCCTCTGGTATATTCACCAGAGAACAAAAGTGATTGATATTGCTCATAGAATCAGCAAACTGAAGTGTCATTGGGCTGGTCACATCTGTCGTAGAACCGACAACCGACGAGACGGGTTCTCGAATGGAGGCCACGAACGGGTAAACGTGGCGTGGGACCTCGACCAGATGGAGGGATGACCTGCCCAAGGCTTTCAGAGACTGGATGCTAAAGCAGACATCCCTGTTTTTCTGTGGAATGACGTCGGGGCGTTGGATGCATACACAGACAACTTACCCCATAAACCTGTAACAGGAGGACCCGTGTCTGCCCGCACATGAGCGGAAAATTGCTTCGCGACACGAGTTACCTAGAGATATTATCGACATGGACGCATCTCTTTAATACGGCACCCCGCTTCGTCTCTATGCGCTCATCGTTGCCAGAATTTTTCGCTTGGAAATGACCATGCCAGATTCTGCCCCACCATCAACCGCAAGTTGCACAAAATAACGAATAAATGTAAAAATATCTCCGTTTTTTTATTAAAATTATTGGTTTAAAATAAAGTTTTGTACAAGTTGCGATTCGAAAAAAACAGCTTAATTATGAATTCAGAAAATAGTAAGAAATCAAAGCGATTTATTCATTGTTTTTGTTATTCTTCTATAGAAGTTGCGAGAGTAGTAGAAAATGATACTGATTATGATTATGCAATATTAAACCTGTAATAAGTCCCCAACAAAATGATACGTACAGCTTAAATGGTAACGTAGTTTTGTAGGTGGGGCAAAGCTCCATTGAAATGTGGCAATGTCTTTTGTACCGATTTCATGTCTATTGGGTAAGTGGTCTGAGGGTGCAGATCATTCCACATTTAGCATGACACGTTCCACTTTACAGGAAGACAGTTCGTGTCGTATTTCCATTAGAACCCCTATTGACGTGAAAAGAATAAACCCTTACCCGTCGTGACGTCATCGTCAGCGCTCTAGTCACGTTTTTCTGTTTGCATTGCCTGCCTATCCATATAGTAGGGAGCAAATACTTATGCGTAGTACATGTGAGCTTAGGTAACATAATAGGTTGTGAAGTACCTATGTAACTGATATTTTGGTGTTATATTGGGTATTCTATCGGCGCTTTCAGATTGAGTGATAGGCCTAAGAGGCTATTGTGTTGTAAGAAAGACAGATCTTCGCAACATACTCTCCAGCCTCGGGAACCTAAGAGCTGGAGAGTATGTTGCCCAGCGCCTGAGCCTCGCTATACAGCGGGGCAATGCGGCTAGTGCGCTGGGCCAGGGCACCCTGCCGCGCGGGACGGGCCTAGACGACGACGTGCCTATAGGTAGATAATTATATAATATATTTGTTTTTAAGTTTTTAGATTTATAGAGTTAGTTTTAGTTTTAGTTTTTTTATTATTATTATTATATATAATATTTATTTAATAACAAATCATTAACATATTTACATAAACAAACAAAAAATTATATAAAAAATTTGTGAGTGGCCTCTACCAGTCACAGGTAGAACACCGCGTCCAAGTCGCTCCCATGCGGCAGGGTGCCCAAGGGAGCGGCTGCGTTACCTCTTTGTATGGCCAAACTTATTCGTTATTTGTTTGTATTTTTAACTGTCGAGTCCATTAATAAAATTTTAAATTATAGGCACTGTAAAAATATTTCTTGAATTAGATTTCCATGGGACTACTCTGAGACCAAGTAAAAAAGAGTTCGACGACGTTCACCACCCATCACGCCATGGCACGCGTGGTGGCAAAAAGCCGGCGGTAAGCCAAAATTGTTTAGATACCGACGCGTGTAAGGGGGAACACAGAGAAAGGTGTACAGGAGAGTTTTTAAGGTTGAGTTTTTCTCAAAAACTACTTGTCCTATTGCAAAAATTATTTCACTGTTTGATAGATTAAAGTAAAAACTATGTAACCGTAAAAGAATTATTAAATTCGGTCGAGTAGTTTTTGAGAAAATCTCAACCTTATTGAGCCCCCCTGTACACTTATCTCTGTCGACGTCCATCATTTTGGAATGGCGTATAGATTTTTTATTCGTTTAATTTTCTATTTACATGAATACTCTAAATAACTTGACATTGGCGAAATTATCTCTTGAATAAGAGTAGAAGCCATTCAAATACAAATAGAATAGACGTACATACACTCGAAATACATTTCCCTCTTGCTTTTCAGCAGTCGAGCAAAAATGAATATTACAGTTCTTATTGCGTCTATAAAAAGTTTTCATTTTCCTTTTACGACAAATGTATAACGCCCACGATCCCACGGACTCACAAAACATTATTTTTATGAATTGAATCGGATTTCCTTTGAATCCAATATCTATAATTATAATCTGAAATGTTTAAAGCAGAAAAGCAATGTTACTGCCACAGAAATGTCTAGCTAGAATTCCAGATCAAATTCGTATGGTTGAAGGCGTATGATACTTCAATTACGAAGTCATATTTCTGTCAGGGTTTTGATATCTCCATTCCGTGGCACGCTCTATTCCAACAGAGCCACCGTGATATCGTTCCCTGGTTTGAATCCCGCTTGTGCTGAATTTTATTCTCCATTTATCATATTGTTAGGTTAAATCTAACAAAATGGTGACCTCTACAAAATTTCACAATCATAGTCTGAAGTCTTGACTATTCAATTCAAAGTTAAGTCAAATTTCTTTACTGCAAGTAAGCACGTTGTGTACATTTTTGCAGGTTAACACTTTATTTTTTTCAAAAACAGGCAAGTAGGCCTAATTCTAGTAAGAAAGTTTTCGTATTGAGAACGAGTGTGTGTAGGTATATAAGTAGCAACGTTGGGCGGACTTGGGCGAACTGGATGGGTGACCGCTAGTGACACTTTCATCTGAGCCCCTCCGTGCCTCGGGGCGCACGTTAAGCAGTTGGTCCCGGTTGCTGTCGCTCGGCAGCAATCGTCAGGCCATGACAGGGGGCTACGGGCGGCCGGAATAATGCGACCTGCAATATCGAGTTAGCCCTCGGTAATAAGTTTAAGTATTCTCGGGTTTAAGTATTTAACCGTATTTAACTCTGGAAATAGATGCGGGCACTAAATCACACTAGAAAAGAAAATTGGGATTATATGGAAGAAGAATAATAAAAAATTGAAATTATATGGAAATTTTAGAATTAAAACTATAGTGAGCCATTACTACACATTATTATATAAACGTTACGTCACCTTGAAAAAGACCGTCGAAATCGGTCGAAACTGTCGGTCTAATTGCCGACTTTAACAATATAAGTGAGTGATATCCGTTTATATATAATAATTTATATGGAAATTGCTAATTGGAAATAAAATATAAAGGTTATAGGCAGCAAGCTTACTGGTTAGGTTAGTCTGGTTAACAATTAACCACTTGACAACACGTGTCTGTGACCAGGGCCGCAATTAGGCGGGGGTCGAGGCCCGTTGAGGGCCCTCTGACCGGGATATTGGATTGGTGTCAAACTGAAATTACCTGAATTATTAATGGCTGGCCAATTTATATTTTTTGGTGCTTCAATGTGAATGAAACCTGTCGGTATATAAAACATTTGTATAAGTATTAGGTACGGGCACCAGATCAATGGTAACACTTGCAGTACGATTTCAACTCTTACGACGCAGATAATAAGAACAGTCCAAAGTGTTACACTTGATCTGCTATCAGCTGTAATTTTTTCTGAGAATGGTATCCATATCTTTCACATAAAATTTTTTTTTTTTAAACAAAAACATTTTCCAAATTGTGGTATTTTCTACCATAAATGCGAAAAATAAAGTTTACTATGAGTCCTCTTGTTTCAATAAACAACACTTAGGGTCTCTTGCAATATTGAGATAACCCTGGGTTAAGTACTTAACCCGAGAAAATTCCATACATTTTGCTCGGGTTAAGTCGCTAACTCTAGAGCTCCAGATCTTTAAATATCATTAAAAGTACCAGGACACTATGACACGCATAGAGTCTCATAAAATGATGTCCACAGTGTTGTGGGGCGGATGGCTTTTTCCCCTCTCTATAGTATTATTCGGTGGTGTCATGATATATAAATAATACCCATGACACCACCGGTGGTGCGGTTGGGTGGTGTCACGGGTCCGCCACGGAGTTATCTTATGGTAAAGTAAAGCAAGCAAAATAAACATTTAAAAAAAAATCGACGCACATTATCGTTTGTACAAAAATGGAAAACATAATTTCTTTGTTGATTAATAACCTGTAGAGCAAGTTTAACCAGTCATTGCAGTGAGGGCAAAAAACGGCGGCACAAAAGGACCGTTGAAAGTAAAAATTGCGCCACATTTCGCAGCTATACAGAGTGTTCTTTCAATCAGCGGTCTCTAACCTTAGAGTAGATAATTGATGCATAGAATTATTTAAAAAAAAAGTTTTTTCACTTGCAATTAGCGTCGCTGTTTGAAATTGTTTAAAAAAACAGTAATGTGTGAACTTAATATTATTGCTTGGGTTATAACGGAATGGAATAAATGGAAAATCAGAGTCGGTTTTCCAACGCCATAGGCTGTTTAACCCTAAATATTAAATATGAGAAATTCACGTTAGCAAGAACGCGCTAATGTGAATTTGTCTTATTTAATATTTAGAGTTCCCTAAATTTTCCTTAGTATTTCCCTAAATTTTTGTCATTGTTTTGCTGTTGGGTTTCCCGTGAAAATAAAATAAAATTACGCTACGTATACCGCAGCCCAAATCAAGTGTCTTATTTTGTAATCAAATATGATCGTCTAATTACATGTTGTGATGTAACACTGAAGGAACTGATTGATCGAACCTGCTCATCATTGTGAATATAAAGTGATCCAATCTAATAATGTGAAAATAACTATGCAATAACCACAGAATAGCTTAAAATGTTAGTGGGGGAGGGTAGTTTTTGATTACAAAATAAGACACTTGATTTGAGCCTCAGTTTAGGTAAGTATCGATAATAAGAAGATATATGTACTCCATTTATTCGTAGTACGTAAGTTTCAGGCCCGAACTGACTATTTTTACTTTTATTTTATGGTTTTATTGGGCAGTCAACAGCGTAGTAGGTTTTATAACAAAGATAATTTACACAAAGTAAGGCAAATAATAGACTACCATATTATTAGAACAGCACCCTGTATATTTCTGTCTATGGCCAGCAACCCCCGCGGACGTCACGTGTCAATGCCTCGTGGTCACGGCCTGCGACCACCCTCTCAAGGTCTGCATACTCATTCGACCCGATAATAATAAAGTTTGGCTAGTATAGTAATGCATTTGTAATTTGTAGCGATTCCAGTGTTTAGCATTGTTATCGTCGCTAAGATAGGTGTCCCGCTCACTCTTACGAGGTGTAGCATATGAGTGACAGTGGCGTTTAGGTTTATACTTGGCGGGCACAACAGAATTGCACCTAATTTTTTTACGGGACGCTTAAATGACATTGCCACATTAGACAACTTACAAAACTACGTGACCATTTGAGCTATCATGTTGTTGGGGACTTATTACAGGTTTCATATTGCATGATCATAATTAGTATAATTTTCTACTACTCTCGCAACTCCTATAGAAGAATAACCAAAACAATGAATAATTCGCTTCGATTTCTTACTATTTACTGATTTAAGCTGTTTTTTTCGACTCGCTTGATGTACAAACTTTATTTTAAACCAATAATTTTAATAAACAACGGAGATATTTTTACATTTATTCGTTATCTTGTACATCATGCGGTTGATGGTGGGGCAGAATCTGGCATTGTCATTTTAGAAATAGCAAATCTTTTAGTTCATTAGGCAAGGCATTAAACGTTTTTACACACATTGCATAGCTGCTCTTTAAATATAATGCAGTCTTTGGGGTTGTATCGTAAATTAACCTGTCCGGATATCTCGCATTTAACCATTTGTTGGCTCCTTGCGAAGCCAAGGATTGGTTAATGATGAATTTGGATGATTAGCTGGATATTTATATGGTTAATTTAGATAGACAATGAAAATCACGCCTTTGCTTGTTGAAAGTTCAATGTAATCTGTAATAATATTCCATGTTACCCAGGCAACAACGTAAGTATAAAAAAAGAAACAGCCAATGCTGCATGTAGTTCCTAACATGTAGTACCTTTTCATCATACATTTTACGTAAAATGTATGATGAAAACGTCGGCTATTTTTATAATAATTTGCGTGTCCGAATGTCGCAAGTGGCCCCTCCACATGACTGCTATAACATGTTGACGGTTTAGCGGCAGTGTTTCGCGATGACGTAAATAAAGGCAGGTGGCCCCCACGCCCTCCGCCGCGTTCCCACGGGGTGAGATGTCACGCTTCAACTGTTTATTTTTTGCTTTAATTGTTTTCATTACCTCTGGACACAAATTAGCAAAGTTAATTTAAAAAATGAAAGGTCATTTTCCGTTTGACGTCAAACTTTTATGAGTAGAGTTTGCTACGTTAGTTTATACTTTATAGTTTCATGGATTTATTTGGTAAGCAGAAAGAGTTTGAAATTAAATTAATGTACTTAATAAAATAATTAGATATCGAGAGATATCCTCTTCACTAAAATTAGTCAAGATAGGGATTTAAAGAGCTCGGTGGATCAATGGTTGGGCAATGAACTTGCGATACGGAGGTCCCAGGTTCGATTCCCAGCCAGGACAGCCATATACGGTCGAAGACAGAGATACAGGGGGCCTCAATAAGGTTGAGATTTTCTTAAAAACTACTGGACCGAACTTAATAATTCTTGTACAATTACATAGTTTTAACTTTTATCTATCAAACAGTGACAGAATTTTTGCAATAGGTCAAGTAGTTTTTGAGAAAATCACAACATTAAAAACTCTCCTGTACCTGTGTGAAATTCGCCAATCAGCAGTGGGCCCGTGTGGTGCATCATGGCCCCAGCTCCCTCGATGTAAGGGAAGTTCCGTGCCCGAGCAGTGGGACAATATGAATAGACTGATGATGATGATGAACTAATTTACGAGCAAACTCACTTATACTCAAATTACCTACTTATAAAAAATCACTTAATAGGTATAAGTAATCCATATTGGTACCTAAACCCATTAAAGTTATGTGAATATAAGGCCAGGTAGGTATTATGATGAGCATTTGTTAAATCATGTCTTCTGGTGTTAAATTACCCGTGGACCCACCAGTGGGTTAAAGTAGGACCACAGGTAACATCTCTTACAATCGACATCCATTTATTTCTTAAATATAGTAGGTAGGTATGTGCCTATTTCGCGAGTTTTTTATGTAGCATGGGAAGAATAACCGTCTTTAACTATGCTTCAGTACAATAACTGTCACATAAATTAAAGTCAATTCCAAGAGAGCCCATCTTTAAATGAACATGAAACATAAATGGGCAATTCTGATTTTGATTGATACTAATATCCTCGCACAGCAACCGCTCCGGCATTGCGCCGAAGGCCGCGACCGCGTTAGTGATATTTTAGCGCCCCCAATTATTGGCGCCCCGTTTTTATTGGCCCTAATAATGCACGCAAGGCCAACAACCTTGTGATGTGTCGATACACTATAATACGAACGCCTTGTTTGTGGCCAATTGGTGAGGTTTGTCGTCATGTCCTCACACAAATAGGATCTGACACCCACCAAATAGGTAATAGGAACTGTCAATAACACACTAATAAGATATAATATAAATTGCAATGTTTGTGAGATTTATTGTTAACAATATTATGTTGATACGATACTCTCTACGTCTATTTTTACATTATCCTTTATTTATTTTATTAATGGACTCGACAGTTCGTCATTTGCCAATGTCATGTTACAGAAAATTCAATGTATAATAGTCTTCTATCTTCACAAACAATTAAAATGAAAATTATTAAATAATTTTGCAACCGTCGTTTCCCGCCATTTTCAAAACCCCTACATTATCCTATTTGCTATCAATGACGATGGTCAAAATGAGGGGGTTTCAAGGTTACATTTAAAAAAAGTACCGATAGCCCCCGTTAGATGGCACTGACTGGTCTGATGTCAACATTAAATGCGGTGTTATTGCTTGTAACTTGGGCTTTTCGTATTTCATACCTAGTATTAATTTGTACTGTATTGTGTAAATTATACAAACAAACCAATAATAATAAATTACTTAGCTGATATCATTGATCATCCTATAAAAACAACTAGATACACAAAGGTCCTACTAAAACAATTTAAAAAACGTACACATAAGGGTCCATTGTTAACGTCCAAGTAATGTCCAATAAAGCGAATGATTCATCCGTTTGAACCTTCTTTGCGCTCGGACATTTTTAGAAGGCAGACTGTGTATCTAGTTGTTTATAGGAATTTTTTTACGATGATATCGCACTTCGGTGCAACGCCATCTATTATTAACTTAAGCTTGTTTTCTCCTTAGTACTGTCACTTTGAAAATCCCTTATTATGACTATGTCGACCTATTTAGTTAAAGGAGATTTTCAATTGAGGGTATAGACCTCCCAAAGTTTACTTGTTAGGCTGAGTTAGGCGACAATTCAAATACGGAAACTACTGATCGTAGTTTAACAATAAGTATTAAATCGACAATTCCAGATTGCTGTGAACCCAATAGTCATATAGAGCAGAGATCATCGAACCGGTTATTGGTATTAGTTCAATGTCCAGTCAAACCCGACAAAGACTTATTTCTTTATGAAGTTATTTATTGCGACCACATTTTTTATAGGACTAGCTTGAAGCTGCGGGCTTACTCTCACCTCTTATAGCGATCCAGTTTAGGTTCCTAAACTGACAATTTGCTACAATGACGTTTGACGTCATTGTAGCAAATAGCGATTCGGTTCAGTATAGGAACCTAAACTGGATCGCTATAAGAGGTGGGAGTAACCCTGCTGAATGATCTCTATAGCTAGCTGTTCGTTACTAAAGAAAATACGATCGGGAATCGAGGCTATATTTATATGAACACCACACACCTTTTTCATTTCATCCCAATACACGATAGTGTATTTTTTTGTTGACTCTGAGAATTATTCTAAAGATACCCTGCCTCCTGGGAATTATGCGGGATTTTAACTCACTAAAACTGCCTCAATAGCCGACCTCGTGCTTTTTGGAAGGCTCCTGGATGGATATCTCACTATGTGCTGCGATCTTGGTACATAACTCTGGCTTAGTCCACAATTCATCAGTCTCTTTATGCATGCTCGTCAAGTTTCCCTTATTAAACGTAATTTTTTCCTTGTCCACAGGCCTTCAAACTGTTCAAAAGAAGCAAGAGCCGCAAGAACACCCGGAACAGAATATCTCCAGAGCTGATTCGCTCGCCTTCATACAGCGGCACGGTAGACGCGCGTCCAGAGATCGACCTCCAGCGGTTCTGCTCATGCCGAACCTCCCTCCCACCTCTGCATCTAACCACGGACTCCTACGAAAATACCTCATACTACAGCAGCTACAACAGCTCACGAAACGAAAGCCTAGACGGATGCCATGAGAACAGTTCAGTCGCTAGATCCGATTCCGCGTACAATTCCGCGCGAAGCAGCCCGCAGCACCCCCGAGCAGTTTGCTACGCAACTGTGACGTACTTCAATGTGAATGACAGTGAGGACAGCAGCAGCATCCGCACGGAGTTCACGCTGCTAGATGCTGACGCTGAAGCGGACGATGAGGATGAGAGGGCGCAGAATATGATTAATGAAAGCATTGAATTGGTCAGCACTTTATGAATTATTTAGAAGTGTTAGATATTTGCGTAATGATAGATGCATTATTAGATCGAGACAAACTTGCCAGTCTAGCCAAGTGGCTTAGACATTTGTTAACGCTAGTTGAATAGAAAGAAAAATGTATGGAATTGATATTTGCGGATGAAAAAACAAACATCAATCTCATACATGTTTTTCTATCACTTTTTAAACTTTCACGGTTTGTATACATATTAATTAGATAAAACGGGAATTACCGTGTTAAACATTTATTATTGATGTCTCGATATTTCGACAGCATTGCAGCCATCATGGTCACGAGTAGACTCTACTCGTCTACTCTCTACGTCTGAGTCTACTCGTGACCATGATGGCTGCAATGCTGTCGAAATATCGAGACATCAATAATAAATGTTAAACACGGTAATTCCCGTTTTATCTAATTAATATGTTTTTTTTCTATTTTACTAACGTTAACGAAAGCCACATCTCACTTGCCAAGGGCTGGCGTGTAGGTACTAAAAGGTAGAACTTACTTAAAATAAGTTTGTAATACAATACGTAGTCCTCATAGACATAAACATAAAACAATAAGCCTTGTATAAAATTGACAGAAGCAAATGAAAGTTGTCTACAATTTCAAACACTGTTATTAAAATAGGGCCCCCTGCTCGCCCCTGAGTGCGCCCCTGCTCACTCAGGTGTATACCAAAGTTTATTATGTGATATAGTAGGGTGTAAATTAATGAATAATAATTTAAGTATATGTTGATCTCAATATAGTTTATTAGATGTAAGTGTAAGATGTAAAATTGTAACAATTATAATAATAACAATAATTTACAAAATAAGTTTGATTTTATTTATTTACCCCAAATATTAACCGATACATACATATCAACAACCGTTTGCTTGTTAGAGAGCCATTGGTCTCCTATAAACAACTAGATACACAGTCAACCTTCTAAAAATGTCCGAGCGCAAAGAAGGTCCAAACGGATGAATGGACCCTCAAATCCTTTATTGGACATTATTTGGACGTTAACTATTTGGACGTTTTTAAAATTGTTTTAGTAAGACCTTTGTGTATCTAGTTGTTTATAGGAGATCAATGTAGAGAGCACGTAAAAAACGTTAGATACAGAGTTTGGGATTGGTTAATTAGTTCCGCTACTGCCCGTTAGATGGAGGGATTATATACGCAAAGTGGTTGGTAGAGACTGGATGTAAAAAGCACAAATTATTTCAAAAAACAAAAAGTCATATGCAAAAAAAATATCCCCTTTTGATTAGTTTTTTATACCCTATGACACTCCCGTAATCAAGACGAATCTAACGATACCTCATACACCAAAATCCATCAAGCCGTTTAGGCTACAGGATGGCAGGAATGGACATACATACATACACTCGAAAAACATTACCTTCCTTCTGGGGCAGTCGGGTAAAAAATACCTATGGAGAAAGTCTGGTTACGGGTAAAGTCGCAATGTAGACATTTCATTGAACGGCCAGCACAATGGCCGGCGGCGACAAAGGCCCGCGATGTCCTAGCCTTTTATATCCCCTAATAATGGCGTATACAACTCACAATGGCGCAAACAGGCTCCTGTCAGGGACAAGATCCGAGTAAGTATTGTGTTAATAATATGTTGTCGTCGTTCTGGTACTTCGGTAAGGTTATAATTATCAAGACTAAGGCCTATACAGGGTGTCCTTGAGTTCATTCGACAAATTGAAACTGGGGATTGTACTCATGATTAATATTGATAAGATAACATATTTTTATTTGCTTAAAATGTGGTTATAATAGGTGTTAAATATATGAAATATGTCCAAAGCACATCTTGCCATTATAATAATGACATGCAAATATTACACTACTATTAAATTGGTAAGGGTTTTTAGTAAATCAAAACTGAGTACGTCACAGTTACACAATAACCTTAGGAATAGAAAATTTCAGTGAAAGAAATAGTTGCAAAAGAATACCTGAAAATGTAAAAAACTCAAATTATAATTTTTTTTGGTAGTTGAATTGATTGTAAATTTGAATTAATTTATGCCTTAAGGGCCTTCCATGAGCCAACTAACGCCGCCAATCTTGAAAAAATAATATCTTCCAATATTTTATTAAAAAATAAATTCCACATAGAAATAATTTTATTTTTAACTTTTAATATTAATTTTACAACAATTTCACACGTAGCTAAAAGCTTTAAGTTAGAAAGGACCGAAAACTTAAAACACGTTTACGACTATGGGTTTGTTCCAGTGAAACTGTCCCCATTCGTCTGTCAATACGCTCCCAATATTCCAATACGAGTTTCCTTTCATCTCTTGCGCATCAATAGAGTTTCTAGGTAGCAAATCCCGAAACAGGTCAATCAGGTTCCCTGGATTTCGCTCGTTATGCCAACAATATTTTTGGTCAGTTTTGTGGATTATAATTGGCATTAGTTTAAAAACGCATGAACAATATGAGAGCTCAGAACATAACACGTGCCATTTCCTGTTTTGAACAAACAAACTGTTTTGTATTGTAATATTGTAAACCATAACTAAATATCTATGGTTAAAAAAATATAATATTTGCCATGGAAAATAAGTGTTCGATTGTTGAGTAGATGTTGCGGTTTTATTCATTTATTTTATTAATGGACTCGACTGTTCGTCATTTGCCAATGTCATGTCACAGAAAATTCAATATATTTCCCTTCGCAGTAGCGTCTTCACCCTGGACGAAGCAGTTCGACAGTCACGTTCACTCCCGAGCTTGTAGCGGGAACTCTTGATAAAAGCTTCAGATCTTGCATAAATAATCCAATAACTTCACCGTACTGTCATTCGCGAACATTTTCTGATTAATTTAACGTGATATTAAACACAAAATAGTCCTTAGTTCAAGAGAACTCGATGTTGCGGTTATAAAACAAAATCGGACCGGACTTTTCGTGAAGTGACTGTATGTTGCCTTTATTTTATAAAGGCATTGGGCGCATATTCACATCAGCCCAAACTGGAAATAGTTTTAATTATTTTTCTAAGAGGATGTCTACGATTAGGATTACTACAGCGTAGTTTTGAGTACTTATATTTATAGGTACCTTAGCTAGGGTTTAGCCTCTTTTTCAGAGCCTGGATGTAATTTGTGATCGTTTCCGATGTCTCTGGAGTTTACTAGTTTGGGCCATGACTCTGATGTTTTATACGTATATATAGGTATGGTGGAACACAGAAAAAGGTGTACATGAGAGTTTTTTAGGTTGAGATTTCATCAAAAACTGCTTGACCTATTGCAAAAATTGTTAAAACTGTAAAACTTATATTTAACTATAAAATAGTTATTAAATTCAGTACTGGACCTGTTTTGAGAAAATCTCAACCTTATTGAGGCCCCCTGTATCTCTGTCTTCGACTGCACCTACTATGAAATGCCATAATAAAATTATATAACTACCTACTAGGAACTTTATAAATTATTCTATTATTTTATTATTATTGCCTATTAAAACATGCAAGCTGCTAAAAAGTCTATAACAATCAATACCTCCGTTAAGTATTCGAAACTGATTGATTGATCGGAGCCCCGGATGATCTCAATATATTTTTTACCCCATCCATAATTAAAAAGTCCGGCACACACTTCCCTATTTCAAAATGCCGACACACGGAGCACACACGAACGCACAAAAACACACCGTTTTTGCACCCTGCTCATGCACCTCTTCCTACGGAAGTAAAACGCACGAGCGAGATGGAAATATGATAGTGTAATGTGTAACTAGGACAGCAATCGTGGGAAACGCAGGGGTGGCGATATCCCATACGAGCATTGAGGCACGACCATGTAGTATTGAATTTATTCTGTTATTTTTTTTTCGCATTTCCATTGTGGGTTATTGCGGTGGTGATGCCCGCGCGGACATCTGGTCAGGGGTGGCGCAGTTTTAATTGCGGGAAACTTTTTTTGTTTGTTATTTTTTGGCTCGGACACCTGTGCGATGTTTATCTCTTGATCTTAATTTAATTCATTCCGCGACACCAAATGGGAAACTCGTTAGGAACTGATGGTTAAATTATTAACAGCAGGTGTTGAATTAATTAAGTACAGGAAATCATAGTTTAGGAAGCAGGAACATTATTCTCCATATCATTTACCTTGTGGAATAAATCCATTTCACTTCGGTTCTGAATTGAGTTTTAGTAGTGGAAAAATATTGTACAAAATACAAAGTTTTTAGTTCAGAAAATAATTTAATCTCTTTCTATATTTGAATTCCTTCTTATTCTATATTTACAAATAAAAGCATTAAACTGCATATTTTTATAATGATGCGATAGTACAATAGACAGCATATCAATAGCAATTTCATATTATGATCATATAGGCACTGGTAATAAGGAATAAATTTCAATGGTTTTGTGCATTATGATATGCTGTTATTGTAATTACATACTCGAAAACTAAAAGCATTATTGACAACTTCACAATCACAAACAATTTCTGATTCTGGCGTAGTCAGGTCTAAAAATGCTACCCTACACTAAATTTATGAAAAGATGCCAACCTTTTGTCAAATTTAACTTTAAACGCAAGAGAGAATCTCTACCAACATGAAACATACCTATAAGGAATTGACATTTGACAACCACAAAGTAAATGTCAATTCCATACATTGTTCTTTCTATTCCTCTAGCGTTAACGAAAGTCGAAGCCACTTGGCAAGGGGGCAGATTTGCTGGAGTGAAAATTACCACTTGTCTGTTATAAAATTATTAAATAGGCACGTATTTCATAGATATTTTAGTAAATTAATGCTTCTAAGATTTCACAACCATTCAGTTTCATATAGTCTAGTATTACTGTCCATAGTTCGTATTTTATTGCAATAGCACTACTTGTTATACAAAAATTCATGTGTTTACGTTACAGTCAGTTTCGTTAGGTCAAGGTTAGAATACATTAAAGCTCATATTTTGGTCCCAATAAAATCTAGTGACTAATCGATAAACCTATTCAATATAATATATGACTATCACGCAACTTACATTATATATTTCCATAAATTCGCTATCTACAGTACAACAGTGCAGTTCCAAAAATATGTATAATTTAGGCGTTTCGTTAAAACTCTGAGATCGAACACAACAGTGACTTGTGGTCCAAACAAATGTCAAATATTAGTTATTCAAGTACTGTCAAACGTAGAGAAAAGTATAAGGTGGCCTTACCATTAAGTTTTATAGCAGGAATACTTCAATAATACTTTGTTATTTCGTACTATGACAACCTTAAAGTAAGCTTAATACGGACGTCATAGTACGAAATAACAAAGTATTATTGATGTAATCCAGCTATAAGACTTCATAGTAAGGGGGCAGGGAGCTCAATAGGGTTGAGATTTTGAGAAAAGAAAGTACTTGACCGGTTTAAGTAAATATTTTACAATTACATCGTTTTCTGTTATCTACTAGATTAGAGAATGAATTTTTACAATCAGTAGTCATTTTCATTAGTATCAATTCAGTTCTCTGTTGGATAATAGGTAGCCCTTTCCCAAGGTGCGACACTCAACCTAATTCTCGGCTTCAGTGGAATGAGTCAAGTAGTTATTGAGAAAATCTCAATCAAGCCCCGTGCATACTTTTCCGTCAGTTTAGACTACTAAATTAATTTAATACTTTCACATATGGACCAGAAGACATAAATACTACGAGTGACTTTTAAGTTACAGTTCTAATACGCCAGCTCCGCACCCCAAGGTCTGTAGGGTTTGGAGCTGTTTTGCGAGTACTGATGATGTGTGGGGTGATGAGGATACGGGGCGGGGTAGTGGGGCGCGGGGGGAGCTGGGTGTGGACCCGGGGGGGCTGGGCCTGGGGGAGCTGGGGGATAGTGTGGGTGGGGGTAGCTGGGGGCAGCAGACAGCGGGGCAGCTATCGCCGGAGCCGTTGCAGCAGTTGTAGTAGCAGTTTCTTGTCGTAACTCCGTATATTGCTGGGGTTGATGCGTCGACGGGTATTGAGGGTACCCCCAGTTGGCGGATTTAGCCGCCAGCTCCCGTTGTGCCGCGAAGCATTGGAGGTGACTCATGAGGCGCAGGCGCAAAGGGTCCTGTATGTCGAGGCCTTCGCAGCTGACGAGGTAGCGGGCGACCTCGGCCGCGCACTCCCGGAAGCCGATGCTGTGGTAGTCCATGGCGTAACGCTGTGGGTCGTACGCGAAGGTATCCAGACCTGCAAACAAGAGAAAGATAGGGTTAGATAAAAATATGAATAGGCGTTTAAATCATGTAAGTTATTACAGGAGAAAGATGGGGTTAGATTAGATACAAATATAGGTAAATCCTGAAAGTTATTGAAGAAACTCGGCGACGCAGAGATTGGAATACGGGGCTGGAGGTCCTAGATTCGATCATCAGTCAGCCATATCCTCTCAAATTAGACTTTCATGGTCTAAGCATCACTTAAGGGTTGTTTTCGCAGGAAACCTACTCAAAGCGACAAAGGAAAAAAAATCAGGTGGAATTCATGCTGTGAACAAATCAAGGGCATTGTGTAATCCATCAGTTATCTATGAGCTAGCTTGGGGTTATGGTATGGCCCATGCTCCTTCGATATAAAAGCAATACCTGCTCCCCAACAGCGAGGTCATAATCAGGCTACGACAATGGCCAAAAAAGTATTATTTATGCATTGAATATACTAGTAACTGAGGAGTAAAGATTGGCCTTGTGTATGCAATGGATACCAGTTTTATTTAAATGACATCTCAGATAAAATTACTCTCTCCGATCCTTTGTACTGTGGTCCAGATGTACACTTCGATTTGCGTATGAAAGAACTCAGACAATGAAATCGAAATCAAGAAAACAAAACGTCTCGAAACCATTCACAAATACCCCTCGTACGTCGGGACCCTTACGCAACAAGTTGTAAATAGAGAGAGACAGCATGTGCTGCTAATCACAAGCAAGAAAGGGAGCAAGGACATGTGTATAAGTAACGGGAGCCCCTAAGTTTCCGGACGTCCTTAGTTCCGACCGAGGGGGAAGTAACCAAAATAAGAAAATCCCCTTCGGTTTGGGAGCAAAGTATAGAAAAGAAGGTGTTTATTTGGAACTTTAAGGCTCTTTATAGGTTGGTTTCATCGTGACTGGGCCACCGGGCCAAGAGTGCGAAGGGTGAAAAGTAACAGTCCAGAATTCCAGATCGAAGGATTGTTTTGCGATTTTCCATTTTACTGAGCGTTCCTAAGATTGGAAGTCCTAGATTCTATTTTGAATACGATTTATTTTTGTCTTCAGAAAGTACCTATTTCAGACACTTAAGTATTTCATAATAATTTGTTACAATTGAATAAAGATTATTTTTCCAATAATATTACTAGTTATTATTGCAACATGTATTGAAATTTGAAACCGAATGACGATGAAACGTTCATGAAGCAATGATATTTTGACAAGGCTTATTTATGCAATATTTTTTTAAATCGTTTTAGTTGAAACTAGGTGGACTTTTAAAAATGCAGGTTTTGTGATCTGTGTGATCAATTGATCATTGCTGGCTCTATTAGACTATTATTTAAAAGTATATAAAGCTTCCAATTCCAACAAACCACTTAAAAATGCTTTCAGTCCCATTACAACTGTGTTAGTTCCTCCTTCCTTCCGTCTTCGATGCAGTTGGCATAGTTATTACATTTTTTTTCTTTTTTTTCTACGCAGGTGTGACAACCCTTTTGCGTTTGCGTTAGATAGGGAAATAAAAAGAACGTGTTGCACAGTTTCCGGTTGTCACAGACTATACAATATAAACGTGATCGGTTAATGTGAATGGAGATTAATACGTATTTTATTTTTAAATTATCGATTCTAATTCAATCTTGGGCAGCAAATTCTGTGTAAAAAATAGTAAATTTCAAATATACAATGAAAATGTAATTTTTTTGTAACACAATTATCTATGGTTAAAACTAAAAAATATATACGTGGATGGCTGGATATTTTGTGAAGTGTCATTTTTTTCATATTGACTGCGACATGTTTTTTTTTGTTTTCTCGGGTTAAGTATACCCAGAGTTATCTTGATATTGCAAGAGAACCTTAGTAACATAGTTAAACCTCGCCTTTCCTTAATTAAACTCACTCCCACTTTCGTAAAAAAAAACTTCAAGTTAGAAATTAAACCATTGCTTAAATCGTGAAATAACTTTTGAGTCACGTTTATGGTTGCCAGCTTAGATATTCGCCGCAGAGCATAAGCCAGCGATTTTCGCTAATCGCTGTCGTCCATCCCTCCTGAGGGGAGGGTGCGCCAATGGGACACGCGGGTCCCTCTCGTTCCCACGACGAAGGCACCCCTCTCAGTGGCCGGGCCAGATAGCGCCAGTGTATATAGCGCTCATTGATATGGGATATATTTGTACACACGAGACAGAGATAGGTAAGCATACAGGGGGTCTCAATAAGGTTGAGAATATCTCAAAAACTACGGGACCTATTTTAATAATTCTTTCACAAATTATTATATTTAAACTATCACTCACTCATATTGTTGAAGTCGGCAATTAGACCGACAGTTTCGACTGATTTCGACGGTCTTTTTGGTGAGCGCGCCACGCGAAAAAACGTCAACGGCGACGCGGGCGTGGCGCGCTCACCTTGAAAAAGACCGTCGAAATCGGTCGAAACTGTCGGTCTAATTGCCGACTTCAACAATATAAGTGAGTGATATCCGTTTAAATATAATAATTCTTTCACAATTACAGAGTTTCAACTTTTATCTATCTAACAGTGACAGAATTATTATAAAAACTCTTTTACACATTTCTCTGTGTTTGTCCGTCCGTACCATTATAGAAATATTATTTTAATAAATTTTTATTTTTGTTTTCGGTACCGCTGTAAGGATGAGGTCGAGAAGGACCTACACTGACAGCATCACGTCTAGGACGGGGCCGATATGGAACCGCATTACAGCTCTAGACAGATGGACTAACAGTTCAACTGTACTCTGCAACTTTCACCATATTCGTCTTAGGTGTACACACTATGCAAGTGTATCAAAGACTGTCTATAACTGATATTTATTTATGTATTCGTCTAGATTCTGGATAGAAATTTAGATTTCACCCCAGTTGCGCTGAAATATAATTTTAAAGTCAAATTGTCGGTGAAGCAAATTCGTCACATTTTGTTGCCGGGCACTGACTGGGACATTGTATAAACTACCTAATTTTAAATAGTATCAACTACATTTGAATGAATGAATGCAAAAATCTTTATTTCAGACACAAGCCCATAATATGTTAGTAACAATTTGCTTATAACTGTTAGTGATTTTAATTATAATAACATTTTTGGGTGAAGTTACCTGACGTAGCATGTACATTCACCCAAAAACGCACTCAGGGGCAGTCCCACCTGTCGACAATTAACTTCAGGAGGCTGTTGGGGCTGCCTCTCACTCTGAACATCAGGGATGCTACTCGCTTGCGCATTATGGCGTAAAAACAATCAGTTCGCGATTTCCGAGGCACGGAGGGGCTCAGATGAAAGTGTCACTAGCGGTCACCCATCCAGGCACAACTCGACCAACGTTGATTAACTTGTACGATCGTTTTCAATGTGTACTCTCAACTCGAGCCCCTAATCTAAGTCCGTAATCGTGTATCGCTTCCTGTATGCACCAGGTGTCTGTCCCCCGCCCCCTATACCTGGGTAAACGATCCGATGGCTTTTTGATGTTCCACATTGGATGCGGTCATTGTTATGCGGTTTAGTCGAGTTTATAATTATGTTGAGTGGCCGTGTGAATGTTTGCAGAATATACAGGGTGTTTGCAACATATAAACTCTTTTGTATCTATCTTTTTGGTTACAATGTTTACTTTTTTATTCTACTGTCATTCTTCTTTTGTTTCTTCCATTATTACATCGATTGATTCCTTGTTAAGCGCGCGAAACGCCATTAGCTACTTTTTTTGTGAAAATTCGAATTAAATAGTTCCGTGGTATTTAGTGAATAATGATCACGTTAAGTTAATCAGTAGATGTCTGCGAACGTTTCTATTAGTTGGAGTGCTCGAAAGAAGTCGTGTTTGTGAAGTTTTGTGCTCTTAGCAAGGTTTCCATTTGCATAACTTGATGGTTGCGTGGATCATTGAGTTATTCCGTTTAGGGGTTTGGGAGGGTTGTGCGTAGGTTTAGGTTAGGTTATCTCCGTATATAAGTATGTATTTATAAGAATTCCGACATTATACTAACATCAGACCAGGCTGTAGGTCCTAGTTGGCTTTGCCTTTCCCACTGGGAAGAATTTTACAAAAAAAATTTACATCGATTTTATTAATTTACGGTATTTTATAGATTAATTATATGAGTTACCGCTGAACGCCCACACCAGGCAGCCCTACTAGCTCACAACACCCAGCAGCGTATCAAACACAGGGTGGCCTTGAATTCATTCGACAAAATTAAATAGATGGTTAGGCTTGTGACATACATTAATTCTGCACAGCGTTTAAGTAACTTAAACAATCTGGGAAAAAATTAAAAATAAAATATATTGGTATTCTCCTTCAATATATTAAATTTTGTGCACGTAAGCTTGTATGTCTACTACTTATGTATCTATATGGTTTTTTTTTAATTAACTAGGCTTTGCTGGAAGAAATATTCCTAAGAGATAAGCACGCCTGTGTACATCCTTTCTCACTGTCACTTATATAAAAATATGTTTCGTGTACAATAAAGAATAAACGAAAATATTTACATTAAATTCAACTATCAAAAATAGTATTATTATTTTAAAGGTCTTGTACTGATTTTTACCACTTTTTCTCCTCAGCGGCGCTGGCAAAACTGGCATAATAAATAATAATAATAATAATAATATTTATTTATTCAGACAACTAGGTCCATTTGTGTTAGTAACAATTTTCTTAAAAGCTAAGTTAGTACATTTGTCTTTGTTGTTGTAATATACATCACTATAGACGCGGCGCTGGTAGGCCAAGTATGTTACCAAGGCCCACCAACACGCGCGCCCAGTGACGCATAATCGGGCAGTCGTACTTATCGGCAATTACGCTCAGTATGCTGTTGGTGCTAGCCCGCACTCTGGCCACCAGCGATGCGGTCTTCTTTCGCATAATATAATAATAATAAACGATTTGCAAAAAAAACACTTGCAATAAAAGAATCAAATATGAAGACAATCCCGGTTTTACATTTACCTAATTGAAAGTTACTTTGTCCTAAACTAATACTTTTTCTGTGTAGAATTTGCTCCATTATTTTGTACGTTGACCTTTCAGGAGCGGAAGCCGGGACCGTCCGCTAGCTTGTGGTTTCACAACCACTGAACACGCACCACTGTGCAATGTGCACTCTACAAACACGAATTGGCGACGATTAAATGACCATGCCAGATTCTGCCCCACCATCAACCGCAAGTTGTACAAGATAACGAATAAATGTAAAAATATCTCCGTTTTTTTTTTTAATTATTGGTTTAAAATAAAGTTTTGTACAAGTTGCGATTCGAAAAAAACAGCTTAATTAAGAATTCAGAAAATAGTAAGAAATCGAAGCGATTTATTCATTTTTTTTGGTTATTCTTCTATAGGAGTTGCGAGAGTCGTAGGAAATGATACTGATTATGATTATGCAATATGAAACCTGTAATAAGTCCCCAACAAAATGATAGGTACAGCTTAAATGGTCACGTAGTTTTGTAGGGGCAAAGCTCCATTGAAATGCGGCAATGTCTTTTAAAAGGGTGCGCTCCGGAATCGCCACTTTCCTGTTAAATACCTGCTAACCGTGACTCTTCCTTCCGCAATAAAATATGCATAAAGTCGGTTGCGGTTTAAATTAAAACAATTTTCGTTTGTGGTCTACCGCTACGCAACGACTACCAACTTTTGCGGTTAGTTTGTTAACGAATAGTTACTACTTTAATCTCAAACGAATGGGTTTTCACCATCATTTGGACTAAAGTTCCACGACTTTTAGATTCTTGTAACTTTTTATCGATTTTATACAGATCAGCTCATCGATTTGTATCGAGTAATTGAGATTTATTTTTTGCTAGAACAGTTTTGGAACTAAAAGTTGTTAAGAACAATTACTGAGCAACTTTTGGTTGTTAAGCTAAGGGTTTTCAGTATATTCATATTTTTTTTCTCGTGTGGTGTAGTGACCTAGTGACAAAACCACTATCGCCCGAGTTATTCAAAACTTTGACGTGGCCAATGACTGTTGCCGAGCGACAGCAACTGGGCCCAACTGCTTGCTTTCCGAGGCCCGGGGGGCTCAGATGAAAATGACCCATCCAGGTATTGACTGCGCCCAACATTGCTTAACTTGTACGATCGTTTTCAACGAGTACTTGCAATGGGAAAACAGTATATTTATGCTGATAACACCATGCCTAAAGCTGCGTTTTCACACCAGCCAAACAGCGAACGACATTGCCACGATTTCTATTGTATTATTTATAAGTTTATATAAGTATACCTATATAGCATGTACGTACATAATGTATTTATATATTTATTTTAGTTAACGTGATTCAATTTCGGTAAGTTGTAGTTCACATAATTGCGAAAAACGGCCGTTTTTGGCACTTTTGAAAACTACAACTTTGCTTGTCGCAATTATGCCATGTATATTGAAAAATATATATTAGTTGATCAAACAATTATATTGGCTAAGTCTATAATTACTGTATGATTCTGTGTACACTTGTTCTGCCTGCTCCAGATCTCGTCTCTCTCTCTCTCACACTGGTTTGCTGGTAGAGAACTCTATCGTAGAGTTAAGCACACCTTATGTACAAATTTTATTTCAAGTAACGTGTATATTAAAGAATTACAGGATTTCTTGCTAATATTGTGGCAATTTGTGTTTTTTCTAGCGAGATTCTAAATCCAACCGCAGATATAGGCCAGTGGGTGCGCCGCGCCTGTCATTGGTTGCATCCGGTTGATCCCGGTCCACCTGTCGCGGACCCGGAAGCGATGCGCGGGCGCCGCTCGCTACACGCGTGGGAACCAGCAATGGGGGCTCTGGGTGACGCTCATAGGATTATAATTCGTCTCTCAAAACGTGACTTAAAAATCGTACCACGGTAGCCAAGGTCATTTACTAAGTTAACGTTTTTGAAACGTGAAAAAATAAAATGCGGTTTATAAGGGTTGTAATTGTTTGTAACGAAAAGGGTAGGCGTACTAAGCAGAAAGGGTAATGTTCTTTATTGATAACTGATGAACTTTTAAATTAAATAATTTAATAGAGAAAAATTGGCGACAATTTTGTGAATTTATCTTTTTCATTTTGTACCGATCACTCGATTGTATGAAATGTTAATATACCGTTATTTTTTTATACGAATACTTATTCACATAACAAAACAATACACTTTCCTTTATTTTATATATCCTGTATAAAAACTATCCCGGAATAACGCCACTTGTTAATAAATTCTAAAGACAGGAAAACCGAAAATACTTACACTTTTGCTTTTTTTTAAATGCAATTTGTTGCAGAATCACCGTTACGGATCTTTTTATTGATTTTGGCGGAAACGGATGTGAGTTGTTAAGGTTTTGGCGGCAGGTTGTGGAGGCTTTAATTGTGCGAGATAGCGGTATTAGGAAGCGATTGCTTTTTAGCTACGGAAATGCAATAATACGTGTTCATTTTACAACTGAATACTTTTATTGTTGGCGGATAAATCCGGTTTTAATTCTACCAGAACGCTGAATGATTTTGAACTTGTGGGCCAGTCTCCAATGTCCACGTTTAGGTTACGTAGTACAGCCCACTTACCCCATAGACCTGTACCAGGAGTGCGCCCGTGTCTGCCCGCACATGAGCGCAACATTGCTTCGCGACAAGTGTAACCTAGAGATATTATCGACATGGATGCATCTCTTTAATACCCCCTGTCTCCCGCTTCGTCTCTATGCGCTCATCGCTGACAGAATTTTGCGCTTGCAAAGTACCGATTTCATGTCTATGGAGTAAGTGGTCTGTGTTACGTAGATTATCACTTGCCTGCACTGCTTCTAGTCAAGGACTAGAGCGAATTTATCATGCCGAGTGACTTTTTTTAAGAGACCTACGTCAGTGGATTGATACGGGATGATGACACGTATACCGCAGTCCAAATCAAGTGTCTTATTTTGTAAACAAATATTATATATATTAATTATATACAAAGAGTATGTCCAAAAGACTGGTCCTCGCTCCAGGGGATCTCAGGGCTGGCGCTTACTTCGCTCAACGGCTGAGTGTAGCCGTTCAGCGAGGTAATGCCGCCAGCATCCTGGGAACCCTGCCGCATGGGGGCGACGTAGGCGATATGCTTATTATGTAAATATTTTGTAAATATTACTTTTTATTATTTGTATTATTTTAAGTTTTTATATTAGTATGCTAATCTAATGATAAAATAAATATAAAGTAACAAATATTATAGTCTAATTACCCGTTGTGATGTAACACTGAAGGAACTGATTGATCGAACCTGTTCATCATCGTGAAAATAAAGTAATCCGATCTAATAATGTGAAAATAACTATGCAATAATCACAGAATAGTTTAAAATGTTAGTAGGGTAGGGTAGTTTTTGTTTACAAAATAAGACACTTGATTTGGGCTGCGGTTTATAATAATAGAGTCCATTCAAAATACAATACCCATGCTGTAAGTTGGGGGTTGATTTAAGAATCCTGCTGATGACAAATCCAGGTCTTACGTCCAGCAGTGGGCTGATTGGGCAATGACGATTAAAGTGGGTTACCAACCTTTAGAATGCAGCATCTTGAGGTGGTCCACGGTGAGCTGCAGTATCTCCGCCTTTTCCAGCTTGGCGCTGCCCTGCTTCTCGCAGGCGGCGGGCACGAGGCGCTTTAGCTCCGTCAGCGAGGTGTTGATGCGGTCGCGACGCTTCTTCTCGATCACGCCGCGCCGCCGCTTGCGCGTCAGCAGCTGGCAGGAGTCGCCGCCGCCGCCGGGGGACCTGGAAAGAGAACTGGCAGTTAATTATGCATCCTCCACTTGCGTTTCTTCGTCCATGTTCGTCAGCATTGATCTAGATACACAAAGATCTTACTAAAACAATTTAAAAAATGTCCAAATAAGAGTCCATTATTAACCTCCAAATAATGTCCAATAAAGCAAATGAGGGTCCATTGATCCGTTTGGACTTCCTTGCGCTCGGACATTTTTAGAAGGCAGACTGTGTATGTAATTGTTTATAGGAGATCAATGTTCGTCAGTCAATAAAATAAAATTAAGCAGCCTCCACTTGCGTCTTTTGTACAAAATTCCTTTCGTCTATCTTTCGTTCAGATCAGGAAATGAGATCTTTTGTGTATAACGTTTAAGGCTTCGTTTACGTGGACACATAACAGTCAGTTAATTATGCAGCCTCCACTTGCGTTTCTTCGTCCATATTTCGTCTGGTAATAAATAAATAAAATACTTAACATACTAATGGTTTTTAAAAACTTAATCAAAAATTAATCGAAGAATTTCAGAACAATAGACATCAACGAGCGCTTTTATAAGTTTGATAAAATAGATGAAATAGCAGATCCAAGCTAGTGTCTCTAGGAATAGAGTTCTACGGAATGTCGGGGTACCAGGTTATAATCGTAATTATGACGATAAATTAAGATGTGCTAATTCTATCTATTAAAATTTAGATTTTTGTTTTGTATGTCAAACTCAGAACCAAATCTACAGGGCCTCATTAGGGTTAAGGTTTTCTCAAAAACTAAGCCACGTATTTTAAAAATTATTTTAAAATTACGTAGGTATACAGGGTGTAACGTAAAGGGTATATTAAGCCGAAGGGAGGGTGTTCAGTATCGGTAACTTAACAACTTTTGTTCTACGACTTTTCGATTTTCGCGAATAAATTTTTTGACTTTTCATACATTTCCTTCCGGTCAGCTGATCGATTGTATGAGACATTAATTTTTATTTATTTTTTATTCGAAAAGTCTTAGAACAAAAGTTGTTCAGTTACCGATACTGAACACCCTCCCTTCGGCTTCATATACCCTTTACGTTACACCCTGTATAGTCTGTATTTTAAACTATCTACTAGTGAAATAATTTGTAGGTACAGTCACACAGAGAAAAGTATACAGAAACATATTTTGAAAAAAACTCTGGACCGATGAAATTCTTTTACAAATAAGTACATAGTTCTAAACTATGTAGGTTTAGCGATAGTATTTGAACTAACACTTATTTCTCTCACATACTTCACGTATTTCTCAGTAAAAAAAGTAAGTTGCGAGTCCAGTTGCGAGTACACGTTAAAACGATCGTACAAGTTAAGCGACGTTGGGCGAGGTCAGGACCTAGACGGGTGACCTAGTGACACTTTCATCTGAGCCCCTCCGTGCCTCGGGGCGCACGTTAAGCAGTTGGTCCCGGTTGTTGTCGCTTGACAGCAGTCGTTAGGCCACCTAACTAACTTTTTTAAATAGGTTTGGTCACTAAATCGAACGAGAAAAAAAAAGTAAAAAAATAAAGGTTGTTACTCACTGCGCATCCTTACTACTCTCTTCCGAGAAGGCATCGTCTTCACTCTCGGAGTGTGTCCTCTTGCTCCTGGGGGCCGGCGCTGGCTGTGCCGGGTGCGGGGGCGCGGGGGCCGCCGGCGGGCCCCAGTTGTACCACTGGGGGGGTCCGGGCGCCTGAGAGCTGCCCTGCTCCATGTGACGGTGGTGGTACTCCATCATTGGACACTAGTTAAATATGGTCGTAGTAGAAATAGTTCGTTGTAAGAATATGTTTTGAAAAATTGAACTTTCACCACTTTATTTTGTCTCAAACTTCACGTAGAAAATGTTAAGAAAATGTTTTGATTTGAATTAAGTACCTACTCGTAATTTCATCATGTTATATTGTCTCAAAGTTTGTGTAAAAAATATTTTGCCTTTAAAATCTTTCTCAAGCTAAGAAATTATGAAAGTTTTTACTTTTATTCTTATCGAATAAAAACACCAAGAAATTCAAATAACTGTAGTAATCGCTTTCATTTTATTTTGTCCTAAACTTTGTATCGATTTCAGGGTGCTTTTAAACTTTTAATCGATGTCCAGTGAACTTAAACAGTTGCCTTTAGATTTAGGATTAGACTTGGCCACTACAGAATCACACTAAATATTTTGAAAAGTCAAAAAAAAAAAAAAACTTTCAACTGTCTCGAAAATTCACATAAACTCCGAACTTATTAAAACTTTCGTAAAGTTACGAAAATTCACGTCACTTGTTGCTTCTTGAAAGCAATTGGTCACTTCCTTGGAAGGTCACTCGAGTCGTATCTAAGGCTGTGTGCAGACGTTGTGCACGAGAGCGACACGTGCGCACGCGTGGGCCTACTGCCCGGGAGTGTGCGGCCGCGTGTCTCACCGTGTGCACCGCCCTTACCGCGACACCCCATCGCTACCAAACCAACAATCTACAACCAACCTTATCACGACCCAATAGAAATCATTGCACCCACTCAAAAAATTGCTTACGCTTTAAAAAATGCAAATTTAAAACAGCAGTTCGAATTCGCAAAAGCAAACCTTAAAACTATTGCAATTAGATTTAACTGAAACGCATTTTAAAACTGTAATTATCAATTATTTGTCACAGATTTTGGATATAGCAATATGGGTTTTAATAATACGTGATTGGGGTTGAAATTGGTGTGGTTTTGTAGGTTTTTGGGTAGGTCGTTTTGCCGCGTGTCAGGCGCGCGGCTGAAAGTTAGAACAATTAGGAATCGCAATTTAATTCGCAATAACTATTGGGTAGTGTGAGGGGAGCTTTAGGGCAGCGTGGGAGCTATGTGGCGACGGATTAACTTAATATTTACATGGTAAATATGTACCGAGGGGGACTGGTAATGGAAAAGACGATATTGGAGTTTTTTCAGCACAAAAAAATTTAGATGTGGTTTTTTAATTATTTAAGCAATATTAATTACTTATTACTTCCTAACGCACTGCTTGTCTACCCAAAGGTTGTCCGGAAGAGATCGCTCTCAGCGATAAGACGGCCTATTGTATAATAGTTGTTTAAGCTTAGTATGTGTATCTGTTTTTGTGCAATAAAGAATATTTATCTTATCTTATCTTAATTACATGGACCCGGCTCACAGCTGACAAACTTACCTGGAAGAGGATGGCGGAGGCCTTTGCCCAACAATGGGATGACCTATAACAGCGGTCAAATAGGTATAAAAAAATTATGGATAATGGCTAATGAATAAGCAAAAATATATCTTTACTTTTTACTCATGCATGCATAATTATTATTAATAATAATAAGTAAGTGCAGTCAGATGCGCTCAGAGACGGGTCCCGCTAGGTGCATCACATATCCCTTCAAAATAAAGTTATCTAAGGGGCCTCTACGCGTTGGACCGTGCAAGCCTTCAAAGGACCGGGTTTTCTTAAACCCGTGAAACCTAGAGAGATACATAATAAGTACCAATATACCGATTAAATATACAATATCATAATTATAATTATAAATAACAACAATGTGAATTTATTAAAATATAGATATTATAAACCAAGATATTTATGGGATGAAAATTCGTACTTACCTTCGCCCTTTACCAAGTTCAATGAATTAGTTTTCCTGTAGGCTAAATAAACCGATAGTCGATAAGAAATAATTACAAAACTAATAATAATATAAACTAAATATAGCTAAATGTACATATAATTATAGGAAGGCTTAAATAAATAAATAAAATTACATGGAACCTGAACTATGACCATGAGACCATGTGGCCTGGACCAACGGGAAACAGAACGCGGGGAAGACCCAGAGCGAGATAGGCAGACGATATAAATGCTACGGCCAGAAACTGGACACAAGTAGCGTGATAGAAAGAAAAGTGGAAGGACCTGGAGGAGGCCTTCACCCTAAAAAGGGTTCATAGCTAGTAAGTTCAAATGTCTATATAACCTACTTATATATTTTTTATTTTTTTTAAGGCTATGAAATAAAACGGCTTTTTTATTTTTATTCTTCATTTATTTTTATTTATAACTAGCTGTCCCCGCAACTTCGTTTGCGTAGAAAAAGTTATATGCTCAGATCACATACCGCCATGGCTTATAGCCTATGAGCTGTCCGGATATTTCAGCTCCTAGTGAAACTCCCATCAAAATCCCTTCAGTAGTTATGGCGTGATACTTGCACAAAGTCACAGACAACAGACAAAAATTCTAAAAATTAGTGTTTTGGCATCAGTATCGATCCTAAAACACATTACAATATTCTTTTCAAAAAACATCCAATGTACAGACACAAGTTTTTTACAGTCTTATTTTATGTATAGATTACATGGAAACAAGTTTTCTTTGTATAAAAAAGATGCCTAGAATTCAAAATTCCCTTAAATTCAATCCTGTAAGATGTATTGCAACAAACAAAAGCTTTCAAAGATGTTTGCCGCCAGATTACGCCCACAATACAAACACTGGAATTAAAAGTTTGTTTGGGAACAAGCAACGGCAACGGCGCGATAAGAGATCGCGGGCTGTCGGCTTGGCGACTGAAAGAAGCTTTAAGATGTTGGAAATGGAGCACCCTCTAAAACATAAGGCTATTTCGGTTAATAAAATAAGTAGCAAATTTATGTTAGGTAATTTATCGCGGTCAACAATGCTGATAGCTGTAAACGTTATTTAAAGTTAGTCCACGGTTTAAGGGCCTTCCATGAGTCAACTAGCGCCGCCCATGAGCCATATAATCAATTTTATTAAAAAAGCTATGTACAAAATGTTTATTACGATAAATACTATTTTTTAAATGCTTATTTATAACGTGATTCAATTTCGGTAAGTTGTAGTTCGCATAATTGCGAAAAGCGATCGTTTTTGGCACATTTGTGAACTACAACTTAGCTTGTCGCAATTATGCCATGTATTGTATATTTAAAAATAGTATTCAGCCTAATAAATATAGTGAACATAGCTTTTTTAATAAAATTGATTAAATTGGAAGATATTATTTTTTCAAGATTGGCGGCGCTAGTTGGCTCACGGAAGGCCCTTAAGGTTGCTAAAATATTTTTATTATTTTTACATGTTCGGAATAGCTGTACCTACAGTACGGTCAAATTATTACGTAACAAAAATATTAACGCAGCCAGTAATAGGTATTCGCAAATAAATACGTGATATGAAAAACTTATCAGCAAGAGAGTAAAAACAACAAACAAACAAAAAAGATGTTTACTTCCAATAAAGAGATAATTACTTATTATGATTCTGATTCTGGAGGTTAAAAGGTAGGTACAGTCGACAGCAGATCAACGGTAACCCTTGCAGTACGATTTCAAGTTTTACGACGCAAATAATAAGAACTGTCAAAAGTGTTACCATTGATCTGCTGTCGACTGTACTACTCATATGGCTAACAGCAGTAGATTTTAAGACTTTCGAAATGTTCCCAACTGGTATGGGGCAGCCTCTCCGTCCCACATAAAGTCTTATCAGGGATCGGTGACTTGCGAGCGGTTGATTGAAGAGGCGTTATCTCACTGAAAGTTTACGTTGAATCTTAGGCGATGGTTTAAGAGTTTGCTCAATTCTAGTTTTAACGCGATTTAAAATTAGGAGATCGTTTAATTTAACTTAACCCAGGGTTATATCTATATTTTTTTTATTAATGGACGCGACAGTTCGCCAATGTCATGTTACAGAAAATTCAATATCTAATAGTCTTCTATCTTTCTCCAGAGGAGTCGCAGTCTTCACCCTGGGTAGCCGCGTCTTCTAGTCTTCATCCAGAGTCGCCGTAGCGTCATCACTCTGGACGAAGCAGCTCGACAGTCACGTTCACTCCCGAGCTTGTAGCGGGAACTCTTGATAAAAGCTTGAAACTTCAGATCTTGCTCAAATTATGCAATCAATTCAACATACTGTCATTCGCGAAAATTTTCTGATTAATTTAACGTAATATTAAACACAAATAGTCCCTGTAGACGTTAAAAGGAAAATTATCAAATAATTTCGCAACCGTCGTTTCCCGCCATTTTCAAGAGAACCTGGTCTCTATATTGCAAGCTGCCCTTACCCAGACAAACCTATTTTTTTATTTATTTTAATTTTTTTAGGCAAAGGTTTCGTGTTATCGTCCTCGAATATCCTTAATCCCATCAACTTACACTACAAAAGGAGTCAATCCCATAGACCCCATAGGCAGGTATTGTGCCGAGTGTAATCCGTTATCTCTTTACATGGTGGGTGCCTCTCAACGGCAACCATTTTGTAAAAAGTTAAGTATTGTCATAAAATAAAGGAATATTGTGAAAGGCTTTGCCAATTTTATGCAAGAAAAAAAATCTTTAAAAAGATAAATAAATTTGGTTCAAAAAAATCGAACCATCTCGTCATTCCTTTACACGCACTTTTAAAATGAGCTACCGTGACTCTGATCCAATCCAATATAATGAATACAAAATCCTATATGAGTAGTACAGTCGACAGCAAGTCTTCCTCCATTGCATTAACCGATTCCATGAACGTTCGTTCGTAAAGCGTTTTTTATCGAATTGGCGAGGTCGCTAGTTCGAATCCCGGTCGTGACGAAAACTGTTATTGATTTAATATTGGTCTTATTGGGTATGAGTATTAAAGAGACGACCATACCATATAGGAAATCCATTGGAAGTTCCATCTTCCAAACAAACAGAAATTATTTGAAACACACAAAAAAAACGACTGCATAAAAACAATCCCCTTTTGATTAATTTTTATACCCTATGACACTCCCGTAATCAAGACGAATCTAACGATACCTCATACACCAAAATCCATCAAGCCGTTTAGGCTACAGGATGACAGGAAGGAATGGACATACATACATACACCCAAAAAACATTACCCTCCCTCTAGGGCATGGTAAAAACTATAGCAAAAACCGTGGGGGTACGTTTTTGAGTTAACCCGTTTTTTTGTGGGCGTGAGAAGAGTCGATGGGACTTTTTGACAGGTGGCTGCGAGCATTGTGCTGTTACACCATTGTTACGCGGGCCCTTTGTACGGGGTCTAATCTTACGGTGTCTCAGAAGTATGACTTATATGAGTACGGTGGAACACAGAGAAAGGTGTACAGGAGAGTTTTTAAGGTTGAGATTATCTCAAAAACTACTTGACCTATTGCAAAAATTATTTCACTGTTTGATAGATAAAAGTGAAAACTATGTAACTGTAAAAGAACTACTAAATTCGGTCCAGCAATTTTTGAGAAAATCTCGACCTTATTGAGGGCCCCTGTATACTTATCTCTGTCTTCGACTGTACCTATCACATACCAATACCGTCCCTAAGACGAATATGGAGACAAAATTCGACGACCTGGGTACCACGGTGGCTCTGTTGGAATAGAGCGTGCCACGAAATGGTTCGAATCCCGATCGTAATGAAACTTTTCAAAGTCAAAGTCAAATTTCTTTATTGCAAGTAAGCACGTTGTGTACATTTTTGCACGTCAAAATATTTTTGAATTTACATTTACACCACTTTGCAAGGAAAAGGTGCCAACGCTGAGGAGAAAAAGTGGCAAAAAACTCTCAGCAGCACATCTTTTAAAATAATATAATAATAACTAGGTGTTGCATGGTGCGCGGGCCGCGCGCGGCCCGCGAGACTGCTTTGTTTTCGTGTTGTAGGCGCCGCAACTAAATAAACATTATCCGGATTGTTCGCTGTGCAAATAATTCGTGCAAGCCATCCACTAATTATATCAAGCACCGCCCGAAAGTTGCAAGTTAAAAAATTCTGTTTGTGAAAAACATTTCGAAAAGAATTTTCTCATTTAAAGTAGGTTTTTTTTTGTGATTTTTAAATCAAGCAACGCTCGAAATGCCCGTATGCCAGAAACTTAAAGAAAGTTTTTCGAAACCCAAACGTTGCTAGCTGTACACAATTTCCATAACTTTGTTCATAATTCGAAAGGCAAGGGCTTTCAGCCTTTGGTAGCGTGGGGACGCTCCGGGCTTCGCCCTTCGCGGAGCTCGGCCTGTGGCCTCGCAGCTCGGCTCGGCCTTCGGCCTCGCAAAAGTTACTTGGAATATGGGGAGTTGTTTCTGCTTGAGAAGGGGACGCTTCGGGCTTCGCCCTACGCGGAGCTCGGCCTATGGCCTCGCCGCCCGGCTCGGCCTTCGGCCTCGCAAAAGTTACTTGGAGGGTAGGGAGTTTTTTTCTGCTTGGCAATGGGACGCTTCGGGCTTCGCCCTACGCGGAGCTCGGCCTACGGCCTCGCAAAAGTTACTTGGAATGTGGGGAATTTTTCTGCTTGGCAAGGGGACGCTTCGGGCTTCGCCCTACGCGGAGCTCGGCCTATGGCCTCGCAAAAGTTACTTGGAGGGTGGGGAGTTGTTTCTGCTTGGCAAGGGGACGCTTCGGGCTTCGCCCTACGCGGAGCTCGGCCTACGGCCTCGCGGTGTTCTATCGCTTCGGGCTTCGCCCTACGCAGAGCTCGGCCTTCGGCCTCGCGGGTGGGTGCTCGGCCTTCGGCCTCGCTATAGTTACTGATACATATTTACCGCACGCCAGTAATCCTTACGTTTCGTATAGGAAAATATATTGAAAAAATATTATGGTTTACTGCTCGTCCGCCATTTTGTTTTTCCCAAAAATGACAATTTTCTGGTATACTGCATCATATGTGCTACGAAGTGGAATTGGTTGGATATTCCTCATGCGCTCGTGCTAGGCCAGCTAATTCGTCAAAGCTTGGCCTGAAATGTCCAAATTTTCAATCGGCTATATTTCCGCCGCCATTTTGTTTTTCTTTTGTTTTTCAATTACATCACAAAGTAGGTCGACCATGTGACGCGTGTTCCAAATTTGAACGAAATCGGTTGGAAAATGGCGGAGATGGCATCACGTGACCCGCCGCCATTTTGTTTTTTTCACTTCCCTATAGTTTTCCTCTGGTCCAATCACTAAACTATACAATTCCCCCCTACATCACTTTCACCTCCGGGAACTCCTTCAGACTAAACGGGACGGTCAATCAGTGAGTGAGTGAGTCAGTCAGTGGTAATCGAGCTATATATATGTGTAACTAGGTGTTGCATGGTGCGCGGGCCGCGCGCGGCCCGCGAGACTGCTTTGTTTTCGTGTTGTAGGCGCCGCAACTAAATAAACATTATCGTAGTAGTAGCGTGGGGACGCTCCGGGCTTCGCCCTACGCGGAGCTCGGCCTATGGCCTCGCAGCCCGGCTCGGCCTTCGGCCTCGCAAAAGTTACTTGGAAGGTAGGTAGTTTTTTTCTGCTTGGCAAGGGGACGCTTCGGGCTTCGCCCTACGCGGAGCTCGGCCTATGGCCTCGCAGGCCGGCTCGGCCTCCGGCCTCGCAAAAATTACTTGGAAGGTGGGGAGTTTTTCTGCTTGGCAAGGGGACGCTTCGGGCTTCGCCCTACGCGGAGCTCGGCCTATGGCCTCGCAAAAGTTACTTGGAAGGTGGGGAGATGTTTCTGCTTGGCAAGGGGACGCTTCGGGCTTCGCCCTACGCGGAGCTCGGCCTACGGCCTCGCGGTGTTCTATCGCTTCGGGCTTCGCCCTACGCGGAGCTCGGCCTTCGGCCTCGCGAGAGGGTGCTCGGCCTTCGGCCTCGCTATAGTTACTGATAGATATTTACCGCACGCCAGTAATCCTTTCGTTTCGTATAGGAAAATTTATGGAGAAAATATTATGGTTTACTGCTCGTCCGCCATTTTGTTTTTCCCAAAAATGACAATTTTCTGGTATACTGCATCATATGTGCTACGAAGTGGAATTGGTTGGATATTCCTCATGCGCTCGTGCTAGGCCAGCTAATTCGTCAAAGTTTGGTCTGAAATGTCCAAATTTTCAATCGGCTATATTTCCGCCGCCATTTTGTTTTTCTTTTGTTTTTCAATTTCATCACAAAGTAGGTCGACCATGTGACGCGCGTTCCAAATTTGAACGAAATCGGTTGGAAAATGGCGGAGATGGCATCACGTGACCCGCCGCCATCTTGTTTTTTTCACTTCCCTATAGTTTTCCTCTGGTCCAATCACTAAACTATACAACTCCCCCCTACATCACTTTCACGTCCGGGAACTCCTTCAGACTAAACGGGACGGTCAATCAGTGAGTGAGTGAGTGAGTCAGTCAGTGGTAGTCGAGCTATATATATTAGTAATACACAATTACTTAATCTAGGTATTACACAACTATTACTATTGTTAGTAATCTAGACTTTATCCCTCATGCGGACCCGGCGACACACACCATGCATGTTCATCGTTTAAATAGTCATCTATCCTGTAATACGCCTTCTTAACAAGTGTTCATTTAATGAAATTGTTTAAATTTCCTCTCTGTCAACGTCGTGACACTTTCTGGCAACTTGTTATAAAAGCGAATATACAGTGCCCCATTTTTCTCCATTTATCATTTAGGTTTTCGTTTCCTAGCGCCACAGACCACTTACCCCATAGACCTGTAACAGGAGGGCGCCCGTGTCTGCACATGAGCGCAACATTGCTTCGCGACACGTGGTACCTAGAGATATTACCGACATGGAAGCATCTCTCTAATACAGCACCCTTGTCCCCCGCTTCGTCTCGACAGAAGTCTGGCCCTAAAGGGCCTTCCATGAGCCAACTAGCGCCGCCAATCTTGAAAAAATAATATCTTACAATTTAATAAATTTTATTAAAAAAGCTATTTACAAAATGTTTATTAGGATGTATACTATTTTTCAATATACAATACATGGCATAATTGCGACAAGCTAAGTTGTAGTTCACAAATACAAGTTACCGAAATTGAATCACGTTATAAATAAGCATTTAAATAATAGTATTTATCGTAATAAACATTTTGTAAATAGCTTTTTTAATAAAATATAGGACAATATTTTTTTTTTAAGATTGGCGGCGCTAGTTGGCTCATGGAAGGCTCTTAAAGGAATACAATTCGCTATCGATAGGTTTTAGATAGGCCCTACCTATGTTGAAAAAATCTACCATTACTTACACAACCAACCAATATTTTTTCCCCAAATTTACCTTCAGGCGGTTACTAACCTTAAAAAAGTTCCCTAAATAAAGACGACATACCCACTGCAACAACCACTTTACGCATTGCTAATACGGCCTATACCTAGATCTGGTATTAGATATGTCGACTGTACCTGCCTTCTTCTTCTTGGGGGTTGCCTCTCCAACTAGTGAAGGTTGGCAATCAGCTCATCATATTTGTGCCTATCTCTCGCGAGGCGGACCACGTCTGCGGCGCTCGCGATTCCAGTCCATTCCCGGATGTTACGCAGCCACGACTTTTTCCTGCGACCGATTCTTCTCTTTCCGGCGACTTTTCCCATCATAATAAGTTGAAGCACTCAGAGCATGTCCTGAGTACCTGCCTACCAAAGGTAAAACACCTTTACCAGTAAACAAGTACGAATCTCGCAAAGCAAACAACAATATTGACTGAGGCTCCCACCAAATACGACAAACACACCATTGTCAAACATTAATCTTAGCTCTGTATAAACAGGTAACAATGAGGTTAATTCTAGATATGTAAATATGAGATTTGGGATTGTATTTACATGTTAAATTTGAAGACTGTTAACCCCAAACCGAAAATGAAGGGATAATGCCAAGGGCGTCGCCAGGGGGGGGGGGGGGGGGGGGGCAGTAGGGGCAGCTGCCCCCCCCCCCCTAGAGATTAGAAAAAATATCCAGCCCAATGCAAAGTCCTTAGTCAGGTACTGGAAAGGCGATGAGGCGAGAGCGAGCGGGGAGAGGAGAGTGCTACTGTCTCTCCTATTAACCCCAAACCGAAAATGAAGGGATAATGCCAAGGGCGTCGCCAGGGGGGGGCAGTAGGGGCAGCTGCCCCCCCCCCCCCCCCCCTAGAGATTAGAAAAAATATCCAGCCCAATGCAAAGTCCTTAGTCAGGTACTGGAAAGGCGATGAGGCGAGAGCGAGCGGGGAGAGGAGAGTGCTACTGTCTCTCCTATTCCGTCCACGCGTCGTCGCCTGTTCTCACACACAGCTGTAATTTATATCGACTTGCCCCCCCCCCTGGGCCATCGGCTGGCGACGCCCTTGGATAATGCCCGTTTCCACCTGCAAGATAACTTGCCCGACAGCAGCTTGAAAGTGTAAACGTTGTAGCAAGTACTGTCGCGACAGCTTGTTTTGCACTAGGCAGTTTTTTTTTGTATGTATGGTGGTCAGTCTTTTTTCGGCTTGACACGGTTTGAGCTTTTTTATTATGTACCTTGCTTTGAATGAGACGGGATCAATGCATCCGTATGGCATGCATTGATTACCTTGACTAGGCAGTTATAACACCCGCCCGCCGGCGAGTAAGCGAATAACCATGGGCTATTTTTTCACCACCACTTACCCCATAGCAGGTCTAGTCTCGCGCCCGTGTCTGCCCGCACATGAGCGCAACATTGCTTCACTACACGTGGCACCTAGAGATATTATCGACATGCACGCATCTCTTTAATACGGTACCCCTGTCCCCCGATTCATATCTATGCGCTCATCGTTGACATAATTTTTCGCGTGCAAATAACATTGCCACATTTCAATGAAGCTTTGCCCCACCTACAAAACTACGAGACCATTGAAGCTATCATTTTGTTGGGGACTTATTATAGGTTTTATATAGCATAATCACAATCAGTAGTTGCGAGAGTAGTAGAATGATAACAAAAACAATGAATAATTCACTTCGATTTCATACTATTTTTTGAATTCTTAATTAAGCTGTTTTTTCGACTCGCAACTTGTAGGTACAAAACTTTATTTTAAACCAATATTTTTAATAAAAAAAAAACGGAGATATTTTTACATTTATTCGCTATCTTGTTCATCATGCGGTTGATGGTAGGGCAGAATCTGGCATTGTCATTTGTACCGATTTCATGTCTATTGGGTAAGTGGTCTGTGTAATAAGTACTGAATTTCAGTTAACAACTGAAGCTTTACTATAAGTAGGTACTTCGTTCTCCCGAGCTATTCCTATTAGGATTTTTCTTTCTATTCTACTAGCGGTAACGAAAGTCAATGCCACTTGGCTTTATAAGTAGGTTACTAATATTAATTTACTAAGTAAGAAATACTTTCAACAATTACCGACCGAGACCACTAAAAGTAACCAAGCAAACAATTGACGATGAAAAACATTATTTCAACATTACTGTATTAGATTTCATTGCTACCAACTATCAAATACACTTAACAACTCCCAAACACAAGGCATTAAAGTCTAAAATTCATTATGTTGTGAGTATGACGTGTTGGTTGCATTTGGTTCCCGTGTGACTGTATGTCGGGGGTGGTTCTGAGGGGTTGACAACCGTCCCTTACTGTTGATGGTTGACGATTATCCGCGAATCATTTTTATTGTCATTTAAATTATTCGTAATTTCTCTCTCTGTGGCAAATTAATTTTGATTATTGTATTAATGGTATTTCTCGCTTAGAACTTAGTTTAGTTGCTGATTGAAACGATTGTGATTGGGTGTTGCTTTAAATATTATTTAAAGGACTATACTTAATCATAATTAAATAATTACAACAAGTGAATTATTTAAAAAATAATCGGCAAAGTGCGAGTCGGACTCGCGCACCGAGGGTTCCGTGCAAAAGACATTGGCACATTTCAATGGAGCTTTGCCCCACCTACAAAACTACGTGACCATTTAAGCTGTAGGTACCTATCATTTTGTTGGGGACTTATTACAGGTTTCATATTGCATAATCAGTATCATTTTCTACTATTCTCGCAACTCCTATAGAAGAATAACAAAAACAATGAATAATTCGCTTCGATTTCTTACTATTTTCTGAATTCTTAATTAGGCTGTTTTTTTCGAATCGCAACTTGTACAAAATTTTATTTTAAACCAATAATTTTAATAAAAAACGGAGATATTTTGCATTTATTCGTTATCTTGTACAACTTGCGGTTGATAGTGGGGCAGAATCTGGCATTGTCATTTGACTTTGACTTTAATAAAAGTGTATTTTACCTTCCTCCTTGCGACAATGTTTAAACCAAATAATAACTATTGTATCCGACAACAATACGTCATATCATCGTTAAATACACGAAGATACCGACCTCGCGCCATCGTATTAACCTTTTCATTCTGCCTGTTAGCCAAAGTGATGAGTTGCGAAACAATTTCCTACTAACTTAGTTGCGGCGTCATTTGCCGTCAATAGGAAACTCTTGTTATATCTACGCCTTTGGCTTTGCACCAACCCATAGCCAAAAATTGTGACTTAAAGGTTAAGTCGCAGTCTCTTTTAACTACGCTAGTGAGGATGTTATTTATTATTTTATTATTGGATATCGAGTGTATACTGTCGAGCAGTTCGTCACTTGCCAATGTCATGTTGCCACATGCATGAACATTTGACCATGTAACATCTTATATACCATGTGGCAAGCACAATAAAGAATTTGAATTTGATGTTACAGAATATTCAAGATATCATAGTCATCACTCTTTCTCCGGAGGAGCCGCCGTAGCGTCGTCACTCTGGACGAAGCAGCTCGACAGTCACGTTCACTCCCGAGCTCGTAGTGGGACTCTTGACTTTAGCACGAAATTTCAAATCTTGCACTAATAATCCAATAACTTCACCATACTGTCATTCGCGAACATTTTCTGATTAATTTCACGTGACATTAAACACAAAATAGTCCCTGTAGACATTAAAAGGATAATTATCAAATAATTTCGCAACCGTCGTTTCCCGCCATTTTCAAGAGAACTATGTAAACTTTATTTACGGTATTTCGTGAAAATTACATATTAGATCTAGAGAGGACCTGATGGTCTAAATGCGTCGCTAGATAGCGCTAAACTTAACGGGCAATTAATAGGCACCCCATTTAGTTAAGCTAATTCTGAGACAACAAAATATTGTTACAGAAATTGACCACAAACACTTGACCAATATGTCTAATTAAATTCAACAGACCACTACTTATAAAATTTTAACACAAAATAACCACTGTAGACATTAAAATTGAAATTATCAAATAAATTATTTATTTACCTTCCTAACAACTTACAGTTAAACCAAACGTGCGTTACATGTCAATTTCTAAGTACTAATTACATACATATATGATGCTTACACTATGCCTATTCGACAACACAAATAAATAATACGGTAAACGCTTTAGATCTGTATCGAGCTTGGCTAGTGGAAAGGTGCTTTTACAGTGTTAAAGAATTTCTAGACTATAAATGAATAAGTGAACCTAGATGTAAAAAAATAAACATATTCATTTAAAAATCTGACATATTACTGAATTTTAATCTGACATGACCTAATTACATTTTATTGTAATTGATTGTAGTTTTGTAGTTATATTTAATTTAAACTGTAGTGAATAATTTTTAATTAGTATTTTAGCATTAATATTGTATACGCCTGGACAAGTAGGATTTAGCGAATGATATGATTTAGTGTATGCATAGGTGTGCTGTTTGTCAGTCAAATAAACGATTATTCTATTCTATATATTGTGCAAATCCATCTGCAAAATGTACCTAAATTCTATACCATAAAGAATTATCTTATCTTATCGATGGTGTGGTAGACTCAAGATACCGAGCGGCTGAGGCCAGGAGCCTCGACCGGAATCCGAGAAAAGATCTAGTGAGGTGTTCCAGCACATCACTGTGTTGATTAGGTGAAGCGGCGTCGTGGTGAGCGCCACCGTCATAATTTCGCAACCGTCGTTTCCCGCTATTTTCAAAAGCCTCGTGAGGGTGTTTGTACACGTGCAAGTAGCTGGAGCAAGTAAAGGTGAGGGCTACTGGCGCGAGCAGCATGCTCAAGCGACTTGCTCAAGCAAGTAAAGACGCCGGCTTCTTGTCTTATACAGCCTACTTTTAAGGGTCAAGTGAAAATCAAGGGATCTTTAAGATTTCATTAACATCAACATAATTACAAAACTTTATGGGTTACCAATAGAAAAATGTAATTATTTCAAAAAACAAAAAACCCGACTGCAAAAAACATTTGATTAATTTTTATACCCTACTAGCTGTACCCCGCAACTTCGTTTGCGTAGAGGAGGAGGATGGAGGAGATCAGGAGGCAGATCTTCCTCTCTGGATCTTTGTTTCCACATCACATACCGCCATGGCTTATAGCCTATGAGCTGTCCGGATATTTCAGCTATCTCCTAGTGAAACTCCCATCAAAATCCCTTCAGTAGTTATGGCGTGATACTTGCACAAAGTCACAGACAAACAGGTAGGTACAAATTCCAAAAACTAGTGTTTTGGCATCAGTATCGATCCTAAAACACTATTACATAATTCTTTTCAAAAAATATCCAATGTACAGACACAACTTTTTTACAGTCTTATTATATTTTTTATACCCTATGACACTCCCGTAATCAAGACGATTCTAAATACCTCATACATCAACATCCATCAAGCCGTTTAGGCTACAGGATGGCAGGAATGGACATACATTCATACACCCGAAAATCATTACCCTCCTTCTGGGACAGAAAAATTGCTCAGCTTAATTTTTGTTTACGTAGTGTATTGAATCAAATCGCGACCTGTCATTAACCTGCTGTCCGCGCGCTGTTCCAATGCCGGCCTCCTATTGGCCCTCCCCCGGTGCGCGCGTGCGACCGCGGCCGCGCACGCGCTCACACGCGCTGCGCACGCGCGCACAATGCCGCCATCCTTCACTACACTCGACTCCTGCGCAGGGGAGCGCCTCTAATGCAACGGGAAATCGCACCATTTAACGATCACATTGAAATTGGGAGTTGTACTCATGATAAATATAAATGCTGTTATTCATAAACTTAGTTAAACCTCAATTTCCTTAAGGGCCTTCCATGAGCCAACTAGCGCCGCCAATCTTAAAAAAATAATATCTTCCAATTTAATCAATTTTATTAAATAAGCTATTTACGAAATGTTTATTACGATAAATACTATTTTTTTAAATGCTTCTTTATTACGTGATTCAAATAATATGATCAAAATAATATCTTACAAGTTAATAACTTTTATTTAAAAAGCTATGTACACAATCTTTATTAGGATAAACACTATTTTTTAATATACAATACATGGCTTAATTGTGACAAGCTAAGTTGTAGTTCACAAATGTGCCAAAAACGGCCGTTTTTCGCAATTATGCGAACTACAACTTACCGACATTGAATCGCGTAATAAATAAGCATTTAAAAAATAGTATTTTTCGTAATAAACATTTCGTAAATAGCTTTTTTAATAAAATTGATTAAATTGGAAGATATTATTTTTCAAAGATTATCGGCGCTAGTTGGCTCTATGAAGGCTCTTAAATCACGTTTATGAATACGCGCCTTATACTTTTTAGCACGCGTCTAGTTTAAAGTAAAAAGCGTAACCAAAATCTCTACCATTAATTTGGATGTGTAAAGAAGCAACAAGAAATATGATATTTCTTCGGAGCTGATATTCGTTGAAGGTATGATTTAGAATCTTTATTTATTTTATTAATGGACTCGACAGTTCGTCATTTGCCAATGTCATGTTACAGAAAATTCAATATATTCAATAGTCTTATATCTTCCTCCAGGGGAGTCGCCGTTCATTTGCGAACATTTTCTGATTAACTTAACGTGAGATTAAACACAAAATAGTCCCTGTAGACGTTAAAAGGAAAATTATTAAATAATTTCGCAACCGTCGTTTCCCGCCATTTTCAAGAGAACCGATTTTTAATCTTATTTCGATGCCATTTTTCATACATGTCACGCCATCTACCGAAACTATGTAACATAATATTCAAATCATACCCATGTAAGACAACATACAACTAGTTCCCAATAACAAAACTAGATGGCGCTGAACTTAAAATAATTTCATACCTTGATACATCATCATCAGTCTACTTATATGTCCCCACTGCTCGGGCCTGTGCCCACACAGACCTTCCCTTACACCGAGGGAGCTCGGGCCATGATCCACCACGCGGGCCCAATGCGGAATGGCAGATTACACATGCCTTAGATATTTATGCTATCCCTTTCACACTTCGTTAAAAAAGATTAAGCTAGAAAGGGACTTTAAACGTGAATTTAAATCGCGTTTATGAATACACGCCTAGGGCTGCTATTCATAAACGTGATTTAAAGTTACGCCACCGTTTAGGCCCCTGCCTCTTTCTATCTTAACCTTTTTTTACGAAGTGTGAAAGGGACAGCGACACGATTTAAAGGAAGAGAGGTTTGACTAGGTTTAAGAATAATAGCTTATCTGTAATATCGATTGGAGTAAAACCCAAAACTCAGTTTACGTATGGGACCGGACGCTCGGCAATTCTACAAAGAATTGTCGAGTCGTCTGGTCGACGTCACGGGTGACAAGAGAGCGGGTGGTACCTCGGCCAACGAATAAGTTTGGCCATACAAAGAGGTAGCGCGGCCGCTGTCTTGGGCACCCTGCCGCATGGGAGCGACTTGGACGCGGTGTTCTACCTGTGACTGGTAGAGGCCACTCACAGCTGGAATACCGCGTCCAAGTAGGTACATTTTTAGAATTTTATTTTTTAATTATTTTATTTTTCAATTTTTTATATCATTTTTTTGTTTATGTAAATATTTATTTATTTATTTTATTTTATTTTCATAGGAAAACCAACAGCACAACTATAACAGAATACATAAAATACAATAGTAACACAAAGCCAATTACAGGTTTTCACAAATAGAAATAAATATGTTATTGATTTGTTATAAATAAAGAATATTATCTGTTTATGTATTTCTTTATTATTTCAATTCATAACATTGTATGATGTATCTTACATCTAAAACAGACTTTATCCTCCTGTGCATAAGGCAGCTAGTCACTTGTCGTGGCTGGAGCGCGAGTCCGGGTCCGAAGTGACGTCACGCTGCTCGTGCATTTCCATCTCGAAGTCGTCCACAGCCATTGGGGTGTCTGAGGGGAAAAGCTTTATTTATTTAATTAACGGACTCGACAGTTCCTCATTTGCCAATGTCATGTTACAGTATATTGAAGATATCATAGTCTATCTATCCAGAGGAGACGCCGTAGCATCATCACTCTGGACGAAGCAGCTCGACAGTCACGTTCACTCCCGAGCTTGTAGCGGGACTCTTGACTTTAGCACCAAACTTCAGATCTTGCATAAATAATAAAATAAATTCACCATACTGTCATTCGCGAACATTTTCTTATTAATTTAACGTGATATTAAACACAAAGTAACCACTGTAGACATTAAAATGAAAATTATCAAATAATTTCGCTCTTTTTCTTCTATCAAACAGGAGTTACAGTGGGAGGGGGGGGGGGGGGGGGGGGGGGGAGATTATACTAATTTTTTTTATTTTCAGACAACTAAAACATGAAAACTACTGGCCCCCTACAGATTGTATATTTTATCATTTTACATAATTATATTTAGTTTTTCATCAGTTTTTCAGTCTTTTAATTTACCAGCGAGCTCAGCTCTTCAACATTTTGGGTACGTTAGTTTCCTTACAAAATTAATTAAGTCTTGGGATTTTGTACTTTTTAGAATTAAAACTATAGTGAGCCATTACTACAAATTATTATATATAAACGGATATCACTCACTTATATTGTTAAAGTCGGCAATTAGACCGACAGTTTCGACCGATTTCGACGGTCTTTTTCAAGGTGAGCGCGCCACGCCCGCGGCGCCGGGGACGTTTCTTCGTCCGTCCGTTTAGACCGTCGAAATCGGTCGAAACTGTCGGTCTAATTGCCGACTTTAACAATATAAGTGAGTGATATCCGTTTATATACAGGGTGTAACGTAAAGGGCATATGAAGCTGAAGGGAGGGTGTTCAGTATCGGTAACTGAACAACTTTTCGATTTTTGCGAATTTATTTTTTGACTTTTCATACATTTCGTACCGGTCAGCGGATCGATTTGTATGAGACGTTAATTTATTTTTATTTTTTATTCGCAAAGTCGTAGAACAAAAGTTGTTCAGTTACTGATACTGAACACCCTCCCTTCGGCTTCATATACCCTTTACGTTACACCCTGTATAATAATGATTTTGTAGTTATTTCCGTTTCCCTAAAGCAAAGTCAAACATCAGCCGAGATCCGGCCCTGTGCTGAACAACTAACCTGTTTCCTATGAATGCGCTCGGCAACAAAAATGCAATACTGACAAATTTTCACACTTACCCACTTTTGTTGTTGTTAATGTTTGAATGTTTGAACATCAAATAGATTTTGTTAGCATGTTTGGTAGAATGCCAATTTGTTATTAATATTAATCATTATCTCTAAGTGAAATGTAATAATTTCTTGAGATGAATAAAGATCTTAAACCACAAAGTGATGCCTGCCATACCCAGGTGTTCCAGCGTGACCCCCATGGCGCGTCTGAGCGCAGCGCGCGGCGCCAGGTGCCCGGGCTGCACGCGCGCGGCCATGGCGCGCAGGCACGCGCACACCAGGCGCGCCAGCTCGCGCTCGGAGCCGCCGGCGCGCGCGCACAGGGACAGGTGCCACGGCGGGGGGCAAGACAGACTGCACACACACAATATACGTTATGGTTCACTTACGTATTTGCGTAATTGTCACCATTGCCATGTGTGGTTGGTATTCTTGACAATATATTCGTCTTATTAGTATGTACAGTCGACAGCAGATCAATGGTAACTAATGGTTCTTTCACTTCTTTGTAACTTATAGTGATATACTTGAAAATAAATGAATGGCAAACTTTTTGTACTCCAGGAAGAGACTAGACCCCCACAACACAGGGAATCCTAGTGTGGGGGCTGGTGCACACCGTATTGTATTAAGAAAGAAAGAAAAGAAAGAATAACATTTATTCACAAATAAGACATACACAAGAACAATAAAATACAAAGAATAGGAGAAAGAAACAAAAAATAAAATATAAATAAATAACATAACTTCAAACTTTATACAGATATACATTACATTAATTGTGTATGCCGTAGTAGTGAATAGGTTGCGACTCAGCATGGTGCCTTGCTCGAGAGCTCGGCGCTGGTTTTCTGCCGCACCCGGTTAAGATTACCACTCTCAAGTATTTTATTTTAAGCAATATTATTGTTACAATGCTTCAGTGGAATAAAGATTATTATTATTACTTTTTACTTCTGACAGTTTTTATTATTTGCGTCGTAAGACTTGAAATCGTACTGCTAGTGTTACCATTGATCTGCTGTCGACTGTACGTCAAGTATTTGACAAATACGACAAACATCCAATAGCGACTACGAATAGCCAAGTGAAGTGCCACCATCAGGGTGCAAGAGGATAGTCAGATCAAGTCATAACAAGACATGAGAATATATATCATGCGTTTAAAAAAACTAATCTAAGTCTGAAAAATCAGTCAACAGTGCTATTGTATACCACGCATCGTGCTTGAATACTATAATGATGGTGTTTTACGTCGCCATAGCGAACCCTCTGCTCTCATTCACGCTGCCCTAGTGAACCCTCTGCTCTCATTCACGTCGCCCTAGTGAAACCCTGTGCTCTCATTCACGACGCCCTAGTGAAACCCTGTGCTCTCATTCACGTCGCCCTAGTGAACCCTGTGCTCTCATTCACGTCGCCCTAGTGAAACCCTGTGCTCTCATTCACGTCGCCCTAGTGAAACCCTGTGCTCTCATTCACGTCGCCCTAGTGAACCCTGTGCTCTCATTCACGTCGCCCTAGTGAAACCCTGTGCTCTCATTCACGTCGCCCTAGTGAACCCTGTGCTCTCATTCACGTCGCCCTAGTGAAACCCTGTGCTCTCATTCACGTCGCCCTAGTGAAACCCTGTGCTCTCATTCACGTCGCCCTAGTGAAACCCTGTGCTCTCATTCACGTCGCCCTAGTGAACCCTGTGCTCTCATTCACGTCGCCCTAGTGAACCCTCTGCTTTCATTCACGTCGCCATAACGAACCCTGTGCTCTCATTCACGTCGCCATAACGAACCCTGTGCTCTCATTCACGTCGCCCTAGTGAAACCCTGTGCTCTCATTCACGTCGCCCTAGTGAACCCTCTGCTCTCATTCACGTCGCCCTAGTGAAACCCTGTGCTCTCATTCACGTCGCCCTAGTGAACCCTCTGCTCTCATTCACGTCGCCCTAGTGAAACCCTGTGCTCTCATTCACGTCGCCCTAATGAACCCTGTGCTCTCATTCACGTCGCCCTAGTGAAACCCTGTGCTCTCATTCACGTCGCCATAACGAACCCTGTGCTCTCATTCACGTCGCCCTAGTGAAACCCTGTGCTCTCATTCACGTCGCCCTAATGAACCCTGTGCTCTCATTCACGACGCCCTAGTGAAACCCTGTGCTCTCATTCACGTCGCCCTAATGAACCCTGTGCTCTCATTCACGTCGCCCTAGTGAAACCCTGTGCTCTCATTCACGACGCCCTAGTGAAACCCTGTGCTCTCATTCACGTCGCCCTAGTGAAACCCTGTGCTCTCATTCACGTCGCCCTAGTGAAACCCTGTGCTCTCATTCACGCCACCCTAATGAACCCTGTGCTCTCATTCACGTCGCCCTAGTGAAACCCTGTGCTCTCATTCACGTCGCCCTAGTGAAACCCTGTGCTCTCATTCACGCCACCCTAATGAACCCTGTGCTCTCATTCACGTCGCCCTAGTGAAACCCTGTGCTCTCATTCACGTCGCCCTAATGAACCCTGTGCTCTCATTCACGACGCCATAGTGAAACCCTGTGCTCTCATTCTCGACGCCCTAGTGAAACCCTGTGCTCTCATTCACGCCACCCTAATGAACCCTGTACTCTCATTCACGCCGCCCTAGTGAACACGAACACTCTGCTCTCGCTCACGCCGCCCTAGTCAACCCTCTGCTCTGTCACGTCGGCCTAGTCAACCCTCGGCTCTGTCACGTCGGCCTAGTCAACCCTCTGCTCTGTCACGTCGGCCTAGTCAACCCTCGGCTCTGTCACGTCGGCCTAGTCAACCCTCGGCTCCATCACGGCGGCCTAGTGAACCCTGCGCTCTCACCGTTCCTTCTGTTCCTTCTCCAGTTTGAGCAGCAGTTCCTGCGTGTGCCGGAGCGCACTGCCGATGCCGTAGTCCTTCTGCGAGGACACCACCTCGTCCTCCACGTCGTTGAGGAACTCCACGTCGATGCCCAGCTCAGACAGCGAGCGCAGCTGGTCGAGGTCCACCTTCACCTTCGAGATGTCCTGCGAATTCAATGAGGTACTTAGGATGTGGTCTCCGATGAATAGTGCTACGCACCGCACAAACCACAATGCCTGAAAACAAAGGTCTTCAACCAGTGATGACCTACGGAGCCGAAACGTGGACATTGACGGTGAGACTGTCCCACAAGTTCAAAGTCGCTCAGCGAGCTATGGAAAGAGCTATGTTTGGAATTTCTCTGTTAGAATAAGAAACGAGTATATCCGACAAAAGTGGTTGACATTACTCATAGAATCAGTAAACCGAAGTGGCAGTGGGCTGGTCACATCTGTCGTAGAACCGATAACCGATGGGGTAGACGAGTTCTTGAATGGAGGTCACGAACGGGTAACGCGTGGTACGCCCCCCAACCAGATGGATGTATGACCTTCGCAAGGCAAGGCAGAGACTAGATGCAAAAGGCAGAGTTGAAGTTGAGTGGCGTGCTCTGGGAGAGGCCATATCCAGCAGTGGACTGATACGGGCTGATGATGAACCGCTGCATGTCGTAATATGCAACTAAAGGGAATCGTCAGGGCCGAAATAGGGGCGTTGACCGTACAGGGTCACCTGAGGAAGGTTGCGACGGGCAATGGTCAAATATGCAAAATTGAACAGTGGTTCTGTATTGCTCTTTGCTCTCACAACACCCAGCCATGTGATATGATATACGAATGTGAAATGATCATTTATTTATTTATTTTATTAATGGACTCGACAGTTCGTCATTTGCCAATGTCATGTTACAGAAAATTCAATATATAATAGTCTTCTATCTTCATCCAGAGGAGTCGCAGTAGCGTCTTCACCCTGGGCAGCCGCGTCTTCATGTCTTCGTCCAGAGGAGTCGCCGTAGCGTCATCACTCTGTACGAAGCAGCTCGACAGTCACGTTCACTCCCGAGCTTGTAGCGGGAACTCTTGATAAAAGCTTGAAACCCCAGATCTTGCTCAAATTATCCAACAAATTCACCATACTGTCACTCGCGAACATTTTCTGATTAATTTAACGTGATATTAATCTCAAAATAACCACTGTAGACAATAAAATAAAAATTACCAAATAATTTTGCAACCGTCGTTTCCCGCCATTTTCAAGAGAACATGTAATCATTTATATCTGTAAAAACTGACGTAACCAAGTGTTCCATAGTGGACCAACGGCTGAATAAATAAGTATGAGTATGTGAATTAAATGTCACGTGAATATCACGCGACCTTTGAACGTCCTGAAGTGTGTACCTTGTAGGGTTCGCGGCAGTCTATAGAACCGGGGTTTCGGAACTGGTTCCGATCGAACATTATCTTTTCATCATCATCAGCCCGTATCAGTCCACTGTTGGACGCAGGCCTCTCCCAAAGCGCGCCACTCAACCCTACTCTCGGCCCTCTGCATCCAGTCCCAGACTTTTCTCTTACTTCTACGGAACTGTTTCCGAAACCCCGGTTCTGTAGACGGCCGAGGTATAGTTACCTGTTCGTCTGAGTTCGTGGTGCTGTCCCGCTGCTGCTTTCGGTCCGGGAACATGGCCTCCATGTCGTAGATGGCGGTCCACGGCGAGTCGGGTGCGAAGCGGAGCAACTCCTCGTTGCCGTGACCGGTCTCAGAGGCTGAAAGGATCATTTGTCGTGTGGTTTGGTGACCAGAACTATTGTTAGTTATTCAGGCCGCCTGACGACTGCTGACGAGCGACAGCAACCGGGACTGCTTAAGGCTTCGTATGCACGCATTTAAAGCTTTTCTATGAAGGCTACGGCACTAACTACTAAAATTAAATATATAGCAATATTGGGGTGTCTATTTAGAGACTGATGAATACTGATAGACAAACTTGATAGAGAAAAAAAATCGCAAACATGTCTTCCATGTCTTATAAAATGAAAATTATGTCTAAACCGAAATAGTTATTCATACAAAATATATATATCAAAATGTAGGGTACTATAAATATTAGAGCTTATTTAAAAAAATCTGATTTTTGATGGCGTATTTTTATTTTCCTGCCAAAATTCATCCGAAATTAATAAAAATACAAATATGGCATTGGCAAATTACGAACTATACAGTCCATTGCTAAATTAAATAACTAGATACATACGCAGCGTGTGGTAAATGAGATGCGACTCCTCCTTAGTGAGCGTGGCGAAGGTTCCGTCGTGCGAGGGCGCGAAGGAGCTGAAGGGCCCGTAGTGCAGCGGCTTCACGCCCTTCGCCAGGTTGCGGCGGTCCTCGCGCGGCGCTGGGGGACAAGTCGGTATTGTAAATTGTTGCTTGTATTGCGTATTTGAACTTGTTTATTTAATGACGTGGCCACTTTACAGCCGACTATTATTTTTATGTTATTTAAATTAAATTCATTTATTTTTACAGAAACTTACTTTGACATTCAGTGCAATTAATTTTATTATTGTGAATCCATTAAAAACTTGCTCTAAATTGTAAAACATTGACAAGGCCTCTTTACAGCCGCAATTAGTTCATATCCCATGGGACAGTTCTTTGCCCTGTTTCTCTGTTCGTGCATCCAGCCGTAACCTAGTTTGTATTCTGTACCTTATATTATTGTAAATTATTATATTATGTATGACATAACCAAGTGTTCCCTAGAGCTCCTAAGGTTGAATAAATGAAGTATAAGAAGTATAGTATAAGTATTTGTTATATTTGACAAATAATTTCAATTTTGCGTTGCAACCCGGTCCAACTTCAAAGCTTTTAAGCACTTCTGCCATACCTATTATTGGCACTATTACTGAAGGTAGCCTTCTGCTCCGGCTCATAGCTCACAGCAGTGAGCAACAACTTCTTCATACTCTATTCTTTTTTGTTTTTGTTTAAAAAACCGAGGCGTGACTATATGTAACGTACGGTATTATAGCCCCATTGTGTCGCTTCAACCCGTCACTGTATGACGGTCCAATAGTACGCCACTGGTGATCCTTATCAAACTGGAGTTACAGGGGGAGAGGGGGAACTAAAAAAAAATATTGCCATGTGTGACACAATATTCATCTTATTTGCCTATTCGACAAACACAGCAAATACCAAATACGCGTTTATGAAAAATAGTATTTATTATAATAAAGATATTCTACATAGGTTTTTTAATAAAATTGATTATAAGTATTGGAAGATATTATTTTTTTAAGATTGGCGGCGCTAGGTGTGTCATGTCAGGCCTTTAAAGAAACTCGTTTAGAAGAGATTGTCAACTCCAAAGAATCCTGTATACCGCAGCCCAAATCAAGTGTCTTATTTTGTAAACAAATACGATCGTCTAATTACCTGTTGTGATGTAACACTGAAGGAACTGATTGATCGAACCTGTTCATCGTTGTGAAAATAATGTAATCCGATCTAATAACGTGAAAATAACTATGCAAAAATCACAGAAAAGGGGATCGTAGTCCAGTTGCGAGTAAGCAACGTTGGGCCAGGTCAGGACCTGGATGGGTGACCGCTAGTGACACTTTCATCTGAGCCCCTCCGTGCCTCGGGGCGCACGTTAAGCAGTTGGTCCCGGCTGTTGTCGCTCGGCAGCAGTCGTTAGGACACGTCAAAGGCCTACGGGCGACCTGAATAACTTTGACAAATAGGTTTTGTCACTAAACCACACGACAAAAGAAGACAGAAAAGCCTATAATATTTTATATTTTATTTTATTTGGTATACAAAACAGATTACAATCAATGTATAATTGAAATATCAGAAATTAAATAATCCAGTAATCCAAAAATATGTGTTCACATTGAGATTTGTATATCGTGGAACATAAGAGTGAATGCAGGCAATGCACCGCCGACAACACATCAGTGGTAACACGCTGAACTTGAATAGAGTTCTTAATATATGTAATTATGGAGGCATTAGATAGTCAACGTGACACCACCGATACGACACCGACCGCACAGTACCCACATTTTTATAATGTTAGTAGGGTAGGGTAGTTATTGTTTACAAAATAAGACACTTGATTTGGGCTTCGGTATACGGCCATGTATGTGTAACTCACTGTGCAACGTGCCCGTTCCCTGCTGCAGCTTGCCGACGTACTGGCCAAGCGTGAGCGGCCGGACCTCCGCGCCCGCGCCCGCCTCCACGGGCCCCGTCACCAGCGCCAGGGTCGTCTTGCCATCAGGGTCCATTCGAGGGAACGCTGGTACAAAGAAATGAAATAGGTATTTATTATTACAACAAATTGCAGTCAATTTAATATCCTAAAAAGATAAATTAAAAAGACATTGCCACATTTCAATGGAGCTTTGCCCCACCTACAAAACTACGTGACCATTTATCATTTTGTTGGGGACTTATTACAGGTTCAATGCATAATCATAATCAGTATCATTTTCTACTACTCTCGCAACTCCTATAGAAGAATAACAAAAACAATGAATAAATCGCTTCGATTTCTTACTATTTTCTGAATACTTAATTAAGCTGTTTTTTCGAATCGCAACTTGTACAAAACTTTATTTAAAACCAATAATTTTAATAAAAAACGGAGGTATTTTTACATTTATTCGTTATCTAGTACATTATGCGGTTGATAGTGGGGCAGAATCTGGCATTGTCATTTATTATTATTATTTATTTTATTAATGGACTCGACAGTTCGTCATTTGTTAATGTCATGTTACAGAATATCAAAAATATATCGTCATGTCTTCATCCACAGGAGTCGCCGTAGCGTCATCACTCTGGACGAAGCAGCTCGACAGTCACGTTCACTCCCGAGCTTATAGCGGGACTCTTGACCATGGCGCCAAACTTCAGATCCTGCTTGAATCCTCCAATAATTTCACCATACTGTCATTCGCGAACATTTTCTGATTAATTTAACGTGATATTAAACACAAAACAACCACTGTAAACAATAAACTGATAATCTATACATATAATAAGACTGTAAAAAAAGTTGTGTCTGCACATTGGATATTTTTTTTAAAGAATAATTGTAATGTGTTTTAGGTTCGATACTGATGCCAAAACACTAATTTTTAGAATTTTTGTCTGTTTGTCTGTGACTTTGTGCAAGTATCACGCCATAACTACTGAAGGGATTTTGATGGGAGTTTCACTAGGAGATAGCTGAAATATCCGGACAGCTCATAGGCTACAAGCCATGGCGGTATGTGATGTGGAAACAAGGATACAGAGAGGAAGATCTGCTTCCTGATCTCCATCCTCCTCTACGCAAACGAAGGTGCGGGGTACAGCTAGTTATCAAATAATTTCGCAACTGTCGTTTCCCGCCATTTTCAAAAGCCGCCATAATTCTATTCTCACCTTTCTTGGCCAATCTCCTCCGGTGTTGCTCCCTGGCCGCCTCCATCTGTATCTTGATAGTGTCGCCTGAGTCCGCGCGCTCAACGTCCGCCGCACTCGAGTCCTCGCACTCCTCCCACGCGCTCTTAGCGGGCCCGCTGCGCTTAAGCACCTTGTGCTGTGGGCAGGTGGGGGGTTACACACGGCCGCGGAGGGGGTAGCGGCGCGACGGGCGAGAGGCACGGAAATTAAGGCCCTACCTTGATAACAAAAATACCTATATTCTAATACACGCGAGTCCCATGGATATTTAGTACTTTAAAATTTTATAGGTACGTTATTTTGAAATTGAATAAAGTGCCATAGTATGACATTTTATTCACATTACGATCTAGCCTAAATACAATAAGACTAATAAGTGATTTGATTTTGACCTAAACTTCTATAAATTGACCCTTATTATTATTTTATTAATGGACTCGACAGTTCGTCATTTGCCAATGTCATGTTACAGAAAATTCAATATATAATAGTCTTCTGTCTTCCTCCAGGGGAGTCGCAGTAGCGTCTTCACCCTGGGTAGCCGCGTCTTCTTGTCTTCATCCAGAGGAGACGCCGTAGCGTCATCACTCTGGACGAAGCAGCTCGACAGTCACGTTCAGTCCCGAGCTTGTAGCGGGAACTCTTGATAAAAGCTTGAAACCCCAGATCTTGCTCAAATTATCCAACAAATTCACCATACTGTCACTCGCGAACATTTTCTGATTAATTTAACGTGATATTAATCTCAAAATAACCACTGTAGACAATAAAACAAAAATTATCAAATAATTTTGCAACCGTCGTTTCACGCCATTTTCAAGAGAACCCAAATTGACCCTTATATCTAAGAGTTAGTCCAACGACATTACTTAGAGTCTATTAAGGGCGATCACTTTGTTCACGTGTCTTACATTCGCGCACTATCACTACGAATTGTTTTCACTACACTACACTAACTCAAGAGGTTTGGTTCTTTTCAGTCTTCTCACTATGTCCGTGTTGTCGAGGAGCTGGATTGCCTCGACATTCACATGATGATGAAGTCTATGTTCGTGAGCTTCAGCTATTTTTTTAATTATTTGGCTGACTGTGTCCACTTTAAGGTCCTTGTGGATCGTCGTTTCTAAATATTATTATAAAAATCTTTTAATGGTTTGAATTTTTCTTGCATATGCATTCGAAAATCTAATTATAAAAAAATGTTACGACCCGAATTCGAACGAGGGATCTCGCCATTCCGTGGCCCGCTCTATTCCAACCACAGACCACTTACCCAATAGACATGAAATCGGTACAAAAGACATTGCCACATTTCAATGGAGCTTTGCCCCACCTACAAAACTACGTGACCAATTAAGCTGTACCTATCATTTTTGTTGGGGACTTATTACAGGTTTCATATTGCATAATCATAATCAGGATCATTTTCTACTACTCTCGCAACTCCTATAGAAGAATAACAAAAACAATGAATAATTCGCTTCGAGATATTTTTACATTTAGTCGTTATCTGGTACAACTTGCGGTTGATGGTGGGGCAGAATCTGGCATTGTCATTTGGAAGCGATAAATTCTGTCAACGATGAGCGCATAGAGACGAAGCGGGGGACAGGGGTGCCGTATTAAAGAGATGCGTCCATGTTGATAATATCTCTAGTCACGAAGCAATTTTGTGCTCATGTGCGGGCAGACACGGGCGGTCTTGGTACAGGTCTATGGGGTAAGTGGTCCGTGATTCCAACAGTTGCATGCCTCTCGCCTGTCGCGCAACTCAATGCAACATGCAAACACTAGGAACGCTAGACCGCGCGACTCACATTACTAATATCACTAGTAATTCAATGAACAAGCAAACAAAACCACTAGACTGCTAGGTACATGCCTAAATCTATGTATGAATAGCAATATGTCACCTTTCGGCCCGTCCTAAGTGGCTGCGTTGCAAAAAGGTATTCTTATAAACACGTTTTAGATGGCAGTGAGCAGAAATACAGAAAATGACAGTATGAGGGTAGGTCAATATAATCTTCGTATTTTTTTTTTTGTAAACTTCTTCCCAGTGGGAAAGGCAAAGCCAACTAGGGCATGCAGCCTGTTCTGAAGTTAATAGAATGTCTGAATTCTTATAAATACATACATATATACGAAGATAACCTAACCTAAACCTACGCACAACCCTCCCAAACCCCTAAACGAAATAACTCAATGATCCACGCAACCATCAAGTTAGGCAAAAGGAAACCTTGCTAAGAGCTCAAAACTTCACAAACACGACTTCTTTCGAGCACTCCAACTAATAGAAACGTTCGCGGACATCTACTGATTAACTTAACGTGATCATTAATCACTAAATACCACGGAAACTATTTAATTAGAATTTTCACAAAAAAGTAGCTAATGGCGTTTCGCGCGCTTAACAAGGAATCCATCTTCGTATTATTAATTTTTTTTAATTAATGGACTCGACAGTTCGTCATTTGCCAAAGTCATGTTACAGAAAATTCAATATATTCAATAGTCTTCTATCTTCATCCAGAGGAGTCGCCGTGGCGTCATCACTCTGGACGAAGCAGCTCGACAGTCACGTTCACTCCCGAGCTTGTAGCGGGAACTCTTGATAAAAGCTTGAAACTTCAGATCTTGCATAAATAATCCAATACCTTCACCGTACTGTCATTCGCGAACATTTTCTGATTCATTTAACGTGATATTAAACACAAATTTCTGTAGACATTAAAAGGAAAATTATCAAATAATTACGCAACCGTCGTTTCCCGCCATTTTCAAGAGAACCAAAGGTATTCTTATAAACACGTTTTAGTTGGCAGTGAGCAGAAATACATAAAATGACAGTATGAGGGTAGGTCAATATAATCTTATTTTGTTATCCATGTATTTGAGGTCAGTATAAAATATGTGAGGGTAGTATTAAAAAAGTAAAATTGATAGGCTTTATACTATCAAGCAAGACGTCAATCTGGTTTTCTTGAAAATGGCGGGAAACGACGGTTGCAAAATTATTTGATAATTTTTGTTATAATGACGTCTACATTGGTTATTTTGTGTTTAATCAGAAAATGTTCGCGGATGGTGGACAGTATGGTGAATTTATTGAATAATTTGAAGTTTCAAGCTTTTATCAAGAGCTACAAGCTCGGGAGTGAACGTGACTGTCGAGCTGCTTCGTTTCAGAGTGACGACACTACGGCGTCTCCTGTGGATGAAGACATGAAGACGCTGCTACCCAGGGTGAAGACGCTACTGTGACTCCTCTGGAGGAAGATAGAAGACTATTATATATAGAATTTTCTGTAACATGACACTGGCAAATGACGAACTGTCGAGTCCATTAATAAAATAAATAAATATACGTCAATCCATTTTGTGTGAAGTCATATAAATATAGAATCATTCACAACCAGCCACAATTTTAGCGTTTCACGCGATTTTAGCGTTCGACCAATCAGTAGCCCTTGCCAACATTTCACGCCAATCACGCGAGAAACGTAAAGTTGTGGCTGGTTGTGTATAATTACCTCTATCATCATTATATATTTATAGTATATTTTATATCCCCACTGCTCCGGCAGACTTTTCCTTATATCAGGCTCAAGCCATGATCCACCACGAAAGGCCAGTGCGAATTAAAAATGCTTCCAGCCCCCTTACCTTGAAGTCTTATAGCAGTATTACTTTCATAATACTTTGTTACTTCGTACAATGACGACCTTAATGAGCTTACTTTAAGGTCGTCATTATACGAAGTAACAAAGTATTATGGAAGTAATACTGCTATAAGACTTCAAGGTAAGGGGGCTGCTTGGTTCCTATAAGGGTAAAACAAGACTTACCACATCCATCTTTCCGATGTCGAAGCCCAGCTCCCTGATGGGTATCTCGTACATGTACGTGAGCATGTCCCCGAGCGGGCGCAGCTTGTGCGGCGCGAGCTGCTTGAGGCCCGCGTGCAGCAGGCGACGGGCCGCCTTGTGGTACACTGTGCCAGGCTTGTTGTACTTCATGGCGTTGTTGCACATTAGCTTGAAGTCGCTCTACGAACAGTATTGAGCGGTAGGTCCATGAGAATGCAAAAACATTTGGCGAAACATGTACGGTGGAACAGAGAAAGCTCGGGAGTGAACGTGACTGTCGAGCTGCTTCGTCCAGAGTGACGACGCTACGGCGACTCCTCTGGAGAAAGAGAAGACAATGATATCTTGAATATTCTGTTCATGACATTGGGCAATAACGAACTGTCGAGTCCATTAATAAAATAAATAAATAACATTTATTTTTAGTTGAATTTACTTTTACACCTTTGTAAGGTGCCAACGCTGAGTAGAAAAAGTGGCAAAAACCTTTCAGCAGCATTTTTCGTTACCAAAATGGAATGTCTATTTATTACTAATATATATAGCTCGACTAATTCTAATCATTAATGAAAAACCACTTGACATTCAAGAATTGATGGTACGGTGGAACACAGAGAAAGGTGTACAAGAGAGTTTTAAGGTTGAGATTTTCTCTAAAACTACTTGACCTATTGCGCAAATTCCTTCACTGATTCAGATTCATTTATTCGTAAAATTATTTTCCCGTCACATTTACAATTAATTGTACTCTCGCTCCGGGTCCTACCTGGTGCAAAGGTTGGCCATAGCTATACAGCGCGGCAACGCCGCGACCGTTATGGGCACCTTTGCCCCGGGTATGACAAGGGGCGGGTTATTTGATTGACGAAGGTTCAACGGATAATTTAGTTATAAGTATATTATTGTATTAGTTTTAAGCTTGACAATAAAACAATATTTATTTGATATAGTATTTCACATTACTGTACCCCGCAACTTCGTTTGCGTAGAGGAGGAGGATGGAGGAGATCAGGAGGCAGATCTTCCTCTCTGGATCCTTGTTTCCACATCACATACCGCCATGGCCTATGAGCTGTCCGGATATTTCAGCTATCTCCTAGTGAAACTCCCATCAAAATCCCTTCAGTAGTTATGGCGTGATACTTGCACAAAGTCACAGACAAACAGATTAAAATTCTAAAAATTATTGTTTTTACAGTCTTATTATATGTATAGAAAAGTAGAAGATGACTGTAATAAGTTAAATAGAAATTAAAATATTTCCCCATTTTTTTCCATTCGTCAAAAACGCTTGTCGGTCATGTTCGCGAGATTCTTGACGTCACTCTGCATTTTTAGGGATGATTTTTTTGGATTTATCGATCTTATGTGGGTTTTGGTAGATACATTGAATTATTAATAATAATTCAAATTTTAATGGTATTTTTTTTTAAACCAAGGATTAGTATTATCATCATCATCAGTCTATTTATATTGTCCCACTGCTCGGCACAGACATGATCCACCACACGCGGGCCCTGTGCGGATTGACGGATTTCACATGCTTTAGATTTTTTTCTTCTTCTGCAGGTTTTATCACAATATTTTCCTTCACCGTTTTGAGAGCACTCGGTAAATGTACGTAAGTTTTTCCGTCGAAAAAACCGAGGATAACTCATTGGTACATGGCTGCCCTGGCTGGGAATCGAACCTGGGACCTCCGTATCGCAAGTCCATTGACCCAACCACTGAGCCACCAAGCTCTCTCGAGTATAATTTTAATTATACTCACAATGAAACAATTGAGCGACTTGTACTCGTTGTCGTCTATCTTCTGTTTGATGGTGCAGAAGTCCATTGGTCTCCGGATGAGCGTGGAGTATCCCGGCGCGAAGGTGTCGTTCACCGGCCACGCGAAGAACTGGTGCGGGTCACGCTTCTCCAGGTTACGCAGCAGCTGCTCGAGGAGGCGAGACAGCGGACGACGCTTTTGACTGGCCTGCCAGGAATAAAGCAAGTTATTATTATTAATTAGATAAAAACGGGAATTACCGTGTTAAACATTTATTATTGATGTTTCGATATTTCGACAGCATTGCAGCCATCATGGTCACGAGTATCAATAATAAATGTTTAACACGGTAATTCCCGTTTTTATCTAATTAATATGTATACAAACCGTGAAAGTTTAAAAAGTGATACAAGTTATTATTGTACTAAAAAGGCAGAGGGACGACCTAGATCGATACGATCGAACGGTGCACACCTATGATATACAATTTAACGACGCAGACATCTTCTTTCTCACTCGCAATCAATTCACAACATACATCATTCGACAACTCAACCATAACACATAGGAACATCACCATTTATCTTATTCACTCAGTTTAAAAGTAAGTTATTAACAGCCTCTCTCTCTCACTCAACTAACATCACACACATCATGCCACACATACTTTGACAACACTGCAGCTCCCCTTTGTCTTTTTTCTATTCTTTTAGTACTCATACAAATTTCCTTATTCTATATATATATATAAATTGTAATATATCAAATTTCATTATTGGCTTTATCCATTTAAAATTAAATGATTTTGTAATTTAATTGTAATAAGCTGTGAAATTTGCTCAATAAAGGTAAAATAAAAATAAAATACGGCCCTGATTGGTCGATGGGGCGTTTTCCCAACAGGAGGACATGTAAAAAAGAGTTTTATTATTTAATTATGTCCCGGCAGCTCATCGCTGATATGTCCACTTCACAGTGTTTGTAAAGTCTATCACTTAGTGGCATTATTCTTGGTAATGGTTTTAAAATATTATTATAATTCATTTGCTAGACAGGCAGCACAATGCTGGTGTGTCTATATCACAGTGTTGGTAAGTTCACTCTATGTTGTCTAATGTTCATATGATTCACTACACATATTGCTTAATTATATAATGTTTGATTTTAACCACATGTCGAGGCGATTTTTAAAAGACTAAATAACTGTCCAATTTGTTTTTGAATGCGTTAACTGAGATGGCAAAGACAACGTCGTCTGGAAGTGAGTTCCAGGCCTGAACAACTCTGTTGCTCAGGAAGTGACGAGCGACATTGGTCCAGTCTAATGTCATGCGGTGTCCTCGCAGCGGTCGTGTGTCTGTCATATTAAACATTGCCTTATTGAAGTCTGGGAGGTTTTATCTGAAGGTCAGGATTTTAAATGTTTCGATCAAATCTCCCCTCAGTCTTCTCTCCTTCAGTGTGGTGAGCTGCAATATCCTCAGTCTCAATAAAATTTAAATAAACTAAATAAAATTATTTTATTTAAATTAAGGGCCTTACATGAGACAACTTCCGCCGCCAATCTTAAAAAAATAATATCTTCCAATTTAATCAATTTTATTAAAAAAGCTATGTACACAATCTTTATAGGATTAACACTATTTTTCAGTACACTATACATGGCATAATTGCGACAAGTTAAGTTGTAGTTCACAAATGTGACAAAAACGGCCGTTTTTCGCAATTATGCGAACTACAACTTACCGAAATAGAATTACGTTATAAATAAGCATTTAAAAAATAGCATTTATCGTAATAAACATTTTGTAAATAGCTTTTTTAATCAAATTGATTAAATTGGAAGATATTATTTTCTTAAGATTGGCGGCGCTAGTTGGCACTTAAACAAGGTTACTAAAAATTATGACACAAAATAGACAACCTTTAAGACACATGTGCGTGGCTCTCTGTGTGAGGCCGGTGAGTTTGGTCCAGGGCTGAGGTGGCGGAGCAGCTTCTTAGTAATGCTGTCGTCATCCGTGTCATCATCATCAGACAACTTTATCTGAAATTAATGGTATACAAATAATTTTTATTTTTAGAATAGGTGTTCTACTTGTCGAAATGATGGTCGATGGAGTAAGTATGTTCTAATGTGGAGACCCCAGACGGGTAGAAGTGGACAGACCACCGGCCAGATGGTCCGATAATATTAAGAGAGTTGCTGGCTCGGTGTGGACCAGATAACCTTGGGATCGGGCCACATGGAGGATACATGGAGAGGCATATGCCCAGGAGTGGGCTGCGGTATGCTGAGGAAGAAGAAAAAGGTGTTCTACTTATATGGTGCTGTCTTTCTAAGAAGATTGGCAATCATTACGTCACTCTGCACTCTCGAGAACGCCACACGAGTCGTGATTGCTGTCGCTGGGCAGCAGTTGTAAGGCCACGTCAGAAGCCTACAGGCGGCCTTGATCACTCTATAGGTTTGGTCACTAAACCACAAGAGAAAAAAATTGCCATAAGTTAGACACGATATTCTTCTTGTACCTGGCCTTTTGCCCTGGATCTTATCTTGAAAAATCAATTACTACTGCCAAAACCGACAGTTGCACATAATTAAAATGAAATGGCATCAATAAATCTGATAGGATCAACAAGACTTGCCATGTCAATTTCGCGGCGTCTCCGCTTCTTCTTTTTCGGTTTCTCCTCCGTCTCCTTATGCTCGTCGTTGGTAGAGTGTTCCACATCGCTGATTTCCAGTATCTCTTCTTCTAGAACAAGGAGAAATACAGAGAAAACCGAATTTAAATTCACCAAGTTCGAGGTTAGATTTCTACTCACTGCAGCTAAGTTTTTCTAGGTCATCCATTGTTTTCAGATTATATTTACGTTACTTTTATGATATATTTACACTAATACTACATTTAATTACAATTTTATTGATAAAACTTAGAAATTCGATACGCGTCGAAAAAATAAATTTTATTTTGTTCTAATTGCACAATTCCAAAAATGTCAAATTGATTTTCTGTCCACTCTTCTCTGATTGGTTGAAACAAACTCATATTATTTGTGTAGCCAATAGGACACGTGAGTTTATAATTACTGCGAGTATGAGAACAACCAATTACATTCCTTTTTACGTAAACTTGTTACAACTAGACTCTATGACAGATTAGCAGTCTTTATTTTTATGTGAAACGAAACGTAAAACAATATATTTTTAATAAATTTCGCGACTCTGGGTACAAGCCATGTTAAAGCAGATTATGTTGTGCGTTGGCGAGTTGGGCGTTGGCTGGCGTTGGGCACTCTGCGCCGCAGAGCATACGCTGATCTGTAGCATCATAAGTTCAATCTATTTATGACAAACTGCCGGACTTTTGAAAATAGCGGAAACGCCGGTACGCTTCCGCCATTTTCAAAAGTCTAAAAGTTATAGGTACGGTTAATTACGTTACTTACTACATTTAATATTAACTAATGGTATTTATTTACTTACTATAAAATGGCACAAAAAAGGCTGGTGTCGGGCCACATTAAAAAAAATCTGTCACATTATAATGAATGATTAGCGGAAAAACTAAGGGAAAAACGTACAAAAACTTTTAAAATAGATTTTTCGACGCGCAACTTGTACAAAACTTTATTTTAAACCAATAATTTTAATAAAAAATGGATATATTTTTACATTTATTCGTTATCTTGTTCATCTAGCGGTTAATGGTGGGGCAGAATCTGGCATTGTCATTTTCAATTCATAAAAAAATGGCCAAGTGCGGCATATTACATGAATAGATTGATGAAAGTGTATCAAGTGAAAGCAATTATGACTACCAGGATCACAGCAGATCGAAGCCCATCGTCTCTTTCTACTCCTAAAGCAAATATGCGTTAGTTTAGGTATTAGGTAAGTACGTAGGATCTACCTAGGTACATAACCTACTTATAGAAGTACATAATGAATATTCACTACCAAATTAACAGGCCCTATCTAACTCCACCTATCTAGGTAACTATGCGTATCCAAATAGAAAGCATCTATATTCGTAACGTACGCAAACCTTGTCAATTCATGACCGTCCCAAACTCTTGCGCAACCTGTCGCATTCATCTTTGGTGAGAGTGTAAGTACGATAATCACACAAGCAAATAATCTTGAACGAATTTCCCTAAAAGTACTTAACTATCACAGACCACTTACCCCATAGACCTGTACCAGGAGGGCGCCCGTGTCTGCCCACACATGAGCGCAACATTGCTTCGCGACATGTAACCTAGAGATATTATCGACATGGACGCATCTCTTTAATACGGCACACCTGCCCCCCGCTTTGTCTCTATGCGTTCATCGTTGACCGTTTGTCTATTGGGTAAGTGGTCTGTGTTACTAACAGCCGCAATTAGTTCATTTTGTTCATATCCCATGGGTCGGTTCTTTGCCCTGTTTCTCTGTTCGTGCATCCAGCCGTAACCTAGTTTGTATTCTGTACCCTATATTATTGTAAATTATTATACAGGGTGTAACGTAAAGGGTATATGAAGCCGAAGGGAGAGTATTCAGTATCGGTAACTGAACAACTTTTGTTCTACGACTTTTCGAGTTTCGCGAAATTATTTTTTGACTTTTCATACATTTCGTACCGGCCAGCTGATCGATTTGTATGAGACATTAATTTAGTTTTAGTTTTTATTCCAAAAGTCGTAGAACAAAAGTTGTTCAGTTACCGATACTGAACACGCTCCCTTCGGCTTCATATACCCTTTACGTTACACCCTGTAGTATGTATGACATAACCAAGTGTTCCATAGAGCTCTTAAGGTTGAATAAATGAAGTATTCCTGCCCACGGCAAGAATTTTTTCATCATGTACTAATTTATTCACCGAACATGGATAATGCGTAATTCAAATTCTGAGTAAAAATAGGAGCGCATCATCATAAATCATGTTTCTAACCGAACGTTAGACATGGTTGTCGGAATACTACTACTATTGTCCGATAGATGGAATTGCGTAACAACCCCTTATGTATGTATAAAGCGATGAAGATTTTCGGTGGGCGTGGCGTGGCCTGTGGTGGCTCCGTTGGTAAGAGCTTGTCACGGAATGACAAGGTCGCAGGTTCAAGTCCTGCCCACGGCAAGAATTTTTTCATCATGTTCTAAATGAAGTATAAGTTAGATAAGTGCCTATTAAGTATAGGGGTAGGTAAGTACGTGCATCAGGAAATAAATTACAAGGAAATTATAAAACAGTAGACATACGACACGCTTCTCATGCGAGAACAATACAAATTATGAAATTATTAGAAAGTATCTAAAATAATGATACTTTTATAAAAGGGAAGGGACAGTAACAATGCATTACTAGTTACTTACTCTTTACCTAAATCAACCAGGCGTGAATCCGTCAGGTATACTTGCAGGCAATCATTGCAGTGAGTATTGACCGCTTGGTAGGGGACTCAGATCTTATTTATTTATTTTATTAATGGACTCGACAGTTCGTCATTTGCCAATGTCATGTTACAGAAAATTCAACATATTCAATAGTCTTCTATCTATCTTCCTCCAGGGGAGTCGCCGTAGCGTCATCACTCTGGACGAAGCAGCTCGACAGTCACGTTCACTCCCGAGCTTGTAGCGGGAACTCTTGATAAAAGCTTAAAACTTCAGATCTTGCACAAATAATCCAATAACTTTACCGTACTGTCATTCGCGAACATTTTCTGATTAATTTAACGTGATATTAAACACAAAATAGTCCCTGTAGACATTAAAAGGAAAATTATCAAATAATTTCGCAACCGCCGTTTCCCGCCATTTTCAAGAGAACCCGACTCAGATCTTATGCCCTGATGTGAGGTAGGGGTATTTAAGACCGATCGTCATAGACAGTTTTCGTACGAGTGGAGTTTTCTTACAACTGCCTGTTATCATACAATTTTGACTATCGGTCTAAGATAGTTGTGGAATCAATTACCGTTATTAAAAAAATAATATATTAAGGCGCTCCCTCACAGGGAACATTCGCGTGTAATGTAACGTTACAGATTCGAGCATTACATCAGTGAGGGAGAAAAACAGCGTCAGTCAGGGAGGTAGTATTGTAATGTAATGCTCAAAGTCGAATCTGTAACGTTACATTACACGCGAATGCTCCCGGTGAGGGAGCGCCTTAACAAATTATTATTTTTTATTAAAAAAGCTATGTACACAATCTTTATTAGGATAAACACTATTTTTCAATATACAATACATGGCATAATTGCGACAAGCAAAGTTGTAGTTCTCAAATGTGCCAAAAACGGCCGTTTTTCGCAATTATGCGAACTACAACTTACCGACATTGAATCACGTTATGAATAAGCATTTAAAAAATAGTATTTAATGTAATAAATATTATGTACGGTGGAACACAGAGAAAGGTGTACAGGAGAGTTTTTAAGGTTGAGATTATCTCAAAAACTACTTGACCTATTGCATAAATTCTTTCACGGTTTGATAGATAAAAGTGAAAACTATGTAACTGTAAAAGAATTATTATATTCGGTCCAGTAGTTTTTGAGAAAATCTCAACCTTATTGAGGCCCCCTGTATACATATCTCTCTCATCGACTGTACATAGCTTTTTTTAATAAAATTGATTAAATTGGAAGATATTATTTTTCAAATATTGGTGGCTCTAGTTGGCTCATGGAAGGCCCTTAACGTAAGTTTCGGTCGCTACCTAGGGCGTATATATAAAGACCTAAATACGTCACAGCCTAGTAGGCGATTCTACGCGGTGGAAGTCGTGTGCTAAAGCTAGTGTACCGATCGTAGCGCTGCGCAGGCGCAGGCAGGCAGGTGTGCGCGCGCGCCGATGATCGATGCGGTCATGCTATCGCTTTCAGCGCGTGGTGCAATTAATTTCTAGCCCAGACATCGCCTGTTGCGATACGCTCGGTGCTGGGTGCTTGTATTATATCTACGCGTAAGGCACAAACCTTTTTTTGTTGCCCACGTGATGGTGATGGATACCACTTGCATGGGAGGACGGGTGATTACTTTGGAGTCTCGCCCCGAAAAGGGACCACCAACTAAAACTCCTGGGGTGTTCCGCCTCCGCCAGCAAGGACCAAACCACGAGTACACTCTCAAAGATTTCAATGGCCATGTCTTTCGTAGACTAACATGGTGCTGTAGTGACAGTTTAACCCTAATTCAAATGGGTGTTCCCCTTCCTTTTTGATGGTCTGCAAAAGTTGTCTGATAGAACGATAGTCAATGCCGCTTTTGGCTTAGGGTGGCTGAGTTTCAGGTTTCCGTGCCTCTAAAGGAACCCTTAAGTATTGGATCACTTTGTTGTCTGTCTGTCTGTCCGTCAGTCTGTCTGTCAAAACCTCATGTTTACCAAATACTGGAGTCTGCAACCTCATGCAGCGATGAAAAAAGTCAACCTTCTACGTTAACGCAATCAAAAAATATGGCCGTATGTCGAATTTTGGCGCATATTTGTATGAAAACGCAAAGAACTCAAAACCTATAGGGTACTTCCCGATGACCTAGAATCATGAAATTTTGCAAGAAGCTAGGTCTTATAGCACATAGAAAAAAATACAAAAACATCAACAATTTTTTATTATTAGGCCTATTCCTTTATTTCTTTTTTATCTTATTTAATATATTCATACATTTCAATATCGAAACACAAATAGAAAAATATTTAAATATAAAAAATAGACACCCACCGGCAGCGGGATGCATGCGCATCCAAGCTGCCGGAGGTTAGGATCCCAGAGTGAGGAACCTCCTCACAATGCGTGAGGAGGTTATATTATTATCATTACAAACTTATATATGCAGATGATCGTAATATTTTGATAATGGCAAAGTTAAGTCGGTCTCTAAATCTAGTTTAACTTGTCGTTAGAGTAAGTTCCTCCTCCCTAATCGTTGCCACAGTGCTGAGGTTCGTGACCCTCAACAGCAGGTGCCGTCTTGGCCTGTATGAACTGGCGCCAGGAGACACGGTCTTGTGCTCTTCTCACAGCCTCTTCAAAGGGCACGCCGAGGATTCTTCCAACCACATCAATCCAGCGAGCTGGTCTCCGGCCACGTGGTCTAGACCCCTCAACTTTGCCGAGCAGTATAGTTCTCTCCAAGTTACGGGGTGAAATATATTGTTTGCACGGAAGCCTATCTGTGCGCGAGTCCGACTCGCACTTGACCGTTTTTTTTATTGTCTGAAGTGTACCTGCTACATTATTATAAGTACGTTACTTGTGTGTACTTATGTTTGCATTTCGTTATTGCATCCTTCCGTGTGATCGGCTAATTAAATTGGCTGCGGCCGGCGGGCGGCTAATGGCAAATCGCGCCCAATAAATCTTCCGCGTTTCGTTCGCGCAATAGATATTTTGTTAGAAGTGCTGGGAATCGTGGCTGAACAATAAAATAAAACATCGGTTTCAATTTTCTCGGCGCAATGTATGTTGTATCTGTGGCATGAATCATTGGCTCAAGGAAATCAGAACTCCTGAAGTTCGGAGAGGTGATCTTATGGGCGAGATTTGGTGAACCGGTAATGACGGAAACTTGGAGAGATTTAGGAGAGCTATGTATTACGTGGTTCAGATTTTTTTGAGATTAACTCAAAACCCTGCTTCCTATTTGGAAAAGTACCTATAGCTACTTGTTCTTATGGGGTAAGAGACTGCATCGACTCTAGAAAGGACTCAAGAAGGAGGTTGCCGGTTGACAGCTCCACTGTTGCAGATTTTTTGATACTGCAAGGCTTGTAAGTACTTATCCATCTTCATTCTCATCCTCGCTAGGAGTTCGATGCCATTTAGGGTCTGTAAATCGAGAATTTCAATAAAGGAACACTTGTTAAGAAGGAATTACAGAATATATTATGACTATTTTAACGATGAACATGCATGGTGTGTGTCTCCGGTTCCGCATGAAGGATAAAGTTTACATTACTAATAATAGTAATAGTTGTGTAATACCTAGTTATTAAGTAATTGTATCATTGAGTATTTTAAGAGATATACTGCTGAGAGTTTTCTGCCATTTTTTCTCCTCAGCGTTGGCACCTTTTCCTTGCAAAGTGGTGTAAATGTAAATTCAAAAAATATGTTGACGCGCAAAAATGTACACAACGTTCTTACTTGCAATAGTAAAGCCAGTGGATATGATAACATTATTACCAAGGTGTTGAAGTCGTGTGCGGCCAGTCTATCTCGTCCAGTTTCGCATATTGTGAATTTATCTTTCGCACAGGGTCACTTTCCAAGCCAACTTAAACTGTCTATAGTAAAACCATTATTTAAAAAAGGGGATAGTTCCGACCCTGGAAACTATAGACCCATCACTATTATTCCGATTATGTCTAAAATACTTGAAAAGGCGATGTACAATAGACTAAGTAATTTTCTTTCAAAATTTAAAATCCTTCATCCTCAACAATTTGGCTTCCGTAAAGGTTGCTCCACAACGTTAGCTTGCTTTGAATTAATAAAAACAGTAAGTGAAAGCATAAATAACAAAACCCCTATTCTATCGATTTTCCTTGATATGACCAAGGCTTTTGACTTTGTCAATCATAAATATCTTTTGTCAAAGCTGGAAAGATATGGCGTTAGAGGGAATACTTATAACTGGATAAAGAGCTACTTGGAGAATCGTAAACAATGTACCGAAGTCTCAAAAATCTCAAAAAACAAGAACAATTTGGTGAAACTAAGATATAGATCAACATTTAAGGTTAACAACACAGGTGTTCCGCAGGGAAGTGTCCTCGCTCCTTTGCTATTTTTAACCTACATAAATGATCTTCCCAAAGCTACTCCACATAAAACCATACTTTTTGCAGACGACACGACTCTAGTAATAAAATGTGACAATAAAGATACATATGAGGGAACAGTAAATAAGGCTCTAACTGAAGTAATAGATTGGCTAGATAATAACAATTTACACATTAATACGAATAAAACAAAAGTAATGGAATTTCATTCTTATAACTGTAATGCCCTGAAACCACAAGTATTATATAAAAACTCTAATATCGACATAATTGATACATATAAATTTTTAGGAATAACAATCGACCAACATTTAAACTGGAAGGGACAGGTAGAGTCAATTTGCAAAAGATTGGGACGGTATGTTTTTGCATTAAAACGCCTTAGAGAAACAATTTCTACAGAAGTTGCTTTAACTGCATACCATGGCTATGTAAGCTCGGTTTTCAGTTATGGGCTCATATTGTGGGGAAATTCAGTTGACGTAGATAGAGTCTTTAAACTTCAGAAAAGATGTATCAGAGCCATCGGGAATGCGTGGGTTCGAGACAGCTGCAAACCCTTGTTTAGGAAGTTTGGTATTCTCCCACTACCCTGTATGTATGTGAGAGATGTCTGTTGCTTTGTGAAGCAGCACCCAGAGCACTTTAAGAAGTACACGGAAGTCTGCCCTAGGCGCGATAGAGCGCAGTATCAACATTTGCTGTATCAGCTTCCATGTCATAAGTATATCTATCGACAAAATGTATATAATATGTGCATTCTCTTATATAACAAATTGCCTGACACAATAAAACTATTAGAAGGAACTAGTTACAAAGTCGCTCTAGAAAAATGGTTGCACGAAAAATGTTTTTATGACACCAAAGAATATTTAAATTATATAAATGACATAAAGTAATTAAATATGAAGAAATAAATAAGAATGACATAATAAATTGATAATACTAAATACATACAATGACTATTACAATATAAAAATTTGCACGCCTGCTAGCAGGCTGAATACTGTGACACTCCTGTAATTTATAACACCTCATATGACTGTATTCGAGCAAATAAATATTTCATTTCATTTCATTTCATTTCATTTCAATAAAGAATTTGCCTTTGAATATAGTGTCTCGTGATTCAGAATTAGTACAGTGTTATTATTTATACATGCTATTCAATAAACTTATCAGCGAACTGCAGCGTTACTCTCACCTCTTATAGCGATCCAGTTGAGGTTCCTAAACTGAACCGAATCGCTATTTGTTACAATGACGTTTGACGTCATTGTAGCAAATTGTCAGTTTAGGAACCTAAACTGGATCTCTATAAGAGGTGAGAGTAACCCTGCAGTTCGCTGATAAGTTTTAAGAACCTAAACTGTATCGCTATAAGAGGTGAGAGTAACCCCGCTGTACCACAACTAAATCTGTGTTTACTTTTCACAGCACATCAAAAGAATGCAAGATCCATGAGATTACCCCTCATACATTGTAATCGGACGGCATCTCGGGAATCCGAGGCGGCCCGAAGGTCCCAATTAGCATGTGATGGTGCGCTGATGAACAATGACCACGCGGAGGAGATGGCTCGATAATCGCAGCCGACAGGCTCTGGGCTGTGGCTAAATGCAGGGTTCAGCTCCCTTTGATGGTAAGGGATTTGATACTTCTGGTATCCTGGTATTACAAATACGGGAAGAGGATTCGTGTCACTGGGCTTTTGTTAAATTGGGAGTGCACCTCCCCTTTATATTAAAGGGTCTAACTCGTTTCTCACATCCTGGTACGGTGGAACACAGAGAAAGGTGTACAGGAGAGTTTTTAAGGTTGAGATTTTCTCAAAAACTACTTAACCTATTGCAAAAATTCTTTCACTGTTTGATAGATAAATGTTAAAACTATGTAACTGTAAAAGAATTATTAAATTCGGTCCAGGTAAAGTAACATTCGTTCAACAACGTTCTAAACACAGATCAATGGGTTTAATTCTAAATATCACTGTACACACTTATGCCACAAGAGAAAGGTTGCCCAGAGCAAGAGTTTTGCGCACTAAAACCAGGAAAAAGTTACAACTTTCCAGGGATCGAACCTAGGATCTCCGTAACTTGCGACCACCACTTGTTTACCACCATGCCAGCGAGCTCTCACCGAGCCTACCAGGACTTAACCGTGATTCATAGACAGTTTTAAATGCGGGCTTAGCGTCTGTAAAATCTGACGTTTGTAAAAGCGAGCTTAAGTGGCTGCCAGCTGTCAAACTCAAGCGCCGGAGTGAAGAGCACGGCACAGTGACTCCATATTCGTATTTTTATTAATTTTAGATGAAATTTGGCAGGGTAAAAAAAAATCAGTTTTTTTTAAACATCTCTCGTATGAATAACTATTTCGGTTTATTCATAATTTTCATTTTAAAAAACGGAACCCTTGCGATTTTTTTTCTATCGAGCGAAGTTTGTTCAATCGTAGGTAGGTATATTTGTATTCATCAGTCTCTAAATAGACACCCCAAGATGCTATATATTTTTTCGGACGTTTAATTTTAGTAGTTACTGACGTAGCCTTCATAGAAATACTGTAAATCCTGTGTATCGTAGTGCATACGAAGCCTTAAGCTGAGTTTGCGCTCAGAACTGTCTATGAATCTCGGTCTTAGTATCCAACGCATGTTCAGCACAGCGAGTACACAATTCCCCATGCAGACATTCCACTGGGACTCCTGCATTCCCGTCCCCTTAACTATTTAATTCGGCCGTTTACAAGCTCCGAGATTATCTGCCCCTTTGTTCCAGCCTCGTCATAAAGATAATCTGGCAAGCCAGAGTTATGAATGCACCGACACTACAGCCTTCAGGAATTACAGGAATTTTTTGAACACGCAATAAACATCGCAGTAAAATTCATCAGATAATAATGAATTATTTAGACTAAAAATACAAACAAATACCTAACAATAATATAACTAAAATCTAACTTTGAAAACTAAAACTATCTGTAAATATAATATGGCCTCTAGAAGGGCATCGGGAGTCACTATGCCAATGCAATACGTTGGCAGAGGTAGCTGCCAGCCCTCTGGTCGCCGAACTCCTCGACCAACCGCTTGGACAGATTCATCAGATTATATTCATGTGGTTAAAAATCTAGAACCAGAACAGAGCAGCTGGCCTAAATTCCAGCAGGAGAGTTTTCAAGAAACTGAAGTTTGAACGTGTGATGTGCAATAACTATCCCCAGATAATATTCTTATGAATTATTTTTAGATATGGAACCCCAATCAGATTAGCAACAGGCCTAATGAGCACAAGAGGAGAGTCTTCAAGAGAGGATTTTCTGCTTCAGCAGTTATGGATTCTGTATCAAAATAATAACGTCTATGCCACGATAGTGTGATCTATGCTCTTCAACAGAATGAATGAATTAATGAATAGACATTTATTTGACACAATACAGCACACTTAAATAACAAATTATATAACTAAGGTGCATGCAGCAGTGCCAAACTGGTCCCAGCTCAGCATGGTGCTATGCCCGAGGGCGTAGCGCTGGTCTTCCGCTGGAACCGGGATCGCGGTCGACAGCAGAAACATGCGTCATCATAGAAGTATTTATAATTTTATTACAGAGGAGAGAAACAGAACAGGAGTGATCAATAAAATTCCTATATCCGTTTGTTGCCCGAAACTGGAAACTACGATTCCGAAACGGCTTCCATATAGTCCAAACGGCTTCCATATAGTCCAAACGGTTTCCATATAGTCCAAACAAACAGTAATTCTCACGAGAATTTCTATCGTCGATGTCGTCATACTTAAATTTCGTCTTGCAAAAGCCTTAAAACGATTTAGCAGCCTTGTTTACCGGGAGCCGGTGGTCCTTATTTGGGCGTCGATCGAAGGCGTTGCGACATATCTGTGCGGAAACGACGTAGTGATGTAATCGCCACAACGCGGCGATACCAGACCAGTGCTAATTGGCACCAGTCTCGGCACAGTCTGATGTGGCCATGTGAATTACATTTCTGCTGCTGTCGATGTAGCGTACCATCGATATGGTGTACTGTCGATATTATGTACTGTCGATGCATGTGATCCGTCGATATGGTGTCCTGTCGATGCAGCGTACCTACCATCGATATAGTGTATTGTCTATGCAGTGACCCGTCGATATGGTGTAGATACTGTCGGTGCAGCGTACCATCAAGGCAAGTCGATATAAATTACAGATGTACTTTGCATTTGGCTGGATACTTTTTCCAATCTCGAGAGGGGGGGGGGGGGGGGGCACTGCCTTATCGCTACCTACTGGACCTTAACTACGGGAGAAAATGGGTCAGGGCTTGCGTTTCAACTGGCCGCATGCCGCGTGCATGCCGCCTGGTGTGTGTCAGGTTTTATAAGAAATTACGTACCTAGGTAAATTGGACTATAATGATTATTATTTGTTCAAGACATTAAAGTTTTATAAGTCCCTGAGTCACAGTGAATGGCATCCCACGCTACGGGCAGAGTGTTTGTTTATCAGCCGTGATGAATAAAATTGCTCCTACAATGTAGCGGCATATCTACGCCATAGAGAGGCAACTGAATATAGTGATAAAACTTATGGTTATTTCCTTCCAAGCAGTTACGCTAAGTGAGGGTTAGGGCTAGACGGCGGTGCTATCTAGGTTCGCACACCCACAATACTGGCCTGTGTTTGTGAGAGAGAGGCCAGAGGTCTTTTGTACACTCACGTATTCGGGCCTCGACACTCGTAGCTAACAACAGATCAAGTGTAACACTTGGACCGTTCTTATTATCTGCGTCATAAGAGTTGAATTCGTATGCTGTTACCAATCTGCTGTTATCCGTACGTTAAATGCGTCGTCTGTGGACTCGAATATTGTTAGGCAAGGACCTAATCTTATTTTTTAGCCTGTGTTCTTCCAGTTCTGGATAATCCTCAACTCTTCCGCTCATCTCTTTTATGTACTAAGACCACCTAATTTTAATCGGTATAAATCCCCCTGTATCTGAGAGTCGGTTAGGTACTACGGATCACCTCTTCTTAGTAATAATGATGGGCAAGATAAGGGGAGCTGATGGCTCATCTTCAGTGTAGAAGAAGAATCGCAAGAAGAAGAAATCGGTTCCTAATAATTCCTCTTATTGGCCGACCTTGTGCTTTTTGCAGGGCGTCCGGAATGGATTATACATTGTGGGCTAGTACAGCCCACAATGGGGACTACTCGGGCGCCAGTCGGGTCGCGGTTGTATCACAGTTTCCCGTGGCTCGGCAAGAATGGCACAAGGTGGAACACCCCAGGACGTTTAGTCGGTATGCTGCCCCTTCAGGGCGGTGAGCCCGACATAACCAACACGCTCCCCCGGGCGTGGTGACACATGATCTAGCATGTTTTACCTGGGTTAAAAAAAGGGCGTCCGGAAGAAAGGAACAGCTAATATTCATTACGGAAGGGTGTTGCTTAAAGCTCTCTAACTCCCTCACGAATCCCCATGGTTGTCACTGCCCTGGAGGGCTTAGAGCTCTTACGTTGGACGGTCAACCCTGATTGACCCTTTACATCACGCGACAGACAGGGATAACACTCCGTTGGCTCAGCAACCCGAAGTGGGTCTTGGCCTTCAAGAAGGCTGGTCGTAGTAGGCGCAGGTCCATCTTCTTCTTAGTCGTTACACTCTTGGCAGAGTGGTCATGGTCGTTACTTCAGTACCAGTGCCTCACAACACGTCGCCACGCGTCTCTGACTGACTCCTGCTGCAGACGTGCAAGGGATCGGCCACGACAGCCCTAACCTGGTCCGTCCATTGCGTCGGCGACCTGCCGCGTGCTCGGGTACAGTCAACCTTGCCTTGAACCACCAGTATCTCAATCGATTCAACTCCACGCCGAGACACGTGCCCCATAAAGTCAGAATGCGAGCCTGAACTACAGAGGATAGACGTTGCTTAATGCCCAATTCTTCGCAACATTTTTCAGGCAGGGGGTATACCTTGCACTAATATTCAAGGCACCACCTTCCAGTTTCTCTGATACTGACCTTGATCCTGAGCATAAATAAACATCACGACTATAAATACACGAGACAGGATCTAATTCGTATTTCCCTCGCTTGGTATTCATAGCCAAGGCCGGGCAGGACGTGCGTGGCGTAAGGAATCTCACGGAACTCTGTAATCTCTCTTCGATTTTACGGAGATACCATGGTAATACATTTAGTGGAAGTGTAGCTGATAAATGCAGCCTATTAAGTATTAATTAGGTGTTAATTTATAGGATGTCTTATAATGAGTAATGGGTAACTTAGCCAGAATAGAGGAGAATACGATTTTGGAACAAACACAACACAGAAGCGGGCGGTGGATACTTCGCTGCATTGAATGTACGGGAGGGATGTTAGATAAATTTGATGAGGTAATATGTGTTATTGTATGCCAGGATATGATTGCTATAGTATGACAGGATATTTGTGTGCCATTGTATGCCAGGATCGCTATGTGTGTTATTGTATGCCAGGATCGCTATGTGCGCTACGGTATGCCAGGATCGCTATGTGTACTATGGTATGCCAGGATCGCTATGTGTGCTATGGTATGCCAGGATTGCTATGTATGCTATTGTATGTCAGGATCGCTAGTGTGCTATTGTATGCTAGTATCGCAGAATGTGGATGTCCATCGTCTCTGCCTACCCTGCGGAGAAAAAAGTATGTATGTACAACAGAGAACGAATACTTCTTCTGTGCAACATTTTGAAAATTGTTGATAATACCCAGATCCGGAGCAGCTTCCAACCCTGCACTCGAAGGCAAAAGAAAACAACCAAAACTTGAGAGATTCTTCAGACCATTAAAACACGCAAACAGCACTTCAATACTTCATTTATTCAACCTTAGGAGCTCTAGGGAACACTTGGTTATGTCACACATAATATACTAATTTACAATAATATAAGGTACAGAATACAAACTAGGTTACGGCTGGATGCACGAACAGAGAAACAGGGCAAAGAACCGACCCACGGGATATAACAAAATGAACTAATTGCGGCTGTAAAGAGGCCTTGGCAATGTCAATACATATGTAGGCATCTAAGTCACATATTGATGAATAAAAAGTACGATCTTTACAACTGATTCTTCAAGGAAAGAAGCCTAAGTAGAAGAAGAATATCATGGCTCAGGAACTTACTCCAATGGTACGGCAAGAGTAACAGGACTCTCATTCAGTCTTTTTGTCTTATAGGCTAGAATCTAGATAGTAATTTGAATAAAGTGCCACATGAACCTTTATTTAATACTAGCTGTACCCCGCAACTTCGTTTGCGTAGAGGAGGAGGATGGAGAGGATGGAGGAGATCAGGAGGCAGATCTTCCTCTCTGGATCCTTGTTTAAACATCACATGCCGCCATGGCTTATAAATAATAATAAATAATAAAAATGTTTATTTTCGCATCACAAACAATAGGTAATGATAAATATTTACAATTTTGCATTTAAAATTAATAATAATTGCTTGTGGAGAGACTGGTGCCTAAACTAGGAGTTAACCTGTAACTTAGGACACCTTAAAGCCTGAGCTGTCCGGATAATTCAGCTATCTCCTAGTGAAACTGCCATAAAAATCCCTTCAGTAGTTATGGCGTGATACTTGCACAAAGTCACAGACAAACCGACAAAAATTCTATAAATTATTTTTTTGGCATCAGTATCGATCCTAGAACACATGTACATTATTCTTTTTAAAATATGATATATATTGTTTATTATGATATAAATAATGTACAGACACAACTTTTTTTACAGTCTTATTATATGTATAGATTAAAATAAATGAAAATATGTTTCCAAACCATAACCTACGCCGGGTCTCTGGTCTGGCGAGAGACCCGAGGTCGTGAGGTCCACTTTCCCTCCGCCGCCGGTCAGCACGAGATAACATCTCCCATCTTCATTGATAACCTGCGCCGGCCATAGACTACCTAATAAGCACACTTGGACGTAGGCATTAAGAGACTGCCAGTTGTCAAACTCGAGCGCGAGACAGAAGATGTCCCGCAGCGAGCGAAGAGAAGAGCGCGGCACAGTGACTCCATTTGTATTCTTATTAATTTTCGATGAATTTTGACATGGAAATAAAAATACGCCAATTAAAATCAGATTTTTTTAAACAAGCTCTCGTATTTATAATACCCTACATTTTGATATATATTTTGTATAAAGAACTATTTCGGTTTAGACGTATTTTCTTTTTAAAAGACATGGAAGGGGTATGTTTACGATTTTTTTTCTATCGAGCGAAGTTTGTCCAATCTTGTATCGGTATTCATCGGTCTCTAAATAGACACCACAAGATTGCTATGCATTTTAATTTTAGTCGTTAGTGCCGTAGCTTTCATAGAAAAACTGTAAATCCACGCATACGAAGCCTTAAGCTAGATTCAGAGTCCGAGTTAAAGATCGCGTTTCCATATGCAATATCAACAATCGTTTGATTTTTGAGCGTGCTACCTGAGGTCTGAGGCACGGGTGGAAGGGGACATGCTTTCTTTTGTCGTTTGATTATTATATATAAACGGATATCACTCACTTATAGGCCACCCGCGTCTGCAGCGCGCTGCTGGTGCCGGGGGCGGGGAGCTGTGTCTCTCGTGGAGCTGAAGCCTCTCTGTGGAGGAACGCCGCGCGCGTCCTCTGGTAGGGGTTGGTGACTCCGTGTAATATATTTACATATTATATTAAAATTAGAACTCCCCATCGGCATACAAACCATACGTGGTTTCGCCTGAGATGGGAAAGTAGATTTTAAATGTATTTTTATAAAAAGTCATTAAACAATAAATTAAAAAAAAATATATATTAGACCGACAATTCCGACCGATTTCGACCTTGAAAAAGACCGTCGAAATCGGTCGAAACTGTCGGTCTAATTGCCGACTTTAACAGTATAAGTGAGTGATATCCGTTTATATATAATAATTTGTAGTAATGGCTCACTATAGTTTTAATTCTAAAAAAGTCGTTTGATTTTTGAGGGTCCTACGCGGGCACAAATGTGAACAATACTGAGCATGCACACTGAGCTCATTTTAAGCATGTTTTATGCTGTTTTATGAGCATGTCTACGATACTGACAGACAGCACGTACGGTACAGTATACCATATTTATGATGATTGCTGTCTGAGTCTGTCCGTTCTACCATTTCTACCTCGCTATACTCTTTGGCCGTCCAAAGCGCGGCCGCTTTCCACGCTGCGCGGGCGCAGCGCCCGACATAACGGGCCGAAGGACCGACACGTGCGCACGACTCGCACCGCACCGCGAGTGATAGTGAATAAAACACGACGATTTAATACAATCATCATACATTAGTGACTGTGAACTATTGTGAAGTGCTTCTATATCACTTATTAGTGTTTCAAAGGTATTGGAGATTGATTACTTGCAGGTATGTTCAAGTTCTGTTACATTGCGGTTTCGATCTGTGTTAGATTCGATCAAAGAAGTTCTAACGATCGTTTTGCTTGGTTTACGACCTTATAGTAAAGCGTTCCGGGTTCGATTTCTGGTTGGAATGTGATTAAGTATAGTTTAATTTAGACCGACTTTTTCAAAAATATTTGACCGACTTTTTAAATATTTTTTTTTATATATAAACGGATATCACTCACTTATATTGTTAAAGTCTAATTGCCGACTTTAACAATATAAGTGAGTGATATCCGTTTATATATAATAATTTGTAGTAATGGCTCACTATAGTTTTAATTCTAAAAAAATTTTTTTTCATAAACTAGTCATGTAGCTACCTACCTACTTCGGTTAAATTATTTTCAATAACGTACGTTAATTAAGTCCGTTATAACCCGTGAAAACTCCATATATTTTACTCGGGTTAAATCGGTAATAGGTACTTGGGCTAATCTTTGATTGCATACATACGACTGTCAAAATTGTACGAAAACTATTACTTATAATTGCCGGCTACAACAATATAAGTGAAGTGCTGTATTATAATAGGTAAATTGGCTATTCCATACATTTTTCTTTCTATTCACTATAATATATTTTGGACACGTTGCCGGACAACGGGGATCGGTTGAACTATCTGTAATGCTTGTTAAATAATCCATAATTTCATTAATTCATTATTACTTATTTATCTCATTTACTATATTTTTAAACTAATCCTTTTGGAAGCGGCTTTGTAAATGCATTGAAATTGTCAATTGAAGTTAAAAAGTAACTGTCAAGAATGACACTCAATTTTTGAATTAACGTTAGATGAGTGGCTGTGCCTCCACGTTATATATATTTTTAACATTAAATATACTGAGTTTGTAACAGTCTACAGTTTTCATCATCAGCCCAGAACTCCCAATTACCAGTTAAAAGGGCTCTGGGCCTTAACAATGCTAAGCCATTCAGATAGTTCAACCGACCTATTGTATATATAGTTTTTAGTTTAGTTTATATTTTCTAGGTTAATATTATAATAGTTATTTTTATTTTTTATTGTTTTCGAAATAAATGTTTTAGAGTATAATATAAATTCTAAAATAATCAATATTCATTAGGTATGCTTACGATAATGATTTTGTTTACGATCTATTTCTTTCGATTGGTAGCAAATGGTTCGGTGAGAATGTAGCGGACATAACAGCGGCGGTTATAAAGTTAATTAACGGTTAATCACACTAGGTAATTTTCACAACCAATAACAGAGCTGTAGTAAACTCTTAATTACGTGTATCATATTTATTCAAATAACTAAAAATATAAACTAACTTACTAAACTTACAATACTAAACTAAAAATAAAAGTACTTACTAAAATATAACTAAACTAAAATAAAACTATATGTACAAAATAGGTCGGTTGAACTATCTGAATGGCTTGCATTACGGATAGTTCAACCGATCCCCGCTGTCCGGCAACGTGCCCAAAATGCTGGCGGCATTTCTTAATTACTATTGCACTATTAAGATGTTATTTTGAACGAAATGCCATTTTTTTTTGGAAGGGATCGCTGTCATACATAAAACCACCAGATATTGCAATTTTTTCTTAAATTTATTGTTTATTAACATTTTTTAAACATATTAGTGTTACAGGAACCCGAAATGGATAAAAGGTTTATTTTATTGCCTTTAAGGGCCTTCCATGAGCCAACTAGCGCCGCCAATCTTAAAAAAATAATATTTTCCAATATAATAAATTTTATTAAAAAAGCTATTTACAAAATGTATATTACGATAAATACTATTTTTCAATATACAATACATGGCATAATTGCGACAAGCAAAGTTATAGTTCACAAATGTGCCAAAAACGGCCGTTTTTCGCAATTATGCGAACTACATCTTACCGACATTGAATCACGTTATAAATAAGCATTTAAAAATAGTTTTTATCGTAATAAACATTATGTACATAGCTTTTTTAATAAAATTTATCAAATTGGAAGATATTATTTTTTAAAGATTGGCGGCGCTAGTTGGCTCATGGAAGGCCCTTAATTGTCAAACGTTATAAATTAATTAAACTCCCAATAAACGTAAAGATTATTGAAAATTAACAAGATCCATAATCGTATCAGCAATTACGACCAAATTCTTGTTAGATTGGAACAATGACATTTACGGCGTCCGTGCTTGAGCTGCGACGTCATAGTCCAGTCCCCTCGGGGGCCCGCGAAGCCTTCAGGCCAGGGGGGGATGGGAGGTCTTCGAGGCCGGTGTTTGCTTTGATACTCAGACCACCTGTCCACACAACTTGCCTTACCATGAGGCCAGTGGGCTAATGTCTGTCGCAGTGGCGTTTGAAAATCAGGCTTTCCGGGTAATGGCTAGCATAATTTTGTATTTATGGCTTTTTATTAAACGTCGTTAATATTTTAGACGTGAAGCCCAAATCAAGTGTCTTATTTTGTAAACAAAAACTACCCTACTGTACTAACATTTTAAATTGTTCTGTGATTATTGCATAGTTATTTTCACATTATTAGATCACTTTATTTTCACAATGATGAACAGGTTCGATCAATCAGTTCCTTCAGTGTTACATCACAACAGGTAATTAGATGATCATATTTGTTTACAAAATAAGACACTTAGCAATTATTGTAATGTAGTGGTTGAAGATTTTTTTTTGACAATATTTGGTAAATTATAAGATGGTTTGTTAAATGTTATGAAGTTTGAGTTTAAAGTTTACCTAATACTTACCTAACTTAAACTAAAGACAGGCCTAAAATAAAAATTATAGGTAATAGCAGCTACTTCTAGTCAACTTCAGGTTAAATAAAAACATAACCCTCCTTTCGCGCAGTTGAGTAAAAAAGCTGATTCGAAAAAGTTAACATGGTTAGTTTATCCTTGTCTAATTTGAAGTCTAAAATAATGACTGGACATTTCAATAAATGCCCGATCGCGCCCTTTAACCGCAACGCGAAGAAATGCCGGCTAATTTACGAAGCCCCGTTTGTCGTCAATTACCCGTGCTTAGCAAGTCGTACCTACACTCTCCCAAAACAGGTACTTTACCTTAAAGATTGTTATCCTAACTCTTTCACGGCAATAAACTAAAGAGCGGTAGTAGAGTTATCTTTTTACCCGACTGCCGAATAAGGCTGCCTTTCCACCAGAGATGTGCTATTGTACAGTCGAAGACAGAGATAAGTATACAGGGGGCCTCAATAAGGTTGAGATTTTCTCAACAACTACTGGACCGAATTTAATCATTCTTTTACAGTTACATAGTTTTAACTTTTACATATCTAACAGTGAAATAATTATTGCAGTAGGTCAAGTAGTTTTTGAGAAAATCTCATCATTAAAAACTCTACTGTACACCTTTCTCTGTCTTCGACCGTACGTTGCTATGGATGAAATGAAATGAAATTTTATTGTCTAGTTATAGATCAATTACAATCAGGTTTTACATTTTTTATGGCCAACTATAACTTGCGGTAGGCGTACAATAAGTTAAATGTTACTAAATATCTAATGTTATATTAAATCATTACATTATTATGTCCATTATTATTATTATGTATATCTCCAGGTTTCACGGTTTTAAACCCGGTCCTTTGAAAGGCTTGCACGGAGACATAGGTCCAACGCGTAGAGGCCCCTTAGATAACTTTAATTTGAAGGGATATGTGATGCACCTAGCGGGATCCGTCTCTGAATGCACTCAATGACAGACCCCGTCAGGTGTATAAACAAGACACTTGATTTAGGCTGCGGTATAGTTACTGTACCTCTACTTAGGTCACTTAGCACGTATCACTTCCGGCCAGTGGCCATTGTGTCAACTTAGCTAACTGTTCTGTGTTACTCGCTTAAACAGGGCTTTTAAAAGGCATTACTTAACGTGTGATTTGAATACGTAATGGCGACAGGATATTGGAAGACGTTTAAAGTTAATTTTAACGTAGAACTTCCGATATTTAAAATTATACCGCAGCCCAAATCAAGTGTCTTATTTTGTATACAAATATGATCGTCTAATTACCTGTTGTGATGGAACACTGAAGGGACTGATTGATTGAACCTGTTCATCATTATGAAAGTAAAGTAATCCGATCTAATAATGTCAAAATAACTATGCAATAATTACAGAACAGCTTAAAATGTTAGTAATGTGGGGTAGTTTTTGTTTACAAAATAAGACACTTGATTTGGGCTCCGGTATTGAAGGCATGATTGAAAGTCTGGACAGATCACCACTTACCCCCTAGCCCTGTACCAGGAGAGCGCCCGTGTCTGCCCGCACATGAGCGCAACATTGCTTCGCGACACGTATAACCTACAGATATTATCGACATGGACGCATCTCTTTAATACGGCACCCCTGTCCGAGTTTTCGTGTGAGTTAGTGACCGCACCTATTTGTCAGAGTTATTCAGGCCAGGTCTGACGTGTCCTAACGACTGCTGTCAAGCGACAACAACCGGGACCAACTGCTTAACGTGCGCCCCGAGGCACGGAGGGGCTCAGATGAAAGTGTCACTAGCGGTCACCCATCCAGGTATAGACCTCGCCCCACGTTGATTAACTTGTACGATCGTTTTCAACGTGTACCCGGAACTGGACTACGAGCCCCTCTGTGATAGGATATGCTGAGTTTGGAGGAGGTGTTTCAGGATCGCTGCAGATGGAATTCTGTCAGCTCTGCGAACCTGTATGGAAGACGAGACGAGCGTGAGCGTATTTATGTATTGTGTCAAAAATCCAACTTACATAATCAACTGTAAGATGATTTTAAATTACATTTGTAACTTTACACCCGCTGTGAAATAGTCAAAAAAAAAATTACGAAATCGTTCCAAGCGTCTTCGAGTAATCGGGGAACATACTTAAAAAAAAATTCGACGAATTGATAACCTCCTCCTTTTTTGGAAGTCGGTTAATAACAGCAATTTTTTTCTCTTCTTGTTAGTTCTTCAACGTTGTGTCATTAGAAATACAATTTCTAAAACCATACAGAGATAAACAAGAATTTTAATTTGCGAATTTGCATTTCAATGTGGGGAATGCGTTTGGACATTTCTACGCGAGAGAGAACTACTATAAGGTATATTTATTTCGAAAACAATAAAAAATAAAAATAACTATTAAAATATTAACCTAGAAAATATAAACTAAACTAAAAACTATATATACAATAGGTCGGTTGAACTATCTGAATGGCTTAGCATTACAGATAGTTCAACCGATCCCCGTTATTATATTATAATAATTTTATACTATAAGTATAAAATGTCATTTGTACACATTAAAAAAACAGCGGAAATTCAGCGGGCGACAGTAATTGTAATGTATGAAACTCTATGAATGGGCGCTTTTATAATTTATCGTGCTCCACGTTAATAGACGTGCACGGCATGACGTCATCGTAGACAGAAATATAAAAGCGTACTATTCCATACATTTTGCCTTCCTATTGCATCGTGATGATAAAATTGTACCGTGCGCTGACATGCTACGATAAATTATAAAAGCGCCCAATAGATGACAGTCTGAAAGCAGCGCGGTTGACGCTGCTTTGCCGCTGACGCTCCGTTGGTGCGTTCAGCCTGTCATTTTGCACAGAGTTTCATACATTACAACCCCTGAGGCTGCCGTTGCCTTTCTGCTATTTTTAAAAGCCTTAAACCTAAATGATTCTACTATACTTATACTTTGGTGATAGGCTTAGACCGTAAGTATATTTTCAACTCGCCACCTATCCTCTACAAACAAATAACGACTAATAATAAACATGAGACGAAATTTAACAAGTTGTTACGACCTGTAGATAGTGAGCTTCAAAGTAGTAAGACACGAGTACGACACAACGCAACTTTGTCTCATTACACGTATTGCGTTTTAGTCCCATGGCTAATCATTAGTAGGGCACGACTGTCGATACGCCTCTGCGACAAGGCATTAGCAGACCCCGGTGTATTGCGAGATTGCAACAAACTGACACTTAGTTGCATGTTTGTTGCAATATGACCCTTGTTTCTGGGGTGTTGAGGGCTTTTACTGTAATTTTGATTATAAATTTCCTGTTTTAAGCGGTTTTGGTGGCATAATATTCGGAGCAAATTCGGAGTTACAGTCAATCTTTTCATTAAAACACTCACACGGTTTGTGAACATATTACCAAGATAGAACGAGGATATTTTTGTAAAAATTTCAGTGACTATAGAGTCACTGAAATTTCCTTAATTCCACCAAAATTAAGGCCACTTACTGGCCACCTTTTGTGCCATGTTTTTATAACTTTATATTTCTCTATGTCATTCTCATTCTGCCATTGTAAACGCCACGATCAACACCTAAATTCTTCCTAAATTATACTACCTGATATCTTGAAATTAAGCCTTTTATTTACCAGCGAGCCCAGCTCTTCAACAGCCCGTATTAATAATCTAAGCTCAAACACGCCGTCAAGAGCGAATTCAGCTGATACGCGCTCAAGACGGGATCACTATCTCAAGTAATGTCATTTTATAATAAACCAATCTTGAGGGCGTATCACGTGATGTCTTTCTCAAGTCGGTTCGTCTGCAATCAGCAAATACGATCTCAGGTGTGCGTTTGACAGTTCTCTTGAGAAAGTTTTGTTTATTAATACGGCGTTACTCACGTGATATTCGATTCCTAAACGCGCACCTAAGTTACGTTTATTAATAGGAAAATCTTGAGGTCGTTCTGAAGATTGACTTTTGACCTAAGAGTGATTTATGAATACGGTCCTAAGACTTCTCATAAATCATTTCATTGAATCAATCGAGCGCAGAATCTATTCTGCTGCGAGAATATATTCTGCGGCGACCCGACGTTTCTGTACCATGGTAAAGGCTTCGAGACTATTAGCTCCGATAAATATCTACTTATACAACATGTTGTGATCTCTCGGACATGTTACTAGAACAATACAATAGTATTTATGAAACAAAGAATCATTTTCGCGGATCGTTTTTCTCTCCACGGCCTAACAATGGTACGGCGCATTGTGGAGTGCACCAGGGTGCCCGTTTCGGCCCGCTGCTATTGTACAATCATATTCTATTGGCTATTCCTTTCAAAGGTCAATTGGTGCTTTGTGTTGCGGGGCATTTATTTTAATGTTCCGATGTTGGAGATGGAATTGATTTTTAGCAATGAAATTGTTTACGTTTTTGTCACGTAGCAAGTGAGATGATTGGAGACGATCGTTTTTTTTTCATTAGAGTACTTATATTGCGAAGAGTAACAGTAGATAATAAAGAAAATACTACACTACTCGTTTACATGTAAAGATTGTTTAATAAAATAGTACCACACAAGAATAGATATTCAATTAATAAACAAGATTAGCCCGTGCATGATGCTCTTTGATTTTAAAATGTTAGTAGGGTTAGGGTAGTTTTTGTTTACAAAATAAGACACTTTGGGCTCCGGTTTACTTATCCAAGTAAACGCAATACCTGACATGGCATATAATTAAACCTAGTACCAACTAATAATACTGTGACTGTGACACATAGCGAACTTAAATACACCATTTTGAAACTAAAGCCTAGCAATTACAACCCTATATAGCACAGAAACGAAAACCTATTACCGATTAGGGTTATTACGGGTGCAAACAATCGTAAAACCATCAGTAATTAAACTTGCATCACGCATGTCGGCAATCGATAAAAACCGTCGTTATTGAGTAACGTTACTTCGCCGTACTATAGTTACAAGTAACATATGTCACTACAGGAAATTACTTCAGCTCATCATTTGTCTATTTATGTTGCTCCACTGCTCGGGCACAGACCTTCCCTTACATCGAGGGAGCTGGTCCACGACATACACCAAATTCAAGTAAACACAGTGACAGGCAGGCTCCTTGTCACTGCTGGTAGCCTGGTACTTCAAATATGATTATCAGTATATTTGTTCCCACTGCTCGGGCACACACCTTCCCTTACTTCGAGGGAGCTGGGGCCATGATCCACCATACCCGCACGGATTAGCGGATTTTACAGGCCTTAGATTTCTTTTTGCAGGTTTCATTACGATACTTTCCTTCGCCGTTTTGAGAGCACTCGGTAAATGTACGTAAGTTTTTTCGGCGAGAAAACTGAGGATAACTCTTTAGCCACAGACCTGTACTGTACACTTACCCCATAGACCTGTACCAGGAGGGCGCCTGTATCTGCCCGCAACTTCGCGACACGTCTAACCTAGAGATATTATCGACATGGACGCATCTCTTTAATACGGCGCCCCTGTCCCCCGCTTCGTCTCTATGCGCTCATCGTTGACAGAATATTTCGCTTGCGATTTCATGTCTATTGGGTAAGTGGTCTGTGTCATTGGTACATGGCTGCAGTGGCTGGGAATCGAACCTGGGACCTCCGTATCGCAAGTCCATTGACCCAACCACTGAGCCACCGAGCTCTTGCTTCCGCTGCATACCCGTTATTGTTACAACATTATGATTGGCAGGTTGTTTTACGGTGACTTTGAGGACCAATAGTTCTGACCGAGAGCTTTCTAAACGTTCAATAGGCTTCATTAGCTATACGCATGTCTATAATATAACTGATGGTAAATGTCCACTTTCTGACACTGCTATAAGTACATTTGCCTAATGCCTCAGCTCTTAAAACTGTGAAGGAAAGCATAATGAGGAATACTTGGTGCCTGAGAAGAATAAAAAAGTCTACTATAAGGCATGTGTATTCCACAAGGGACTCGTAGGCCAGTTGCGAGTACACGTTGAAAACGATCGTACAAGTTAAGCAACATTGGGCGAGGTCATGACCTGGATGGATGACCGCTAGTGACACTTTCATCTGAGCCCCTCCGAACCTCGGAAAGTACGTTAAGCAGTTGGTCCCGGTTATTGTAGCTTGACAGCAGTCGTTAGGCCACGTCAGAATAAAAGAGGCTTGACAAATAGGTTTGGTTACTAAACCACACGAGAAAAGAAGAAAATATGTAATCCACGAATCCCGCCCGGGTTGTGGATCATGGCCAGAGTTCCCTCTATGTGAGGGATGATATTCGTAATATACAGGTTGTAAAGGAAAGGGTATTTGAAGCCGAAGGGAGGGTGTTCAGTATCGGTAATTGAACAACTTTTGTTCTACAACTTTTCGATTTTCGCGAATAATTTTTTTGACTTTTCATACATTTCGTACCGGTCAGCTGATCGATTTGTATGAGACATTAATTCAATTTCAATTCAAAAATGAAAAAAAAAATTAATTTTATTTTTTATTCGAAAAGTCGTAGAACAAAAGTTGTTCAGTTACCGATACTCAACACCCTCCCTTCGGCTTCATATACCCTTTACGTTACACCCTGTATAGTTCCTTATTTAACTCTACTTGGCACATAAATCAGCTTACTTATTTCGACTTTGAAGTAAATAATATTCACCACAAGTTCAAATTCTGTTCACATTATAAGAAAGACGACACGTAATACAACTCAAATTGTATCATCTTTCACACAACATGACACTTACATCACTGAAGTCGAAATAAATAAAGTTGCGCTGACACGCGATGAAACTTATTATGACATGCATTTAGTCGAACGGTTATAAAGCTAAAAGGTTGCGTAAACGCATGCGAACTATAACAATGCGTTTAATTGCCAACATGCTGCACTGCAATCGGAGCGTGTGACAGAGACGCAGAAAAACGGGAAGAGATTGTGACGTCACGTGGGAGCGTGAGCCAACTGTATGGGGCCCATGGTACCTGTATAGATATTGATCTCTGCTATGAGTAAAGCTATTTGGCAAGGCATGATGAAATCGCGTCAGAATTTCTTTAGCTAAGGAAACTGGTTTGATTGATGATAGTAGATGTGTAAGGTTGATGTAGGTTCTTAGCACATTAAGTACCTTTACACAGCACCGGCCAGATCACCGGTGGTCATATAATTCAATTCAATTCAAATATACTTTATTTGCACACAAATGAAAATACATCAGTTACATATAAAACCAAAGTTAGCTAGTGTACAGACAGGCGGCCTTATCGCTTTAAGCGATTTCTTCCAGGCAACCTTCGGGTGATGGAGATATTGTATCAAAAACAGCGTAGCGGGTGCAAAAATGTCATAATACAGTACTATAAAAGCAATAAAATACCTATTGTATCCAAATATGTTAAATAAACCTACAATATAATACAATAAACTAATTAATAAAAATATAAATAAATTACATATACCTACAATATAATTATGAGAATGGTGTCCGCAAAAATTGGCTACAATAATCACATGAGAGCTCACCACGAAAGCCCAGCGAAGCCCCATCCCATAATACAGGCTGTAAAGCGTCGCTGTAGCCGAAATCGGTCAGGAGCACATCATCATCATCATCACACAGCTCTAAATAGAAACTAGGAAAGACTACAGACTTGCTTAAAAAAAATTGTTTATTTCGGACATGGTCCATAGATGTTAGTAAAATACAATAAAATGACTTACAAACTAATGTTAGTAGGTACAAAAACAAGTAAAAATTTTAAAAATAGGACGACCCCAGACACAATTTTAAGTCAGGTGTTTTAGCCTAAGCTAAGTCTGTAGTGCCTCGGGTTAAGCAGTTGGTCCCGGTTGCTGTCGTTAGAGGCCTACGGGTGGCCTGAATTGAATAACCCTGACAAATAGGTTTGGTCACTAAACCATACGAAAAAGAAAGAAAAGAAAGACACGTCACATAACTGTCTACATGGCAGACGAGATGGCGAAGATGTGCTCAGTCGTTAGGTGATTTCTCACGCCGCGCCGCGGTGCGCGGGCGCAGGCATCGTGTCGGGCAGTTTGGGCAGTGTGGACCAAGTCGTGGGCGGAGAGCGGACGATGAACCTTTCTTGTTTCTCGTCAGAACAAAGTTATTTATGTAGGTACGGTGGAGCACAGAGAAAGGTGTACAGGAGAGTTTTTAAGGTTGAGATTTTCTCAAAAACTAGGTAAGTACTTGACCTATGATAATAATTCTTTCGCTGTTAAATAGATAAAATTTAGATGAACCTTTCTTTTTTTCTCGTCAGAACAAAGTTATTTATGTAGGTACGATGGAGCACAGAGAAAGGTGTACAGGAGAGTTTTTAAGGTTGAGATTTTCTCAAAAACTAGGTAAGTACTTGACCTATGACAATAATTCTTTCGCTGTTAAATAGATAAAATTTAAAACTATGCAACTGTATAAGAATTATTAAAATCGGTCTAGTAGTTTTTTAGAAAATCTCAACCTTAATGAGGCCCCCTGTATACTTATCTCTGTCTTCGACTGTACCTATGGGTTCTCTTAAAAATGTCGGGAAACGACGGTTGCGAAATTATTATATAATTTTAGTTTTGAGGTCTAAAGTGGTTGTTTTGTGTTTGATATCACGTTAAATTAATCAGAAAATGTTAGCGAATGACAGTATCGTGAATTTATTGGATAATTTAAGCAAGATCTGAAGTTTCAAGCTTTTATCAAGAGTTCCCGCTACACGCTCGGGAGTGAACGTGACTGTCGAGGCTTCGTCCAGAGTGATGACGCTACGGCGACTCCTCTGGACGAATACAAGAAGACGCGGATATCCTGACGACGCTACGGCGACTCCCCTGGATGAAGAGAAGACAATATGATATTCTAAATATTGCGTAACATGACATTGGCAAATGACGAACTGTCGAGTCCATTAATAAAATAAATAAACCAAATAACTTTCCTCTACCCTCCTACGCCTCACGCCGCAAGATAAAGTTGTAATTGCTGTCGCGAAACAGTTATAGCCAAATTGCATAATACGATGCGCAGACGCAGCGGGCTGCCTCACCTCACTCCGCCCCACCTCCGCCCCCCGAGACCACAGACCACTTACCCCATAGACCTGTAACAGGAGCCCGTGTCTGCACATGAGCGCAAAATTGCTTCGCGACACGTGTCCTAGAGATATTATCGACATGGACGCATCTCTTTAATACATCACCCGTGTCCTCCGCTTCGTCTCTATGCGCTCATCGTTGACAGAAATTTTTTGACATTGCCACATTTCACTACTACTATTTAAGCTGTACCTATCATTTTGTTGGGGACTTATTACAGGTTTCATATTGCATAATCATAATCAGTATCATTTTCTACTACTCTCGCAACTCCTATAGAAGAATAACAAAAACAATGAATAATTCACTTCGATTTCTTACTATTTTCTGCATTCTTAATTAACCTGTTTTTTTCGACTCGTAACTTGTAGGACTTTAATTTAAAGTAATAATTTTAATAAAAAACGGAGATACTTTTACATTTATTCGTTATCTTGTGCAACTTGCGGTTGATGGTGGGGCAGAATCTGGCATTGTCATTTGTACCGATTTCATGTCTATTGGGTAAGTGGTCTGTGCCCGAGGCCTACAATACATGCGTGTGTGTGCGACGCCGACGTAAATGGGTTCATTGGCGACAAGGATTTATTGTGAGAAACTGAAGCAATCGGTAAAGCGATCTGCTAAGTTTTGCAAGTTTTACTTAGTTTATGGTTAGGGGTATACTTACAAAGCTATGCAAATATGTAGGTCTCATTATAATATAATTATGATTATTTATTTATTTTATTAATGGACTCGACAGTTCGTCATTTGCCAATGTCATGTTACAGAAAATTCAATTTATAATAGTCTTCTATCTTCCTCCAGGGGAGTCGCAGTAGCGTCTTCACCCTGGGTAGCCGCGTCTTCATGTCTTCATCCAGAGGAGTCGCCGTAGCGTCATCACTCTGGACGAAGCAGCTCGACAGTCACGTTCACTCCCGAGCTTGTAGCGGGACTCTTAATAAAAGCTTGAAACCCCAGATCTTACTCAAATTATCCAACAAATTCACCATACTGTCACTCGCGAACATTTTCTGATTATTTTAACGTGATATTAATCTCAAAATAACCACTGTAGACAATAAAACAAAAATTATCAAATAATTTTGCAACCGCCGTTTCCCGCCATTTTCAAGAGAACCAAATTATGATTAGGAAAGTACCTATCGAAAAAAGTACACAGGGCATCTAATAGAGGTTGATATTTACTTAAAAATTACTTACAAATCATTAAACATGATTAAAAATTGATTATATTGGAAGATATTATTTTTATAAGATTAGCGGCGCTAGTTGGCTCATGGAAGGCTCTTAACAAGATGAACTGGGAATTACTTACAGGTTCAGATATTTAAATTGACCTGAAGATAAATTGTACTATCAATTACGAAAAGAAGTATATATAAGTACTCGTAACATAGTATTATTTATTTTATTTATTTATATTTACATATATTTATGACATAACAGCATACTAACCAAAGCACTACAAACATAAAAGAGTGCTCATGTACCTACTTAAATTAATTATTATAATAAATAGCTAAACAATCAGATTTTATAAGACATAAAGACATTGGAGACCCTGTTATATGTATAGTAATGAATGTTACGTCTCCATAAATACGAAATGAAGCAATAATTAGAAGCAATATTAAGTACTAATTTATAATTACGTGATCTCGATCGTGCATAAAAACACTTATCAATCAATTTCATACCTCGCGATGTCATGTAATTGAAAGAAATGCATTCTTGCATTCAAACAGGCACGCGAGAATATAGGGTTAGATTTCTACAAATATAACTATACCGAAACCCAAATCAAGTGTCTTATTTTGCAAACAAATATGATCGTCTATAGTATGACCGTCTAAATCAGTCTTCGCCTGCGCGGTACAGGGATGCGGGGGAAGCCTTCCCCCGCGTCCCTGTACCGCGCAGACGAAGACTGATTTAGACGGTCATACTATAATTACTTGTTGTGATGTAACACTGAAGGAACTGATTGATTGAACCTGTTCATCATTGTGAAAATAAAGTGATCCGATCTAATAATATGAAAATAACTATGCAATAATCACAGAAAAGCTTAAAATGTTAGTAAGTACCTAATAGTTTTTGTTTACAAAATAAGACACTTGATTTGGGCTTCGGTATACTTGCAAAAATTACACTTAGGTACGGTGGAGCATAGAGAAATGTGTACAGGAGAGTTTTTAAGGTTGAGATTTTCTCAAAAACTACTTGACCTATATTGCAAAAATTCTTTCACTATTTGATAGATAAAAGTTAAAACTATGTAACTGTAAAATAATTATTAAATTCGGTCCAGTAGTTTTTGAGAAAATGTCAACCTTGTTGAGGCCCCCTGTATATCTATCTTTGTCTTCGACTGTACATAATTCTTATTATTAACAATCAAAACTCAATCATTCATCTGGGACTGGCAATACATACAATGCATTTCCATCAGGACGTATGTTCCACACGCGCTTTGCCTCTGTCATTAAAAACAAACAATTAGAATCCCATCAAAAGCGTCGCCTCGTCGTTATTAGGGGCCTCGTTATATTTTCATTAGCTTTCTACTTGCATAACAATCTAAACGCTTAATTGTAATGCTCTAAAAACAATAGCAACCCTGCGCAAGAGTGGGAGATTTCACAGGCCTCGGAATCGTCTTTCTTTTGTCCACGACTCTAAAATCTCACTAAATATTAATGGGAAAGTTTAGAGGCTAATGTTTTAATACAAAACCACAAAATAATCGCAAGGTTGTTGAAGAAATGAACATAGGTATCAACAATGCTGCCAGCCTCGCACTTGGCCTGTTTTTTTTAGGAATTGAACACTTTGAACCCAAAGATCTATTCATGTACTCGCTTAGATTTCGTTCCTCCTCCCTAATCGTTGCATCAGTGCTGAGGATCGTGACCCTCAACAGCACGTGACGTCTTGGCATGTATGAACTGGCGCCAGGAGACACTGTCTTGTGCTCTTCTCACAGCCTCTTCAAAGGCGCGCCGAGGATTCTGCCAACCACGTAAGTCCAAGCTGGTCTCCGGCTAGTTGGTCTGGACCCCGTAACTTTGCCGAGCAATATAGGCAGTTATCTTCAAGTTGGAAGAGTCCATTATTATGACATGGCCGAAACAGATTAGATTAGATTTCGTTATTTCGATCAAGAGATGTTGGTAGCCTTGCGGAGGTTTGGAGTCTTTGGAGACCGCGAGGTTCGAATCGAATCACGCTAAGTCAATTTATCTTTGCATATTTTCTAAATAGTTTTCCTACCTGTCTAATACAATGCAATGTATAATTTATGTAAGTATAGTCCAGCGTAGTATCAATGTCCGAAACAGCAACAATACTATCAAATTCCCAGTAAATCTCCGGTTGAATGGCAAATTCCGTCCTTTGCCGAAGTCCGTAGTAAATGATATCGCGTGCTGCGCCCGCGCATTGCGTAAGGTGCAGCTTTTTGGGGCTTGGCCCAAGGGATAAGTCATGAGCGAGTTAACTTGTTGATTCTCCCTTTTGCAACATTGAAGGCAAGGTAAGGATAAGTATGTGCGCGCTTACAAAATACTGCAGTATTTGACGTTTCGGGATTAAAGGTATTCTGAAATTGTATTACTATTAAAAAATTTGAGGCCTGTGGTGGCTCAGTTGGTAAGAGTATCACGGAATGACAAGGTCGCAGGTTCAAGTCCTTTTTTTTTAACCCAGATAAAACATGCTAGATCATGTGTCACCACGCCCGGGGGAGCGTGTTGGTTATGTCGGGCTCACCGCCCTGAAGGGGCAGCATACCGACTAAACGTCCTGCCCTTTTTCATCATGTCATGAGAACTCTTTCGTTTAATTTTTATCAAATACACTAGCAAGAAATTAAATCAGTCAACGATATTACAGAGTTTTCTTGTAACCTTACCTCAGTGTTTACCTGAAGACCAGCTTGAAAACTAATACGACAAGCTTGGCTGCAAGTACCATCCCTATAATTCGATGTAGGGTGTCTATAGTTTTTTTTTTTAATCTATAATTGTTTAGGGATTTTTGTACACATAAAGTGACGATGCCAATCCCATCGTACTATTCTAAATTAACTTACATTTTATAAAAGATCGAGAACAGCATTTTAGCTGGGCCTGAAGTTGGCTCAAAATGCAAAATGCCGTGGAATATACCTACATCTAATTTGCATAAACCTAAACTATTGCTTTCTTTTAGTCGCGTACCGGACACATTCCATCACAATATGTTGCAAGTCTTCCTTGGTCCCACAATCTTCGCAGTTGGGAGAATCAACTTTGCGCATTAGGAATGCAAATTGTCTATAGTTCAAATAGTCATAGTGTGGTCAATAGGAGACCCACTTTAAGAACTTTAAAAAAATTGGCCCATAGCTGGGAGAAGGTCATGACTACAAACATCCGTCCCTTTATTGTGTCTCCACCTTCGCTGGAGTCTGTCTCGACGTCGACCATCCAATGACATCCCTTCTGTGACAATCTTTTTCTTATCAAGGTAAAAGCCCTCAGTTTGCCCGCTATATCTCATTACTTGGACCACGCCCCAGTCTCCCACGCCGTAGAAATGGCGACCACAGCTACCTTGGGCCACACTCACAATCGCCTCCCAATTAGTTGCCGCTCGTAATGTCTGTCTGTCCGTTTGTATAAACAGTTCGGCTCCTCGAGTCAAGGGTGAGACGCGAAGGCTCTTTTTGTGAGAACGGTATTGAATTTAAGTTTCGTAACGAGTGTCATTTGTTTTAGGTGACGTGTGGGATACTCAATCATGTTATTCAGACTGCGAGTTGATAAAGTTTTAATTAAGTTAATGAACATAAAATAGAATCATTTATTGCAAGCGAATACAGTTCGTATATTTTAGCACGTCAACATTTATTATGGGTTGTTGAAAAATGACGGTTGCGAAATTATTTGATTATTTTTCTTTTAATGTCTACAATGGTTATATATCACGTTAAATTAATCAGAAAATGTTCGCGAATGACAGTATGGTGAAGTTGTTGGATAATTCATGCAAGATCTGAAGTTTCAAGCAGTTGTCGAGAGTTCCCGCTACAAGCTCGGGAGTGAACTTGACTGTCGAGCTGCTTCGTCCAGAGTGACGACGCTACGGCGGCTCCTCTGGAGAAAGAGAAGACAATGATATCTTGAATATTCTGTTCATGACATTGGCAAATGACGAGCTGTCGAGTCCATTAATAATATATATAAAAATAACATTTATTTTTAGTTGAATTTACTTCTACACCTTTGCAAGGTGCCAACGCTGAGTAGAAAAAGTGGTAAAGACCTTTCAGCAGCATTTTTCGTTACCAGAATGAAATATCTATTTATACGTTTCTATTTCTATTCTACTAATTCTAATCATTAATGAAAAACCACTTGACTTTCAAGAATTGATGGTACGGTGGAACACAGAGAAAGGTGTACAGGAGAGTTTTTATAGTTGAGATTTTCTCAAAAGCTACTTGACCTATTGCAAAAATTATTTCACTGTTTGATAGATAAAAGTGAAAACTATGTAACTGTAAAAGAATTATTAAATTTAGTCCAGTAGTTTTTGAGAAAATCTCAACCTTATTGAGGCCCCCTGTATAATCTCTGTCGTCGATGTAACAATACTCTAGCTAGAATATACGAACGCTGTGTTAATCGCAAATAATAGCCAATATCCTTTGGAATCCTTCCTGATGCAGCCATTATATTTATCGCCAGTTAATTGGACACGGGCAACTTCCTGTTGCCAATCATTGACCACATAAATACGAGGGGTTCTGTCCAATTACCACCTGGTTTCGTCACTATGGGCTTGTTGCGCCTACGCATCTCTCCGCATCTGTTGCTCAAGGGAAAATATACGATAAGTGCTACTTGATTAGGTAAATAAAATAATACAGTCGCACTGTAATTCTAAGCAACGCTCTGCGAGGTCTGTCGTGGATGGGTGTCCGCTAGCGACATTTTACGGCTACCCAGCGCGTAGATTTTCAGTTTTTCAATGAAGGCTACGGCACTAACTTCTAGAAAATATATCTTGGGGTGTATATTTAGAGACTGATGAATACTGATACACGATTGGACAAACTTCGCTCGATCGAAAAAAATCGCAAACATAACCCTTCTATTACAAACTGAAAATTATGTCTAAACCGAAACATATATATCAAAATGTAGGGTATTATAAATACGAGTTTGTTTAATTTTTTATTTAATACCACTTGTGTGTTTTCAAGCATAGGTTCATTGCCTGATTCTCGCATTTCTCTGGAGATTGTTCATATCAACAGATCATTTGACCAGTGGGGTGACTGCGACTTTCAATCGTTATCGCTTTCAATTTGACACATGGACGCTATACATTGCTGCTATGTTTTTGCAGGTTGTAACTAAACGACAACGAAACGTAGCAATGTATATCGTTTAAGTGTCAAAATGAAAACGATAACGAAAACTATTGAAGTCGCGGCCCTGTTCATGAATGGTCAACAGCAGCAGTGAAAGCATTTTATCGATGGCCCATCCATCTTTGAATGATCAACAATCTGAATAAAGAGCGAATGGCACATTGCATTGTATGTTTGTACTTCAAGCTAACGAGTCTTGGCATTTAAGAAGTTATTCAATGGGCACCAACAAGTTACTGGACGCTTGTTTGGTGTTTATTCAGTTGCGATTCCGTTTCCGGCCCGTGATTTCTGATACACCGTCGGTAATGAAAATAATTGATGAATGATGTTTCGGTTACTTTTTTTTTAATCTATAATTGTTTAGGGATATTTGTACACATAAAGTGACGATGCCAATCCCATCGTACCTATTCAAAATTAACCTATCTACTTGAATTTTATAAAAGATCGAGAACAGTATTTTAGCTGGGCCTGAAGTTGCCTCAGTTATTTCGGTTACTTAATCATCAGTTTTCTCATGTTTTGATTTTTACGGTCAGTGTATAGAAACCCCTCTCAAAAATGTCTTTGAATCTATAGCCTAAAAGCTATTATTCATAAACCTAGTTAAACCTTACTTCCCCTAAATCGTGTTGCTATACCCCACTTCTTTCATTAAAAAAGGTTAACATAGAAAGGGGCAGGAGGCCTAAATGGCAGACATAGATATTTTTGTGACAGAAATAGGTACTAGGATTTGCATGCTGACTTTAGAATAGTTTTGTTTAGTATATAAGTTTAAATTATGTTGCATTGCCCTGACAGGGTTCATGTTGAGTACTGGATTTTTATGTAACACCTAGAATTAACCACATGATCGCAATAAAACATTTTGACTTTGACTTTTATGGTGGCGTAACTTTATATCACGTTAAACTTACTAACAATAGTAATAGTTACGTACCTGTATAGTTATTAAATAATAATTGTATTGTCATTGTTTTAAAAGATGTGCTGCTGAGAGTTTTTTGCCACTTTTTCTCCTCAGCGTTGGCACCTTTTCCTTGCAAAGTGGTGTAAATGTAAATTCAAAAATATATTGACGTGCAAAAATGTACTCAACGTGCTTACTTGCAATAAAGAAAAGACATTACCACTTTTCAATGGAGCTTTGCCCCACCTACAAAACTTGACCTTTAAGCTGTATCATTTTGTTGGGGACTTATTACAGGTTTCATATTGCATAATCTTAATCAGTATCATTTTCTACTACTCTCGCAACTCCTATAGAAGAATAACAAAAATAATGAATAAATCGCTTCGATTTCTTACTATTTTCTGAATTCTTAATTAAGCTGTTTTTTTTCGAATCGCAACTTGTACAAAACTTTATTTTAAACCAATAATTTTAATAAAAAACGGAGATATTTTTACATTTATTCGTTATCTTGTACAACTTGCGGTTGATGGTGGGACAGAATCTGGCATTGTCATTTGACTTTGACGTTTAAGAATACGCGCCCAAAAGTATACAAGGGCTCTAACAGACTGCCGCGGATTTTTGATCAGGAGCTCAGCGTAAGCTTGTTCTTACGACTGTCGAAATTGTATGAAAACTGACAGCTGTAAGACCGAACTCAAACTCCGCTCATACTCATAGCCTGGTACGGTGGAACACAGAGAAATGTGTACAGGAGATTTTAATAATTATTTTACAGTTACATAGTTTTAACTTTTATCTATCAACCAGTGAAATAATTTTTGCAATAGGTCATGTAGTTTTTGATAAAATCTCAACCTTAAAAACTCTCCTGTACACATTTATCTGTGTTCCACCGTACATACGATTATTAGTAGGAGAAGAGGCTGCGGAGCTAGTTCGAGTGTCGTTATCGTAAATTAAATCAAATGTTCACACCTGCGCCGTGTTTATTACTTTACATGCCATCTGTGTTACTTAGTAACGCAGTGAAATTGTTAGATGACGGAGATACGGGAACAAGTTCTGGAGATATTATATTTTTATAATTTTTTTTGTTTGTTTCAGGTTTGTTTCTACGCTTTACTAAGGGATTGAGTGCATAATCGTAAGTAAAGTAATTACTCCCATCTTCTATAGAAAATGCTTCCGTCAAATTATTAGATACCTACTAGCTGTACCCCGCAACTTCGTTTGCGTAGAAAAAGTTACAAGCTCAGATCACATACCGCCATGGCTTATAGCCTATGACCTGTCCGGATATTTCAGCTATCTCCTAGTGAAACTCCCATCAAAATCCCTTCAGTAGTTATGGCGTGATACTTGCACAAAGTCACAAACAGACAAAAATTCTAAAAATTGGTGTTTTGGCATCAGTATCGATCCTAAAACACATTACAATTATTCTTTCAAAAAATATCCAATGTACAGACATAACTTTTTTACAGTCTTATTATATGTATAGATAAATATGTAGAATTTTTGGTTGAAACCGATTCACCCATAATTTAGACTGTTCATCAAACTGAGGTAATTTGAGGAGGGATTCTTTGTAGTTTCAATTCTAAATTTCTTTCATTTCCCCCGGACACTGTCAGAGACGCTCAAATTCGATGTTCATTGACGGCTGTTTATGATGTCGTAGTTTATAGATCCTCTACAAAGCTGTCAATGGTAAGTAAATGTTTGCAAAGACGCTCACATGTCTGGCGCCGCCGGCTTTATAAACCAATTACTCTGAACTCGTAAATTGACTACTAAATATATTTATCTTTATTATGTAAGTTTAAGATAGATTACCACGGTTTTTTTTCATATATATCCGAATGCCTAAAGGAGGTTTTTTTCGATTGTAATTGTGTATTATTATATTATTTTAAAAGATGTGCTGCTGAGAGTTTTTTGCCACTTTTTCTCCTCAGCGTTGGCACCTTTTCCTTGCAAAGTGGTGTAAATGTAAATTCAAAAATATGTTGACGTGCAAAAATGTACACAACGTGCTTACTTGCAATAAAGAAATTTGACTTTGACTTTGTATGTAGGTCTGTCGATTCCTTTGTCCAAGAACATTACGCTCTATCATACACAAGTCGGTTAAAGCAGCGCGTCCACTTTCGGTCGGAGTGACTCTACATTCGCCGCAATCTCTCCGCGGTTTCCCCCAGATGGGCTCTCTCGCTTTTACTATGTTGATCAGTAGCACAAACATACGTATCTGTGTCAATAGCTATATGGATCATCGCGCAGATCATTACGGAACCATTATAGTTGAAGAAAAGCATAGATTTTCCTATATAGATCGATGTGCTACACTCGATCAATGAATCTGGGCAATGGATCTACAAATGATACGTTTTTCATTTGTCATTCCGGACGAAGCAGCTCGACAGTCACGTTCACTCCCGAGCTCAAAGTCAAAGTCAAATTTCTTTATTGCAAGTAAGCACGTTGAGTACATTTTTGCACGTCAATATATTTTTTGAATTTACATTTACACCACTTTGCAAGGAAAAGGTGCCAACGCTGAGGAGAAAAAGTGGCAAAAAACTCTCAGCAACACATCTTTTAAAACAATGATAATACAATGATTACTTAATAACTATACAGTACGTAACTATTACTCGCTCGTAGTGGGACTCTTGATAATTGCTTGAAACTTTAGATCTTGCATGAATTTATGCCCTCCGGACACAGCCGCGATCTGCGATCAGTTGAAACGCATGCTCCGCCTCATTTTCTGGGCATTTTAACATCCGGTATATAGGTAGCGATCTGAGGCCAGCGATCTACGTCCAGTAGGTAACGACGGCAGAAAATGAGGCGGGTCATGCGTTTCAACTGATCGCTGATCGCGGTTAGGTCGATTTCGAACCTACTTAATTAGTTTTGACTGTATACACTTTTAAGTACCTAACAACCTAGCTGTAACTTAAATAATAATAGAATAGAATAACATTTATTGCCTATTAAGTATATACATATAAAAAATAAAAATTACAATGACAATTAACAAACATATAACGTAGGCAAGGCTTAGGTTTAGGCTTCAGCTGATTTCAGGCTCAGCGTTGGCACCTTTTCCTTGCAAAGTGGTGTAAATGTAAATTCAAAAATGTTGATGTGCAAAAACGTACACAACTTACTTGCAATAAAGTTTGACTTTGACTTTTAATTTTCTTCACATGTGGTTTAGTGACCTCTTGGCAGAGTTGTTGAGGCTTTTGGACGATTGTACGATCGTTTTCATCTCATCTTAACACAGACCACTTACCCCATAGTCATGAAATCGGTACAATTGACATTGCCACATTTCAATGGAGCTTTGCCCCACCTTAGGTCACCTACGTGACCATTGAAGCTCATATATGATTTTGTTGGGGACTTATTACAGGTTTCATATCGCATAATCATAATCAGTAGGAGTTGCGAGAGTAGTAGAAAATGATAACAAAGACAATGAGTAATTCGCTTCGATTTCTTACTATTTTCTGAATTCTTAATTAAGCTGTTTTTTTGACTCGCAACTTGTACAAATCTTTATTTTAAACCAACAATTTTAATAAAAATCGGAGATATTTTTACATTTATTCGTTATCTTGTACAACTTGCGGTTGATGGTGGGGCAGAATCTGGCATTGTCATTTGCAAACGAAAAATTCTGTCAACGATGAGCGCAATAGACAAAGCGGGGGGCAGGGGGGCCGTATTAAATCCATGTCGATATCTCTAGGACACGTGTCGCAAAGCAATGTCGCGCTCATGTGCGTGCAGACACGGGCGCCCTCGGTACCTACAGGTTTACGGGGGAAGTGGTCTGTGCATCTTAATAACAATTGGACTAGCATTGGGTTTGCTTGTATTTAAACATGTTAATATGTGCAAACCATGTGCAAACCGTACGCGGTCTCTAGCAGCAGCTGAGCGGCCAACCGTCTCGCGTACTGTAACGCCACCGCGGTACACTCTGTGACAGATAAACATGTGCACAGGGTCTCAGGCCCGTATTAATAGTCTGAACTCAAACGTAGTAGTAAGTAATTAATTTATTATTGACTAATCTATGTTATAGCGTTAATTTTATTCTACAGTTGTATAATTAATTATTAATATAATTATTGACAGAATTATTTTATAGAATAGAATAGAATAGAATAATATTTATTGCCTATTAAATATATACATATAAGAAATAAAAATTACAATGACAATTAACAAACATATAACTTAGGCAAAAGGTTTAGGCTTCAGCTGATGCTGACTCAGAGTGCGTCAGCGCTGGTTTTCAGCCCACACCTTGGCTCCAAATTGGTTATAGAGGAGCATCGTACCGTGCGTACGTACGTAAGGTAAGCTCACAGCTTCCAATGGCAACCAATGGTTACTTATTGTTTATTTTATGAAATGTATTAACTTGACAATGTATGATTATTACTAATAAATGAATATGAATATGAAAACTCGCCCTCAAGACCGAATTCAGCTGATACACTCTTAAGACGTGATCACCATCTCAAGCTTCACGTGATGTCTTTCACAAGTGGAAGAACTTAAGTAAACGTCGCGGTTCGCCTGCAAACAGCAAATACGTTCTCAAGTGCGAGTTTGACAGTTCTCTTGAGAACTGAGTTTTGTGTATTAATACGGCGTTACTCACGTGATACCCGATTCCTAAACGCGCACCTAAGTTACGTTTATTAATAGGAACGTCATCTTAAGGTCGTTCTCAAGATTGACTTTTGTTTGAGCTGAGATTGATTTATTAATACGGGCCTCAGTACAATGAGGGGTTTTCAAAGTGACAGTTGTATGAAAAAAAACCAAGCTTTTTAAGTTACTAATAGATGGCGTTGCACCGAAGTGCGATATCATCGTAAAAAAAACAGCACCATGAAAAAAATTACAATGTCAGCTGAATAATTTATTATTATTGGTTGTTTGTGTAATTTAAACAATACAGTATAAATCAATACTAGGTATGTAATACGAAAAGCCCGAGCAATAACAACGCATTTAATGTTGACATCAGACCAGTCAGTGCCATCTACCGGGGCTAGCGGTACTTTCTGTTTTAAATGGAACCTTGTTTTAGTATATTTCTCATAAACTACTTCATAATCAGCATAGTTTTATGTCCCCACTATACAGTACAGACCTTCCCTTTATCGAGGGAGCTGTCATTAATCCACCATGCAGACCATACTTGATGTAAGCTTACCGATGCAATTGACTTGTAAATGTGTTACTTTATCAATAAACGATTGTATTGTATGTGTAGCAATTATAATATTTACGGGATGTAAAGTTGTGTTTTGTATGGTCGACCGCGTCTTAAATTGTAACGTTTTCGTTTTGATTTTGACATTTGGATGTGATACATTTACTCAGGTACTTTTGCAAGCTTTAATATAATATTGCGGTAAAGAAACGCAATAAATTAGAACGTACTTTATGTGCCCAAATGACTACTATATAGGTACACTTTTCTATGAGTCTGTGTGTACCAGGCGGTGCGCGCGCGCAGCCAGCCGCGTCGGTACAGATGCTGCGTCGCGCTCCATTTCCACGCGCGCGCCGTGCGGTGCGGGCCGCCCGCAGCCAGTGTGCTGTCGCAATGTGGAACAATGGCTCCGGGAGCCTATGGTAGCCTGGTACTTGCATTTGTTAGGACTACTTGCAAGAAAGCTCGGGTTAGTTAAACCAGTAAGAAACCAAATGGAGGGTACTCAGTATTTGGTAACTAGTATTTTTGTACTAGAACTTTGCAATTTTTTCAAATATTGTTACCGGTCAGCAGATCGGTTTGTATTGGCCATTGATTTCTATGGCACCCGCCACCGGGAGCTTATGGCAGCCTGGTACAGTCGATAGCAGATCAATGGTAACAATTGCGGTACGATTTTAAGTCTTACGACGCAGATAATAAGAACGGTCCAAAGTACAAAGTGTTACACTTGATGTGCTGTCGACGGTACCTGCGTTAGTTAGGTTAGACAACGGGTTTTAAGTTTGAACCGGGTTAATATAATAACCTGGGTTAAATTCAATATTCATAATATTGTCACAAATAATATCAATAAATGTTTATCGGTAGGTAATTGAAACTTGTATATTGTTAATCTTATAGCTAGATTCAGAATATCAGCCCAAACCCGAGTTTTCACGCCAGCCAATCATAGGACGGCTTTGCCACGATTTTACGTAAACCGAAGCCCAAAATAAGTGTCTTATTTTGTAAACAAAAACCATACTCACACTATTCTGTGATTATTGCGTTGTTATTTTCACATTCTTGGATCTTATTACTATCTTTACACAATGATGAACAGGTTCGATCAATCGTCCCTAGTGTTCACGACATAAAACCTTATTAATTAAGTCCCTTTGGAGCAATGTAAAAATATAAGTAGCGGTTGCTATGACGACAAATAAACAAAGGCTGTTGAGGTGAAAAATTATGTTTTTATCTTCGTAGTTAGTTTATCAAGTAAATAATGGACGCAACTATAACGCTGAATGTTACATCATAGCAGAAATTAGACGTTCATATTTGTTTACAAAATAAGACACTTGATTTGCTACGGTATACTAAATATTGTGGCAATTTCAGAGTTTTTTAAGATCTGCATCCACCGTAATAAGGGCTCTTTAGCGGAACTTCGTCGCGTCGATTCTTTCCTGAAACTGCACAGAATTAGGTCCACTATGCAGCTCATGAGGAGTCTCGAAGCCTACGTTGCTTCATGCTATCGTTTCGCACTAAATACTTGCCATTCATTAGATGTTAGCTCGATCTCGCATTCCGTTATACGCGGGCCTGCGCCGGCGCAGCTCGCAGGCGACGCGCAATCTGCCGCTGCGCAGTATTTATTGCTTCCTCCGGCGGCGGCGCGCGCTTCTGCTCAAGACACCGGATAGAAATCACATTTGTCCAATGAAAGCTTAGCTGTCGATACCTATCTCTTGATGGCTGATAATATCTTCATAGCTCGAAAAAAACATTATTGGTGTAGAGCCGGTCTTGATTGGAGACCCTGGGAACAGAAAAGACCAGTTGGCAGACCACAGATGAGATGGAAAGATGATATAAAGAAGGTAGCGGGCAGCAACTGGACTCTCACTGCCCAAAACAGATCGGAATGGAAGCGGTTGAAGGCCTACACCAAGAAGAAGAATATCGAGATGAAGAAAATTCGTCTCGACTAAATAGATTAATCTGAAGGTACTTTGCCTTAGTAAACTCGCGCCTGTCTCCAATAGGGGTAGCAATGAGTTACAACTTACGACACGGCACAAACTCTTCGTTCATTCATTGGATCTAGGGCTGCCATCGTTCCGGGATTCCCCGGATTTGTCCTAGTTTGAAGGGCGTTTGTTTGGTTGACTTGGTTCCCATACATTTCTGGATCATTTTGCATACAATATTTACAAGATACCTAGGTCTTCATCATCACCATCAGTCTATTTATATGTCCCCACTGCTCGGGCACAGACCTTCCCTTACGTCGAGGGAGCTGGGGCCATGATCCACGCGGGCCCAGTGTGCATTGGTGGATTTCACATGCCTTAAATTTTTTTCTTCTACGGCATGCAGGTTTCATCTCGATATTTTCCTTCACCGTTTTTGCGAGCACTCGGTAAATGTACGTAAGTTTTTCCGACGAAAAAAACGAGGATAACTCATTGGTACGGTGGAACACAGAGAAAGGTGTACAGGAGAGTTTTTAAGGTTGAGATTTTATCAAAATCTACTTGACCTATTGCAAAAATTCTTCCACTGTTTGATAGATAAAAGTTAAAACTATGTAACTGTAAAATAATTATTAAATTCGGTCCAGTAGTTTTTGTGAAAATTTCAACCTTATTGAGGCCCCCTGTATACTTATCTCTGTCTTCGACTGTACATGGCTGCCCTGGCTGAGAATCGAACCTGGGACCTCCGTATTGCAAGTCCATTGCCCAGCCACTACGCCACCGAGCTCTACCTAGATCTTACTCGTAATGAAATGACTAATATGAAAAGCGGTCCGATTTCCTCCCATACGTTGGCCAGATCGCCATAACGAGTGCCAAGGTGACCAGGGTCTAGAAAGCGCGCGATCTACAACTTTTCACTTTCGAAGTGGGCGCTGCGCGCGCGCACATGACTGGACGAAAGCTCGCGGCAGGTGATGGACACTCTCGATGATATTTATTTATAAATAAATAAAGCTCGGTGGCTCAGTGGTTGGGTCACTGGACTTGCAATATGGAGGTCCCAGGTTCGATTCCCAGCTAGGGCAGCCATGTACCAATGAGTTATCCTCGGTTTTTTCGACGGAAAAACTTACGTACATTTACCGAGTGCTCTCAAAACGGTGAAGGAAAACATCGTGATGAAACCTGCATGTCGTAGAAAAAAAATCTAAGGCATGTGAAATCCGCCAACCCACACTGGGCCCGCGTGGTGGATGATGGCCCGAGCTCCCTCGATGTAAGGGAAGGTCTGTGCCCCAGCAGTGGGGACATATAAATAGACTGATGATGATGAAATAAATAAATAAATAAATAAATAAATATTTTTTTTTTTTAATTTATTTATTAATTTTTAACAAAATTGTAATGTTACATTTGTCGCCAAACTGCAATGCAGTTTGTTGGCGTAGCTCTCTTACAGTAGTTTTACACTGGTAGCACACTCGACAGCACATCAATGACAATGTACAATTTGCAGTAGCCAACATAAAAATTTACAAAACATTACATTTATAGCTTAGAAGGCTATGGTGATGAGCACACAGAATGAAACGCTGAACTCACAAAATAGGTTAAACACCTGTAACTTGGGAGTCAGTGATCCGGTCGTACGCGCATTCCAAAAAGCAGCAATAAAACTTAATTGCATGCAATGATACTTAATAACAAATATTAATAATTTATTTAATATTTGTGCCGTTTGGAGTAGAGACGCTGGGTCCGTGGGGGCCGGGAGCGATGGCGATCTATAAAGATCTGTCGGGGCGGCTCGTGGAGTCCACACGTGACCAAAATGCTGGCCTGTATTTCGCCCAAATAATTAGCTTGGCTATTCAGAGGGGAAATGCCGCCAGCATTTTGGGCAAGTTGCCGGACAGCGGGGATCGGTTGAACTATCTGTAATGCAAGCCGTTCAGATAGTTCAACCGACCTATTTTGTACATATAGTTTTATTTTATTTTAGTTATATTTTAGTAAGTACTTTTATTTTTAGTTTAATATTGTAAGTTTAATAAATGAATATGTATATTTAATAGCATGTAATGTCCCACTGCTGGGCAGAGGCCTCCCCCCAACCCTTCCACTCATCTCTATTCTGCGCAGACTCAGACCACTCTCTCATAAATACGTCAAGTTCGTCTCGCCATCGTTTGCGGGGACGACCACGTGACCACTTCTTATTTATTATTATTCTATTTTAATTAATCGAGCTCGGTGGCGCAGTGGTTGGGTCAAAGGGTCCCAGGTTCGATTCCCAGCCAGGGCAGCCATGTATCAATGAGTTATATTTTTTTTTTCGACGGAATTTTTTTCGTACATTTTATCGAGTGCTCTCAAAACGTTGAAGGACATTGCATAGTGATGAAACCTCCATGCCGTAGAAAAAAATATATCTCCGTTTGTTAATAAAATTATTGGTTTAAAATAAAGTTTTGTACTTACATAAAATGAGTCGAAAAAACAGCTTATTAAGAATGCAGTAAATAGTAAGAAATCGAATCGAATTATTCATTGTCTTTGTTGTCATTTTCTACTACTCTCGCAACTCCTACTGATTATGATTATGCAATATGAAACCTGTAATAAGTCCCCAACAAAATGATAGGTACAGCTTCAATGGTCACGTAGTTTTATGGGCAGGGCAAAGCTCCATTGAAATGTGGCAATGTCATTTTTCCGTCGCAAAAACCGAGGATAACTCATTGGTACATGGCTGCCCTGGCTGGGAATGGGGATTGTCTACGCAACTTACGCGAAACTTCAAACTAAGTATCTTACCTGTGAAGTTGCGGCGACTCCAGCGCCGCTGCGGACCAAATGTGATACGACTCGTTCCATGACACCGACCAATTCACATTACTTACTTATATGAAGGCTTATTTTATTACGTTTTATTAAACACAGTTGAAAGCGACATAATCTTTCATTTGAGATTACATCCTCAACAGGGATGTCTTGGTCCTTATATGCTTTCAAAAATACTATTAGAAACTCTGGCTTCCACAAGGGATAAATACTAGGCTTGCAACGAATATTCGGCAACTATTCGGTATTCGGCCTATTCGGCCACTTTTGTCCTATTCGGCCGAATACCGAATACCTAGGCACTATTCGGCCGAATATTTTTTGTAGTCGGATAAATTCTTAATAAAAAACGATTGACTATTGTATTACAAAATATTTTATTAATTTTCTTTCTTAGCATCGATCCAGTCTGATGTAGTCACCTTCTTACCCACTCTACTACTTGAGATTTTTGTCTTGCACAAATTACACACGACAGTTTTGGGATCATTTTCATCGTCGTCAAAATATGTTCATATGGACTCTAAAAAGAAGTCACCTATATAGGTGACTTAGAGGCCATGATGGATTAGGCGCAAAACTGCAATTTTTAACTACTTAACTCAATACGACGCGATGAAAGACAGATAATATTTACGTTGCGCAATGAGAAAGCATGTAAAAATCAAAATACGTGTCGCGACAGGCGACAGGGGCGGTGTAGGAAGAAACTACGCTCTCGACAGGAGAGAACACAAACGGCGCCAAGCCGGCCGAATATTTTTGCCGAATATTCGGTATTCGGGGTATAGCCGAATATACTATTCGTTGCAAGTCTAATAAATACCGTGAATCTGTACATGCATATTATCAACACTTTCTCAATTCCTATCATCCGCTGTAATATCAATTTGCAGATAACAATCTCTAAACATTACAACCGTATCGATACCACTATTAATTACAACTAGTATTTCATAACAAGACAATAGTTATTATCTAACTTGCAACTCGCTTGCCAGTCCACTATCACTATCCGTAATAACTACCAACATACATGTACAGTTGATAAAATCTAAGCCTACATTATCGTCTAAGCAGCAAGGTTGAAAATTACAAGCATTGTATAGTTTAACCAGCTAATGTAGAGCGGTCCACATACTCCCATTTTGATAAGACTTGACCACTTTCGAATCTTTCCATTAGCTTTCTATGGTGATAAACTATTACTCGTGATATGTAAGTATGGGTAGTCGCTCCCAGACTAGATGGAGGGATGATCTGTACAAGGTAGCAGGGACTGGATGTAAAAAGTCGAGAGTAGGGTTGAGTGGCGAGTTTTGGGAGAGGCCTGCGTCCAGCAGTGGACTGATACGGGCAGATGATGATGATAGAGGAGAGTTTTTTCTAAAATTAAACGTCTAATAAAAATATATAGCAATCTTGGGGTGTGTACTGGATAAATACCGATACACGATTACTTCGCTCGATAGAAGAAAAATAATCGCAAACATACCTTTTCCATGTCAGTTAAAATGAATATTATGTCTAAACCGAAATAGTTATTCATACAAAATATATATCGAAATGTAGGGTACCTATATAGATACGAAAGCTTATTTAAAAAAAGCTATTGGCGTATTTTTATGTCCCTGTCAAAATTATCACTTTTTAAACTTACACGGTTTGTATACTTACATATTAATTAGATAAAACGGGAATTACCGTACAACTTATGTAAACGAGGCACAAAGGCGAGTGCGTGCAAACGAGCGGACATAATTAGTTCTTTTTGCAAAATGGGGGTACCTGCAAATATCAACAACTTTTCTCAACGCAGTCAGCGAACACGAAAGAGGGTAGATCGTTTTGTGTCACCCTTCTGACGTTCAACACTCACCGACTTCAGTCTACTCGTGACCATGATGGCTGCAATGCTGGCGAAATATCGAGACATCAATAATAAATGTTTAACGCGGTAATTCCCGTTTTATCAAATTAACCTGTCAAAATTCATTTAAAATGAATAAAAATACAAATATGGAGTCACTGTGCCGTGCTCTTCACTCCGCCGCTGCGGGACATATTCTGTCTCGCGCTTGAGTTTGACAGCTGGTAGCCCCTTGACATGTTATTGTTACCAAGTAAATACCTTGCATTGCAAGTGACTTAGCTGGGGTCTCTTGAAAATGGCGGGAAACGACGGTTGCGAAATTATTTGATAATTTTCCTTTTAATGTCTACAGAGACCATTTTGTGCTTAATATCACGTTAAATTAATCAGAAAATGTTCGCGAATGACAGTACGGTGAAGTTATTTGATTATTTATGCAAGATCTGAAGTTTCAAGCTTTTATCAAGAGTTCCCGCTACAAGCTCGGGAGTGAACGTGACTGTCGAGCTGCTTCGTCCAGAGTGATGACGCTACGGCGTCTCCTCTGGATGAAGACATGAAGACGCGGCTACCCAGGGTGAAGACGTTACTGCGACTCCCCTGGAGGAAGATAGAAGACTATTGAATATATTGAATTTTCTGTAACATGACATTGGCAAATGACGAACTGTCGAGTCCATTAATAAAATAAATAAATAATGTGACTTAGCTTAAAGTTTCCAGTCTAGCTTTCGTAGTATTCAAGTTACGACTGGCACCCAAAGCGCAGGTTGTTAGCGAATTTACATAATAATCGTCGTCCGAACAGACGGACCGGCTCGCAATGATTTAATATGGATAAAGTGGTTGAACGCTTTCACAAGCGACGAGTTTGGCTTTCTCGAGTTTGTAAACATTTGTGAATGATGTCATGTCCTTTCGATTTTCATTGCTATTTGACTTTGGAACGAACATGGTGCAAAGAACCGCCTCTGAAGTAAACCATAATTATTCACATCGCATATTTAATACTCGATAATTATTCTTTTCTCGTGTGGTTTAGTAACTATTGGCCATTGATCTCCTATAAACAACTAGGTACAGTCGAAGACAGAGATAAGTATATAGGGGACCTCAATAAGGTTAAGATTCTCTCAAAAACTACTGGACCGAATTTAATAATTATTTTACAGTGACGTAGTTATCACTTCTATCTATCAAACAGTGAAATAATTTTTGCAATAGGTCAAGTAATTTTTGAGAAAATCTCAATCTTAAAAACTCTCCTGTACACCTTTCTCTGTGTTCCACCGTACACAGTCTGCCTTTTAAAAACGTCCGAGCGCAAAGAAGGTCCAAACGGATGAATGGACCCTCATTTGTTTTATTAGACATTATTTGGACGTTAACAATGGACCCTTATTTGGACGTTTTTAAAATTGTTTTAGTAAGACCTTTGTGTATCTAGTTGTTTATAGGAGATCAATGCTATTGGCAGAGTTATTTAGGCCTCCCGTAGGCCTCTGTCTGACATGGCCTGACGACTGCTGCCAAGCGACAGCAACCGGGACCAACTTTTACGTGCTTTCCGAGGCAGGATTGGGCTCAGATGAAAATGTCACTAGAGGTCACCCATCCAGATCCTGACCTTTTTTTCGGGGGTAAAATCTCTCAGGACTCTTACCGACAACCCCTCGGTTTCCCGTCTCGTCGTCTTATGGCGGAGTCACGGGGAGACTTGCATCTATTACGGTACTCAAGGCGATCAAATCATCATCACCATGTCATATCGTGCGTAACAGGGATGCCATTGCGTTGGTATAGCGGCGTCTCTGTTTGACGCGACATGACATGGTATGATTTCATCGTTTTGAGAACGGTAATAGGGCGGCAGATCCTGACCTCACCCAACGTTGCCCCTTATGGTCAATAATACATCTTAGGTAATATAGAATCAAGAAACAAAAGGCTGGCTAGATGCAAAGAGGTTAGGGACAATGCCAAGTCCCGGAATTTTTAGAATCGTGCCCACTCTTTTTCCATTGCTTAAATTTTCAATAGAAGTCTAAGGCCCTCATAAGAAGATGGCTTTCCTATTAATAAACGTAACTTAGATACGCGTTTCATCATCATCATCAGCCCGTATCAGTCCACTACTGGACGCAGGCCACTCCCAAAGCGCGCCACTCAACCCTACTCTCGGCCCTCTGCATCCAGTCTCTGCCATCCCTCCATCTGGTCGGGGACGTCCCACACTACGTTTACCCGTTCGTGGCCTCCATTCGAGAACTCGTCTACCCCATCGGTTATCGGTTCTACGACAGATGTGACCAGCCCACTGCCACTTCAGTTTACTGATTCTATGAGCAATGTCAACCACTTTTGTCTTCTGGCGGATATACGCTGGCGAGATGCGCGTTTAGGAATCGGGTATCATGGGAGTAACGCCGTATTAATAAACAAAATTCTTCTCAAGAGAACTGTCAAACTCATACTTGAGAACGTATTTGATGATTGCAGGCAAACTGCGACTTGAGAAAGACATCACGTGATACGCCCTCAAGATTGGTTTATTAATAAATGACATACTTGAGATGGTGATCACGTCTTGAGAGTGTATCAGCTGAATTCACTCTTGAGGGCGGGTTTGAGCTAAGACTATTAATACGGGCCACACATGTCTCTTTCTGACGTATGAGAGTGAACGTGACAACAAGAGAGGAAGCTTGTCCCTTTACAAAATATACTTAGGCTCTCTCTATAGAATAGTACGATTTATTTTCCTTCATGGTTGCGAAGGTCGTCTAGGTTTAGTTTTAGCTAATATGGAGACGATTTATGGACTAGTTTATTCAAACGCGACAACCATACCCAATATATTTAGATACCTAAATGCCATAGGAGGTGGTATCTTGCATAAATCTTGTCGGAATAACCAAAGGTTGCTCTGTTGAGTAGGTATTTTATTTATTTATTTTATTAATGAACTCGACAGTTCGCCATTTGCTAATGTCATGTTATAGAAAATTCAATATTGTTTGATAATATTCATTTCAGTGTCTACAGTGGATATTTTGTGTTTAATATCACGTTAAATTAAACAGAAAATGTACGCGAATGACAGTATGGTGAAGTTATTGGATAATTGTAGCAAGATCTGAAGTTTCAAGCTTTTATCAAGAGTCCCGCTACGAGCTCGGGAGTGAACGTGACTGTCGAGCTGCTTCGTCCAGAGTGACGACGCTACGGCGACTCCTCTGGCCTCATCCAGACGCGAAGACAAGAAGACGCTACCCAGACCCAGGGGGACGACGCTACTGCGACTCCCCTGGAGGAAGATAGAAGACTATTATATATTGAATTTTCTGTAACATGACATTGGCAAATGACGAACTGTCGAGTCCAATCGTTACTGTGCTTTGGAGTTTTTAACATTTTAAGGTATTTTTAATTTTTTGCAACGATTTCTTTCACTGGGATTTGACCTAATGGTCATTTCTAAGGTCATTGTGTGACCTGTGACGTACTTAGTTCAATTTTTATGCAGTTTTGATTTACTAAAAAACCTTACCAATTTAATATTTATCATACAACCCCCAGTTTCAATTTGTCGAATGAATTCAAGGACATCCCGTATTGTGTATTGTTCTGGCAGCTTTTGTATGCAGTAATAATATTAGAAAATATTTCCCGCTCAGGCGATCTAATCAAATACCTCTATGGTCAATATTTGATATTTATAAAGCGATAAAGCCTGCATTGATAAGGTTGACCCTTTTCCTAGAACCGTAAAGGTTCATTTACATTAAACTAAACATTTTTTTTTGTAAACCTATAAATTGTCCTGCTGGGTAAAGGTCTCTCCCCTCCTTTTCCATCCATCCCTGTCCTGAGCCTCTTCCAGCCACCCATCCCTGTATCTAACGATATCGTCTCTCCACCTACGCCGAGGTCTGCCCCGACGCCGGCGATATTTACACGTATACCGCAGATTAAATCAAGTGTCTTATTTTGTAAAAAAAAAAAAGATCGTCTAATTACTTGTTGTGACGTAACACTGAAGGAACTGATTGATCGCACCTGTTCATAATTGTGAAAATAAAGTGATCCGATCTAATAATGTAAAAATAACTAGGTATGCAATAATCACAGAAGAGCTAAAAATGTGAGTATGGTAGCGTAGTTTTTGTTTATAAAATAAGACACTTATTTTGGGCTTCAGTTAAATCAAATATTACAATACAAAGCAATGTAATTAAGATACTATTATGGCTCCTTCTAAACGGTATGCGATTTCGTATTTAGCAGCAGCTAGCAATGGATATCTTCCATAAAAATACTAAACTGATGAATAGATAGATAAGTATTTTTCGTGGTAAAACAATGCATCTGAAGTCAAATTAAATTAACCATTATTCAGATTCATAATATCTTTTATTGCAAGTAAATCAAATCAAATGTACTATATTTGCTCACACAAGGAATACATTGATAAGTAACATAAATATAACATTGCCTATGTTTTTGCACGTCAATTTTTTTATCTTCTTCTTCAGCATACAGCAGCCCACTCCTGGGCATATGCCTCTCCATGACTCCTCCATGTGGCCCAATCCCAAGGTTGTCTGGTCCACACCGAGCCAGCAACTCTCTTGATATCGTCGGCCCATCTGGCCGGTGGTCTGCCCACGCTTCTTCTACCACATTAGAAAGTACTTACTCCATCGACCAATTTTCATAGAATCTACATATTTCACCCAAGGAAAAGGTGCCAGCCAGCACCCGTCACTGAGAAGAAATAGTGTTAATAAATGCTACTCTCCAACCTCAAATAGAAGAGGACCTCAAAAAATTATCTCAGCTCATCAATTATCTAATATGCGTGCCTTTATCAACCCATGATCCGCTGTGTTCGTGGTGTAAGTGCAATGTGCCGACTAATGTAAATGAGCCCTTACCGTAGAGTCCATACATTGGTATGGAGCAGGGCGCGGCGAGTCGTGAAATGTTGAACAAACCTTCACATTTAGGAAACCACTCTATATCACCATTTCGGTGTTCTACTCTACATTTATTTGGTAAGATCATTATATTGATAATAATTTAAACTTAATACATACATAAGGCGGTGTCCACCTTAGCTTAGCGACTAAAGCCTGATATACACAGGCGCGATCTGCACGCGGCTTGAAAACGCATGCCCCGCCCCATTTTCTGTGCATTTTAACGTCCAGTAGGTAGGGTTCTGCGACCTAGACCTAAGATCGTGTCGTTACATTCGTCTTGATTGTAGAAGTGACATAGGATATAAAAATTTAATCAAAGCGGCTTAAATTTCTGGCAGTCTTTTTTTTTAATTTTTCGTTTATTATATATAAACGGATATCACTCACTTATATCGTTGAAGTCGGCAATTAGACCGACAGTTTCGACCGATTTCGACGGTCTTTTTCAAGGTGAGCGCGCCACGCCCGCGTCGCCATATAAGTGAGTGATATCCGTTTATTATATAATAATTTGTAGTAATGGCTCACTAGGTATAGTTTTAATTCTAAAAATTTTCGTTTTTTGTTTTTTTACGAACTAAAATGACTCTACCACTTGGAATTAGGAAATAGAGATGGGAAAGCTATTTTTACCGTATTTTCCGATCATTGCTGGCCCCCCGGACCACTTCCCCCATAGCCCTGTACCAGGAGGGCGCCCGTGTCTGCCCGGACATGAGCGCAACATTGCCTCGCGACACGTGTAACCTAGAGATAATCAGAGATATTATCGACATGGACGCATCTCTTTAAGGCACTGCTGTCCCCCGCTTCGTCTCTATGCGCTCATCGTTGACAGAATTTTTCGCTTGCAAAAGACATTGCCAGATTTCAATGGAGCTTTGCCTCACCTACAAAACTATGTGACCATTTAAGCTGTACCTATCATTTTGTTGGGGACTTATTACCGGTCTCATATTGCACAATCATAATCAGTAGGAGTTGCGTTAAAAATGATAACAAAGACAATGAATAATTGGCTTCGATTTCTTACTATTTTCTGAATTCTTAATTAGGCTGTTTTTTCGACTCGCTAGATGTACAAGACTTTGTTTTAAACCAATAATTTTAATAAAAAACAGAGATATTTTTACATTTATTCGTTATCTTGTACATGTGGCGGTTGATGGTGGGGCAGAATCTGTTATTGTCATTTGTACCGATTTCATGTCTATTGGATAAGTGGTCTGGCCCTAAGAGTAGCACAAACCTAGAGTATAATCAAATATTCACTTTTATAATAGAAAGTACAATTCCATTATGGTAATAGTCTGTCCTCACAGAACAATATTTGTGGCCACTTTCCCTTTATTGTATCGCACAATAAAACCAGTCATTCGTCTAAATGACCAATGGAAACTGTGATTTATACCTTTTTATTAACCCAGGTAAAACATGCAAATCATGTGTCACCACGCCCGGGGGAGCGTGTTGTTTATGTCTGATGAAGACTGATTTAGACGGTCATACTATAACTACTAAAATTAAACGTCTGAAAAAAATAGCAATCTTGGAGTGTCAATTTAGAGACTGATGAATACCGATACACGATTGGACAAACGTCGCTCGATACAATTTTTATTTTATTTTATTTGTTCATTACCAATGCTTGCTGTTTCGGAACCGATGTACCAGTTTTAAGTTAACTAGACCTAAGAAAGGGCCCTCCTGACACAGGCGAGTTTTTAATTTGCCTACTAGGAGGTACCTTATTTTTGTATAATTTATATGCTGGTGTTTTTAAAAGTAAATTTATTTTATTTTATAGAAAAATTTCGCAAACATTTGCATGTCTTTTAAAATAAAAAATTATGTCTAAACCGAAATAGTTACTCATACAAAATATATATCAAAATGTAGGGTACCATAAATACGAGAGCTTGTTTAAAAAATAAATAAAAGGACCATTGGTAATCAAGCCGAAGACATTCGATTATTTCGATACCGAAACGATTATCCACGGCTATAAAGTTCAAATCACAATGAGACCTCACAAAAACTGTAGTACATTAAGCGACTCCCGCGCAGGTCGATGATTTGCTATACCTCATTAGTGATATGGTTTTTGTTGGCGTTTCAACTAAATTATCAATTTTTCTTAACCATGCGTGTCGAGTTCTCGCAAACGTCGCTTCGCTTTTTTGTAGCTATCGATATCAATGATTGATTTTAAATAGCTTCTTTCGGAAAATCGATAGATAAGTACTCTAGTAGCGTTATCAGAAGATTCAAATCAAATCATTTTTAATTTTTCATCCCGTGGGACGGACGCTCGGCAATTCTTCAAAGAATTGTCGAGTCGTTTGGTCGACGTCACTGGTCTCTCTTGGGCACCCTGCCGCATGGGAGCGACTTGGACGCGGTGTTCTACCTGTGACTGGTAGAGGCCACGCACAGCTGGAATACCGCGTCCAAGTAGCTACTTTTTTAGAATTTTATTTTTTAAGTATTTTATTTTTCCATTTTTATTAGTTAGTTAGTTATTATTACTTTATTGTACACGAAAGAAGATACAAAAAAAAATATTAGAAACAATAAACTTAATGTACAAAGGTGGTGCTTATCTCTAAAGAGAGATTTCTTCCAGCAAAACCTAGGAAGTGAAAATAAATTTGAAAGAGTAGACGACATTACCTACTACGTGTACAGTCTAATTACTTACCTAAAATAAATACACTACATACATTTATAATACATACAACTACGTATAATGATATCTTATCATGCATGATCACTGCTTACATAATAATATAATAAATAATACCTACTGCATACTACTTAAGAGAGAAATAGTGTTCTTTCAGTCGCTTTTTGAAAATTTCGATGGAGGTGCTGTCGCGCACTTCAAACGGAATGGAGTTCCATAATCGATATATTTTATATAATTTTTTTGTTTGTTTATATAAATATGTCATTAGTTTGTTGTAAATAAATAAATGCCAATCATTTATTTCCAATAAGTTTACATAATATAATGTACAATGGCGCCGCACTAAGTAAAACCTATTCGACGAAGAGGGCCTCGTAGTCCAGTGCGAGTACATGTTGAAAACGATCGTACAAGTTAAGCAACGTTGGGCGAGGTCAGAACCTGGATAATAATGAGGGCTTCCGGGCGAGTGGACACGGGGTAGTCGAACGCTCGGTAACAGGTCCTCGAGTTGGTTGGCGTGCATGTGTTCCAGCACACCGCTAACAGTCGGATGGGGTCAAATACCCCCGAGAAGGGTCCCCCCCGGACACACGCCGGCGGAGTCGCGGAAGTAATTCGCAAGTCTCCCCGTGACTCCGTCATAGGGCGGCGTGACGGAACACCGAGGGGTTTTTAGTCGGTAAGAGTCCGACATAACCTTCCTCGCCTCCCCGTGGCAAGGAGGTATCATGATATCTAGATGATTTTCCCCCCGAAAAAAAAAAGGTCATGACCTGGATGGGGGTAACCGCTAGTGACACTTTCATCTGAGCCCTTTCGTGCCTCGGGGCGCACGTTAAGCAGTTGGTCCCGGTTGCTGTCGCTTCACAGCAGTCGTTAGACTGGCGGTTAGTCTACCCTGGTAAAAGAGATAAGTAAAAACAAAATTAAACTTTTCTATATATGGTATTATTATTATTTGGTATCACGGTGTTGGTACACGCCCAAGGGTCACTGCGACCTCAAAGGTCTATTGTGGCCGCGCACCGAGTTCTTATATCTCGCTCCCAAGTCCAACGTCCCTCAGGAACCGTACAATGCACTTGGGTGAGAGAGTCTTGATATCCTCGGGTGGCACCATGTGTCCACCCAAGGCTCGGCTTCTGCTGTGAATGAGCGCTTCACACTCACAGAGGACATGCATGGTAGGGATTCTATATATGGTATTGAATAAATGGAATAGCATAACATTCTTCATATTATAGGAACTATCAAGCTGCGTTCCTTAGTAATTTGACGGATGACTTGGTTGTTGAATAGTACATTAAATTTGGTGTTCAATCAGTGGAACCAAGGATGCACTCGGTGACCTTACAGCTAACAGCTGCTAAGGTTATGTAAGCGATTGGTAAGCGATTGATTTTACGCTCGACTTCGTAACAGTTTTTAGGCTGTTTATTACTCGTATTTGGATCATTGATAAATGCATAAGAATTTGGAGCATAGCGCAGTTGAATGCATTTTGTTTATTTACTCAATCATTTTCCGTGGAAGTGCTGAAAATACATCTGAAATTAGTTTTAAGATAACCCAATTAACACCAGAGTTTAAGGCCCGTATTAATAAGTCACTCTCAGCTCAAAAGTCAATCTTGACCTCAAGATAGCGTTCCTATTAATAAACGTAACTTAGGTGCGCGTTTAGGAATCGGGTATCATGTGAGTAGCGCCGTAAAACTCAGTTCTCAAGAGAACTGTCAAACTCACACTTGAGAACGTATTTGCTGATAGCAGGCGAACCGCGACTTGAGAAAGACACCACGTGATACGCCCTCAAGATTGGTTTTTTAATGAATTCGCTCTGATATTACTTATTCATTCATTCATTCATTTATTCCTTGCTTTATGTGGTAACATGGTTGTTAGATAGTACAGGAAGTGCTCACATAAACCCTGTAAGGGCACCGCAACATTAGACACTTAAACATTAAAAATTCAATTTTGTCAGTAGTCGATATCTCCTACGTAGCCGAGGCCATGAATGCCTGGAAAATAGCCTGCCCGACTAGCAGCCTGCCCAAATGCCCGTTCTCCCAGAGACAGTGGGACGGCCCGCTCTGTGAGCTGGTACGGAATAATCTTTTAAATACGTCCACCAACCTCACGGAGCGAGCACGTCTTCTGGCTGTCGCTCGCTGGGAGTCGGGCCTTTGGTTACAGGCTCTTCCATCTAAAAATCTCGGTACCATACTTGACAACAACACATTTCGAACGGCCATATCCTTGCGTATTGGGGCTCCGTGTGTTGCACCACACAGGTGTGCATGCGGAGACAAAGTCGATCGCCTCGGCCACCATGGACTCAGCTGCAGCAGGAGCGCGGGCCGCATTGCTCGCCACAGCGCAATCAACGATGTCATTCGTCGGGCCTTCGGAAGTTCCAACGTCGCCGCAAAGTTAGAACCAAATGGGCTCATGCGCGATGACGGAAAAAGGCCCGACGGGATGACACTCATTCCATGGAAGATGGGACGGCCATTGGTGTGGGATGCCACGTGTGTTGATACGCTGGCGCCGTCCCATCTTACAGAAACATCACAACGAGCAAGTGGCGCTGCTGCAGCAGCCGAATCCCTCAAGCGGCGCAAGTATAGTAGCCTCGACAGAGGCTACATATTTGTGCCGTTTGGGGTAGAGACGCTGGGTCCGTGGGGGCCGGGAGCGATGGAAATTTTGAAAGATCTGTCGGCGCGGCTCGTGGAGTCCACGCGTGACCAAAGTGCTGGCCTGTATTTCGCCCAAAGGATCAGCCTAGCGATCCAGAGGGGAAATGCCGCCAGCATTTTGGGCACGTTGCCGGACAACGGGGATCGGTTGAACTATCTGTAATGCTAAGCCATTCAGATAGTTCAACCGACCTATTGTATATATAGTTTTTAGTTTAGTTTATATTTTCTAGGTTAATATTGTAATTTTTAAGTAGTTTAGTTTTGTTATATTTGTTTGTAATCTTACTTGAATAAACTTGTTACTATGTGAATAACATAATTAAATATAAAAAAAAAAAAAATTTTGTCAGTCAGTCAGTCAATAATACAAATAAATATTCAAGTAAATATAATAATTAGGAAGTAATTCTTATCCATTAAATAAAAAAAATTAAAATTGTCAACATATAAATTAATTTGCATTTTTAATTTTCACAATGATGAACAGGTTCGATCAATCAGTTCCTTCAGTGTTACATCACAACAGATAATTAGACGATCATATTTGTTTACAAAATAAGACTCTCGAGTTGGGCTGCGGTATGGGTAGGTACTTACGTCTAGTTGAACAGTTTGAAAAAGTAAAAAAAATATCGGATGTTTTGTACGAATATTCAACAACAGATGCGATTGGGCAAGTGCTTGCAAACGGCGCCGGTTGGCATAAAACCGTGAATGGCGGGTCAACAATGCAATGCGACTTACCTCAGACATAATATTATGTGTACACAGTGGTTATTACACAACGGTAAATACAGATATGATATGCAAGTACTATTAGACTCAAACCTGACCGCAACTCAATACAATAGCAATATACAAATAGACGGTTCTCGAGTGGAGACACAGACCACTTACCCCATAGACATGAAATCGGTACAAATGACAATGCCAGATTCTGCCCCACCATCAACCGCATGATGAACAAGATAACGAATAAATGTAAAAATATCTCCGCCTTTACTTAAAATTATTGGTTTAAAATAAAGTTTAGTACATCAAAGTCGAAAAAACAGCTTAATTAAGAATTCAGAAAATAGTAAGAAATCAAAGCGAATTATTCATTGTCTTCGTTATCATTTTCTACTACTATCGCAACTCCTACTGATTATGATTATGCAATATGAAACCTGTCCTTAAAAAAAATAATATAATTATGAGCTTCAATGGTCACGTAGGTGACCAAAGGTGGGGCAAAGTTCCATTGAAATGTTGCAACGTCATTTGCACGCGATAAATTCTGTCAACGATGAGCGCATAAAGACGAAGCGGGGACAGGGCTGCCGTATTAAAGAGATGCGTCCATGTCGATAATATATCTAGGTGACACGTGTCGCGAAGCAATGTTGCGCTCATGTGCGGGCAGACACGGGCCCTCCTGGTGCAGGTCTATGCGGTAAGTGGGCTGTGAGTGGAGACCACGAACGGGTATACAGAGTGTGGGACGTCCCTCCACCAGAAAGTCAGAAAATACCAGCCTATGAATTCGATTAAAATTAGTCGACTCTATTAGGCCTGTATTAATATACCGCTCTCAACTCTGAGATCCTAAGATTACGTTCCATTAATAAACAGAACTTAAGTGCTTATTCAGGACTTCAGGAGTTGGGTATCCAAAACACAGCACTCAAAAACACTCCCAAGCTCATACTTGAAATCGTATTTGTTGAGTGCAGTCGGACCACAACTTTAGTGCGTGTTTGCTCAAGATTGGTCAAGTAATTTAACGACCTACTTGAAATGATGATCACATCTTAAGTGTATCAGCTGAGTTCGCTCTTGAGAGCGGTCTTGAAATCAGTCTATTAGTACGGGCCGTCATCAGATGATAGACAGAAAATTCCAGCATTGACTACTCAACAATTGGCATCATCATCATCATCAGCCCATATCAGTCCACTGCTGGACGTAGGCCTCTCCCAAAGCGCGCCACTCAACCCTACTCTCGGCCCTCTGCATCCAGTCCCTGCCAGCCATCTTGCGAAAGTCATCCCTCCATCTGGTCGGGGGGCGTCCCACACTACGTTTACCCGTTTGTGGCCTCCATTCGAGAACTCGTCTCCCCCATCGGTTATCGGTTCTACGACAGATGTGACCAGCCCACTGCCACTTCAGTTTACTGATTCTATGAGCAATGTCAACCACTTTTGTCTGCTGGCGGATATACCAATGGCGGAGCCAATTGGCATGCGACCTCACAAATATTTGATCCAAACCCTAGCACCTGTTCTCTAAGCACGAAGCCGTAACACTTGTGTATGCAAGTAAAGCAGAGCTATTATCGGCGGCAGTGAAAGGGAATATCGGACGTTTTGCGGTCGCATGTGCTCACACGAGTACGCACGGACCCGACCGCCCGCCGCCCGCTGCTGACCGATATTACATTACGGTATGTTACCGGACTATGATGGTTACCGACCACAGACCACTTACCCAATAGACATGAAATCGGTACAAAAAACATTGCCACATTTCAATGGAGCTTTGCCCCACCTACGAAACTACGTCGCCATTTAAGCTGTACCTATCATTTTGTTGGGGACTTATTACAGGTTTCATATTACATAATCATAATCAGTATCATTTTCTACTACTGTCGCAACTCCTATCCTAACATCCTATCGCAAAAACAATGAATAATTCGCTTCGATTTCTTACTATTATCTGAATTCTTAATTAGGCTGTTTTTTTCGACTCGCTAGATGAACAGGACTTTGTTTTAAACCAATAATTTTAATAAAAAACGGAGATATTTTTACATTTATTCGTTATCATGTACAACTTGCGGTTGATGGTGGGGCAGAATCTGGCATTGTCATTTGTACCGATTTCATGTCTATGGGGTAAGTGGTCTATGGTCCCGCCTAAAGCCTAACACAATGGCTCTACGATTATTATAACTTCCTAGTACAAATATTCAATTCACATTGCCACATAGTCTGCTACAGGCAGGCACATTGCAATTACAGATAATTCGTATGTCCGAGTAATTATTTAATTATCGTGTTAGCGGAAATTCGTGAAGAAAGTTAATCCGCGATTAGCATTCGCCGAATCCCAGCCAATCGGGTTGCGTAACAGCGTTCACACGTGAACCGACCACAACGTACGGACGGACGTGCAAGTGTTAATTACTAATAGCTGGGGATAGCGAGGCGAGGTAGTGATTGCATGAGAGCGGAGAAATCAATTTGGCTTAGCTGAGCCATTCGTTGCTTAGTGCTAAGCAACCTTACCATTTAACAAACTACCTACTCTGAGAAAACTTACTGGTTGAATAGTCGGAATAGTCGTTTATTTGACAGCCAAACAACACACCTATACATACACTTACAATATATGTACCTAATAATATTTAAAAAGAAAAACTAAATTTTAGTTACATTCATGAGGTAAATGGGCTTTTTGAAAATGGCGGGAAACGACGGTTGCGAAATTATTTAATAATTTTCAGTTTAATGTCTACAGTTAGTGTTTTGTGTTTAATATCACGTTAAATTAATCAGAAAATGTTCGCGAATGACAGTATGGTGAAGTTATTGGAGAATTCAAGCAGGATCTGAAGTTTGGGCCATAGTCAAGATTCCCGCTACGAGCTCGGGAGTGAACGTGACTGTCGAGCTGCTTCGTCCACAGTGATTAACGCTACGGCGTCTCCTGTGGATGAAGATATGAAGACGCGGCTACCCAGGGTGATGACGCTACGGCGACTCCACTGGAGGAAGATAGAAAACTATTATACATTGAATTTTCTGTAACATGACATTGGCAAATGACGAACTGTCGAGTCCATTAATAAAATAAATAAATAAATGAGGTATAATAGTAGGTAGCATAAGTAGTACTGCAGCGCCGCCAAGAAGACCCCAACTCAGCATGATTGTGACATACATTTGGCTTATTCCACCTTGGTCCTAGTAGACTTAGGTCACACCTTGGAATGCTTCCACGTAGGTCACTATTAAAGATTAAATATTACGAGTCGACTTTGGTCACACCCATACTTTTAGATTCTAGTTTACCATTCACGGAATGAATGTGCAGAGAGTGGTACAGTTGTCAGATTGCGATTTGGTTTTCCATCTCATCCATACTTATTTACATGAATGCGAGTTTCACGACCTCGCTGCTACTTATTATGTAATTGTCTATGTTAATGACTTAATGTCCATTTAATTTAACAACACAATCAACCGTAAAATGATCAGTTTCTCATTCTCACCTATTAAATATTAAAATATTATGAGTCGACTTTGATCACACCCATACTTTTAGGTTATAGTTTACCTCCTTTACTATCTACTAGTATTTTTATTACAATCGCTTTAGTAATTCTTGGGAAAACCTTGACCTTAATGATCTTCTTCTCCTTATTCGTTACACTCTTGGCAGAGTGGTCGTGGTCGTCACTTCAGTCGCAGTGCCTCACAACACGTCGCAACTCGTCCCTGACTGCTGCCCTCCTGGTGCACACGTGCAAGGGATCGACCACAGCTGCCCTGATCTGCCCCCCTATTACCGTTCTCAAAACGATGAAATTATACCATGTCATGTCGCGCCAAACAGAGACGCCGCTACACCAATGCCATAGCACTGTCCCTTTCACGGCCGCTATGACATGGTATGATTTGATCGTTTTGAGAACCGTAATAGGCCCACTGGTCCTTAATGATATCCCCTGTATATTAAGGTCAAAGTTATCCTTACCTATGTTTTCGACTGCACCTACCAATCTCCATTTCTCATAGGTTACAATCGGATCCGTAATTTAATTACAGTTGCATGCAATAAATAATTAAACACAGACAGGCAAACCTACTTCCTAATTCCTTTTCCGCTGGTTTTGGAGAAACTATCGCTTTTTTGTAGTGTTGTTCAATTTACTGTCTTCCGACCACGGGGCGAGCTAAGGATTGTTGACACGCTCAAAGGAATGATGACCTTTTACTTGATCGAAATACCTAATCCAAAGAGTTTTTATATGAGTACTTTAATTGCGCTACATACCCCTTATAACACCCGGGCGAGGAGCTCGTAGTCCAGTTGCGAGTACACGTTGAAAACGATCGTACAAGTTAAGCAACGCTGGGCGAGGTCAGTACCGGGATTGACCGCTAGTGACATTTTCATCTGAGCCCCTCCGTGGCTCAGGGCGCACGTTAAGCAGTTGGTCCCGATTGCTGTCGCTCTGCAACACTCGTCAAGCCATGTCAGAGGCCTGCGGGCGGCTCGAATAAATAGTTTTGGTCACTAAACCACACGAGAAAAAAAAAACCGGGCGCGGGGCAACCGAGAGTCAAAACCGCTTGGATAGGCCCTCTGTTAATTTTTTGCCGTAAAGCGATTTTGTCGAATAGGACAATCTATCGAATTCGTAATGCAGCAGATAGCGAATCTGCCGAATTATAAATTCAGACTTTGTCCTAAATTAAGTCAACTATTCTATTTGCCCTCAGATTTATTTAAAGGTTCAATGCACTTGACTACCGAGTCACATAAATTACCCGCCCGATGGTACAATTAGAAGTGTAACCACCGCCCTGGGCGCTCCACGTGTCCAGCAAAACATAGCTTTCTATTATATTCCGTGGAGCGCCATCGCCTGCGCCCGCGGCTCTGCCGTAATGAGTTCTGTATCAACTATGTTGCTGTAGTAAGTTCCCTCGGTAGCGAATACTTTTCCTGCGACGGTTGTGTCTATAGGTGACGATGATGACTAACCATCAAAGCCATCCTTAGGCCCGTATTAATAAATCACTCTCAGCTCAAAAGTCAACCTTGAGAACCTCAAGATGGCGTTCCTATTAATAAACGTAACACGAATCGGGTATCACGTGAGTAACGCCGTATTAATAAACAAAACTCAGTTCTCAAGAGAACTGTCAAACTCACACTTGAGAACGTATTTGCTGATTAATATTTGCAGGTGAACTGCGACTTGAGAAAGACATCACGTGATACGCCCTGAAGATTGGTTAGTGATCACGTCTTGAGAGTGTATCAACTGAATTTGCTCTTGAGGGTTTGAGCTCAGACTATTAATACGGGCCTTTATCTTCAAATATTGGTCCGTGATTTTTTCATAGGTGGGTGCCAAAAAATCACGGATCACGACATATTTTTTGTCCTGCTCTCTCTTGCAGCTTTTTGTATCTCAAATAAGAGGGATCTTATTGTCTAGCAATACGTGATGTCATTGAGCGCCCTACGTGAAGGCCAGGACTGTTCCAACAAGGTGACACCGCAATGAGCGTTGGCTGAATAGGCTTGGTAGATTCAGGTTCCAAGAAAGTTTTAGAGGTACATAATGAGTTGTAGGAGAGAGTGAAGCTTTTTTGCCAGTAACTTTCCTCTTTTCAATCGTTTTTTTGTGTCAGGCAGGATCCATTTTATATAGGTCATATGTCTTTGTCACCTTCTGTAACCCAAAGGGAATCAAAATTGATGGATTTTGGAAAATGATGTAGGTACAGTCGAAGACAGAGTTAAGAATACATGGGGTCTCAATAAGGTTGAAATTTTCTCAAGAACTACTTGACCGATTTTAATAATTATTTTACAGTTACATAGTTTTAACTTTTATCTATCTGACAGTGAAAGAATTTTTACAATAGGTCAAGTAGTATTTGAGAAAATCTCAACCTTAACAACTCTCCTGTACACTCTTGTTTGTCTTCGACCGTACCTAAATTATCGTTTGGTCGATTCGCCTTGGTCTCAGGGCATTTTATGACAAAAAGCATCGCTTCTTTTTATTATTGTGAAAATAAGATTTTTGTTAACTTGTTCTAACGATTGTCAGCAATAACCTTTTATAATTTAGTAAAGTAATTACATTTTTAACAGGAATTCGTGCGTATTCTCACGTTATTGTCAAGTGCAGTCGTCGAGATGTCACTTTCACCAGTTTAGTTATGATGAGATGGCGCCAGATGTTCGCGCGGGCTCTAAAGTTATAGCCCATTGTCCACGGCTGATATAAATAGTAACACAAACCACTTACCCAATAGACATGAAATCGGTACAAAAGACAATGCCAGATTCTGCCCCACCATCAACCGCAAGATGTACAAGATAACGAATAAATGTACAAATATCTCCGTTTTTTATTAAAATTATTGGTTTAAAACAAAGTCTTGTACATCTAGCGAGTCGAAAAAAAACACCCTAATTAAGAATTAAAAAAATAGTACGAAATCGAAGCGAATTGTTCATTTTTTTTGTATTCTTCTATAGGAGTTGCGAGAGTAGATGAATGCGAGTTTGACGACCTCGCTGCCACTTGTTATATAATTGTCTATGTTAATGACAAATTGATGTCCATTTAATTTAACAACATGATCAACCGTAAAATGATCAGTTTGTCATTGTTAAATCGGTTATTAATAGTCTTACGCGTGTAATGTAATTGGGATGCATTTTACCCATATATGAAATGATACTCTTTGAGTGCCTGGGTAGAGTCGACAATACATTACACCGATGTGGTCCAATGGCATAGAATATAGGTGTGCTGGTTGTCTGTCAAATAAACGATTATTCTATTCTAATATTGAAACTATCAAGGAATATTTTAAAGTGAACTAGTTTATTTACACCTACTTAGGCCTCAAATATATTTAATTAATTAAACGTTCCACGCCTAATTACACGTGTAAAGGCGAGATGTTCTCTACCAACTAACCCACCCGGTTTTCAGTAGGTGTTATACTTAGTTTATATTTATTCCACTGTTGCCAGACCTACAGAAAAATCCGTAGATGTACGGATTTTAGACCTTGTCTATGGATATCAATGTCAAATCTACGGATTTTTTGCCTCAACTTTTGCCACCAAAACTATACAAAAAATACAACGCAGCGCGATTTTTCTGGGTAAAATGTAGATCAACTGTTAAAAATGATAGGGCTCGGGCATTGATCTCCTATGAATAACTAGATACACAAAGGTCTTACTAAAACAATTTAAAAAAATGTCCAAATAAGGGTCTATTGTTAACGTCCAAATAATTTCCAATAAAGCAAATGAGGTCCATTCATTCGTTTGGACCTTCTTTGCACTCGGACATTTTAGAAGGCAGACTGTGTATCTACTTGTTTATAGGAGATCAATGGGCTCGGGCCAATTTACGGATTTTTCAGCCTCGCCCTACGGAATTTTGAAAAACGGATCTGACAACACTGCTTTATTCTAACTTCACAAAGTAAAAAATATAAGTAAACTTATGTTATGTTAAATAAATATACCTACTTGGTACTTATACACACTTTTATTTTAATTTAGAACCTATATGAAGCTGTCTAATGTAATTAAGATTTAAGCAATGTCTTAATCAGATTATATTGATACCCAATTTAACATGTTGCAACAGCAAACTGTTACCACATCTACAAATTTATAGCGCTATCATAAATTATTGCGTCAAAATGCACATAAATGAGAGTTTAGTGAGCGGGTGGATGACCGGACAAATTAGGCACACGTTTATGATACTGTTATTAAGGTATTGACGTAGTTTCAACATCAATAAGCTTTACAATATCTCCTAATTAAGTTGTTTTGTTTTTGGCTAAGGTAATAGGTATCTTTTTGTTTTTTATTAACAAAGTAAAGCGAACAATAATAATAAAAAAATACTTCTAAATAAAAAATTGATGTCAGATCGCTACCCTTTGGGAGAGTGCCCAAAAGGCTGGCGACGTTACCTCGTTGTAAAGCCAGCGATATACGCTGGCCGAGGTAAGCGCCAGCCCTTTGGTCACCCGACGAGTCAATTAGTCATTCTGGTCCCCATGGCCCCATGGTCTCTACACCAAACGGCGCAAATATGTAGCTCTCGCTGAGAGCCGCATATTTGCGCCGGTTGAGGCCTTCCGCGGCGCCGGCCGCCGCCCCGCTCGTGAACTGCACATGGGAGGGAGCCAGTGTGTCGACGCAGGTAGCATCCCACACTAGCGTCCTCCCATGCTTCCACGGTTGCTCTCATGCATGGCTAAGGTTGGTCTCAGAATTAGCCAAGAAAAGACCTCCAGTGAAACAGTACAAAAACACAAAAGAGGAACGCAGAGATCTGAAAAGGAATTGCATATACAGAGATGTGGACAAATTCACACAATTACCTTAGAAATGACCATTAGGTCAAATTTCAGTGAAATAAATATTCCTGTACTTCAGTTCATTTAATTAATAATGTTGAGTAGCTATGGTGTAAAAAAAAACTTTAGTTTTAAATGTTTTGCAAAAGCGTGTCAGTTTGTATAAAACAATAATCCAAAAAAAATGTTATTTAAGGTTGAATAACTGTACTTTACTTTATGGCAAATAAAGACATTTTAAAAACAAACAGTGAAATAAATCGTTATCAAAAATTAAAAATACTTACATTAAAATGTAAAAACTTCATCAAAATAAATAAAAAAATTGATGGTTTTATTTTTCCCCAAATTGTTTAATTTACTCAAAGGCTGTGCAGAATTAATGTATGTCGCAAGCCTAACCATCCATTTAATTTTGTCGAATGATTTCAAGGCCACCCTGTACCTATAGTATCCAGCGACTTCTACGCGTACAAAGTTGCGTGGTCTGTTTAGGAATAAATAAATAAAGTGATACGAAGGAGTGAGATGGCTTTTGAAAATGGCGACGACGGTTGCGAAGTTGTTTGATAGTTTTCGATTTAATGTCTACAGTGGTTGTATTGTGTTTAATATCACGTTAAATTAATCAGAAAATGTTCGCGAATGACAGTATGGTGAAATTATTGGAGGATTTATGCAGGATCTGAAGTTTGGCGCTGTAGTCAAGAATTCCGCTACAAGCTCGGGAGTGAACGTGACTGTCGAGCTGCTTCGTCCAGAGTGACGACGCTACGGCGTCTCCTCTGGATGAAGAGAGTAGACTATGAAATCTTGAATGTTCTGTAACATGACATTGGCAAATGATGAACTGTCGAGTCCATTACTTAAATAAATAAATAAAAGGAGTGAGATGACTTATCGTTTCCACCCTAAATATAATAGAATAGAAAATATGTTTATTGCCATACACCAATTACATAAGCTTACAAAAAAATCAATCAAGTAGTAAGTTATAATCCAATATAGTTATGCTAAGTGGTGTGGCAAAAGGTGCATGTTTCAGCTGAGCTGACACCGAGGTGTGCAGCGCTGTGACTCGACATGCACCTCTTCCCTGCCAGAATATATACCTGATATTCGGTATGATAACGAGCTTGAACTAAGATAGCCTAGTGCTGTCTGCCCTTTGAACTATACTAGGGTGGGTGACTGGGTGTGTACGTGTGTAAGGTGGGTGAGTATTTGTGTGAAAGTGTTTGTGTAAAATGGATATAGTAAACAAGTGTATTTGTATATAGATAGTATAGTAAATACCCACCGTTAGTTATCACTGACCTCTGTGTCACAGGTGGAATACTGAGCATACCGCGGGGTCACTGCCCGATCTATTACGTGTGTGGAATTTCACTTTCGATCGGCGCGGGCGCAGACACCGGCCGCTGATTTGTGGGTAGAGGCACCATGTGCGCGAATTTAATTCGGACGGTCTCCAACTGTGAGGATTTCGTTTTTGGTTTATTTCTCTTCAATGATGCCATAATTTTCCTTGAATTGGTGTAAGTAAATGTAAAAGCTTCTGTAAAATTATAACGTACGTAGGCACTTTGGACCGTTCTTATTATCTGCGTCGTAAGAGTTAAAATCGTACTGTAAGTGTTACCATTGATCTGCTGTTGTCCGTACCTACCACGAAACTCGTAACGTAGGTACCTATTCATATTTGTTAAAAATACTTAAAATATTGAGAACTATGAATTGATTAAAAAAATAATGAATGACCAGCAATAGGTAATTAAAACTCATCTCTAGAAAAATCGAAAAACCAATTTCAGATATACTATATTCTAAGCTACAGCGTTAGGGATTGGTTGTATTTGAGTCTTTCCCACACAGGCGCGATCTGCACGCGGCCTGCGGCCAGTTGAAACGCCTGCCCCGCCCCCTTTTCTACCGTCGTTAACGTCCAGTAAGTAGCGGATTGCGGCCTAGGCCTCAGATCGCTACCTACTAGACGTTAAGTTAAGTTGTGTCAGGCTTAATCCCAACCCTCCGTCATAGGGCGGCGAGACGGAACACCGAGGGGTTTTTAGTCTGTAAGAGTCCGACATAACCATCCTCGCCTCCCCGTGGCAAGGAGGTATCATGATATCGAGATGATTTCCCCCCGAAAAAAAAAGACTTAATCCCAACCGCTGTAGCTACGATGTTTTGGTATACTCGCTAGCCAACTTAAATGCTGAAATTCACGATAGTGATACTGTGATAGAGTCTTGTCTTATAAAAGTGCACATGGTCACCCTACTGTTATAGCCGGCTGTCAGTTAGCGATTAATTAGAAGTATGTACATATTTGTGTTTTCGAAAGTCAATGAAAGCTTTTTCATCGATATGTTTGAATATTAATATCGCGCAAACATTTTAAATTGTGGTCGGAACCTGTCGTAACCGAAATTTGGATAAAAATACGCTATTTAAGACAATTCTAACCTAGTAAGTAATTTATGAGAGCTCGGTGGCTCAGTGGTTGGGTCAATAGACTTGCGATACGGAGGTCCCAGTATCGATTCCCAGCCCGAGCAGCCATGTACCAATGAGTTATCCTCGACGAAAACACTTACGTACGTTTACCGAGTGCTCTCAAAACGGTGAAGGAAAACGGTGAAGCATGCCGTGGAAGAAGAAAAAATCTAAGGCATATGAAATCCGCCAATCCGCAGTGGGCCCGCGTGGTGGATCATAGCCCCAGCTCCCTCGATGTAAGGGAAGTTTTGTGCCCGAGCAGTGGGGACATATAAATAGACTGATGATGTTGAAGATATTTATGAATTAATTGACTTGTATAAAAATATACATATATAAACTAAACTAAAAACTACCTATATACTTATATTAAAAATCTTAAGAACTGTCTCATATATACATTATCATTTTCCAAAAAATAACAAATAAATAATAATAATTAAATTGCTACTCAATTCATTCACATATTATACACTGTATATATATCCTAAATTACTATATTTTTTGACTGGCACTCTACGAGACGGCTACATAGCCAGTGTAGGTGTCAGGAACTAGGTAAGATGAATGGATGCACCTTTTACTATGTATAAATGAATATTGCTATAGTATTTAAAATTTATTCGTGCAATATGTAAAGCGTGGTATCAGGATTCCTGTAAGCCTTTATTCAAACAGTTAAAAATCCTTCCGCTTCCATGTCTATATATAAAAGAATTATGTGTTTTCGTTAAACTATATCCTGATCTCTTCAAAAACCGCTATGACGTTATGACAAGGCCGCCAAGGCAACAGTACCTGAATCTGCTTTATCAACCGCGATGCTGCACGTATATGTATAAGAAAAATGTATATAACATGTGTATACTGGTATATAATGCGTTACCCGAGGAAATAAAGATAATACATGACATTAAATTATTTAAATCTAAATTGTACAATTGGTTATTAGATCGCTGTTACTATTCCGTTACCGAATATTTAAATTCCTCTCACTGACATTTTTACTACATGACATTTACATTAATTATTTTTATTTCTTCTGACATTTTTATTGCTTATGTAACTGAAAACTTTGCACGCTTGTATACAAGTAGAATACTGTACTGGACAATGCAATTTACCATCCTGAGATTTCATGTATTCTGGCAAATAAATGATTTGATTTGATATTTATCTAAGTATATATGTATAAATAGCGCTATAGTATCTGAGTTATTTATCTAAGTATATTTAAAAGTAGTATTGTTTTATATAGACTTTGCGTACATTACCTAAGTGTAGTATCTATGTATCTGTTTAGTGTAAATAAATGAATTTGAATTTGATATGTACAATAATAGGTCGGTTGAACTATCCGAATGGCTTAGCATTACAGATAGTTCAACCGATCCCCGTTGTCCGGCAACGTGCCCAAAATGCCGCCAGCATTTCCCCTCTGGATCGCTAGGCTGATCCTATGGCCAGCATTTTGGTTAAATTATTATTATAACAAATGACATCTAAATATTTAATATCGCACTAAATAATCGGACTACATCTTTGCTCCGCCTAATATCAGTACGTAGTCCTATTATTTTTCCAGACCTTCAATATCTCAGTGTCATTCATAACACTTACATACATGACAAACACGCACACACACACACACTCTCCCACATGCACACACAAACATACACACACGTAGATAGACAGACATAGACTCGAAATTTAATTAACCTTTGTTATCTATTTTATATTCATTTTTTTATATATACTATTTGGTACATGTTCAATTGAAATTCATTTTGCGTTGTTATGTAATTGGCATTATATATTTTTATACATGTATTTTTTTCAAATGTAACATGCTGTATCATCATCATCATCAGTCTATTTATATTGCCCCACTGCTCGGGCACAGACCTTCCCTTACATCGAGGGAGCTCGGGCCATAATCCACCACGCGGGCCCAGTGCGGGTTGGCGGATTTCACATGCCTTAGATTTTTTATTTTCTTCTACGACATGCAGGTTTCATCACGATGTTTTTCCTTCACCGTTTTGAGAGCACTCGGTAGATGTACGTAAGTTTTCCGTCGAAAAAAACCGAGGATAACTCATTGGTACATGGCTGCCCTAGCTGGGAATCGAACCTGGGACCTCCATATTGCAAGTCCATTGACCCAACCACTGAGCCACCGAGCTCTCTGGACCGATTATAAACTACTAAAGGTACTGTAGTTTTAGTGCAACGAAGCATTTTTTTAAGTAGGTATAAGTATATCGATTAATCCCGAATGACCAAATGACTCCACGCCAGTTAATGTCGATGTATTTAATAGCATGTGTATAACAACAGATGTTTTGCTTGTTCCCAGGTGTCGGTCCGGCCGTCGGCTGCGCACGCGCCGGCTCGCACGTGACGCGCGCGCAGGACTCCTCGTAAGGTGAGCGATGAGACATCTCGCAGCTACATTGTACGGACAACAGCGATCAATGGTAACACTTGCAGTACGATTTTAAATCTTACGACGCAGATAATAAGAACGGTCCAAAGTGTTACACTTGATCTGCTGTTAGCTGTACATGTCGCAGACGACGCCATTCAACCAAACGTCTTGTTTGATATGATAAAATGACTCCAAAAACATGTCTTGAGAAGAAATGATTTTATAGTGTTAAGGAATATCTGGTATAGGTTATGGGTCCTTTTTAAATTCAAAACGCTGCACATTTATTCCGTGATTGGTAAAATCTAAAAGTAGAAAAGAGTGTGACCAAAGTCGACTCGTAATATTTTAATATTTAATAAGTGTGACGTACGTGGAAGCATTCCAAGGTGTGACCTAAGTCTACTAGGACCAAGGTGGAATAAGCCGTATCATTACATTATAGTAAAACGTTCAGCATCACAGCTGACTAGCCGCTGTAGTGTTGACTTAGTATGATTCTCCGCCACGGCGGCGCTAGTTTCGTTTTGTTAGAAGATGAGCTGATTATTATCTAGTTTATCTTTTAGAGCAAATGTTATTGTGAAGTGCAAGGGTCCGACAGCCGACTCGCACTTGCCGGTTCTTAAAATGATTCATTTATTTAGGTCTCATGTTCAAAATTATTTTAATTTTAATAGATGACGATAAAAATCAACTGTAGTCGCAGACTTTACAAGTACTTACAATGTCGAAAAGTTTAATCAAAGTTTAAGGGACTGCCAAAGCTGTTAAAATCGAAAAGAGACAGAAGGTGTCCCGCAGCGGGCAGAGTGAAGAGCACGGCACAGTGACTTCATATTTTTATTTTTTATTAATTTAGGATGAATTTTGGCAGTCAAATAAAAATATGTCAATATTTTTTTTATAACAAGGCGTCGTATTTATAATACCTTACATTTTGATATATATTATGTATGAATAACTATTTCGGCTTAGACAAAAATACATGGAAGGGGTAGTATGTTTGCGATTTTTTATCGAGCGAAGTTTGTCCAATCGAGTATCGGTATTAATCAGTTTTTAAATATACACCCCAAGATTGCTATATATTTTTTTCAGATATTTAATTTGAGTAGTTAGTGCCGTAGCCTTCGTAGAAAATCTGAAAATCCGCGCACACGATGCCTTAATTCGTCACCAAACATCATCAATATTAAAGAACGGTGTACCTATAAAAGAAAATCGTGAGAGAACTCTGAACTTTCTTTAGAACTAGAATAATATTTGACCTTGCTGTCGCATAGCTTTGTCAATTACAAAAACTCAATCATCAAATCAGCAGTTTTTCTCCGCAAACTAGATCGTGATGTCTCAACCCAAATAGCGACCTCGCTGCGTGGGAGAGTGAGAGAACAGATCAAACCGGCAGCTATGAGACCCATTGTACCATTGTGTGATCTATGTACCTAATTGCTGTGTCGCGGGGCATGCGGCAAGCCGGCGCATTCACGAAATGGCTAGACGGCGATTAATTGCGATTTGCCGGGGTAATTGGGTAACACACATCTTTGCTTTTTCTTTGAATGTTTGTACTAATTCCTTTACTTACATCTCTCTTTATTGGTTGATTAGTAGGTTAATTAATTTAGCCTCTAAGGCTGTAGCCGTAAACATGACTTAATGTTAGGCGGTTTAAAGATTTTCGCTATTTCGACAGTTGCTAAGCCACCGATTTTGTATTGAAAACCGCTGATTAAGCAACTGTTAAACTAACGCTGTTTAACAATCTTAATAGCTTAATCTCTAATGGATTGACATTTGCTAATTGACATTCGCACATGAGCACAAAATTGCCTCGCGACACGTGTAACCTAGAGATATTATCGACTTGGACGCATCTCTTTAATACGGCCCCGCTTCGTCTCTATACGCTCATCGCTGACATAATGTGTCGCTTGCAAATGACAATGTCAGATTCTGCCATGCAAGTTGCGTTTCGAAAAAAACAGCTTAATTAAGAATTCAGAAAATAGTAAGAAATCGAAGCGATTCATTTATTGTTTTTGGTATTCTTCTATAGGAGTTGCGAGAGTAGTAGAAAATGATACTGATTATGATTATGCAATATGAAACCTGTAATAAGTCCCCAACAAAATGATAGGTACAACTTAAATTGTCACGTAGTTTTGTAGGTGGGGCAAAGCTCCATTGAAATGTGGCAATGTCTTTTGTACCGATTTCATGTCTATGGGGTAAGCGGTCTGTGATTCGTTCCGCGTATTCCGGATAAATTCAACTTTCGCCTAAACTCTCTCACGGTTTATAATTACGACATGTTTTGCTTAGGTGCTGTAAAGTAATTAAATAAATTAAAATATGAATAACAGCCTTGTTTTGCTAATCTTTGTAAACTGTTGTTTATAAAGTGATATAATAACTTTTTAATTCAGAATTTGAATTACGCATTATAAATAAATTAGAACATGATGAAAAAATTCTTTCTTTAATTCCTGCCCATGGCAAGAATTTTTTCATCATGTTCTAACTTTTTAATTTTTATAAAAATTAGAAATATTCATGTATTTAAGTAGGTACAGTCGAAGACAGAGACAAGTATACAGGGGGCATCAATAAGGTTGAGATTTTCTCAAGAACTGCTGGACCAATTTTAATAATTCTTTTACAGTACATAGTTTTAACTTTCATCTATCCAACAGTGAAAGAATTATTGCAATAGGACAAGTAGTTTTTGAGAAAATCTCATCCTTAAAAACTCTCCTGTACACCTTTCTCTGTCTTCCACCGTACGTATTTACTAGGGCATACTTTATAAACTCTAAGGCTAGTATTCATAAACGTGATTTAAAGTTACGCTACCTAAACGCTACCTCCTGTCCTTTTCTATCTTAACCTTTTTAACGAAGTGTGAAAGGGATAGCAACACGATTTAAGGGAAGTGACGTTTAACTAGGTTTATGAATAACAGCATAAAATAGCAGAGTTTTATTTCTATGTATGTTCATTAATGGCTGAAGTCGTAGTTAAGTATAGTATCGTGGTTAACCACCACCTCACTATAAGTTATCGCAACGACGTCATGATGTAAGGATTTTCGCTGGATTTCGTCATACAAATACACTTTCAATAATTAATATACCTACTATTGGTTCAATCCTAAATCTGTGTAAGTAATAAATGACATTGCCACATTTCAATGGGGCTTTGCCCCACCTACAAAACTACGTGACCATTTAAGTTACCTATCATTTTGTTGAAGACTTATTACAGGTTTCATATTGCATAATCATAATCAGTATCATTTTCTACTACTCTCGCAACTTCTATAGAATAATAACAAAAACAATGAATAATTTGATTCGATTTCTTACTATTTTCTGAATTCTTAATTAAGCTGTTTTTTTCGACTCGCTAGATGTAAGTACTAAACTGTATTTTAAACCAATAATTTTAAAAAAACGGAGATATTTTTACATTTATTCGTTATCTTGTACATCTAGCGGTTGATGGTGTGGCAGAATGTGGCATTGTCATTTTATAAAACATCAAAAGCCTAGACTTAAAACTGGCCATTTTGAAAAATAACTTTATTTAGAGTGTAGTTGCAGCATCAACAAAAATTCTGAATTCAATACAATACAATTGTAATTGCACTAAGTTATGAGTGCATGCCAGTTCTATCATTGCAACAACGGTCTTTGTTATAATTATATCGCTGTTAGCTAGCTATAAACGTGACTTAAGGGGGCAGCCCCTTAAGTCACGTTTTTTTTTCAGCTGGCAGCAGCTGTCAAACTCAAGCGCGAGACAGAAGATGTCCCGCAGCGGCGGAGTGAAGAGTACGGCACAGTGACTCCTGGACTGGACTCGACAGTTCGTCATTGCCAATGTCATGTTACAGAAAATTCAATATATAATAGTCTTATATCTTCCTCCAGGAGGCCCAGTAGCGTCTTCACCCTGGGTATCCGCGTCTTCATGTCTTCATCCAGAGGAGTCGCCGTAGCGTCATCACTCTGGACGAAGCAGCTCGACAGTCACGTTCACTCCCGAGCTTGTAGCGGGAACTCTTGATTTTTATCAAGAGTTTTATCAAGCTTTTGCTTGAAACTTCAGATCTTGCTCAAATTATCCAATAACTTCACCATACTGTCATTCGCGAACATTTTCTGATTAATTTAACGTGATATTAAACACAAAATAACCACTGTAGAGAATAAAATTTTGCAACTGTCGTTTCCCGCCATTTTCAAGAAAACCTATAGATAGATATTCTATAATGCCATGAGAGAACGGCAAAGGATCTTAGTTCGTACATCCAAGTGTAAAAAAAATCCATTGAGAAGTTTTTTTATATTTATAGGCAAAGGTTGGCAGAAGTATCAATAGGTATCACTCAGAGGTATCATAAGAATCATCATAAAGCTGTATGCACATGCAAATAAATAAAAAATGATTCTAAAGGCTCATGTATATTGACTGGGAAGATTGTTTGCATTGATGGATTGCATGGCACGCCAGACCCTTTGGTCTGTTTGCAAATGTTTTTGCTTACCGCACATTCAGGGGCTTATCGACAAAAGCGATCTCTACCACTCAAGTATCGAATGATTGGAAGAGTCGCGGATATCTTAAGTTGTGTGGTACAAGTGATAATCTGTTAGCGATTTGGAGAGATTTTAATATTACTTTAATTGACTTTGGCATCTACGTGTCGTTTTATTTCCCATCACTAATGTATGCGAATTAATGCCGTTAAGTTATTTCTTTTTTAACGAATTTCAATAAGTTTTTTTATAAATGACGAAAAATTTTAGCTGTGGGCAGGATTTGAATCTGCGACCTTGTCTTTTTGCACTTTTCATCATTTTTTGATCGCCGAGCATGGCATTAAACAAATTCTGAATTTCAAAAATTATCCACAGACGACCTTCAATAACCAGCATCTCTAAAATATCATCACCCATAATTTGAATATGTATCGTGCGTGACCCAAGAGTTTTTACTTGTGAATTGTGCCGGCACCTTGTATTGTTTATATTATAATTGCTATGTTTTTTTAGAACAAGCGAGAAATATTTGCAAACAAGTAATAACAATTAAAATATAAGACATTTCACAATCTGCCACAGTTTGATAGTTGTAAGAGCGAGCTCACGCTAGGCTCATGCTCAGAATTGTGTACTAATCTTGGCCCAGATACCATTTTAAAAAGATAACTACCAATATTATGGATTCAATAATTACTTAAGACAATTTGTAAAATATTGACATACTGAAATTATACTGAAAATAGATGTGTATTATATTACACAATTTAAAATGTAATTATTGCATGCTAACAAGGTAGATTAAATCGCTATAAATACTTTCTAAACCAGAACAAATGCAAACCTATAACCAGCAATAAAAACCTTTGACTTTGAATACACTCACCCCCGATTATTTTAAACAAAAGTCCGCTGTAAACTCGTCGCTTGCGCCGCCTCGCGCAGGAGCGTCGCACGCGCAGTAATCTCCGCCATCGATCCCCGCTAATTGATCACCGCACCTGCCCCCCCCCCCCCCCCCCCCCCGCACACCCCGCCCGCCCCCACACCGTCGCATAGCATTTCTCTGAAACCCTATCTCTTGCAACAAACTAGTTAATATTTACGTATCAGTTTATTTGTCGGCCTTAGGAATTTTATTGGACTGATAGCGACGGATGTTCCTAATTGGAATGGTGCTTGTTAAACACTTTATTTATTTATTTCTAACAGGCACTTTTCTATTCTACTAGCGTATAATAGGCGTCTATAAATGACAATGCCAGATTCTGCCCCACCATCAACCGCAAGATGTACAAGATAACGAATAAATGTAAAAATATCTCCGTTTTAATTCTTAATTAAGCTGTTTTTTTTTTCGAATCGCAACTTGTACAAAACATTATTTTAAACCAATAATTTTAATAAAAAACGGAGATATTTTTACATTTATTCGTTATCTTGTACAACTTGTGCGGTTGATGGTGGGGCAGAATCTGGCATTGTCATTAGAAGCTTTACATTTATTCGTTATCTTGTACAACTTGTGCGGTTGATGGTGGGGCAGAATCTGGCATTGTCATTAGAAGCTTTACATTTATTCGTTATCTTGTACAACTTGTGCGGTTGATGGTGGGGCAGAATCCCCCTGGGCCTGGAGGTGGCGCTCAACAAGTCGGAGGCCATAGTCTTTCACGGACCACGACGAGCGCCGCCCCCAGGAACAGATATCGTGGTGGGTGGAACCTCCATCACCGTCGATAAGACTTTGCGCTACTTGGGCATAGTCCTCGACGGTCGGTGGAGATTCACGGAGCACTTTCGGCACTTGGCTCCCAAATTGGTAGCCACGGCCGGAATGTTGGGCGGTCTCCTACCCAACATCGGAGGACCGGGAGGTAGTTGTCGCCGCCTCTATGCCGGTGTGGTGCGCTCCATGGCGCTCTATGGGGCGCCCATATGGGTAGACGCCCTTAACACCGCAAATCGGAGCCAGCTGCGGAGACCGCAGAGGGCCATGGCAATAAGGGCGGCCCGGGCGTACCGCACCGTCTCTTTCGAGGCGGCGACATTATTGGCGGGCAGCACGCCCTGGGACCTAGACGCGGAGGTCCTGGCGGCGGTCTATTGGAGGGACGCGGATGCCAAGCAGAGGGGCGTCCGCCCACCTCCGGAAGAGATGAGACGGTGGCGAGAGCGGGGCCGGAACCGTCTCTTCCGGAAGTGGGAGCAGAGGTTGGAGAACCCGACTGCCAGCGGAGAGTTGGTGGCCGCCATTCGGCCCGTCCTCAGGGACTGGGTCGAACGTAAGCACGGAGCGCTCACCTTCCACCTGGCGCAGGTCCTCACGGGACATGGTTGTTTCGGTGAGTACCTGTGCCGGGTGGTCGGTAGAGAGCCCACGAAGGCGTGCCATCACTGCGGGGCGGCGGAGGACACAGCGCAGCACACCCGCGCCGTGTGCCCCGAATGGGAGGAGCCGCGCGCGGCGCTAGTCGCGGCCATCGGGGCGGACCTCTCGCTGCCGACCATCGTCCGCGCCATGGTCGGCAGCGAGAGAGCGTGGGAGGCGGTGCTCACGTTTTGTGACACCGTACTTTCACAGAAGGAGGCGGCGGAGAGGGACCGCGAGAACGACTCACTCGCGCTTCCAATTCGCCGCCGGCGAACGGGCCGCCGGCGGTTGGCTTATGCCCACCGCCTGCCGCCCTAACGGGGACCTTCGGGCGGAGGATCGGGGGATCCGCCGTCCGAATAAAGCGGTCCCGAGCTGGAAGGCGCTCCACGTGTTCCGGAGCGCCTTCAGCGGAGAAGGGGGGGCGTTAGGCCCCCCGGAGTCGGGCCCGAAAGGGCACCCGCCGACAGGGCCGCGGTAGTTTTCGAAAGAGTACCCGTGGTCCTGTCCATGGTGGCGGAGGCGGAACACCCCAGGAGTTTTAGTTGGTGCAAGTCCAACATAATCGCCCGTTCCCCCGGACGGGCGGTATACATAATGTATTTCTCCTGGGTAACAAAAAAAAAAAAAAAAAATGGGGCAGAATCTGGCATTGTCATTAGAAGCTTATTTTTACGGTTTCGTACCTCAAGAGGAAAAAAGGAACCCTTATAGGATCACTTTGTTGTCCGCCTGTCTGTCTACCTGTCCGTATGTCTGTCAATACCTATATCTCAGAAACGCGTGGACGGATCAAGTTGAAATTAATACCAAATACTCAGGTCTGCAACCTCATGCAGGGGTGAAAAAATCAACCTTCTACGTCAACGCAATCAAGAGATATCGCTGTTTATATTTGCAGTTGACGCCTGGTATGTCGATGTATGACGTTATCAGCTTCGAAAACGCAAAGATAAGTTTGTCTCTAAATCTAGTTTATCTTTTCGTTAGAGGAAAAGTTATGGTGAAGTTCGCACGGAACCCTCCGTGCGTGAGTCCGACAGCCGATTCGCACTTGGCCGGTTTTTTATAATGTATATCTATGTCTTACTTACAAATCTTACAATACCAGCGACTCTGGAACCACAGGGCCTGTCTAGGGATGACGGCAAAAGGCCGTACGGCGCCACTCTGGTGCCCTGGAGCATGGGACGGACGCTAGTGTGGGACGCCACGTGCGTTGACACGCTGGCTCCGTCCCATGTCCAGGGCACATCCGTGCGGGCCGGCGCCGCCGCCGAGGTTGCCCAGACACTCAAGCGCCGCAAATACTCATGTTTGTCACCTGACCACCATGAGTTTGCGGCGCTTGCCGTGGAAACGATGGGCCCGTGGTCCTCTGACACAAAAAAAATAGTGCATGAAATATCGACCAGGCTGATCCACGCCTCCGGCGACCTGAGTGCTGGCGCTTACCTCTCGCAAAGGCTTAGCCTGGCCATACAGAGAGGTGATGCAGCCAGCGTCCTCGGCACGAGGCCCTGTGGAGGGGAGCTGCACGACGACGTGTGCCTTTTATAATATTTTATTTACTTACCTACCCAATTGATTATTTTAATTTTAATTATTTTAAATTTTATGAATAAAGAATACAGTAATATTACAATAATTATGATTCTCCGTCGGGTCCGACAGGCGTCTATCCATCTTTCACTCGTCACACCTCACGAAAACCGACGTAAGCATTTGAGATGCAAATGATTTGCAGTGATATAATTTCCATTACCAGGTAATGCGCGGTACTTTACCTCGCGGCGGGAATTGTACCTCGACTAGTGTTCGTTTGCTCTTGTAGTTGTAACCACTGTGGTCAAGATGACATTTATTTATTTATTAAAAAAGTATAGCATTATAGTTATATTACCTATTCACTATACATTTCATTTTGTCATTAATTACATCATTATAATATCAATTAAATTATTTCATTATCATGTCTCATTATTTTCTATTATAATATTTAAAGGCTAGTATAAGCACAACAACATTTACATTAAATTAGATCCAATAAATAATAATCAAGTCCACAATAATATTCCAATTATTCCTCATTCATCCATCCTCTCGCAAAACAACAAACATTCCCGGAGTACTGAGTACAGCGGGTCGGCGAACAGGTCGCAATGCGGCGCCGCTGTCAGCAGCTCGTTCAACCGCTCTGGCGCGTTCATAGAAACAAGGTAGCTCTTACGGCTCAGACAGACGAGCGACAGTGCTCGCGACACCAGCTGTCAGCGCGACGTCGACGCCGCGGACGGTCGCAGGGGGTCGCGACTACAGCTTACAACCCTCCGCGAATGGTGTCGCGATCTGTCTGAGCCCTTAGGGTACAATAAAAGATACCTCTAGTGTTAACTACTTAGGTAACTCGTGAAAACTGTATACATTTTTCTCAGGTTTTAGTCGCTCTATAGTTATCTCTTTTTTATTGCAAGTGAGTTATTTTATTTATTTTATTATTGGACTGTACAGATCGTCATTTGCTAATGTCATGTTACAGAATATTCAATATATCATAGTCTTCTATCTTCCTCCAAAGAAGTCGCCGTAGTGTCATCACTCTGGACGAAGCAGCTCGACAGTCACGTTCACTGCCGAGTTCGTAGCGTGACTCTTGATAAAAGCTTGAGACTTCAGATCTTGCTCAAATTATCCAATAAATTCACCATACTGTCATTTGCGAACATTTTCTGATTAATTTCACGTCATATTAAACACAAAATACCCACTGTAGTCATTAAAATAAAAATTATCAAATAATTTTGCAACCGTTGTTTCCCGCCATTTTAAAAAAACCGTCTTGAGAAGTTTCAGGCGACTGAAACTCTCACAGATTCTTCTACAGTCTCTATTACAACAGTTGTAACAATTACGACACGCAAATAGCTATCATCGTCGGCATTGCAGCATTGCACAATAGTGCAGCCGGCGGGCATGACCGCTTCCGCCACGGCTGCGCTCGCGCAATTATGTCATCGAATTGCACTGGATCTTCGTACCTCTGTGGATGCAAATTGTCTTGTTATGGTAGGCTAGGCTGAAGGCTTGTGAAAGCTAAATTACTAGTACGGTCTAACACTGAGAAAAGTGTACAGGTATTTAAGGTTGAGATTATCTCAAAAACTACTTGACATATTGCAAGAATTCTTTCACCTGTTAGATTGTAAAGGAGTTATTAAATTCCGTCGGGTAGTTATTGAGTTTCAACCTTATTGGGGCTCCCTGTGAATTTGGCTCTGCCTTCGTGTATAAATAGTCGACAACATTGTGCAACAAAACGGCTTACCGCTGCGCTTTTCACCACTAGGGCCATGGCGTGATGTGTGGCGAATCTCATCGTCGTCTTTCTGAGCACTTTAGATTTACTTGGCATCAAGCGGATTTCCGACCTGCAGGACCTGTGGTGATAAATGGAGTCCATGAAACGTGTGAATGTGAATATGACACTGGCTAGAATGCGAATGAGTCTTCTGGGATTGGCCTATCCGGAACCAGAAGATTATAGACTCCTTCCCATGAGCTGCATAACGGACCTATTGAGATCTTTAGGGAGGAGGAAGGAGTATAAAGGAAGGGCCGAGAGAGAGCACAAAAGATCCCAATGGGTCGAAGTACCGCCGGATTGAAACCCTATAAGAATACCCAAGTCCACGAATGAGTCTTTTGGGGTTGGCCTATCTGGAATCAGACGATTATAGACTCCTGCATAACGGACCTTTTGAGATCTTTAGGGAGGAGGAAGGACTATAAAAGATGAATGCACAAAATACCCCAATAGGTTGAAGTGCCACACTGGTACCCATCAGGATAAGACAAGACATAGCGGTCTCGTGAGTACGGGTATACCTCATCATTACAGAAATCTAATCATGTTATAGCCAAGTCTCTGGACTTTTGTTTCTCATTCATCCTCCTCCATTTACGGATACAGGTATTACATAAGCGTTCGAGTCGAGATCTAAATTGATCAGCAGGGTTACTTAACGATCCAGTTTAGGTTCCGAATCGCTATTTGCTACAATGACGTTTGACGGTTCAGTTTAGGAACCTAAACTGGATCGCTATAAGAGGTGAGAGAAACCCTGCCAGGTCTCAGGTTTCTTTCAGATAATTTGAGCTTAGAATAGATCATTAGTTCGTCATCGTCGTCGTCAGCATGTATCCGTCCACTGCTGGACGTAGGCCTTCTCGCAATCCTTCCATTGTCTTCTATTTGTGGCCGTACGCATCCATTTCTTCCCACATGTGCGAGAGATGTCGTCAGACCATCTCATCGGTGGTATTCCCACGCTGCGATGTCCCGTGCGTGGCCTCCAAACTGTAGCTTTGTACGTCCAGCGGTCGTCGTCTCTGCGTGCAACGTGCCCTGCCCATCTCCACTTCAGGGAAGCCATCCTTTCCCCAGTATCCACCAGCTTGGTCCGCCGGCGGATTTCTGAGTTGCGGATTAGTTCGAACCTATGATATTCTGAGCCTAACAAAAACCTGTAGCCTCACGCTATGCGAAGCCCATTCATTGCGGGCATTCTTATCACTATCAGTTCGATCTAATATTGTTTGGCGTACCCTTGAACCGTTGGCAATAATTGCATAATATCGAGTTGAATGCGCCATTAGCGGTGGCGAAGTGGCGGTAACAACAATAGGTGCGCGTGCGCCGAACAATGCGCGAGCGACGCCGCGGGCGCAGTGAGCGGACAGGGATGTGGGAAGGAGGATAGGTTCCGGAGCAGTCAGGAAAGCTTGAAGTTGGCTATTGAGAAGTCCGGAGCAGTCAGAAAAGCCTAAAGTTGGCGTCTGAGAGGGTTTTACTGGGTATCCAACATTATGGTCGATTAAAGTTTGAGTAGGATTTTTTTGGAATTACTTATTTTTATTTATTGTCCATAATGAGGTGACTAAACACGTTTATAAGTTATAAAAGAAAAAAAATACTACGTTTTACGCCTAAAATACTCGTAAATCAAGTTGTTTAGGCTGCGGGAAGCCACGTATTAATAGAACAAATGACAATGCCAGATTCTGCCCCACCATCAACCGCAAGTTGTACAAGATAACGAATAAATGTAAAAATATCTACGTTTTTTATTAAAATTATTGGTTTAAAACAAAGTCTTGTACATCTAGCGAGTTGAAAAAAACAGCTTTATAAGGAATTCAGAAAATAGTAATAAAATCGAAGCGATTTATTCATTGTTCTTCTATAGGAGTTGCGAGAGTAGTAGAAAATGATACTGATTATGATTATGCAATATGAAACCTGTAATAAGTCCCCAACAAAATGAAAGGTACAGCTTAAATGGTCACGTAGTTTTGTAGGTGGGGCAAAGCTCCATTGAAATGTGGCAATGTCTTTTTTATGCCAAAATAGCAGTTGGATATTTTATTTATTATAATAATTAGCTTGCTAAAAGTCTCATTATCATCCCGTATCAGTCGACTGCTAGACGTTATGCCTCTCCCAAAGCACAATTATCGGCCTTTTGCGTCCATTTCCTGCCAACCACCATTCGTAGGTCATTCTTTCATCTTTACGATACCTGTCATCATTGTGGCCATTCGGGAATCCGAATCAGTTTTACGACAGATGTGACCGACCAGCCCGCTGCCACTTCAGCTTGCTTCATCATAGCCATTGACATCATCTTCATCATCGCTATGAGCATTTAAAGAGTTTGTTTTTCGTGTCATCATCAGTCTATTTATATTGCCCCACTGCTCGGGCACAGACCTTCCCTTACATCGAGGGAGCTGGGGCCATAATCCACCACGCTGGCCCAGTGCGGATTGGCGGATTTCACATGCCTTAGATTTTTTTATTCTACAGTATGCAGGTTTCATAACGATGTTTCCTTCACCGTTTTGAGAGCACTCGGTAAATCTACGTAAGTTTTTCCATCGAAAAAAACCGAGGATAACTCATTGATAAATAGCTGCTGCTGGGGATCGAACCTGGGACCTCCGTTTTGCAAGTCCATTGACCCAACCACTGAGCCACCGAGCTCTCGACTCTCTATTTTTCGTGTAATTATTGTAAACTAGCTGTACCCCGCAACTTCGTTTGCGTAGAGGAGGAGGATGGAGGAGATCAGGAGGCAGATCTTCTCTGGATCCTTGTTTCCACATCACATACCGCCATGGCTTATAGCCTATGAGCTGTCCGGATATTTCAACCAACTCCTATTGAAACTCCCATCAAAATCACTTAAGTAGTTATGGCGTGATACTTGCATAAACAGACAAAAATTCTAAAAAATTGTGGTTTGGCATCAGTATCGATCCTAAAACACATTACAATTATTCTTTTCAAAAAATATCCTATGTACAGACACAACTTTTTTACAGTCTTATTATATGTATAGATTTCATTGCCATATCTAATGTTCTGACATCTGAGTCCGCCTAGCTGTTAGGGCGTCGGCAGACAATATGCGCGATGTTAGATTGTGCCCATTGTTCGCAACACTAGGTCCTACCAAAAAGAATGCCTCCCTGGACCACACCGGACCATACAGTACGGTGGAACACAGAGAAAGGTGCTTACACCTTTCTCTGTGTTCAGGTATTGATGGCAAAGAAAGAAGACCCTCTATTATTCTATACAGTATTCAGCCTTTCTTGTGTAATATAAATGACAATGCCAGATTCTGTCCCACCATCAACCGCAAGTTGTACAAGATAACGAATAAATGTAAAAATATCTCCGTTTTTTATTAAAATTATTGGTTTAAAATATAGTTTTGTACAAGTTGCGATTCGAAAAAAACAGCTTAATTAAGAATTGTTTTTGTTATTCTTCTATAGGAGTTGCGAGAGTAGTAGAAAATGATACTGATTATGATTATGCAATATGAAACCTGTAATAAGTCCCCAACAAAATGTTAGGTACAGCTTAAATGGTCACGTAGTTTTGTAGGTGGGGCAAAGCTCCATTGAAATGTGGTAATGTTATTTGAATACTACTGGCGGCAAATGTGTAAAATCCGCCACTGGTAGGAAGTACCTTTGTATTCAGGCAATGTGGTGCTGAAGACATTGAATAATTTTGTTCTGTGAATAATTCTTTAGAACTCATCAGCTTTTGATGGCAATTATAATTATGGCTTATATATTCATATCAGATACAAAAAAAACGATATCCACTGATCTTGATTGCAACTTAAGTGTTAATAATCACACTTTCTCATACCACTCTTTACTTATTGTTATTGAGATCGGCTAGCATAATATGATCCCTTCCCTCCCTCTTTATATTAACACCCGTGGAAGTCACAGGGGCTTATAATGAAACCTTTAAAGCCCAAGATAATCTGGTAAGGATGATCTTTAACTCTTTTGTGTGTTCTGTGATTTTTAATCACCGCCACTTGCAATGTCATGGATAGCTTTGTACTTAATACTATTTTTACTTAAGTTCTATGCCTCTACAAATAGAGTTCAGTGTCGTAACCTTTAATTTGAGTTGTTTTATTCCAAGATTATTGCAATGAGTAGACGTTTTTAGGTCTTTTGTGAGAGAAAATTACACCTCGTTTTAATTATCGGACGCGATGCGGCTTTTAGCTGAGGTCAAGAATAAGAGGAAATACGTAACGAAATGTATAATCATCTTTTACGTAATTATTATCGAGATAACTTTATTCTTATGTAAACTTTGCGAATTTTTTCATACTTTGAAATTATGAAACGCGTTAAGAAAATAGTGAAAAAAGAGCACGTCTATCCACGGTTGACAAATTAGATGACTTAGACAAATGTGCCATAAGAAGGAAAGTTCAATAAAAAAAAATTCAACTTTCCTTCTTATGGCACATTTGTCCAAGTCATCTAATTTGTCAACCGTGGATAGACGTGCTCTTTTTTTCACTATTTTCTTAACGCGTACGTACTATAGTAAAAAATCGCCCAGTGGCAACCCTATTATCTTATCGGCGCATTATCCATGTGTTCAATTTAGTCACCTCTTGTGTTGGACAAACTTCGCTCGATAGAAAAAAAATCGCAAACATACCCCTTCCATGTCTTTTAAATTGAAAATTATGTCTAAACCGAAATAGTTACTCATACAAAATATATATCAAAAAGTAGGGTACAGTCGAAGACAGAGATAAGTATACAGGGGGCCTCAATAAGGTTGAGATTTTCTCAAAAACTACTGGACCGAATTTAATAATTCTTTTACAGTTACAAAATTTTAACTTTTATCTATCAAACCGTGAAATAATTTTTTCAAAAGGTCAAGTAGTTTTTGAGATAATTTCAACCTTAAAAACTCTCCTGTACACCTTTCTCTGTGTTCCACCGTACTAATAAACGGGAACTTGTTTAAAAAAAATCTGAATTATGTTGGCGTATTTTTACTTCCCTGACAAAATTCATAAAAATACGAATATTGAGTCACTGCGCCGTGCTCTTCACTCCGCCGCTGCGGGGATCTTCTGTCTCACTCTTGCTTTTGACAACCATATAAAGGTCTCACGCAACAAAGTTGCATTACCTATGTAACTCCGTTTGTCCGTCCCGTCTATTTGTGTGTGACATTTTAAATAATTACTCCGTTTGCAAGATTCCCCATTGTTTTTCACAAAGCAACAGTATACTTAATTGTAATGTGGAAAAATAATCGTATATAATCGCACTCGCTCATGATTATACAAAAAAATTCTAAATGTCTGGGTTCAAAATTATTATACCGGTCGGAAATAACTTTTGAGAGGGTTCTCTTGAAAATGGTGGGAAACGACATTTTTTATTTATTTGCATGTGCATACAGCTTGTCTGAGGCTTTATGATGATTCTTATGATACCTCTGAGTGATACCTATTGATACTTCTGCCAACCTTTGCCTATAAATATAAAAAAAACTACTTACTGGATTTTTTTTTACACTTGGATGTACGAACTAAGATCCTTTGCCATTCACTCATGGGATTATGGAATATCTATCTATAGGTTCTCTTGAAAATGGCGGGAAACGACGGTTGCAAAATTATTAGATAATTTGTATTTTATTGTGTGGTTATTTTGTGTTTAATGTCACGTTAAAATTAATCAGAAAATGTTCGCGAGTGACAGTATGGTGATGTTATTGGATTATTTGTGCAAGATCTGAAGTTTCGTGCTATAGTCAAGAGTTCCCGCTACGAGCTCGGGAGTGAACGTGACTGCCGAGCTGCTTCGTCCAGAGTGACGACGCTACGGCGTCTCCTCTGTAGACTTGGACTTTGGAAGAGGGAACTATGACTTGAATATTCTGTAACATGTAATTGGCAAATGACGAACTGTCGAGTCCATTAATAAAATTAAAATAAATAGACATACGTATTTTTTAGTTTTATTATTTTATTATTATTATTTATTTGGCATTAAGTCCGCCTGTACATTATATGTGTATAAAGAATAAATAAATAAATTATTTCGCAACCGTCGTTTCCCGACATCGTTTAGTATAATAATAATTTGCAATAATGACTCATTATAGTCCTAATTCTAAAATAATTTATATTATATTCTAAGTAGAGGGAGGGAGGGAGGGGGGGGGGGGACTCCGCGTAATATACTTACATATTATATTAAAAATTAGAACTCCCCATCGGCATACAAACCATACGTGGTTTCGCCTAATATGGGAAAGTATAAAATTGAAAAAAAAAAAGTCTATTTATAATAATAAGAGTATCTTGATACGCACTGATTATCATATTGGCGACACACAATGTATCAAGTGCCGCCTGCGCCTACGCAGCTCGTGTGAAAGCGCTGACCAATCGCTATGCAGATATCATGCCAGTTTTTATGGACTTTGATTTACAATCTTTCTCTTTCTTGTTTGTGATTATGACACTGATTTATCGTTGCGTTTTTTATACAACGTGGAAGTACTTCCTATAGACCATAATAGGCTGGTTGACTCATTTTTTTATTGCATCAATCAACTCTCATGCTCCTGCTGAAGGGAACTGTGAAATCAGTTTTGCGATATCTCAATTAATACCGAAGATATTAATCAATTTAGTCAAGTGGTGGGGGGATGCTTCATCTCTTTTTAGCAAAACTGTCTTTAGTATGAACTTTGTATGTACCACGGTATGACGTCACAGCCACAATACGTCGTGTACTGTTTCTGTCTCTTTCTAACACAACTTTTCTAAATGCTTGTATTTACTTCATTTTTAAACTAATTTCAATTTTGATTTCACAGTTGACCATGAATTTGTGTCTATTTTGTAATAATAATGAAAAACATTTAATTTTCGATACTTGTCAACTAGTCTATTTTATGTGGTTATTTGACGACGGTCAATAGAGAATCAAGCAATCAAGGTAGAGATTTTCTCAAAAACAACTGGACCGAATTTAATAATTATTTTGCAGTTAGGTTTAAGGGCCTTCCATGAGCCAACTAGCGCCGCCAATCTTAAAAAAATAATATCTTCCAACATAATCAATTTGATTAAAAAAGCTATTTACGAAATGTTTATTACGATAAATACTATTTTTTATATGCTTATTTATAACGTGATTCAATGTCGGTAAGTTGTAGTTCGCATAATTGCGAAAAACGGCCGTTTTTGGCACATTTGTGAACTACAACTTAGCTTGTTGCAATTATGCCATGTATTGTATATTGAAAAATAGTATTTATCGTAATAAACATTTTGTAAATAGCTTTTTTAATAAAATTGATTATAGTGGAAAATATTATTTTTTTAAGATTAGCGGCGCTAGTTGGCTCATGGAAGGCCCTATAATCTTTGTGCTGACACTTTAAATCCACTGCCTCGCTTCACGCAGGCGCGGGCCACGCCGCCGCCGGTTACGTCACAGCTAGCCCATGGGAAAATGACAGCGAAGAGTTGTTTTTTCCTAGTGTCGTAATAACGATGGGACTACAGCGATGGGCAGCATTTGCATATTATTGGTCAATTGTTCAATTGAAGTGGGAAATGACATTGCCACATTTCAATGGAGCTTTGCCCCACCTTCAAAACTACGTGACCATTGAAGCTGCACCTATCATGTTGGGGACTTATTACAGGTTTCATATTGCATAATCATAATCAGTAGGAGTTGCGAGAGTAGTAGAAAATGATAACAAAGGCAGTGAATAATTCGCTTCGATTTCTTACTATTTTCTGAATTCTTAATTAAGCTGTTTTTTCGACTCGTTAAACTTTATTTTAAACCAATAATTTTAATAAAAAACGGAGATATGTTTACATTTATTCGTTATCTTGTTCATCATGCGGTTTATTGTGGGGCAGAATCTGGCATTGTCATTTAGTTATTATTTGGCAGTTCTAAGATTGTCTATGGGACAACTTAAATTATGTCGATTTAAACTGGTCTACGTGGTTATTTTGTGTTTAATTTCGTGAAATTAACACAAACGCTACATTTTCTGATTAATTAACCGTGGTTAATTAATCAGAAAATGTAGCGAATGACAAGACAATATGGTGAAATTATTGGATGCAACACTTATGCATGCTTGGGAGATGCCTCCGTCCAGTAGTGGACTGATACGAGCTGATGATGATGACATTCCTAATACACGGAATATCTGCACGTAGACTATCGAATCACACGCAGGAAATTCTAAATTGACCACCCGGAAGCCTCGGCCGTCTTCGCCTCAGCTCGCTTCCCACGGGGCGGCGCGGGCGCATCAAACTAACCGAATAGATTTGGATGATGATGAAAACTAAGCCTGAGTTTAAACGTAAGCTTTATGAGTGGCTTGTGGACGAGGGTTTTTACAGTATAAATGACTACTTCAAATATAAAAAAATATTGTGAATGTTCTAAGTACTTGTAAAGATTTTAATAATATAGACATTTATTCAAATAACAATAAAATCCTAAAAATAACTATCTTAAATAATACTAACCTAAAAAAATATAAACTAAACTAAAAACTATATATACAATAGGTCGGTTGAACTATCTGAATGGCTTAGCATTACAGATAGTTCAACCGATCCCCGTTGTCCGGCAACGCGCCCAAAATGCTGGCGGCATTTCCCCTCTGGATCGCTAGGCTGATCCTTTGGGCGAAATACAGGCCAGCATTTTGGTCACGTGTGGACTCCACGAGCCGCCCCGACAGATCTTTATAGATCTCCATCGCTCCCGGCCCCCACGGACCCAGCGTCTCTACCCCAAACGGCACTTAATAATTTAATAATTATGTACCTATATGAAATCAATAATTTTACAGGAAACGACGGTTGCGAAATTATTTGATAATGGTGCTAATTCTGAAAGTACTTTCAGAATTAGCACCATTATCAAATAACACATTGTAATTGTACATATTGTTTTGTATTTCTGTATTGTAATTGTTTGTGTCTTTTATGTACAATAAAGTGTATTTGAATTGAATTGAATAATTTCGCAACCGTCGTTTCCTGCCATTTTCAAAAGAGTAGGTTATAAAATCTTCCCTCTACAGTACCTATGCCATAAAAATATGGAGATAAAACAACTAATTGTCCTGCAGTACAAAGGTCCACATAAGTAAGTACTTGCGCTCACTTGAGGTGCAGAGTAGTCGCACCGGCTCGCCTTGGCCAAATTCCTCGATCTCCACTCGGTATCGGGCCCATAAATACTCTAACGTAGACATCGCTTGAGTATTTATGAGCGAAGGCCTACATCTCATCGATATGGTAGATGGGCCTTTATCGACCAACGAGCTTTAGAAAACGTGGCTAGCAATGACAATGCCAGATTCTGCCCCACCATCAACCGCAAGTTGTACAAGATAACGAATAAATGTAAAAATATCTCAGTTTTTTATTAAAATTATTGGTTTAAAACAAAGTCTTGTACATCTAGCGAGTGGAAAAACAGCCTAATTAAGAAATCAGAAAATAGTAAGAATTCATTGTTTTTGTTATTCTTCTATAGGAGTTGCGAGAGTAGTAGAAAATTATACTGATTATGATTATGCAATATGAAACCTGTGTTTTATAGGTTGTAAGACCGAGCTCAATAACTCAAAATGGTATAATAAGTGTTCCAATCATTGATCTTCTATAAACAACTAGATTCTTAATAAAACAATTTAAAAACGTCCAAATAAGGGTCCATTGTTAACGTCCAAATAATGTCCAATAAAACAAATGAGGGTCCATTCATCCGTTTGGACCTTCCGTATCTACTGTGTATCTAGTTGTTTATATGAGATCAATGGTTCCAATGGAAAAAGGTACGTTTTTAGACTAAATAAGGCGAGTCCATGTGCAATAATGAATGAATAGTATTGAATAGTTGTATATAACTAGTTAGGTATTACGTAGTTTAGTGGGAACTATAGTGGACAAATACTCATTGAATTGTGATCGTAATCTCATTTGAAAGGATTTTGCGTACAAATTCCGGTAAGGTCACTAAGTATATTAAAAAAAATCAAGAAATCCGCATTTTTATATTCATTTGCCAATTAGGCAACCTCACAAACATTGAGAGAGAGATATTTATAGTAAAATTAAATAATTAATTAATTAGTTTTTAATGTATTTTTAAGTAGTTTAGTTTTATTATAGTTGTGTAAGATTTGTTGAATAAAGTTAATTACGTAAAATTAAAAGTAATTTAAATAGAATATCACATAAACCTTTAATCTTTTAAAATATGTGAGCTGCTGAGAGATTATTTTTTTAAAAACTTAGGGTACCGTGCCTCTGAAGGAATAAAAGGAACCCTTAAAGAATCACTTTGTTGTCCGTCTGTATGTCTGTCAAGACCTATATCTCAGAAACGCGTGGACGAATCAAGTTGAAATTAATACCAAATACTCAGGTCTGCAACCTCATGCAGCCGTGAAAAAATCAAACTTCTACGTCAATGCAATCAAAAGATATGGCCGTTTATGTCGCATTTTCTCGCATATTTGTATGAAAACGCAAAAAATTCAAAAACCTACTTCACGTTGATCATGAAATTAGGCAAGAAGCTCTTATATCAAGATCAAGTAAAGGAAAACATCCGAAAACTGTAAATGACATTGCCAGATTCTGCCCCTCCATCGACCGCAAGATGTACAAGATAACGAATAAATGTAAAAATATCTCCGTTTTTATTAAAATTATTGGTTTAAAATAAAGTTTTGTACAAGTTGCGATTCGAAAAAAAACAGCTTAATTAAGAATTCAGAAAATAGTAAGAAATCGAAGCGATTTATTCATTGTTTTTGTTATTATTCTATAGGAGTTGCGAGAGTAGTAGAAAATGATACTGATTATGATTATGCAATATGAAACCTGTAATAAGTCCCCAACAAAATGATAGGTACAGCTTAAATGGTCACGTAGTTTTGTAGGTGGGGCAAAGCTCCATTGAAATTTGGCAATGTCTTTTGACGTAAAATGTCACCTCATTTTTTTTACAAACTTATGGTTAAGTTGCGTTGCACGGAAGCACTTATCATTGGCACCTTTTCTTTGCAAAGAGTAGATGTAAATTCTAAATATATCTTGCAATAAAAGATATGATTCCGATTCTAAGTATTACGAGCATACACCTGTCGGTACTGCGCAGGTAGGTAGGTATGTGGCAATATCGCAATGTTGTAAAACAATATCGACCGGTTATATTATCGATTGTACGTAACATTTAAACGTTACATTAACATAATCAATGCGTGTTACCTGCATACCTGAGCGAAGGTAACAATCTTACAAAAATAACAGGTGTTTATTTATTATTATTTATTTATTTTATTAATGGACTCGACAGTTTGTCATTTGCCAATGTTATGTTACAGAAAATTCAATATATAATAGTCTTCTATCTTCCTCCAGGGGAGTCGCAGTAGCGTCTTCACCCTGGGTAGCCGCGTCTTCATGTCTTCATCCAGAGGAGATGCCGTAGCGTCGTCAGTCTGGACGAAGCAGCTCGACAGTCACGTTCACTCCCGAGCTCTAGTCGGACTCTTGAATCTAGCTCTAAACTGTAGATAAAGACTCTTCTGTAGACTTATTTTCTCTGGACTGTGCAGTCGGAGACAGAGATAAGTATACAGGTGGCCACAATAAGGTTGAGATTTTCTCAAAAACTACTGGACTGAATTTAATAATTCTTTTACAGTTACATAGTTTTAACTTTTATCTATCTAACAGTGATAGAATTATTGCAATAGGTCAAGTAGTTTTTGAGAAAATTTCAACCTTAAAAACTCTTCTGTACACCTATCTCTGTGTTCCACTGTACCTGCGTATTTATCGAAATCTTCGAATAGGTACATAATAAAATAAGTAGAGTCACGTACTCGTATGACAAAAACTTTTACTTTAACCACAATTCGGGGAGAACAGACGTCGTAAACAAGAAAGCAAGCATGAAGGAAATTGCGCAACGAACATCTTGACATACGTTTTGTTGTAGGTACCTGTGTCCCAGAATATGATACGAAGCAGAAAACGCAAGCCACTACGCCTTGAGGCAAGAAACTTGATATGACACAAGGAAAAAGTGTTAAGGGCCTTCCATGAGCCAACTAGCGCCGCCAATCTTGAAAAAATAATATCTTCCAATTTAATCAATTTTATTAAAAAAGCTATTTACAAAATGTTTATTAGGATGAATACTATTTTTCAATATACAATACATGGCATAATTGCGACAAGCTAAGTTGTAGTTCACAAATGTGCCAAAAACGGCCGTTTTTCGCAATTATGCGAACTACAACTTACCGAAATTGAATCACGTTATAAATAAGCATTTAAAAAATAGTATTTATCGTAATAAACATTTTGTAAATAGCTTTTTTAATAAAATTAAATTGGAAGATATTATTTTTCAAGATTGGCGGCGCTAGTTGGCTCATGGAAGGCTCTTAAGTACTATTTTTCGCCAAAAACCTGTGACATTGACTGGACTTGATCGCTAGTAAAAATCGTTGCGGCTAGCCCTCTAGGGCCGGCTATTTACATAAGATGTTATTCATAAACTTAGGTAAACGTCACTTCTATTAAATCGTGTTGCTATCCCTTTCACACTTCGTTAAAAAAGGTTAAGATAGAAAGGAACAAGAGTCCTATACGGTGGCACTTTAAAGCGCTACATCGTTGTCAAATGCAGGAGTGTGAAGAGCACAGCGCAGTGCCTCAATATTCGTGTTTTTATGAATTTTGGCAGGGAAATAAAAATACGCCAACAAACATCCGATTTTTTTAAACAAGCTCTCGTATTTATAGTACCCTACATTTTGATATATATTTTGTATGAGTAACTATTTCGGTTTAGATATAATTTTCGTTTTAAAAGACATGTTTGCAATTTTTTTTCTATCCAGCGAAGTTTGTCCAATCGTCTATCGGTATTCATCAGTCCCTAAATATACACCTCAAGATTGCTAAACATTTTTTTCAGACGTTTAATTTAAGTAGTTAGTGCCGTAGAAAAACTGTAAATCCGCGCATACGAAGCCTTAAATCGCGTTCATGAATTCGCGCCATAAAGTCATCGTCACAGCTTTGGTTTGTTTTTATTTCTTTTACTGACACATGGCCACTACACTCAGCTTTCGCCGAAACCGATGTTGATTGGCAAGTCACCTTTACAACGAGGATAAGACAACATGTCACGACGACACACCCGAATATTGCGCAACAAAGCCGCCGCCGCCGCGAGCTCCCAAAATACCAAACATTGCATCAGTGAGGGAAAAGTGATATTGCAGGTGTCACAATCATCATTTCCCATGTGCTTTATTGTCTGTCATACTGCGGTGGAGAGAGTTCCAACCAAACAAATATTTTTTAAAAAGATATTGCCACATTTCAATGGAGCTTTGCCCACCTACAAAACTACGTGACCATTTAAGATGTACCTATAATTTTGTTGGGAACTTATTACAGGTTTCATATTACATAATCATAATCAGTATCATTTTCTACTACTCTCGCAACTCCTATAGAAGAATAACAAAAACAATGAATAATTCGCTTCGATTTCTTACTATTTTCTGAATTCTTAATTACTTAAGCTGTTTTTTTCGACTCGCAACTTGTACATAACTTTAATTTAAACCAATAATTTTAATAAAAAACGGAGACACTTTTACATTTATTCGTTATCTTGTACAACTTGCGGTTGATGGTGGGGCAGAATCTGGCATTGTCATTTTAATTACACATTTACTTTCATCCTTTTCTCTACCGTCATCCCTTCAATCTTTCATTCAACAACTTGAATGAATTCGTAGATAATTTTATTTTTGAACGTTCCCTTCGTGTCCCAATCTAACCTCATCGTTAGCCTTTGTAGAAATAGGAACACTTTAGGGCCTAAAGGTGCTCCCTCACCGGGAGCATTCGCGTGTAATGTAACGTTACAGATTCGAGCATTACATCAGTGAGGGAGAAAACCAGCGTCAGTCAGGGAGGTAGTATTGTAATGTAATGCTCAAAGTCGAATCTGCAACGTTACATTACACGCGAATGCTCCCGGTGAGGGAGCACCTTAAAGCCAGTTATCCGACGATGTTTAAAGTCTAAGAATAGCAATATTCGTTGACTTTACAAAACTTCAGAAGGCCACGATTCTCGGATTCTTAGAAATAGCTGGACTCGGTATTTTTTGCCGCGACACACGTGGTCGTCATAAATCTTTACAAATTATCTCGCAAAATGATACCATAATACACCTTTAACTCCGTTCTGTCCCAACATATCTCACTGCAAAAACGACGTAATTATTTTTTTCCATACCACTCTACCAACATACTTATCCTGAGACAATAAAACAGTAAATCTGCCTTCATTTAACTACCATTAGTGGGTCTTGCTCTATTTTTGCGCTCTACTAGGAATTTTTAGACAGCGTCATAAACACCTTTTAACATAGTGCCGGGGCAGTCTTTTCCATTGGCCACACTGGGCAGTAACCAGGGCCCCGCGATGGGGGCCCTAGTTCCTATCAGATTACTGATTGATTTTGATTTATAAAAGCCTTTATTTGTCATAAAAATTAACAATTACAATATTTAGTGTAAATTATAATAATCCTAGCATGTAATATCCTAATGACAAATTGTTTATTTCTAAGAGAAGTTTCCTATTTTTAAACTTAGGCTATGATTATACATACTTATACGAATTGGTGTAGGTAGATTACTTAACAGAGTTACTTATTTTTATGCTAACTTAGTTAGTTGGCATTTAGTTCCAGGAAATAGCCAGATTACTAATGATAATCTGGCTATTTACTAATGATAGCCGCATCAGTTGGTGGTTCGTAGAACTAGAAAAGCTTCAGTTTCTAGTTCTATAAACGCTTCAGTGTTAGCGAAATTCGATTTATAACCAAGTGAACAGTTGGCGAACTTTTGAAAAATCAGAAATTGTTGATTTCGTTCAAGTTGTTGAGGTATCGGCGGGAGAGAGCAGGATAAATATATTTATTGTGCTAAAATTCTAGGATAGCTAATGATTCCTACTTGCTTGGTCTTCTCTGTGGCTGCGTAGTGACCTACCTACAAGGCGATTCTTTAAAAAAAATTATGTTTGATGTAGCTGATAGCGATTACTCGTATAATCATTGTAATTATACTGTATTATGGTGCAATAAAGTGTGTTTATCTTATCTTACCTATCAGAGAAGATTTATAATTTGCTGTCTGTGATATATTTGTACTTTTATATTCCTATTTAATGAGGTTTCCCATTGTAAACAAATCTAATGTGACTGTGTGTAATAATAGTTAAATAAAATGTAGAATTTACTCTTTTTGTCTGTTTCAGTAAAATAGTTATCTGGGGGGCCCCATTATCCTATGTGGCCAGGGCCCCCAATAGGTTAAAGACGGCCCTGTTGGGGCGATTTTTAGCCGCTTTATATCTATTTTAAGGTGGCCTTTAACAAATGAAGATAAGGGTTAATTATTTTAATGGTTTGTGCTGAGTTTAAATTAGCGCACGTATCAGAGCGGTGGCGGAATTAATGCTTTGAGCTTCAAGATAGGGTTTGCTAATTGTGGTGAAGTGGAAAAGGTAGCATACGTTTTTTTACACGGCTACCGAATGGAGGATCGAGTGTAGGTCCTTTGTGGCGTCATGTAGGCCTGGTGGATTGTGATGTTAAGATTCGTCTTGATCATTGGGTTTCTTATCATTTTAGGCGAATAAATTTTTTTTGGGTTTTAAAAATAAACACCAAACTCAAAAAGTCGTGAAACAAAAGTTGTTCAGTTACCGATACTTAACACACGCCCTTCGGCTTCATATGCCCTTTCCATTACATCCTGTATAGGTACATAGTTTGCAACGTTTTAGCTGCAGTTGAAAAAACTTAATAACTACAGCTAATCTTTTCTTTCCGTGTACGCTGCATAGACACATTCTGACCTTCCCAACACCCCAGTGACCTAATCCGGGTGCCCGGGCCACCTGTCAGCGGTGCCGGGTTCGGCGCGGGTCAGATCATGACGTGCAGTGTGTAATCGAACGCCTGCGCCTGCGCACCGCCCCGCCCACATGACCCAGTGGTGAATTAGACCCTGGGAGTGAGGATCGTGGTTATTTATTTTATTGATGGACTCGACAGTTCGTCATTTGCCAATGTCATGTTATAGTATGAAACACATGACGAAACTTACGTATGAAAAAGCAAAAAAATAGGTACTTCCCGTTGACGTATAATCATGATAATTGGCAAGAAGCCAGGTCTTACAGCACAAGTAAAGGAAATAATTCGAAAACTGTAAATGACAATGCTAGATTCTGCCCCACCATCAACCGCAAGATGTACAACATAACGAATAAATGTAAAAATATCTCCGTTTTTTAAAAATTATTGGTTTAAAATAAAGTTTAACGAGTCGAAAAAACAGCTTAATTAAGAATTCAGAAAATAGTAAGAAATCGAAGCGAATTATTCATTGTCTTTGCTATCATTTTCTACTACTCTCGCAACTCCTACTGATTACGATTATGCAATATGAAACCTGTAATAAGTCCCCAACAAAACGATAGGTACAGCTTCAACGGTCGAAGTTTTGAAGGTGGGGCAAAGCTCCATTGAAGTGTGGCAATGTCATTTCCCACTTCAATTCAACAATTGACCAATAATATGCAAATGCTGCCCATCGCTGTAGTCCCAAACCAACCAAAGTCTTGTACATCTAGCGAGTCGAAAAAAACAGCCTTATTAAGAATTCAGAAAATAGTAAGAAATCGAAGCGAATTATTCATAGTTTTTGTTATTCTTCTATAGGAGTTGCGAGAGTAGTAGAAAATGATACTGATTATGATTATGCAATATGAAACCTGTAATAAGTCCCCAACAAAATGATAGGTACAGCTATAATGGTCACGTAGTTTTGTAGGGGCAAAGCTCCATTGAAATGTGGCAATGTCTTTTGTAATTACATCCCTCCAAAAATATTTTTTTGTGTTTATATTTGCAGATGATCAACTAATCAGGAGTATGTCGATGTATGGACATAATATTTTGATAATGGCAAAGATAAGTTGGTCTCTAAATCTAGTTGTATCTTTTCGTTAGAGCAAAGTTACGGGGTTAAGTTGCGTTGCACGGAAGCCTCGGGGCGCGAGGCAGACTTACACTTGGCCGTTTTTAAAACTTCGTGCCCTCAACAACTTTACCTGTTACAAACAAATTGCCTCTCGATTGCCTAATTAATATCTTGATAACTATAACTAGTATTTAAGTGCCCTAAGTCACTATTATACGGACAGTATTTATTTGGTTGCGATATAATGCCGGGTCCGGCGTCGAACCCAGTAATTTGTGTAGGCTGTGGGCACGGCCGGTCACCAAATGTACCTCTACCTAGAGTAGGGCGCGGCTCTATTAATCAATGTAGAGCCTTTAGGGTTGTTGAGTTTCGCAAAAATGTTTAGCTATTCTAGCAATTGAATTATAATTTGAATTAAATAAGTGATAACTTTTAAATTGGCGCTTCGCCATTCCGTGGCACGCTCTATTTCATCACAGCCACCGTGATATCGTACCCAGGTCGTGAATTTTGTCTCCATATTCGTCTTAGGGACGGTAGCTACATCTATTCAGTAATTGTGCAATTACTCAAATTCATTTTAGAATTAAAACTATAGTGAGCCATTACTACAAATTATTATATATAAACGGATATCACTCACTTATATTGTTAAAGTCGGCAATTAGACCGACAGTTCTAATCGGTCGAAACTGTCGGTCTAATTGCCGACTTTAACAATATAAGTGAGTGATATCCGTTTATATATAATAATTTACTCAAATTCATGTCTAACATTGCAGTTACAAATCATGTTTTTAATTGATGACGCGTTCCTTTTTCATATGTTTTGATATTTGCGTATGCGCTATTATGCGAAACGAAAATCTAAATGATAAATGGAGAAAAATGGCGGAATGGCATGGAATGGCGAGGTCCCTGGTTCGAATCCCGGTCGTGATGAAATTTTTTCTTTTCGTTTCGCATACTATACGACGAACCGAAAATAAATCTGTGATAAATTGATAATGCCAATCAAGGTTGGCTGACTAGCGTATGTTTTAATGGAGTTAATATTTAATGTTTAATTTTATTTAATCGTATTTCAATCTTCTATTATTGTAATTTTCTCTTATCCGTCTACATTACCTATTTGTATTTTGGGATTATTACCTGAATAAAGTAACATTACATTTAACTTCCCTAATTTTTATGTTCATTTTTAATATTGTAAATCCGTCATTGGCAGTATGTTATGACTTAAACTGAAATGTAATTTATGTAAGTGCTGTGGATTTTGTTATGATGAATATCAAAACATATTCCCAAATTGTCTATCTACCAAAATTGGCAACCCACTGAGTAGTTGCCCAGCCGTGTCAGTGTGGGAACATTTCGGTTGAGCTCGGTGCGCGCGCGCAGGCAGGTGCGCGTGAGTCGGCCGGCCTTGCGCCGCTCTATTCCATCCGCGGCGACACGCCCACGGACAGATATCACGGCGAATAACATCTGTATTAAGCGCTATACTCATAAGCTGAAGTTCCTCGCGAATTATAATAATTAAGTAATGTAATTGTAAGTATTTTTAAAGGACTATAATAAAATCCAATCTGCTCCGGTATTCTATTTATTTATCCAAGACATTTATAAACAACATTCACAATTAAAACCCCGTCACAATCATCCACCAACCTTCATGACACCTCTTTTTTTCACCCATCTCCCTCGGAGAGGCAAAGCTTCGAGGCCAATCAGCCTAACATTATTAGTGGCCAGTGTCAAATACAATATTAGAGGTATTTATTAAATTATATTATTATTATTTAAATGGAAATCATCACAGGACAAAATCTTTATTAGGATAAATACTATTTTTAAACGCTTATTTATAAGCCAAAGCCATAGGACGAAAGTGCTAGTGGCGTAGGTTTTAATGGACTAAGCTATTTATGTGTTATTACTGTGACGAAGGAATTGTATTTTATTGTTGGCATATTTTTATTTTTATTTACATATGTGATTTTAAATAAGTACTTAATATTAATATTTACTTGCACTCCAGAAATAATGAATTCAAGACCACCCTGTATATACACAGTGTATATTACCTGACGTATAATATACACGGTGCATTCGACAAAAATTAATTGGATGGTTAGGCTTGTGACATACATTCAAATTCAAATACACTTTATTGTACATAAAAGACACAAACAATTACAATACAGAAATACAAAACAATATGTACAATTTTGGCGGCCTTATCGCTAAAAGCGATTTCTTCCAGGCAACCAACTGTTGATGGAATTTAGCATAGTAAAGTGAAAGAGGTAGAGGTAGAAATACAAGAAGAATAAAATGAAAAATAATTGAAAAACAAATGGTATTTACAAAGAGCAGGAGTATACATTATATTTATATAAATAATAATACAATAAATTGTAAATAATAATACAATAAATTATAAATAATAATACAATAAATTACATACACTACATATACGACGTACATATACTACCTACATACTAATTTGTCCTATCATAAATAAATATATTACAAATATTAAAAAAAAAAAAAATACATGTGAAAGAAAATACATTAATTCTACGCAGCGTTTAAGGCTTCGTATGCGCGGATTTACAGTTTTTCTATAAATGCTCTAACTACTAAAATTAAACGTCTGAAAAAAATATATATCAATCTTGGGGTGCCTATTTAGAAACTGATGAATACCGATACACGATTGGACAAACTTCGCTCGATAGAAAAAAATCGCAAACATACCCATGTCTTTTAAAATGAAAATTATATCTAAACCGGAATAGTTATGCAAAATAAATATATATCAAAACGTAGGGTACTATAAATACGAGAGCTTGTTTAAAAAAAAAAAATTGTTGGCGTATTTTTATTTCCCTGCCAAAATTCATCCAAAATTCATAAAAATATGAATATCGAGGCACTGCGCCGTGCTCTTCACTCCGCCGCTGCGGGGCATCTTGTGTCTCACTCTTGCTTTTGACAACCATATAGCGCCTTAAGTAAATTAAACAATTTATGGAAAAATAAAAATATAATTTTTTTTTTGGTTAACCTATAAATTGTCCCACTGCTGGGCAAAGGTCGCCCCCCTCCTCTTCCATCCATCCCTGTCCTGAGCCTCTTCCAGCCACCCATCCCTGTATCTAACGATATCGTCTCTCCACCTACGCCGAGGTCTGCCCCTCTAAAAATATAATATTTACAATAAATTCAACTATTAAAAAAATACTAATTTGATGTGCAATCGTTACTGTCCTTTGGAATTTTTATATTTTAAGGTAGTTTTAATATTTTGCAACCATTTCTTACACTTGTGACGAACTTAGTTACATTTTTTTTCAATTTTGATTTACTAAAAACCCTTACCAATTTAATATTTATCATGAGTCCCCTCCAGAGGACTTGCTCCAGCAAGAATTGAAAACTACGATTGTTACATTAAAAAAATTAGGGTCCATTAATTAAAATATTTACATTTAACAACGCAACAATGCATCTAATGATGCGTCTATAATATATTGCCTAACTAATTTACTGTAATAATCGTTTCTCATACGAAGGCCGTAGGGTGCCGTCATTATGTACTGTTATCGCCTACAAGTTTATTAATTATTGTGTTTCGCTTGTTATAGGTGGGTGGATCTACTCCTAAACACGTGAATAATCTACGAGTAGGTAAGTAAGTACATTTGTCAAAAAATACCACTTTTATTTAGGCCCGTTTTAAGTTACGTTTATTAATAGGAACGCCACCTTGAGGTCGTTCTCAAGATTGACTACAAGATAACGAATAAATGTAAAAGTTCGATTTCTTACTATTTTCTGAATTCTTAATTAAGCTGTTTTTTCGAACAACTTGTACAAAACTTTATTTTAAACCAATAATTTTAATAAAAAATGGAGATCCTTTTACATTTATTCGTTATCTTGTACAACTAGCGGTTGATGGTGGGGCGGAGTCTGGCATTGTCATTTGTATCGATTTCATGTATATTGGGTAAGTGGTCTGTGTATAGAGCCTTGTTCACTGGACTTTCCCATAATTAGAGCAGCGCTTGCCCAATTGCCTGCGCAGGCGCACGCGAGCCACTGGAATGCGAGAGCCGCAGGCGCCGGCCGGCCTCTTGCCTCACCAAAACATACCATCACACCCTTAAATTACAACTTACAGTCAAAAGCACGTCACGATAATTAATGGAAGCTCGTCATTTACAGGTTACATAAAGAAAATGAGGGAAAAGATTATAAAAATAAAAACTTTTTTTTTGTTAACCTATAAATTGTCCCACTGCTGGGCAAAGGTCTCCCCCCTCCTCTTCCATCCATCCCTGTCCTGAGCCTCTTCCAGCCACCCATCCCTGTATCTAAAGATATCGTCTCTCCACCTACGCCGAGGTCTGCCCCGACGCCGGCGCCCGTCCGATGGCACCCATTCTGTGACAGTCCGGGCCCATCGGTCCGGCTGCACGCGGCAAATAAATAAAATAAATTCAAATCTAAACGATCAGTCACAAAGACCATGTTAGTAAGTACTCAAGACTTCGTATGCGCGTATTTTCAGTTTTTCTACGAAGGCTACGGCACTAACTACTAAAATTAAACGTCTGAGAAAAATATATAGCAATCTTGGGGTCTATTTAGAGACTGATGAATACCGATACACGATTGGATAAACTTCGCTAGAAAAAAATCGCAAACATACCCCTTCCATGTTTTTTTATATTGAAAATTATATCTAAACCGAAATAGTTATTCATAAGTATGGCAGAAGACACATATAGCAAAGACAGACTTGTTAAATAATCCATAATTTCATATTACATTAATTCATTATTACTTATTTATCTAATTGGGAAAAACTAAAATTTACAAGTTATTAATTAAATACGTTAAAAACTAAACTAAAACTATATGTACAAATAAAAATATATGTATAAAAATAAAAATTAGAGGTAAAAAACTTGGCCAAGGTCCCCCACAATTGGCAGCGTGCCCAAAAGGCTGGCCGCTTTGCCCCGCTGTATGGCAGAAGCGCTTAAAAGCTCTGAAGTTGGATGGAATAACTTTGGCCAAAAGTTTCACAATACCCATTACAAAATAACCAACCAATTAATCATTCATTGAGCTGATTACCCCAGCTTTGTCTCACTGTCTGTCCGTCTGTCAGCCACAAGAGCAACTATGCAAGTGCGATCTAATTTATTTAGTTACAATCATTAATAATCACTGTTGCGCAACAGTTTAACATGCGCAGAGCAGTTTTTATGTTCAATGATCATTTCTCTTTGGGATGGGAAGGTTTTTATTTTATTAATGGACTCGACAGTTCGTCATTTGCCAATGTCATGTTACAGAAATTTCAATATATAATAGTCTTCTATCTTCATCCAGAGGAGTCGCCGTAGCGTCATCACTCTGGACAAAGCAGCTCGACAGTCGCGTTCACTCCCGAGCTTGTAGCGGGACTCTTGATAAAAGCTTGAAACTTCAGATCTTGCTCAAATTATCCAATAAATTCACCATACTGTCATTAGATTAATTTAACACAAAATAACCACTGTAGACATTATAATAAATAATAATTTTGCAACCGTCGTTTTCCGCCATTTTCAAGAGACCGGATGGGAAGGTATTAATGTGTTGAAAGAAATACGTCTGAGCATCTCATCTTTAAATCACATCCCAAAGCAAGTGCCTTATTTTGTCAACTTTGATCTAATTAGTAGTCTGGCATAATAATAATAATAGCCTTTATTCAGACATACTTTTCTTAAGCTAAATACTTATTTTAAATTGCCTCGACATCCCTGTCTGTTTGCCTTTTGGCAAAGGCCTCCTCCAACTGCCTCCATTCCTCTCTGTTTGATGCTTTCCTGGTCCATGTTCCGCCTGCTACAGCTTTCATCTCGTCGACCCACCTTCAGAATGGCCTACCTCTGTTTCTTTTTCTATCCCTTGTAAACCAATACGTAATTACTTTCGACCATTTTTCTTGTCCTCTAATTGTATGTCCTGCCCATTTCCATTTAAGCTTTCTTGTGCTGACAGTAACGTCTCTTGTTCTTTTATGTTCTCTAATAATTGTTGTTCTTATTCTGTAGTAGTAGTAGTAGTCTGGCATACGATAGCACAAATATCCTGGCATAATATAGCACACAAACATATCCTTGCATTGGAGAGCTCGGTGGCTCAGTGGTTGGGTCAATGGACTTGCAATATGGAGGTCCCAGGTTCGATTCCCAGCTAGGGCAGCCATGTACCAATGAGTTATCCTCGGTTTTTTCGCCGGAAAAACTTACGTACATTTACCGAGTGCTCTCAAAACGGTGAAGGAAAAACATCGTGATGAAACCTGCATGTCGTAGAAGAAGAAAAAAAAATCTAAGGCATGTGAAATCCGCCAACCCGCACTGGGCCCGCGTGGTCAAAGTCAAGTCAAAATATTTATTTGCTAGAATATGGTACATACAATGGATCTTAAATATACTCAACCAGCATATTCTGCCACAAGGACGGCGTGCAAATATTTTTATAGAACAAAAGTGGAACTTTTATACATACAAAATTAATTGATAAAAGTGGTGGTGGTTTATGGCCCGAGCTCCCTCGATGTAAGGGAAGGTCTGTGCCCGAGCAGTGGGGCAATATAAATAGACTGATGATGATGATGATTGCCTCATATATATTATAATATTTATGTTATTCTATTTGAATCTCGTTGAAGATAAAATCTTTATTAAGCCCTGCAGGTGCGAAGCGACCTTGTGACATACTAACACGACTCTATGTGTTTGTCCGTCCGTCCGTGCGTCTCTATTTAATGGGTAAACAACTAGAAATATTGATTTTACATCGGTATACAGCCAATGAAGGTCGGTTTGACAACGTGTGGTTATGTAGAGTTTGAAAAATAAGTATCTAATGTCTCTGTGGTGTTATTGAATACGTTTAAGAGCCTTCATAGAGCCAACTAGCTCCACTAATTTAAAAAAATAATATCTTCCAATATAATCAATTTTATTAAAAAAGCTATTTACGAAATGTTTATTACGATAAATACTATTTTTTAAATGCTTATTTATAACGGTAAGTTGTAGTTCGCATAATTGCGAAAAACGGCCGTTTTTGGCATATTTGTGAACTACAACTTAGCTTGTCGCAATTATGCGATGAATTGTATATTGAAAAATAGTATTTATCGTAATAAACATTTTTAATAAAATTGGTTATATTGGAAGATATATACTGTACGAAGCAGCTCGACAGTCACGTTCACTCCCGAGCTTGTAGCGGGAACTCTTGATAAAAGTTTGAAACTTCAGATCTTGCTCAAATAATCCAATAAATTCACCGTACTGTCATTCTCGAACATTTTCTGATTAATTTAACGTGATATTAAACACAAAATAGTCCCTGTAGACGTTAAAAGGAATATTATCAAATAATTTCGCAACCGCCGTTTCCCGCCATTTTCAAGAGAACCAATAAGTATCTAATGTCTGTGTGGTGTTATTGAAAACGTTTAAGAGCCTTCATAGAGCCAACTAGCGCCGCCAAACTTAAAAAATAATATCTTCCAATATAATCAATTATATTAAAAAGGCTATTTACAAAATGTTTATTACGATAAATACTATTTTTTAAATGCTTATTTATAACGTGATTCAATGTCGGTAAGTAGTAGTTCGCATAATTGCGAAAAACGGCCGTTTTAGGCACATTTGTGAACTACAACTTAGCTTGTCGCAATTATGCCATGTATTGTATATTGAAAAATAGTATTTATACATTTTGTAAATAGCTTTTTTAATAAAATTGGTTATATTGACGTTGTCTCTGCCGTCTCAGTTAACGCATTCAAAAACAAATTGGACAGTTATTTTAAAACCATTAACAAGAACAATACCACTAAGTGATAGACTTTACAAACACTGTGAAGTGGACATATCAGCGATGAGCTGCCTGTCCATAATTAAATAATAATAATAATAATATTGGAAGATATTATTTTTTTAATATTGGCGGCGCTAGTTGGCTCTATGAAGGCCCTTAAGTGCTGAAATACATTAAAAATGCAACGGAAAGGTAATGGCAGCGGCAGTGGTTGTAATGGTTCTATAATGAGGGGTTTTCAAAGTGACAGTTCCAAGCTTTGATATCCTATAAACAACGTTGTTTATAGGAGATCAATGGTTCTAAGGAAAAAATAACAAGCTTTTTAAGTTGGTAATAGACGGCGTTGCACCGAAGTGCGATATCATCGTAAAAAACACAGCATCATGAAAAAATTTTTCAATGTAATCTGAATAATTTATTATTATTGGTTTGTTTGTGTAATTTAAACAATACAGTACAAATTAATACCAGGTATGAAAGACGAAGACTTTATTCGAAGATGGGACACTGGACAACGCCGTTGTCGGAAAGAGAACAGTTACGATTGGATATCATGGGCACAAGTGAATAGAGCTCGATGGCTTAGTGGTTGGATCAATGGACTTGCGATACGGAGGTCCCAGGTTCGATTACCAGCCAGGGCAGCCATGTACCAATGAGTTATCCTCGGTTTATTTCGACGGAAAAACTTACGTACATTTACCGAGTGCTCTCAAAACGGTGAAGGAAAACATCGTGATGAAACCTGCATGCCGAAGAAAAAAATCTAAGGTATTTGAAATCCGCCAATCCGCAGTGGGCCCGCGTGGTGGAGCATGGCCCCAGCTCCCTCGATGTAAGGGAAGGTATGTGCCCGAGCAGTGAGGCAATGTAAATAGACTGATGATGATGAAATACGAAAAGCCCAGGTTACAAGCAATAAAAACGCAACGTCAGTCATCCAATATGCGTTGTGGAATAAACTCTGGATTATTAAATAAAATGAGACCCCAGTACAATTCTTGCCTTTAATTTTATTTACTTAACCTTTGTTTATTTTACAAAGTAAATACAGAATACCAAACTAAGGTCGAATTCTTTGTATGAAGGCGAATCAAAAGGTAGGTATGGTTAATCGTTTGCTAATGTCATCATCTTATCGATTGCCTTTTGTTTTGAATGTTTCAATACCTATTTTTTATTATTAATGGACTCGACAGTTCGTCATTTGCCAATGTCATGTTACAGAAAATTCAATATATAATAGTCTTCTATCCAGAAGAGTCGCCGTAGCGTTGTCACTCTGGACGAAGCAGCTCGACAGTCACGTTCACTCCCGAGCTTGTAGCGGGAACTCTTGATAAAAGCTTGAAACTTCAGATCTTGCTCAAATAATCCAATAAATTCACCGTACTGTCTTTTCTGATTAATTTAACGTGATATTAAACACAAAATAATCACTTGCAAAATTATTATTATTTTAGAAAGAAAGAAAGAAAGAAAGAAAGAAAGAAAGAAAGAAAGAAAGAAAGAAAGAAAGAAAGAAAGAAAGAAAGAAAGAAAGAAAGAAAGAAAGAAAGAAAGAAAGAAAGAAAGAAAGAAAGAAAGAAACATTTATTTGACACCACAAAACATACACCATGAAAACATATCAACAAATAAAACAAAAAAGACAGTGGTAGGTACTTGGTGCGGCATGCAGCGCCAGTGTCTACCACTAAAATAAAAATAATCAAATAATTATGCAACCGTCGCTTTCCGCCATTTTCAAGAAAACCTTTCAATACTTACTAAGCTATAAATCGATCGAGTAGTTTTTTCAAGATCATTGACGTCTCCTGCATAATTTTCTCTAATATATGGCCCTTATGTAGGTAACGCGGTCTTCACCAAGCCCATGTGCGCGGGCGCAGGTCAGTAAACATTTCGGAAACGACCGGTCCCATTAGCACTTCACAAGTTTAAATATCACCAGTGGCCCTCTGACACACATTAGGTATCGGGAACGGTACCTATTCAACAAGATTCCTCTCTTGTCGTTTGGTTAGTGGCTGAACCAAAAAAGCTACAAGTTCAATCACAGACCACTTATCCAATAAACATGATATCGGTACAAACGACATTGCCACATTTCAATGGAGCTTTGCCCCACCTATAAAACTACGTGACCATTTAAGCTCTACCTATCATTTTGTTAGGGACTGATTGCAGATTTCATATTGCATAATCATAAATAGTAAGAGTTGCGAGAGTAGTAGAAAATGATAACCAAAATAACGAATAAGTAATTCGCCTCGATTTCTTAATGTTTAACGCTCAGCACTATCTGTAACATTGTCTGATGGTGGGCCCATAATAAAAAAAATATTGTCACGTAACAATGAATGATTAGCGGGATAAAAAAAGAGGAAAACGTACAAAATCTTTTAAAATTGTTTTTTCAATGCGCAACTTGTACAAAACTTTATTTTTTTAAATATATTTTTAATAAAAAACCGGAGATATTTTTACATTTATTCGTTATCTTGTACAACTTGCGGTTGATGGTGGGGCAGAATCTGGCATTGTCCTTTGCAAACGAAAAATTCTGTCAACGATGAGCGCATAGAGACGAAGCGGGAGACAGTGGTGCCGTATTAAAGAAATGCGTCCATGTCGATAATATCTCTAGGTTAAACGTGCCGCGGAGCAATTTTGCGCTCATGTGCGGGCAGACACGGGCGCCCTCCTGTTACAGGTCTATGGGGTAAGTGGTCTGTAAGTACAACAGTGTTAGTTGTTGAAGCCGCTCGTAGCCCTCTGATATGGCCTGATGATTGCTGCCGAGCGACAGCACCAGGACACGAAGTGCCTAAGATGAGTGTACTAGCGCTCGCCCATCCAGGGTCATCTTCAGGAATGGTACCGCTTCACTACGGGGAGGCGAAGGTTATGACAAACTCGTCCCGGCTAAAACTCCTCGGTGTTCCGTCTCGCCGCTTTAGACGAGTATACTTATGGATAATTTCCTGGACTCCCTTAGCCGGTATCCAGGAGGACCCTTCTCGGGGGCTTCTCTTTGGCCCTCGCCTAGCTGTTCGAGGATCTGTGACTAGATCTTACCCCATGTTCAGCAGCCAGCAGGCCCTCATTATGCCCGAAGGCATAGATATGCCAGCCTTCGTCGCCGGTCTGTCCTGCAGCGGATTCTGTCAGACAATACAAGACAAGTACAATGTCGCAGTTAGATGGTGTGGTTCGGCGCTTTACGAAGTGTCTAGCCGGGCCCGTCTGACTGCGACATATGTACACATGTTAAGTGAGTGCAAATGTTCGCCAACAAATTGTTATGCAATTTGGCGAAGCTTAGAACTAAGTAAAATGTGTAAAATTATTGTTGAGTAAATAAATTAAAAAAAAAAAAAAAGACAAGGAGTCATCCTCTCTTGTCGGTTCCAGATCTTGTCCAACGTTGCTTAACTTGTACGATCGTTTTCAACGCGTACCTACTGAAGACAACTCGTCTGGATTCAAAATGAACTTGCTGAATTTAGGTTAGAGAAATAAATCACCGAATTAAAACCAGCAGATTTTTTTTCAAAAAAGAAAAAACCCGACTGCACAAAAAACTATCCCCTTTTGATTAATTTTTGAAACTCTATTACATTCCCGTAATCAAGACGAATCTAACGATACCTCATACACCAAAATCCATCAAGCTGTTTAGGCGACAGGATGGCAGGAAGGAATGGACTCTCGACAAAGATAGGAAAAATAATGAAACACAAAATGTCTTTGGCAGTTTAGTGTTGCCAGATAATGAGGGTTTCCAACACCTTCGCAACTGGACTCGTACCCTTAAAAACGGTAAATGAAATTAGCATAGACAAACAATGAAACGATGTCTGTAGGTATGTGTGTCTATGGGCGGCGCGAATAAATGAAATGCTACCAGTTTGAGAGCAGCACGCTCTGATTGCGACGTGTGAGGAGATAGCATCTGCGGCGGGTGCAGCGTGGCCAGTGAGGCACACTAAACAATGCCTCGTAAACTGAATAATACCCCTTCAGCGATGAAGAAAGACGTACAGTCGAAGACAGAGATAAGTATACAGAGGGCCTCAATAAGGTTGAGATTTTCTCAAAAACTACTGGACCGAATTTAATAATTCTTTTACAGTTACATAGTTCTAACTTTTATCTATCAAAAAGTGAAAGAATTCTTGCAATAGGGCAATTAGTTTTTGAGATAATCTCAACCTTAAAAACTCTCCTGTACACCTTTCTCTGTGTTCCACCGTACAATGTTGGTCAAGCGCTTGACGGATCTGCACCAAATGCACAAATATAAACAGAAACCCAAATCAAGGATTTTAACCTTATGGTCATTTCTAAGGCCAACACAAAGGTACAGTAAGGTGTGACTTGTGACGTATTTAGTTAATTTTTTTTAAACTCAAACTCAAAATTTTTATTTGCGAGAATACAGTCATATTATAAAATTAATGGTCTTATGGTAAAATTGGTCATAGTATTCAACCTGCATGCAGGTGTGCAAACATAATTATCTAACTAGCTGAAATCTATACAAATTCAAATGATAGTCCCTGTCTTGTGATTCATATATTCCGTAACTTTGTAAAAACAGCTTTCCAGCAACCAATTTGTTAGGCTAATCTTAAATTGAGTCATATTAAGTATTTTTATATTGTCTGGTAGATTATTATACAGAAGCACACACATGTTATATGCATTTACTTTATAAATATATTTCTTACAAGGAGGTTGATATAGAAGGTTTCTGTATTGACTTCTAGTTCGTCCTGTGAAAGCATCTGTGTATTTTCTAAAATAAACTGGATGAGACTTGACGAACATACAAGCATCTTTACAGTTTTGAATTATTATAAAACCTTACCAATTTATTGTTTACTAGCTGTACACCGCAACTTCGTTTGCGTAGAGGAGGAGGATGGAGGTGATCAGGAGGCAGATCTTCCTCTCTGGATCCTTGTTTCCACATCACATACCGCCATGGCTTATAGCCTATGAGCTGTCCGGATATTTCAGCTATCTCCTAGTGAAACTCCCATCGAAATCCCTTCAGTAGTTATGGCGTGATACTTGAACATAGTCACAGACAAACAGCTGTATTCAGCCAACAAGTTTCACGCGTAGGTTTACAGGTTTCACTTATCTAAAAGTTGGTGTTGGTGCTACATCTTTATAGCGACTTTATAAGTCTTGAAAGACATCACAATACAAGCCTCTATCTCCAGAAACATAAAGATAAATGATCCAGTCTTGAAGACGATTATCTGAATTTATCATGATCTCTATAACTTGAAAAAGCATAATGTGAAGAATAAGGACCATTTCAGAAAACCCGTAAAGATCTAAATGACAATGCCAGATTCTGCCCCACCATCAACCGCATGATGTACAAGGTATCGTTACCAATAATTTAAAAAAACAGAGATATTTTTACATTTATTCGTATAAATGTAAAAATATCTCTGTTTTTTAAAATTATTGGTTTAAACTAAAGTTTTGTACATCGAGCGAGTCGAAAAAAAACAGCTTAATTAAGAATTCAGAAAATAGTAAGAAATCGAAACGAATTATTCATTGTTTTTGTTATTCTTCTATAGGAGTTGCGAGAGTAGTAGAAAATGATACTGATTATGATTATGCAATACGAAACCTGTAATAAGTCCCCAACAAAATGATAGGTACAACTTAAATGGTCACGTAGTTTTGTAGGTGGGGCAAAGCTCCATTGAAATGTGGCAATGTCATTTCACTCTCCAATGGTTGGGTAAAAAGTAACGATGTCACGCGATTGATTCTAGTCAGGGCAAAGTCCATCGGGTCTCCGGTCGACGTTTTTTACTAACCCAAGAGCACGGTAACCAAAATCATGTCCAATCACCGTTAATAAGATAAAGGGTAATTAATTCCCCGTGTCCGATAGCAGCAAGGTAAATAGTGCTCAATGGCCGGATGCGCGGGCGCAGTGCCGGTGGACCGTGCATGCCGTCTCGCTCGTGTACCTGTCTGCAGTCTGGACTAGGCTTGCGCATAGTATTTATTTATTTCATTAATGGACTCGATAGTTCGTCATTTGCCAATGTCATGTTACAGAAAATTCAATGTAGAATAGTCTTCTATCTTCCTCCAGGGGAGTCGCCGTAGCGTCATCACCCTGGGTAGCCGCGTCTTCTTGTCTTCATCCACAGGAGACGCCGTAGCGTCAATCACTGTGGACGAAGCAGCTCGACAGTCACGTTCACTCCCGAGCTCGTAGTGGGAATCTTGACCATGGCCCCAAACTTCAGATCCTGCTTGAATTCTCCAATAACTTCACCATACTGTCATTGGCGAACATTTTCTGATTAATTTAACGTGATATTAAACACAAAACATCCACTGAAGACATTAAACTGAAAATTATTAAATAATTTCGCAACCGTCGTTTGCCGCCATTTTCAAAAAGCCTTGCGCAGTAGTTCGTGATCAGGAGCGGTCAGTTTAGGTCGCTCCTCCTCGGCGAACTAGTTCGCTCTTCTAGTTCGTCAGCTCCCGTCGCGTTCCGCACCAAAGAAAGGCACGAAGCCAATTCTCGATAAAACAACACGATATGATATCACGGTTTCTGTCACGCTCTTTCAAAGGCGTTGATTGGTAAGAGCGAATGCGACAGAGAGAACATCACAATCGACATGCAGCAGTGTATTAGTTATTTAATAATAGGTACTTACTTTTATAAACACTATGACAAGTGAGTGAACTAACGAACTAAACAGCGATGGATCTGGGATCTAGTTCGCGTAGGTCGTCTGTCGGAGCGCTCTAACGAACTAGTTCGTTCACGAACTGCACAAGACTAGTCTGGACCCTGGTGCTGGCGCCTGCATGTCTGCGCGGGCCAATGGAACAGGTTTCACTGAAGGCATTTAGGTATCGTCAAAGATTAAATATGACCGAGATTCAGTTTTGAGCACAAGTTTAGCAGTTGGTAAAGGCAAAGCTGATTGATACTCGGTCTAAATTCTAAAATGAGTTACTTACAGGCACATACCACTTACCCCATAGACCTGTAACAGGAGGGCGCCCGTGTCTGCCCGCACTTGAGCGCAACATTTCTTCGCGACACATGTCAGCTAGAGATATCATCGACATGGACGCTTCTCTTTAATACGGCACCCCTGTCCCCCGCTTCGTCTCTATGCGCTGATATAAATATAATAGTCTTCTATCTTCCTCCAGGGGAGTCGCAGTAGCGTCTTCACCCTGAGTAGCCGCGTCTTCCTGTCTTCATCCAGAGGACACGCCGTAGACATTAAAATAAAAATTATCAAATAATTCTGCAACCGTCGTTTCCCGCCATTTTCAAGAGAACCATGCGTCCAATATCGATATAGATCAAGTAGTTTTCGGAGGAAAACTGAACCTTAAAGCCTCGCATTAGGCAAAACGCGCAACAGTGACGCTCAACAAGATCGGCAACGTTGCACAACAACGCGCGACGTTGCCAGCTGGTGCACACGACGACAGAGACAAGTATACAGGTTGCCTCAATAAGGTTGAGATTTTCTCAACAACTACTGGACCGATTTTAATAATTCTTTTACAGTACATAGTCTTAACTTTTATCTATCAAACAGTGAAAGAATTATTGCAATATGTCAAGTAGTTTTTGAGATAATCTCAACCTTAAAAACTCTTATGTACACCTTTCTCTGTGTTCCATCGTACCAGCATGGTCAATGGTAGGTACCATAGTTCCTCGTCGCCGTTCAACATGTAGTGGATACGAGCCTTCATTAAGGACCATTGTCCCATGTTATATTTTTGTATGAATGAGAAGTAGCGGTCCACTTGTTCCCAGGCGCCTGAGAGCGATCCCGGGCGCTAATCAGATGGCTCCCAAGATGGCGGTGCTTGCGCGGAAGCGCACACCGCGCGAATAATTTTCCGCGTCCGTGCCTGCGCAGGCGACGGTGTTACCAGTGTTGCCAGGCGGGAGACAATTTTCACTACTGCTAATTTCTGCTTCTAGTTTTATGAATAGAATTGTCTATGGCAGACGGAGGGATGACCTGCGCAGGATCGCTCGGCCTGGATGCAAAAAGTCGAGAATCGTATTGAAGGCTTAGGAGAGAGAAGTGGGCTGATACGGGCTGGACGATGATGAAGCATATAATATGGTTTAATTATATTGAATATTTATAAAGAAAAAGATAATACAAGGAGTTTATTCGAAGATTGGCACACTGGACAACGCCGTTGACTGATTATGATTATGCAATATGAAACCTGTAATAAGTCCCCAACAAAATGATAGGTAAAGCTTATATGGTCACGTAGTTTTGTATGTGGGGCAAAGCTCCATTGAAATGTGGCAATGTGATTTATCGTTTGAAGAGATTGTCATACAAATTAATGTCCAGAGCCAATGTTGTCGCTGTAGCGTGTCAAAGTCAAATTTCTTTATTGCAAGTAAGCACGTTGAGTACATTTTTTACATTTACACCACTTTGCAAGGAAAAGGTGCCAACGCTGAGGAGAATAAGTGGCAAAAAACTCTCAGCAACACATCTTTTAAAACACATCTTTTTTGTGTTCCATTCGATGCAGATACTGCAAAGATTCCCTGGCAACCCCCGCATAACTGTTAACGTTTTAATGATGGCCGCCGGCCGAGATGCGCCGGCGCACAGATTATAGTTATTTCATAAAACTTATCTGTATCTCGAGAGCGCAGCCGTTGCGAACAGATTGCTTTCCCGCCACTACAACGTTGCGCGGGCGATAAATTAAATAAACACGTATTAATGGTGGCGAGATAACATTCCCCAAGGGAGGCTTATCGATAGCCGCTACCAGGGAAACAGAAATGATGGGCGGCTTGTTTCCGGTGTTGAGTTTATGGACGGACTTGATGCATCATTTGCAATGTTGTCACTGATAATTTGTTATGCAAAGCGTACATTGGCTGCGGAAATTGAACGGTCATTGGCAACCACAGACCACTTACCCCATAGACCTGTAAGGAGCCCGTGTCTGCCCGCACATGAGCGGAAAATTGCTTCGCGACACTTGTAATCTAGAGATAGTATCGACATGGACGCATCTCTTTAATACGGCATCCTGTCCTCATCGTTGATGGAATTATTGACTTACACAAGACATGACCATTTAAGCTGTACTTATCATTTTGTTGGGGACTTATTACAGGTTTCATATTGCATAATCATAATCAGTATCATTACTACTCTCGCAACTCCTATAGGTAGAAGAATAAAAAAAACAATGAATAAATCGCTTCGATTTCTTACTATTTTCTGAATTCTTAATTAAGCTGTTTTTTTCGAATCGCAACTTGCACAAAACTATTTTAAACCAATAATTTTAATAAAAAACGGGGACATTTTTACATTTATTCGTTATCTTGTACAACTTGCGGTTGATGGTGGGGCAGAATCTGGCATTGTCATTTGTACCGATTTCATGTCTATTGGGTAAGGGGTCTAAGGGCTCTGACAGACGAGCGACAGTGCGTCACGCGACTGTCGCTCGTTTGTCTGAGCCATAAATGCGAGGTACTTACTAATTACGTATAGTCGTAGCTTGCAACTTCGAAACCAATATGTCTAATAAGAATTTCAAACTTTTGTAGAAACTAAAGCTTTAAAATTAATAGGCCTTCTTCTTCTCAACGTTCCTCTTCTCATCGAAGGTTGGACAACATCATGGCAATTTTCACCCTCTGTCCGGCTGCCCGGAACAAGGAGCCGGTGCTGCAGCCGAACCAATCGCGTAAATTCTTCAGCCAAGAGTGTCTTCTCCTGCCAACGCTCCTCTTTCCACAAATTTCGCCCTGGATGATTAATTGCAGCAGGTTATATCGGGGGTTCCGCATAATATGACCGAAATATTGGAGCTTCCATCTTGACCTCCTTTAAAAGTTCCAACTTTTTATCCATACGGTTCAACACCTCAACATTTGTCACCTTGTCCCGCCACATATCTTCAGGAGTCTACGATACCTATATCCACATCTCAAAAGGCCTAATAGGCCTAGTTGAGACAATTTTGAGTGCCAGTTTAGGACAAGCACTACTCACGCTTACCTATGAATCAAACTTACCTATACCGAAGCCCATATCAGTGTCTTGTTTTGTAAACAAAAACTACCCTACTCTACTAACATTTTAAGCTGTTCTGTGATGGGGTTGTCTCCACCGATCCCTGGATCCGTTTGGATTGGAAACGGATCCCGGCAGTTTGTCTCCACCGATACCGGGATCGGTTTCCAACACAAAAAACAATTAATGTTTTTACCCCCCGATCCCGGTATCCGTGGCTATAAGAAATAAATTATATTAATTGTGGAAACGGATCACGGTGTACAGAGATAAGAAATAGTTATTTTCATATTATTAGGTCGGATCCATTGATCTCCTATAAACAACGGAGATCAATGGTCGGAACACTTTATTTTCACAATGATGAACAGGTTCGATCAATCAGTTCATTCAGTGTTACACCACAACGGGTAATTAGAAGATCATATTTGTTTACAAAATAAGACACTTGATTTGGGCTGCGGTATACAACTGTCCAAATTCATAAAAAATTAATAGGCCCATTTCTTATAGTAAAAGAAAATATAGGTATATGCTATGGAAAAAGCAATAGTTCGCCCAAAGTTCCTCAACTTATAACATCGTATTATAAGAGCCCCTAAAAATAAGCCCCTAGAAATCTTGCTGTAATTATTGCAGAATTTCACTTCCCAAAACAGGTCTGAGGTGCCAGAAGTATTCCTATGGCGGTAATTGCCTAGCGCCTGCGCAGTCCCAGCGCTGGGAATGCGACGCCGATGCGCCGGCGCATAGCGAGCGTTATTTTATCACTCACGCGCGGCTAATTGCAGGTATATTTTCTTTTCGAACACGACTAGTGCATAGTTTAGATTTTTCATTAGCAGTTTGGGGTTATCGCTTCGGGATAATTGCGGGTTTACCGGCGATTGATTTAATTAAATGCATTTAATAAGACATGCGGAATAGGAACTGAACAAATCGACTCATTACTTGAGGAAACCGTTATCTAATGTTATTTATACCTATCTGCCTCCTTTACCTAGCCAAGTCATCATTAGTCTATTATATTGCCCCACTGCTCGGGCACAGACCTTCCCTTACATCGAGGGAGCTGGGGCCGTGATCCACCACGCGGGTCCACTGCGGGCGGATTTCACATGCCTTAGATTTTTTTCTTCTTCTGTGGCATGCAGGTTTCAACGATGTTTTCCTTGTTAAACTAAGAGGAAAACGTACAAAAAAATTTAAAATGGACGACACGCAACTTGTACAAAACTTTATTTTAAACCAATAGTTTTAATAAAAAACGGAGATATTTTTACATTTATTCGTTATCTTGTACATCTTGCGGTTAATGGTGAGGCAGAATCTGGCATTGTCTATGTCTGCCTTTCATCTCAAATTGTCGCTTCATGGGGTTTGCTGGAAGAAATCTCTGATAGAGATAAGTTACGCCCTTTGTATATGTCTTTTTCTTATCTATGTTACAATGTAAATATCCAGTGTGTATACAATAAAGTGTTAATAAATATTGTCATTTAATATATGCTGTACTATTAGTCTAGTCTGGAGTTTAAACTTACGTTCTGAAATAATTCTGGAGCCCTTACCGCCCACAAGTGTGCGTTATTGCCCACTTTGAGAAAGACGTACTAGACCAATTGATCGATCGTCGATCGATGGTGGAATGGATTAGTCGAGGTCGATCGATAGTTTGTACTAGACCGCCGACCTATTGTCCGCCCGCGCGGCGCGACGCGTTTCATCGACCGTGCCAACGCTACTACACCAAATCGATCGATGTCGGTCGATTTGTGTGGTAATACCCTAAACGGCCTAATTGATTTTAACATAATGAGGTGTCGTTAAATTCGTCTTGTTTGTAGGTGTGACATAGGCATAATAAAAGTAATGAAGGCTTAAAAGTTCGCACGTAGTTCGATAAATCGAACCACAAGGATTCTGAAGTCCTGTTGGTTCCATTCTATAGTCGAATTGTGGTTTTTTTTTAGTTCTTTCGATAGCAAATCTCAAACCCATGCATTCGTCTATTCTACTATCGTTAACGAAAGTCCAAGACACTTGGCTAGACCTGAGTAGGTACTTTTCCCCGGCTTTCTAGCACTGACTAATAAGGAAGAAACTTGGATATGTGAACAATAGCTAAGCTTTCGACTGGTTTTACCGCGTCCAGTTTCACTAAGTTTATTGGCGATTATTTATATGTGCTTGCGTAATGTTTAGTCACCAATGGTTGTACATAATACGCTGGTATGTATTTTATGTAAGTCCACTGAAAAAGCAGTAGCTGCTAATTCACTGTTGATTTCTTTGCTAAAACAACTACAGCTTTGTCAGTCAGAGCAAATTATTGTTAACAATAACTAATCCCACTAACTAAGCTATCCTTATATGTATAATTTCTAATAAACACATAATCTTTACGTGTGTGAACACTATTTATTTTTTATATAATATAACACCTAAGTACCTACTTATTCTGTGACCTATGTTAGATACGATCTAACACAGAGGAAATTGTACGGAGTTTTTAAGGTTGAGATTTTCTCAAAAACTACTTGAGCTATTATAATAATTATTTCACTGTTTGATAGATAAAATTTAAAACTATGTAACTGTATTAAAATCGGTTCAGTATTTTTTGTAAAAAAAACTAGTCTCTGCCGTTTCAGTTAATGCATTCAAAAACGAATTGGGCAGTTATTTTAAAACCTTAACAAGAATATCAGGTTAATAAAAAATGCAACAAATGAAAAAACATTCACACGACTGCTAAAACAACACCTACAGAGTAGATGAATTTCTAAATGAGAAAAAATAATAAACAATCGCTACCTACTACTTCTTAGTTACTACAAATTACATTATATTTGAACAAAAAATGTCGTCTCTCTCTTATATTTCTGTGCCTAAACAAGGTCCATAAAGAACATTGTAACATTTTAATGTTAAGTATGTGAACATCTGTATTATAACTTATGGAATGCAATAAATATATTGAGTATTGAATAATACCACTAAGTGATAGACTTTACAAACACTGTGAAGGGACATATCAGCGATGGGCTGCCTGTCTAGAATTAAATAATAATAATTATTTATATTCAGCGCTAGGACGACTGACGGCTCTCCAAACCACTCCTATAATCCTCGTATAATTAATAGAAAGTCAACACATAGCTCACGGAACCCTCATTACGGCCGACCCTTCGCTCTCCCTGCCCTAGGGGTCACTCCATAAAAATACTAGTTACTTTTAATCTCCTATTAAAGGCTGAACCAACCGCTTTCCCTTTGCCATAAATCTTAAATACCATAACAAGTATAAATTAGAAAATATTAGGGTTGGGCCGTTGCACGTTGGGCTGGACATAGAGCTAGCATTGACTAACGGGAGAGAGTGTGCCCAATGATGATCAAACCCGACTACCTATACCCTCTCCAATCATTTATTTTCTCGATGACAGCTCCCTAAAGGTTTCCGCACATTGTAACGCCGCGGAAAGGAATAAGCGCCGCCTCGCCTCGGGCGTTCAGTAGGTATGATTTGTATGTAACTCCATACTACAACGTACACTAATGGCCTCCGTAACGGCATCGCCTCGTGAAAAAATTAAGCTTCTACGTCAACGTAATCAAAAGATATGACCATTTAAGTCGCATTTTGGCGCATATTTGTATGAAAACGCAATATCATAAAATCCCATTGACGTAGAATCATGAAATTTGGCAAGAAGCTAGGTCTACGCTCCCCCGGGCGTGGTGACACATGATTTGCATGCATGTTTTACCTGGGTTAAAAAAAAAAGGTCTTATAGCACAAGTAAATGAAAAAATCCGAACACTGTAAAAGACATTGCCACATTTCAATGGAGCTTTGCCCCACCTACAAAACTACGTGACCATTTAAGCTGTACCTATCATTTTGTTGGGGACTTATTACAGGTTTCATATTGCATAATCATAATCAGTATCATTTTCTACTACTTTCGCAACTCCTATAGAAGAATAACAAAAACAATGAATAAATCGCTTCGATTTCTTACTATTTTCTGAATACTTAATTAAGCTGATTTTTTCGAATCGCAACTTGTACAAAACTTTATTTTAAACCAATAATTTTAATAAAAAACGGAGATATTTTTACACTTATTAGTTATCTTGTACAACTTGCGGTTGATGGTGGGGCAGAATCTGGCATAGTCATTTGAAATTACAACCTACCACAAATATTTTTTGTTTGTTACTACAAACTTATATTTGCAGATGATCAACTAATCAGGAGTATGTCGATGTACAAAGATAAGTTGGTCTCTAAATCTAGTTTATTTTTCGTTAGAGCAAAGTTACGGGGTTAAGTTGCGTTGCACGGAAGCCTCGGGGCGCGAGGCAGACTCGCTCTTGGCCGGTTTTTGTTCTGTGTTAAAGAATATTGTGGGAACTCCTACAATATTCTTTGCCCTATGTCAGACCTCACGCATCGCTCGTGGTGTCAAAGGCACGGTCGAGGAAGCCTAGCGACGTCGCTGGAGGCTCGGCCTTACTTAATTGTTTCAAGACATCGTTGAAAATAAACGACTTATACAGTCAGCACATCAATTTTAAAGTGTTTATTTTAAACTCTTATGGCGCAGGTAATAAGAACGGTACAAAGTGCTTGAGACTGCAGTCGCAGGATCTATTTCCACCTCTTGGTCTGTATCTGATTTTATGAGATGTGGTTGGCTTTTAAAATGTGAATTAGGTGGAAATAATAGAAATCATTTTCTCGCATATTTGTATGAAAATGCAAGAAAACCAAAACCTATAGGGTACTCTCCGTTGACCTAGAATCATAAGCAAGAAGCTAGGTCTTATAGTACAGCCGACGACAGAGATAGGTATACAGGGGGCCTTAATAAGGCTGAGATTTTCTCAAAAACTACTGGCCCGAATTTAATAATTCTTTTACAGTATATAGTTTTAACTTTTATCTATCAAACAGTGAAAGAATTTTTGCAATATGTCAAGTAGTGTTTGAGAAGATCTCAACCTTAAAAACTCTCCTGTACACCTTTCTCTGTGTTCCACCGTAAGTAAAGGAAAAAATCCGAAAACTGTAAATTTGAAATTACCTAAGTACATCTCCCCAAAAATATTTTTCTCTTATTACAGACTTATATTTGCAGATGAGGAACTAATCCCATATCGATGTATGGACATAAAGTTTTGTTTTGATAATGGCAAAGATAAGTTGGTTTCTAAATCTAGTTTATCTTTTCGTTAGAACAAAGTTACTGTTAAGTTACGTTGCACGGAAGCCTCGACTCGCACTTGGACGGTTTTATGGGCCTATTCCATTTTGCCCCACCAAAAACGCCCCACTGGTGGGGCAAAGTGGAATCGCATTAAAATCCGTCCATTTTGCCCCGGACGGATTTTAATGCGATTCCACTTTGCCCCACTGGTGGGGCGTTTTTGGTGGGGCAAAATGGAATAGGCCGTTTTATGTGACTTTTACTTCAATCCCCATGGCCTGACAATGGGACCTAATAGCATTCAGAGAGTTTTCAACCTTGATTCAATTTAATACGATGGTCAGAAATTATAGTTCCCTATACTTAGGTAGGTACGGTGGAATACAGAGAAAGGTGTACAGGAGAGTTTTTAAGGTTGGGATTATCTCAAAAACTACTTGAGCTATTGCTAGAATTCTTTCACTGTTTGATAGATAAAAGTGAAAACTATGTAACTGTAAAAGAAATATAAAATTCGGTCCAGTAGTTTTTGAGTAAATCCCAACCTTATTGAGGCCCCCTGTATACTTATCTCTGTCGTCGACTGTACATACCTTACCTAGTCGTAATCGAGAAAGTTAATCCCTCACCTAATTGCGCTGTCAAAGGGTTGTAAAATATGGCTTAATGGACGCAGCCAGTAATTTTAAGTATGCCGTAACAATAATTTAGGATAAACATTTTACGTAGGATTAACCTTTTGCTCCAAGGCTAGAGGAAACTATTAGATTTTAAATGTAGAAGATTTATTTCTAAATTAATAGTACTTTTTTTTAAAGTAAGTACTTACCTGCCCAAATCAAATAAATCTGTTGAAGATAAGTCATAATTATAGGTATAGTAAGTAGCTTTGAAGATTCTAAAACGAACCTGATTTTTAGGGTTCCGTACTTCAAAAGAAAAAAAAGAAACTCTTATTGGATCACTTTGTTGTCGGTCTGTCTGTCCATCTATCTGTCTGTATGTCTGTCAAGACCTATATCTCAGAAATGAGTAAACGAATCAATTTGAAATTAGTACCAAATACTCAGGTCTGCAACCTTGTACAGTCGTGAAAAAATCAAACTTCTACGTCAACACAATGAAAACAAATGTGGACGTTTATTTATGGCGCATTTTATTGCATATTTGTATGAAAAAAAAAAAAACAATTGTAAACAAAATGGTACTTCCCGTTGACCTAGAATCATGAAATTTGGCAAGAAGCTAGGTCTTATAATACAAGTAAAGGAAAAAATCCGAAAACTGTAAATTTGAAATTACATCTCCCCGAAAATATATTTTTTTTTCTTTTTGCAAACTTATCATAGGTTATGGGTTACACGGAAGCCTCGGTCCGACTCGCACTTGGCCGGTTTTTTTATTTAAATATAGATAGAATTTCTTCAATATTCTATTTTAATTATAGGTAAATCTTTATTTTAAACGACAAAATATTATATTAAAAACAAATAAAAACTATAAGTAAATAAAAAAAATTGCCCTAAATCACCGACCGCGGGGAGTGTCCCCAGAAGGCTGGCTGCATTGCCTCGCTTTATTGCGAGGCAATGCGTTGCGCGAGGTATGCGCCAGCCCTCTGGTCATTAGACACATCCACCAGGCGCACAGAGATCTCTTTATGGATGCTGTGTGCGCCAATTTCTTCTCATGTTATTTAGTGACCAAACCATTGCCAGAGTTGTTTCGGCCGCTTCCCTTAATAGGAATCCTAGTTTGGGCCTAGTTTATTGCAATCACGGTGCTGTGTTTTTTACGATGATATCGCACTTCCGTGCAACGCCATCTATTATCAACTTAACAAGCTAGTTCTTTTTCCTCACTATCAAAACCGTACAAAGCTTTGCCAATAAAAATCAGTGTACAGAATGCCGCGTGTCATTTGTATGCTAATGCAATGTTTCTGCGCAGTTGAGCTGTAGCGGAACCTGTTCCACATTGCAGAACACACACTATTAGCTTACAATTAGCTAGCTTGATCTACACGTCGTTAACAGTAACTATTATTTATTTATTTTATTAATGGACTCGACAGTTCGTCATTTGCCAATGTCATGTTACAGAAAATTCAACACATTCAATAGTCTTCTATCTTCCTCCAGGGGAGTCGCAGTAGCGTCATCACCCTGGGTAGCCGCGTCTTCTTGTCTTCATCCAGAGGAGACGCCGTAGCGTCGTCACTCTGGACGAAGCAGCTCGACAGTCACGTTCACTCCCGAGCTTGTAGCGGAAACTCTTGATAAAAGCTTGAAACCCCAGATCTTGCTCAAATTATCCAACAAATTCACCATACTGTCATTCGCGAACATTTTCTGATTAATTTAACGTGATATTAAACACAAAATAGTCCCTGTAGACGTTAAAAGGAAAATTATCAAATAATTTTGCAACCGTCGTTTCCCGCCATTTTCAAGAGAACCCAACAGTAACTATAATATTTAGCGGTTTGCGAATTAACAAACTTAAATTATTAAAAAAAACGGCTAAATGCTGTTGGACTCGCGCACCGAGGGTTCCGTGCAACTTCACCATATCATTTGCTCTAACGAAAAGATAAACTAGATTTAGGGACAAACTTATCTTTGCGTTTTCGAAACTGATGACGTTATACATCGACATACCAGGTGTTAACTGCAAATATAAGTTTATAATTACAAAAAAATAATTATTTCGTGTAAGGGAAGGTCTGTGCCCGAGCAGTGGGGCAATATAAATAGACTGATGATGATGAATTATTTCGTGATGGAACACCAAATTTACAGTCTTCGGATTTTTTCCTTTACTTGTGATATAAGACCTAGCTTCTTGCCATTTCATGATTCTAGGTCAACGGGAAGTACCTATAGGTTTTGAGTTTCTCGCGTCATACAAATATGCGGGAAAAGGCGACATAAGCGGGCATATCTTTTGATTGGGTTGACGTAGAAGTTTGATTTTTTAAAGCTTGAATGAGGTTGCAGACCTGAGTATTTCAACTTGATCCGTCCGTGCGTTTCTGAGATACCTATAGGTCTTGGCAGACAGACGGACAACAAAGTGGATCCTATAAGGTTTCCTTTTTTCCTTTTGAGTTACGGTACCCTAAAAACATATGATTCTGACGACCACCATTTCTAAAGAGCGTGCATGTTCGTTGTTTCAGATGAGGCGCCTGGTGTAGCGTGATGGGCCAGGCGGGCAGCCAGCCGGCCGCAGCGGCGCCGCAGCGGGCCCGCCGCGCGCACACGCTGCCGCACGAACCGCCGAGACATGCGCCTAAGGTAACATACTTTACACATCAGGACAGACCACTTACCCCATACCTATATCTGTAACAGGAGGGCGCCCGTGTCTGCCCGCACATGAGCGCAACATGGCTTCGCGAATCGCGACACAAACTTAGAGATATCGACATGGATTTAGTACCAGTAGTAGTAGTTTCGGCTATTGCGCTCATCGTTGACATAATATTTCGCTTGCAGATTTGTACCAATTTCATGTCTATGGGGTAAGTGGTCTCTGCCCATCAGGAATAACTCCCCCATAGGGGCTTTTGAAAATGGCGGGAAACGACGGTTGCGAAATTATTTGATAATTTTCATTTTAATGTCTACAGTGGACGTTTTGTGTTTAATATCACCGTAGCACCAACAGCATCCTGAGCGTGGTCGGCGAGCGGTGGGACTGTCCCATGCAGAGGCACTGGATACGCCTTCACGTAGCCAGGTAGCACGAGTGTGGGAGCCACCTATTTAATACTACCTACTTTTTTATATATTATTATATTTACTAACCGTAGATAATAAGTATTGTATTACTAACAACATATGGACCAAATAGTTCGAAATAAAGATATTTGAATTTGAATATCACGTTAAATTAATTAGAAAATGTTCGCGAATGACAGTATGGTGAAATTATTGGAGAATTCATGCACGATCTGAAGTTTGGCGCTACAAGAGTCCCACTACGAGCTCGGGAGTGAACGTGACTGTCGAGCTGCTTCGTCCAAAATGATGACGCTACGGCGACTCCTCTGGATGAAGACAAGAAGACGCGGATTTCCAGGGTGATGACGCCACGGCGAGTCCTCTGGAGAAAAAGAAGACATATCTCGAATATTCTGTAGGTACATGACATTGGCAAATGACGAACAGTCGAGTCTATTAATAAAATAAATAATAATTAGTACAAAAATCCTGGATTCTACCTCCATTCTTACCCCACACCCTTCGGTTCCAGGTGCTCCCGTCCGTGGCCGAGACGCCGCACCTGCGCAGCACGGACAACGGCGCTATCCTGCAGTCGGGCGGCACCATCAGCGGGCGGAGACCGGCGTCTATACTGGAGACGTCCAGGACTCCCCATGGACATGTTGTAAGTACCACTGACTACATCATTTGAGGAAGATCAACATAACTTCGTCCTGAATATAAGATCAAAGTTGCAAAGTCTGGCATACCGTCGCCCTTTTGCCTGCCTACCGGTCTACAGGATACATTTTGGAGAGTGTGCGATGGAATTGCACTGCGTCCCCATTCCACCTCTGGGCAACTAGAGGCCTCATCGTCACTTAATGAAACTTCTTCTTGAAGGCCCTCTCCGCTACTGGAGGTTGGCTGTCAGCTCCGCGTACTTGTCCCTGTATTGATAGAGCCGGAACATCTGTTCAGCGTTCGCGATGCCCGTCCATTCACGAATATTACGGAGTCAAGAATTTTTCAGGCGTCCAGGTTGTCTGCCCGCTATTTTGCAATTCATAATTAATTGCAGAAGTTGGTATCTGTCGTTCCGGAATATATGTGTCCTAGATATCCAACTTTTCTCTTTTTGATGTCTAGCAATAATTCACGAGACTTGGGCATTCGGTCCATTAATGAATCCACTTAATGACTGCTAGGCAGAAGCATGGAAGGAACTAATATGGATATGTTAAAAACTAACCTCCATGCCATAGAAATAGCTGGCGAATACGAACCGTTATGAAATACCCAGACAAAGTCAAAACTGCAGCACTTAGCAAATGAGCGGAGAGCTTTTGAACAGGGAATATCGAATAACAAAATGTTGAAATATTTCATTGATCTAAAAGCAACAACACCCAATAATATAGTGAAAAAAATGCACAATATTTCAGATGTAGTTTACGTACTCAATGTATTTCTGCTTCGATTGCTTGGGAATCTAGCAATAAATGATGTAGTTAATAGAAATACAGTATCCTCGTAGTTTTTTTTCTTTTCTCGTGTGGTTTAGTGACCAAACCTATTTGTCAAAATTATTCAGGGCGCCCGTAGGCCTTTGACGTGGCCTAACGACTGCTGTCAAGCGACAACAACCGGGACCAACTGCTTAACGTGCGCCCCGAGGCACGGAGGGGCTCAAATGAAAGTGTCACTAGCGGTCACTCATCCAGGTCCTGTCCTCGCCCAACGTTGCTTAACTGGCCTACGAGGGACTCGTGAAGAAAAGATCCTCGTAGTTCAGACAATTCAAGCAGTGAAATCTAGCAAACATTGATTTGGACACAAATTAAGACTGATGCAAGTGTTTGTTTCTAATTCCAGCACTCGAATGTGTACCGGTCGCGCTCAGCCGGGTCCGGCGCTCAGTCGGTTGAGCTGCGGTCGCGGGAACGAGATCCGTTGCACAGGTCACACACCAACTTGGACCTAAGGAGCAATGACAGTAAGAACACTTTATTACAGCTTAGAACATAGAGAGAAGAACTACGAACTATATGGTCCAGACTTGGTGGGTCAACTGGCGAGACTGGTCAACTCAGATGTTCCTAGGTTCAGCATGAGGCGGCGGCAGTGTGAGCTGCTGGCATTGCCGTAGGCGCGGACACTCAGGCGAACCGTGTCCTACAAGCAGTCGCCACTGTTCCGAGTGTTCTTCTTCTTGGGGGTTGCCTCTCCAACTAGTGGAGGTTGGAAATCAGCTCTTCATATTTGTGCCTATCTTTCGCGAGGCGGAACTGGTCTACGGTGGTCGCGGTTCCAGTCCATTCCCAGATGTTACGCAGCCACGACTTTTTCCTGCGGCCGATTCTCCTATTTCCGGTGACTTATCCCATCATAATAAGTTGGAGCAACTCATAGTGATCGTGCCTCAGAGTATGTCCTAAATACGCCAATTTAAGCTTCTTGATGGTCTGCAAAAGTTCGCATTTTTGTTCATCCGTCGCAGGACTTTGACGTCCAATTTTGATGGTTTTTTGTCTTTTCCGTCCGGAGATTCTTCCCACTTCTGACGCCGGACACTCGGGGTCGTGGCTATATTTGACTTTTCCATAAGTTTATATGAAAGCTGAAAAACAAGGGAATGGTAATGAATGTGGTATTCAGTTGCCTTCCGTCATCGCAGACTTGTGACCGTTTTGTTCCGAGTGTTGACACTGCTCAATTGACTTTGAGTTGATGTGTTTGCGAGTCGATGGATGTGTATTGTGAGTGCCTGAGATATTGTGAGGTGACGGATGATAGTGTTTCCAGTATTGTTACTATACAGTAAACCTATACATAATATTATGTTATGTCTATGTTTACGATCTTTGACTGTAAGACCGTAAATATAATTGAAAAGAAATTAATATTGGAATGTAAACTTGTTTGCAGGCAACAGTTCCCAGAAAAGATTTGGATCAGAACCGGATTTGAGGATAGAAGAAGAACAGCAAAAGCCGAAATGTAATAGGCATTTCAGGAAGAAATATCGAGCACCCCCACCTCCCAGCAATGATGTACGTATTAAACATCCATAAAAAGATTATGAACCTTATGTATATTTGTCTGATTCCTGAACTTTAATTGTTCCTTTTCAGCATCGTGAGGGTTCATCGCCAGATTCCAGCGACGGGAATGCGAGACCAGAACCCCAAAGAAAACTCAGACTGTTCAAAACCAGAAATGAAACCAAAAAGATGAACGGTCACGTCGATACCAAAATACCTGTCTACAGAAGTACATACACCGATTACAAATCGCTGGATCTAAACGACAACCAAGCTTTTGAAAGGCGATACAAGTCGCCAATCAAAGACAAGGACCAACACCTCAAATACCCAGACAACAGAGACATGGTACAGAGCACAGCCTCCCTGAAGAGGGAAGAGCGTCTACTACAAGCGAGACAGGAATACAAAAAGTCCAGAACGGACAAAGTCAGTGGATGCAGAGCAAAAACCTCAAAGACAAACGAACCGAACGAAGCGTGGAAAACACCTCTTTTGAACAGGAATTTCAGATATTCAGACAGATTCGTCAGAGAAGAAAGTGAACAACCATCTTTGAGGAGAGAGAAGACTTTTGACAACACACTGCTTAGAAGTGAAAAAGAAATCGAATCTCCCAAAGCCACACATGAGAATAGAATGAGAGTTATAGGACAACAGCTGAAAGAAAATCGGCTGAGTCCTTTAGCTGCAAGTAGCAGGCCTTTGAGAAAATCTCTTCCTTCACTATTAGTTAAAGATAATGAAGAAAAAGATGAATTTAAAGCTGAACTCAAAAAGGCAACAAGTAGGATAAGAAACGAATTAGGAAGTAAAATTAATGTTAGTGTTAACAAAACTAGTCAGAATGATAAAACGAGCGCACAGAAACCAAACCCAACGAGAACATCAGCACAGAGCAAAGTCAAAGAGTCTAGTCTTAAAACAAACATCGTCAATAATAAAGATATGAAAACAGCTATTAGTAGAAATAGTAGACCTTTGAGTCGAATAAACGAAGCCAAACCTAAATCCGCAGCCCCCCAGAGTAACATTGCAAAGACTAGTGTAGCAGTCAGTAAATATAAGTTCAGTAGTAAAGACAGCGGCAAATCTATGCCAGACAGAGGCCAAGCTTCTGGTAAAGAATCCACACCTGAACATTCACCGACTAGAAGAAAGGAACAAGCAACGAATCATATTACGCAAGAAAAGTAAGTTACTGTCAACTAAGTAAGGATTCAGAATTTGAATTACGCATTATCCATGCTCGGTGAATAAATTAGAACATGATGAAAAAATTCTTGCCTTGGCCTGTGGTGGCTCAGTTGGTAAGAGCGTGTCACAGAATGACAAGGTCGCAGGTTCAAGTCCTGCCCACGGCAAGAATTTTTTCATCATGTTCTAAGTAAGGATTATTGTCACTTCAATCGGCTTCCTAAATTGCATTTTTTTCCAGGCTTAAACCAGCGCCGTCCAAACAGTTCTACTTCGGAATGATTGAAAGCAAGCAGACGGAATCTAAGGACCACCTAAAAGACTTTCCAGGTCTCGGTAGTCCTATTATCGAGGAGATCAGCAACTTCCATCTCATCGAGAAGAAATTGCTGGGATATCATGACGAGGATGCTGATTTTGAGAAATTCAATGCCAAATTAAAGGAGGATTGCAAGATGAAGAATTGTAAGTGAACATCTGTGTTGTGCAGATCCGTTCATAAGTCAGATATATGATATTGGTTATTAGTTCATAGTTTAATAATCCTTAACAAAATACATTGTGTTGGACATAAAAATACAAGTACCTAAGGAAGCTTATACACAAAAAAATCCCATGCACTGTTGACAAATTAAGATACTCAAATTAAATTAATTAAACAATAAATAATAATAATATAAATACCTTAGTCACATTCATAATTTAGTCAAACCTAGTCCCACTAATTATTTAGGTAGTCATCTTTGAGTAAAAACACTTTTCCAACAAGAAGTACTTGAGCTTAGCAGTGAAGACTTTATGCTCACTAACTATTTTGAGTTCCACGAGAAGGGCATTGAACAGATTAATAGTCTGATAGCGAACATTATTATAATATTAACTATATCTATCTCTAAACAGTGTCATCAGAATCAGCCCTTTCGTCAGACGGCTCTGAAGGCGACGGATCAGAAGGGTCCTTAGGTATCGCGATGAGATTGCGACCAACCTTGCCTAAAAAGCAGCCATCAGTGCCAAGGTTTTCACCAGCCGCTGCCTGGAGACAACTTGCGACATTGGATGCACATCTTGCCTCTGGTAAGTTTCTCAAAAAACTTTATAAGTAAGTCATGGATTCCTTTCCTAAATTAAGTCTCGTCAATATTATTTGTGTGGTCTTTCTTTCTTTTCTCGTGAGGTTTCGTGACCAAACCTATTTGTCAAAGTTATTCAGGCCGCGCGTAGGCCTCTGACGTGGCCTAACGACTGCTGCCAAGCGACAACAGCAACTGCTTAACGTGCTTTCCGAGGCATGAACGGGCTCAGATGAAAGTGTCACTAGCGGTCACCCCACCAGGTCCGAGAGATCTACGCAACGCCGCGAAGCTGTCAAACTAATGTCAAACGTCTTGTAATAATGTCACTTTGACAGCTCCGCGGCGTTGCGTCGATCGCTAACGCTGACTTGGTTTTTTTTCGGGGGGAAAATTATCTAGATATCATGATGCCACGGGGAGGCGAGGATGGTTATGGCGGCCTCTTACCGACTAAAAACCCCCTCGGTGTACCGTCTCGCCGCCCTATGGCGGAGTCACGGGGCGACTTCGACAAGGGCTGACCTCGCCCAGCGTTGCTTAACTTGTACGATCGTTTTCAACGTGTACTCGCAACTGGACTACGATCCCCATTTGTGTGGTGATCTTGATTCATAATTAGACACTGTGATCTTGAGGCCAACTTTTTTGCGCTTAAGTTCTACCAGGACTTTTTGCTGTTTATGCTTTCAAATCAATAATCATGCTTCTTAGATTTGAGAAAGACATCGTCAATTAACATTGATCTCTTTACAGATTTAAAAGTTTCTTCCTACTCATGTAGTTTATGTTTTCCAGAAACGCAGCCATTAGCGGTGGAGACGAAAGTGTCGCCAGATATATCTCCGGAGTCCTCCCCGCGGTCGGAGCAGTCGGCAGACAAGTCGGGGGACTCGGGAATATCTGGTGATCATGCACACAGCGACCATAGGATAGACTCACCCAGAATTGTAAGTATGGGTTATTTACGATAATTTTCGCAACTTTAGTCATAATTGGAAACGCATAGGCATCTTGCTTAACGTCTTTGCTACTGTGGGGACGCTCCGGTTTTCGCTCTCCGCGGAGCTCGGCCTATGATAACGCCTCGGCCTTCGGCCTCGAAAATGTTACTTGGAGTGTGGAGAGTGGTTTCTGCTTTTCGCAGATTACAGGCGTTTCGGGTTCGCGGAGCTCGGTTGGTGGCCTCCCTGAAAACCAGTGAAAATGTTGCTGAATAATAATAATAATGACCTTGGGTACTCCTAAGAAAATTCAGTGAACCAGTATTCTTGCGCTTTGACATCTTCTTACTTAACTCCTGATGTTATCTGCAAGGCATCCGACCCGAACCCGACGTGGACTCCGCAGCAAGACCTCGGCGATAGCAGCTCTGACGGCGCGGGCGCCGGCATCACGCTGCATCCTCAGGGCGTGGGTGTGGCCACCTACAGCCCTGGAGCGCAGCCCTTCAGTCTGTCCCTGCCACGCGAGGGTCAGGACAAGGTGAGGGGGCGGGGAGCTGAGTGCGCGGGACGGTGGGCTAGCTCTGGCGGATTTGATGGAGATGACATTTAGGATGAGATATTCTTATTAACGACCGATAAAGAAGTTGCGTACAAGTGTATGTAATGGCCGTGTCAGATGGTAAGCTTACCGCCTCCCGACCAAGGTCACCTTGCTGGTTTACGGCCGTATAGCCAGTGGTTGACGACCACATAAGCTTACCATCTTTTTTTTTTTTTTATTCTATAATTTTTTAGGGATTTTTGTACACAAAGTGACGATGCCAATCCCATCGTACCTATTCTAAATTACCTTAAATTTTATAAAAGACCGAGAACAGCATTTTACTTTAATTTTACTTTAATTAAACAGCATTTAAGCTTACCATCTAGTCGCCGGTTATATAACTCTTCAAGGTAACCTCCTGTAAAAGAAATTTTACAGGACAATGAAAGTTGACACCATAAACAATGTTAGGAGTTTGTGGAGGAACAATAGTTGGAAAGTATTAGTGCCGGATGGCAAAAATCCTGATCATAATAGTACCATTAAACGACGAAGAATAATAAAAAAAAAACTCTCTAATAAATACTAATCGATACAGTTATCTTACAATAAATCCGCTAGAAGCCAAATTAATTGCAAACTAATTTACTATCTTGTATTGTTGTGACTAACAAAACTAATCAATCAGTAGACTCTCACCCTCCCGTGTACTCTAGCTGAGGAGGAGTAAAGGTCAAGGTCACTTGTCACTAACTTTACTACTCTAGTTTTAACTCTTCGACTTTCTAATTCTGCACTATCACTCCGCTCTCAGCTACTAAGGCGGATCTTGTCTGGCCAGGATTCAGAAACAATATGAACTTAGACCTTAAAGACATCAGATTTATGCCCGTATTAATAGTGAATTAAGCTGATACACTCTCAAGACGTGATCACCATCTCAAGCCATTTATTAATAAACCAATCATGATGGGAGTATTACGTGATGTCTTTCTCAAGTCGCGGTTTGCCTGCAATCAACAAATACGTGTGAGTTTGGCAGTTCTCTTGAGAACTGAGTTTTGTTTATTAATACGGCGTTACTCACGTGATACCAGATTCCTAAACGCGCACCTAAGTTACTTTTATTAATAGGAACGCCATCTTGAGGTTCTCAAGATTAACTTTTGAGCTGAGAGTAATTTATTAATACGGGCCAAGGCATGCGCTCGCTCTTACAATTGTCAAAAGTCTATGCATTTGAACAGTTTTAAAAAATTTTGCTCGCGTTCATTTGTTTCAGACTTTTGGCATACTCTCGCCCTGTCTTGCATAGTCACTAATTGAGCTCATTTTGTTGTGATTTCATTACTTCCCTGACTTTAATCTATTCTCATTTCATCATCCTAACCTTCATACTTTCCAGTAACCTTTATTCCTCATCAGCCCATCCACAATCAGAGCAGCTCGAATCCCACATAGTTTAAAGGGATGTCGTGCTTTTACGAATGCTTCCAGGGCAAGCAACTTCAGCAGGGGTTCAATAGTCTGCAGAAGCTAAGGAAGTCGGTGTCAGGGGCTTTGGGAGCCGCGTTAGGATCGAGGAGGTTTGACTTGGAGCATGAGCCGATGCTGGAGGAACCTGAACAGAACTGGTTCCTGACGAAGTCTGCCCCGAATTCGCTGAGCAACCCGTTACTGTTTCACCCGCCGGCGAGGGCGAAAGCATCAGTTGAGGATGATATTAAGGAAGAGGAAATCCCGCCCACTGATAAGGTAAGAGCATTCTTTATCGTGATAATTGATAGATTATTGACGGAAGTGCAATGGAGAAACGCAAGCTTGAAAGAACCACATAGGTTGAGAAGAAAATGATTTGATGGTAAATGAAATAGGATTCATTTTAATTTTCATTTCTGGATAATTATGTAATTTATATGTAATGGACTAAGGGTAGCATAGTCCTCTAAAGGCATTGATCTCCTATAAACAACTAAGATACACAGCCTCTGCCTTCTAAAAATCTCCGAGCGCAAAGAAGGTCCAAACGGATAAAGGGTCCATTCATCTGTTTGGACCTTCTTTATCTCATTTACTTTATTGGATATTATTTGGACGTTTTTTATATTATTTTAGTAAGACCTTTGTGTATCTAGTTGTTTATAGGAGATCAATGTCTAAAGGTGTTTTATTTCTGAGGGGGTTTGCCAAGTAAGGTATTGAAGGCAAAGAAAGAAGACCCTCTATTTCTTGTTGTTGGATTGTTAATGTCATTTCATTTAGACATTAGAAATGTGTTTCGAGTCTGTAACGTCAATGTTTGTGCACTCAGCAATAGACACAATTTTTATACGGATTTAATATGTAGGTATGTTTGAAATGAAAGAAGAATACGGTCGAACACAGAGAAAGGTGTACAGGAGAGTTTTTAAGGTTGGGATTATCTCAAAAACTACTTGAGCTATTGCAAAAATTCTTACACTGTTTTATAGATAAATGTTAAAACTATGTAACTGTAAAAGAATTATTAAATTCGGTCCAGTTATTTTTGGAGAAAATCTCAACCTTATTGAGGTCCCCTGTATAGTTATCTCTGTCTTCGACTGAATCATGATAGAAGTACAGACCGAATGTTAGTGGAATTGGAATGGAAATAAGTTTAGACCGAGGACTACTTACGTCAACCAACTTGGCGATGGTTTGATAAAGGGATAGATATGGTCTACTACATACAGACGAGCATGCATATGCAGCTATATACGCCATAAATAACTGTATATGAAGCTAGAATTCTACCAGGATTGCAGAAGATCGAAGATGGTAAACTTTATTATTCTGGATATCGTCTGCGAGCCACTACAGGAACCAAGAGTTTATCAATGTGTTCTGTGCAGGATGAAGTGGGTCCGTGGCGAGCGACCAGCTCGTACCTGTCTTGGGGCGGGCACGTGATGTACCTGCCGCCCGCACCGACTGCGCCCGACCAGCCGCTGTCTATGCTCGGACCGATAGACAGACCAGTCAGGTGAGATCACAGCCCACTTATCCCATAGACCTGTAACAGCGGGACGCCCGCCCGTGTCAGAGCGCAAAATTGCTTCGCGACACGTGGCACCTAGAGATATTATCGACATGGACGCATCCCCTGTCCCCCGCTTCGTCTCTATGCGCTCATCGTTAACAGAATGTTTCGCGTGCAAAAGACATTGCCACATTTCAATGGAGCTTTGCCCCACCCACAAAACTACGAGACCATTGAAGCTGTACCTATCATTTTGTTGGGGACTTATTACAGGTTTCATATTGCATAATCATAATCAGTATCATTTTCTACTACTCTCGCAACTCCTATAGAAGAATAACAAAAACAATGAATAAATCGCTTCGATTTCTTACTATTTTCTGAAATCTTAATTAAGCTGTTTTTTTCGAATCGCAACTTTTACAAAACTTTATTTTAAACCAATAATTTTAATAAAAAACGGAGATATCTTTACATTTATTCGTTATCTTGTACAACTTGCGGTTGATGGTGGGGCAGAATTTGGCATTGCCATTTTTACCTATTTCATCAATAATATAATAATATGGGTTCTCTTGAAAATGGCGGGAAACGACGGTTGCGAAATTATTTGATAATTTTCCTTTTAATGTCTACAGGGACTATTTTGTGTTTAATATCACGTTAAATTAATCAGAAAATGTTCGCGAATGACAGTACGGTGAAGTTATTGGATTATTTATGCAAGATCTGAAGTTTCAAGCTTTTATCAAGAGTTCCCGCTACAAGCTCAGGAGTGAACGTGACTGTCGAGCTGCTTCGTCCAGCGTGATAACGCTACGGCGACTCCTCTGGATGAAGACATGAAGACGCAGCTACCCAGGGTGAAGACGCTACTGCGACTCCCCTGGAGGAAGATAGAAGACTATTGAATATATTGAATTTTCTGTAACATGACATTGGCAAATGACGAACGGTCGAGTCCATTAATAAAATAAAATAAATAAATAAATAAAAATAGAATAATATGATTTTGTCTGCCACGCCACGTGCCGGGGACGCTCAATTTCTGTAGATGTAAACGAAGTTTTACCATCCGTGTTTCTAACCTATCGTTGTATATCAGGAGCAAGTCCAGCGGTTGCCTGGAGGTGGCGGCGCGAGCTGCGCGCGCAGCGATGGCGACGGAGATGCGCGAGAAGGAGCGCTCGGCGTCGCCGGACATTGCGCGTGCGCTGCCGGCGCGGGTGGAGCCAGTCAATGTGAGTACCCCCTTAAACTGTATTCAGAATTTCAGCCCTGCGTTTTCAAGTCACAAAAATTGTCACGCCAGCTAATGAAGGTTACATTTAAAAAAGAAAGAAAGTACCGCTAGCCCCGGTAGATGGCACTGACTGGTCTGATGTCAACGTTAAATGCGTTGTTATTGCTTGTAACCTGGGCTTTTCGTATTTCGTACCTAGCAATATTATTATCTCTAGTAGTATTGAATGCGGTGTTATTAGCTAGTAGTGTTACTGTGCTGCTCTTTGCTTTCATATCACCCAGCCATGTGATTTGAAATATAATTAATAGGTATGTAAAAATATATAATATGTAAGAAACGTGACGTAACCAAGTGTTCCATAGGTACACCCACAGATTAAAGATATAAGTTTTCTGTACACCCTAAGGCCGAATAAATCAGTATGAGTATTAATTTGTACTGTATTGTTTAAATTACACAAACAAACCAATAATAATAAATTATTTGACATTGATTTTTTTTAATGTGCTGTTTTTTTACGATGACATCGCACTTCGGTGCAACGCCATCTATTATCAGCTTAAAAAGCTTGTTATTTTCCTTAGAACTGTCGCTTTGAAATCCCCTCATTAGCAGACGGCGTTGACACAATTTAACGCAAAACAGAATCCTGTGGCAATTCCAGCGTTTTTATAAATTTTTGAATAATTCTTTATTGTGTCTAACACGTGTAATTTACTTATTACATTTAGCCGTAAAATATGTATAACTTTTTATATAAGTAGATACTACGACCTAAACTCGCTGACTACTACCAACCAAAAATTTAGCAAATGTAAGTTTATTCGAAGCAAAAGGAAAAATACCTTAAACATACCTACCTCAAATACTCTTAGCTACATAAAGTAAAAACATGCATTGTTTATTTCTTTTTAAATACTCGATTCTATTTATTAAAGTGTATGACATACTTTATAAATCACTGGCAGGCTGGATTGTCCAAAAAAAGAAAATAAGTATTTTTTGACTTAATAGATTGTTTTTCGTATCAATCTAACGATATCGTCTCTCCACCTACGTAATTGTAACATATAAAATAAGGCAAAAATAAAATAATAGAAGTGTATGCTTTGACTATTTATAGGAGAGAAACCAAAAAACACCTGACAATCGTCATCTTTTGTTTCTTTATACCTAAACAAAAAGGCTGCCAGCCGCTACCGCGAAAAAGATGCTATCTCTAAGGAGGCGCAGTCATGAACGCCTCAACGTAACAAGATATGAATAAAAAAGTTTAATTAATCATAGTCTAGTATTTAGTCAATAGCTTTTTCTTTACTTAAATTTTGATTATATAGGTATACTTATGTTAATTTATTCTAAGCGGTACATTTGTAACTATGTTTATCCGAGTTTCCACATGATTTAGAATGATTTCTCAATATGCATCTTTCTAAAATATTCACTAATTTACATAAAAATTCTGGTTATAAAACCTTGCTCTATTGAGCGACAATAAATTAAGTATTCGAAGTATGTCTTTACTTAGTTTGATAGAAATATTTATTACTCGACTGCCAGAAGGAGGGTAATGTTCACACTTGAATATCGGCCTAAGATTCATTAACAGCGAGATAGTATTTTTATTGTAAGTATGTATAATGACGTCCCAGTACTTAATGCTCGTCTCACGTAGCTTGCCAAACCCGGTGATATCGTATCCATCATTCAGTGCGATGTGCAGGCTAACCAGAGGCTATCAACCTGGGGCCAGGGTCGGTATGGTTTTTTTTCTTCATAACAACCTATGCAACAACCTTATTAAATTGTCGTGGTTTTTAAAGTAAGAATTTGTCAACAGATTGAAGTATAAGTAACATGTTATTGTGTTATCGTTACGGTAGCTATGTACAGTCGACAGCAGATCAATGGTAACACTTTTTACTTTTGACAGTTCTTATTATTTGTTGAAAAATTGAAATCGTACTGCAAGTGTTACCATTGATCTGCTGTCGACTGTACAATCGAAGACAGAGATAAGTATACCAGGGGCCTCAATAAGGTTGAGATTTTCTCAAAAACTAATGGACCGAATTTAATAATCATTTTATAGTTACATAGTTTTAACTTTTATCTATCAAACAGTGAAATAATTTTTGTAATAGGTCAATATTTTTGAGAAAATCTCAACCTTAAAAACTCTCCTGTATCTACACCTTTCTCTATGTTCCATCGTACCTATGTTAGCACTCTTAGTTCAATGATAATTTTGGTAGTGTTGGTTTTAGTAATGTGTTGAGTATGTATGGTATACCAGTCATGTTGACATTTGTTTTATAACTAATCATGATTTGCTTGTGCGTTTTCAAACTTAAAACACAATTTCACGCTTCTAAAGTAGTGCCATATTTTTCACAACTTTAGGAGCAGCATTTTTTGATTTATTAGATTTTGTTTAGCTTTAAAAACACGCGCAACGATGACACTTCCACAATGATTTTTGCCGGAAAATAAAACGAAAAGACTTTCTAATAAAATCATTGATCAGATTAATCAGCTCACATGTAGCTGTAGTAATTGTCTTATTTTCAGTTTAACCATCTCAGCCCACGTGGGATGAGATCCGTGGGTTGAATCTGTGACTAACCCGTATAATCCAAAGGGCCGCTACTTGACAAGCCCCGAAATCACGTATTGAGTAAGGAGCATTTATCTGTCGCTTGCAACCTTTTGTGTTGAACTAATTTATGAGTCAGTATCGCAACCACGGCCACAGATTAACTAATAGTTATAATAGTATCGTGTACCTATCCGTTCGCTGGTTAATCACTGAGCTTGCCTCGGGTTTAATGGATTTCGGTGATGTATGGCGTAGATCGTTACGTTGTTAGCCATATATATAGTTTAATCTCTCTCTAATGAAGAGCTCGGTGGCTCAGTGGTTGGGTCAATGGACTTGCAATATGGAGATCCCAGGTTCGATTCCCAGCCAGGGCAGCCATGTACCAATGAGTTATCCTCGGTTTTTTCGACGGAAAACTTACGTACATTTACCGAGTGCTCTTTAAACGGTGAAGGAAAACATCGTGATGAAACCTGCATGCCGTAGAAGAAGAAAAAAAATCTAAGGTATGTGAAATCCGCCAATCCCGCAGTGGGCCCGCGTGGTGGATGATGGCCCCAGCTCCCTCGATGTAAGGGAAGGTCTGTACCCGAGCAGTGGGGCAATATAAATAGACTGATGATGATGACGATGATAGTTTAATCTCACTTCCCTTAAACAGTGGATTTGTCCGTTTAACTTTGTGCTAGTCAGAAACCGTTTTAATTATGTTTTAATATTGTCTTGTATATGCCTATTGTATATGCCTACCTATGCGAAATAAAAATCTAAATGATAAATGGAGAAAAATTTCCTCACGACCGGGATTCGATCCAGAGACCTCGCCATTCCGTGGCACGCTCTATTCTAACAGAGCCACCGTGATATACCCAGGTCGTGAATCTTGTCTCCATATTCTAGTCTTAGGGACGGTAGCGACATCTATTGCTTAGACTTATTATTGTATTATTTTATCAAAGTAGTGTATCATATTTGATCACAACAGCGACGCAATGCGGAAACCAGACTGAAATACCATCTCAGTTCTTACAAAGGATACGCCAACGTTCACTTGCGATATTAATCTTTCAATTCTCGGCCCAAAATCGGTCCCACGACAAAAACGGCCCGGAAGCCAAATCGCTGGGGTCTTTAGCATTTTCCCACGCGTGGGAACGGCACACGCGCGTCGCTACGAGGAAATTAACCCGCAATGTCGCGAGGTAACTGATTTTTGTGGTACTGGGCCTAATGTCTCAATTATGAGGGCAGGGACGTAGTTAGGACGGGTTTGAGGGACCCACAAATTACCTCTACACCATGACCTAATGCTCACAATAAATAACCCTAGAGTAACGAAACTTGTTATATAATATTAACGTGCGTTTTATTTAAACTAGACTAAAGACAGGTCCAAAAATGCTGCCTCTCTTACGCCAAACTGATAGCATTACTTTTAGAACTGTCAAAGTTAGCTTAAAAATAAAATAAACACGACATAACGCTACCATTTATCAAGATTTGATTACCTATTGCATCAGCAGTCAAAACTGGTATGATTACCCTGAACTACAAAACAATAACTTACACGATCAATGACGTATAATAAAAGTATATTTTCGATATAATATAAATTACTTAGAACATGATACTTACTTTGTGTTTCGAGCAAATAAACTCATTTCAATTCCATCAGTAGCCTAGCTGTCTCCTATACGGTTATAGCTCATCAAATAATATTATATGCCTACCCTAATACCACTACTCCTGCGCCATTCTCGATACCTTCGTAGTTTTTATTTCTTTAACTTCAACTAGAAAAGATTCGAATAACATCGCATTGACTTAAAATTCCAATTGGCTTCAATCACGTACGTTCCATCAATCATCTATTGACAAGCTCACTTGCCAAATGCCCTGTATTACCATTCCGTCCAGCTATTAGTATTCTAATGGGGTGCTCATTGTGCAGCGGGACAATCGCTACACGCCCCACATTCATTACTGAGTCCGGACCTTGTTGGTTAGTAAAGACGTGACCTCATACTGGGCTGAGGATCCTTGTTTTAAGTTTGCATACACTTATATTACTTGAAATACGTGTGTGCTTATGTTTAAGGGCTAAATACAACATAATAAACAAACATTTATTTCGAAAACAATAAAAAATAAAAATAACTATTATAATATTAACCTAGAAAATATAAACTAAAATATATACAATAAGTCGGTTGAACTATCTGAATGGCTTAGCATTACAGATAGTTCAACCGATCCCCGTTGTAGGCAACGTGCCCAAAATGCTGGCGGCATTTCCCCTCTGGATCGCTAGGCTGATCCTTTGGGCGAAATACAGGCCAGCATTCTGGTCACGCGTGGACTCCACGAGCCGCGCCGACAGATCTTTCAAAATTTCCATCGCTCCCGGCCCCCACGGACCCAGCGTCTCTACCCCAAACGGCACAAATATGTAGCCTCTGTCGAGGCTACTATACTTGCGCCGCTTGAGGGATTCGGCTGCTGCGGCAGCGCCACTCACATAATAAATGGTTGTGAGATACGTAACATCTGTCAAGATGTTTCGCTATTCCCAATTTATAACCGACTCGACTGTCCAATCGAGATGATGTAAAGAAAGTAACGGCGCCGGTGGACGGCGCTATTTTACGATTAGAATAGGGTATTTTTATTATTATTGCAAAATAGACACAACTGACAATGCCAGATTCTGCCCCACCATCAACCGCTAGATGTACAAGATAACGAATAAATGTAAAAATGTAAAAATATCTCCGTTAAAATTATTGGTTTAAAATAAAGTTTTGTACATCTAGCGAGTCGAAAAAAAACAGCTTAATTAAGAATTCAGAAATTAGTAACAAAACGAAGCGAATTATTTATTAATTGTTTTTGTTATTTTTCTATTGGAGTTGCGAGAGTAGTAGAAAATGATGCAATATGAAACCTGTAATAAGTCCCCAACAAAATGATAGGTACAGCTTAAATGGTCACGTAGTTTTGTAGGTGGGGCAAAGCTCCATTGAAATGTGGCAATGTCTTTTTACCTGTTTAGTATTCGTATCGTAGTCGTATTATGAGGAATTCCCTCGCGGAATTCGCTCTGTCCTGCCTAAACAGTATCCTGGCTGCATACCGATCAACATAAACAGCTATTAAACTATTGTTGATGGTGGTTGCGATTACGTCAAGTGTTTTCTAACTTTCAATATGCATTTGAGTAATCCAAATATCTTGCACATACTCGTAGATGTAGGTACATACTTACATCCCTAAACACAAATACTTAAATACTAGAATAGCTATATTAAAAGAAGAAAAATACCACATTGATAAACTAATAGAAACAAAGAGAAGTGCAACAGACATTGCCACGTTTCAATGTAGCTTTGCCCCACCTACAAAACTACGTGACCATTTGAGCTATCATTTTGTTGGGGACTTATTACAGGTTTCATATTGCATAATCATAATCAGTATCATTTTCTATTACTCTCGCAACTCCTATAGAAGAATAACAAAAACAATTAATAAATAATTCGCTTCGTTTTGTTACTAATTTCTGAATTCTTAATTAAGCTGTTTTTTTTTAATCGCAACTTGTACAAAACTTTATTTCAATTCAATTCAATTCAAATGATTTATTGCAGTCACAAAGACCATATAAGTGTTAGTAAGTACTTAAAACTATGTTAGTGTTTACATGAGGTGTATTATGCGCCATAACATGCGACTTAGGTCCGACTCCGAGACCCCGGGACATGTAAGTGTACCAAGTGGCTCAGAATCGGACTGTCCATGGTATCTGCAATGCCCTTCAGGATGCTGTTAGGGCTGCCGAAATTTCATTGATTTCAAATCAATAATTTTAATAAAAAACGGAGATATTTTTACATTTCTTCGTTATCTTGTACAACTTACGGGTGATGGTGGGGCAGAATCTGGCATTGTCATTTACGCGTTAGTTTGAATTATAATTTGATAGAGTTTGGACCTTCGGAATTTCAACAACAAACGTCTAATGGTCGCACTTCACTTGGCTATTCGCATTTGCGTATTTTTCCTGCGCGCTTTGGGAGAGGTCTACGTCCAGCAGTGGATTGATACGGGTTGATGACGATGCCGATGAAGTCGAACACGTTCATGGACAGTGGCGGCATATGCCGTACTTTGAGTGTTCGGAAAATGACAGTACGGCGTATGACGTATATTTTGATGCATTTAAAAAGACACAACGGCATCTCCCGCGGCGTTCGTAGGCGGTTTTCTTTGTAGAGCGGTCCCACTGTCATTCCGTGTAGAGAATAGGTATGTGTACTGTCAAAATAAAGGTTGTAGGTACATTTTTGTCGGTCTTGACACGCACATACTTAGAATCCCCCACGGCTATGACAGTAGTTGAGAATTTTCACTGTCATTTCGTAATTTCTACTGTCCATGAACGTGGTCAGTGCTCGGTGGCTCAGTGGTTGGGTCAATGGACTTGCAATGTGGAGGTCCCAGGTTCGATTCCCAGCTAGGGCAGCCATGTACCAATGAGTTATCCTCGGTTTTTTCGACGGAAAAACTTACGTACATTTACCGAGTGCTCTCAAAAACGGTGAAGGAAAACATCGTGATGAAACCTGCATGTCGTAGAAGAAAAAAAAAAAAACTCTAAGGCATGTGAAATCCGCCAACCCGCACTGGGCCCGCGTGGTGGATTATGGCCCGAGCTCCCTCGATGTAAGGGAAGGTCTGTGCCCGAGCAGTGGGGCGATATAAATAGACTGATGATGATGATGATGATGAACGTGGTACCAGGAGACCATGGCTAACCCGGAGTCTCAATATGTCAAAGTCAAAGATTTTTATTGCTGGTTATAGGTATTACAGATGTTATGGTTTAGAAAGTGCTTATCGCTATAACCTAAGTTAAGGCATGCAATAATTAATATTTAATAAAATTGAAATTATTGATTTGATATACATAATTATTAAAATCTTTACAAGTACGGTGGAAGACAGAGAAAGGTGTACAGGAGAGTTTTTAAGGTTGAGATTTTCTCAAAAACTAATTGACCTATAGCAAAAATTCTTTCACTGTTTGATAGATAAAAGTTAAACCTATGTAACTGTAAAAGAATTATTAAATTCGGTCCAGTAGTTTTTAAGAAAATCTCAACCTTATTGAGGCCCCCTGTATACTTATCTCTGTCTTCGACTCTACATACTTAGAACATTCACAATATTTTTTTATATTTGAAGTAGTCATTTATACTGTAAAAACACTCGTCCACAAGCCACTCATAAAGCTTACGTTTAAACTCAGGCATTGGCTTGGTTTTTATATCTGCTGGCAAAGCATTATAAATTTTAGCCGAAAGGTAGACAATATTATTTCTAAATAATGCAATAATGTCCTACTCAATACCTAATTTGTACTTTAATAATTAAAAGTACCAGGACATTATGAGCCGCCTGGAGTCTCATTAGCCTAGGTACGGTGAAACACAGAGAAAGGTGTACAGGAGAGTTTTTAAGGTTGAGATTATCTCAAAAACTACTTGACCTATTGCAATAATTCTTTCACTGTTTGATAGATAAAAGTGAAAACTACGTAACTGTAAAACAATTACGAAAATCGGTCAAGTAGTTTTTGAGAAAATCGCAACCTTATTGGGGCCCCCTGCATGTACTTACTACCCTTTTTGATAAGCTGTTTTGCACAATTGATTTTTGCGTTGAGTTAGTGACCTCTAGGCTCATAATCACCAGAGTGAATCGTAGTTTGGGCCACGAGTGTCTTTATTGTTGTTCGATCCGTCTCCTCACTTGTATTGTTTACCTCCTACTGCGTGGTGGGAGGCGCTGGTCCGTCTGCCTGCGCGTGCGCATCATACGCACGTGGCGCGTCGCCCGCGCACCTGTCTCGCTGTAGTCTCGCGTACTGTGCTTCCTTTACGACTTATTAGCGGCGCAGGCGCAACGAGCGGCACACGATACGGTCAGTTTGATTTTATTTTGAAGTTTCGAAATTGATGTCTGGATTTTGTTCTGTTTTTTTTTCGTACAAAAAAAATACAATTATGAGATTAAGATCTACTTCTTAGTTACTACAAATTACATTATATTTGAACAAAAAATGTCGTCTCTTATATTGCTGTGCCTAAACAAGGTCCATAAAGAACATTGTAACGTTTTAATGTTAAGTAAGTGAACATCTGTATTATAACTTATGGAGTGCAATAAATATATTGAGTATTGAAGCAGTACGTTCCTCTGCGTTTGACAGTTATACTTAGCTTAAGCTATTATGTATTTCTCCTGGGCAACAAAAAAAAAGGTCATATACCTAATCCAATTTATAAGCAGCCTGTCCTGAACTCTTATAGCAGGATTACTTCAATAATACTTTGTTATTTCGCACCATATAACAAAGTATTATTGAAGTAATCCTGCTACAAGCCTTCATGGTAAGGCCCCTGGGTGGTGCGTTATCAATTTTTTCGAACCTTGCTCTATTTTTTTTAAGTAAAATATATTAAATACCAGTAGATAATAATGAGACCTTATATGAAAGAGAACGCCACTTTTACTTTTGGTGTAGGTAATGTAAATAAAATTGAGTTTATAAATAAACCAGTGCGGAAACTACGCGAGCGCCGTCGAGTGCATCCGCTTGTGAAGCGAGCCTTGCTGTAGTATGTTCACTCGATAGCGTCTACGTAAATAAATACGTTGTTAGGTGCGTGCGACGTATGGAATTAATAGGATTAGAGTCGGACCTAAGTCGCGTGATGCAGCGCGTAATACTCCTCATATTATAACCATTTTAAATGAATTTTGGCAGGGAAATAAAAATACGCCATAACTATTTCGGTTTAGATATAATTTTCATTTTAAAAGACATGGAAGTATGTTTGCGATTCTTTTTCTATCGAACGAAGTTTGTTCAATCGTGTATCGGTATTCATCAGTCTCTAAATAGACACCCCAAGATTGCAATATATTTTTTTCAGACGTTTAATTATTAGTAGTTAATGCCGTAGCTTTCGTAGAAAAACTGAAAATGCGCGCGTACGAAGCCTTAAGTTTTAAGTACTTGCTAACCTTTATGGCTGCAAAAATAATGTGAATTTAGTGACCACTATAGAGGAGAGGAGAGGAGAGGAGCTACAAAAATCCCATGAGACATCTCCGTTCATGGTTCTAGTAATGCAAATTCTGTCCTACTAGTAAAACTAATAGTATGATAAACAGGACCAACTCATTAGATCTACCGTGACACAGGTTTATGTGCGTAGTTCGCTAGCACTTGTGAACATTTATTTATATGTAGTAAATAAAATATTTTGGAATCGCCCTCAAAACAAAAACACGAACACAATGCATCATTAAACTTACTTTTTGCTAATTTCAACTCACTGCATGCATTTTTTGCGTATAAAACTGTGTAGCTGCGGTCGGTGGTAGAAATGAGTGGACTGTATTTTTATAGGTAACTGGTGTATTTAAAGAAACACTTGAAACATGAATTTTTACGCTCCTTGAATTTAGTTAAGTTCTCGTCGTCCTTGATTTGAATTGAATGTGACACTTTTGACCTTCACACTTTTTGACAGTTTTATTTTGACACTTCACCCCCGCGCGGCGACCCCGCGATGGCCCGCCGCCATACGTTCCGTTTCACGGACAAACTGTAATTAGTCTATGAGAAGCTGCTATGTAAGTAATTCTGATGTGTTATTCAAAACTGAGAGGTCTGAAATTGTTACCTTTTCTACATCATCATCATTGATAGAAACACCGTTTTCAGATATTTATCTTTATTTAATATCGAAATTACACAGAGCTGACAACGCTTGGACAGCGGCCATTAGCAAGAAAGAGGGAAAAAGTTTTTATTAGAACCACAGATTATAAACCGTAACAATCATCATCAGCCCGTATCAGTCCACTGCTAGACGCAGGCCTCTCCCAAAGCGCGCCACTCAACCCTACTCTCGGCCCTCTGCATACAGTCCCTCCATCTGGTCGGGGGGCGTCCCACACTACGTTTACCCATTCGTGGCCTCCATTCGAGAACTCGTGTGCATCGGTTATCGGTTCTACGGCAGATGTGACCAGCCCACTTCAGTTTACTGATTCTATGAGCAATGTCAACCACTTTTGTCTTCTGGAGGATATACTCGTTTCTTATTCTATCTAACAGAGAAATTCCAAGCTCTTTCCATAGCTCGCTGAGCGACTTTGAACTTGTGGGACAGTCTCACCGTCAATGAACAGATTATAAACACTAACAATCATCATCAGCCCGTATCAGTTCACTGCTGGACGCAGGCCTCTCCCAAAGCGCGCCACTCAACCCTACTCTCGGCTCTCTGCATCCAGTCCCTGCCAGCCATCTTGCGAAGGTCATCCCCCCATCTGGTCGGCGTCCCACACTGAGTTTTCCCCTTTCATAGACCAAAGTTATTTAAGAATGGCACTACTTTTAGGACTGGCAAAGTCTAAACATTAGAAAACGCGACAAATGACAATGCCAGATTCTGTCCCACCATCAACCGCAAGTTGTACAAGATAACGAATAAATGTAAAAATATCTCCGTTTTTTATTAAAATTATTGGTTTAAAATAAAATTTTGTACAAGTTGCGATTCAAAAAAAATAGCTTAATTAGGAAATTCAGAAAATAGTAAGAAATCGAAACGATTTATTCATTGTTTTTATTATTCTTCTATAGGAGTTGCGAGAGTAGAAAATGATACTGATTATGATTATGCAATATGAAACCTGTAATAAGTCCCCAACAAAATGATAGGTACAGCTTAAATTGTCACGTAGTTTTGCAGGTGGGACAAAGCTCCACTGAAATGTGGCAATGTCTTTTGTCACTCCACGTAGTATAATCATCAGCGTAGTTTAAATTGTAAATCATTGGGTGAGGCTGTCGGCCCTGACCACATGACATCACCAGCAGATGCAACTGCACTGCTACATAAAGCCATCTAGGACATGTATGTTACCTAGGCAATAAATTATATGACCTAGCTTTGCTAAGTATGTCAACGGTAAAGAAAAGTATATAAGAGACGTCATTACGGTTGAGATTTTCTCATAAATTAAGTAATTGCTAGATCGTAAAAAATTATATTATTTTAAAAGATGTGCTGCTGAGAGTTTTTTGCCACTTTTTCTCCTCAGCGTTGGCACCTTTTCCTTGCAAAGTGGTGTAAATGTAAATTCAAAAATATGTCGACGTGCAAAAATGTACACAACGTGCTTACTTGCAATAAAGAAATTTGACTTTGACTTTTTTGACTTTGAAAGCGTTAAGTATATTTTTCCACGTAAGTATACATTTGTTTACGGTAACGAAAGAAATACACAGAGCGAATGTTGACGGGAGAGTCGGCAGAGGTAGACCGAGGAGATCGTACGGCGACCAAATTGGCGATGTCTTGAAAAAGTCGTAGAACAAAAGATGTTCAGTTACCGATACTGAACACCCTCCCTTCGGCTTCATATACCCGTTACGTTACACCCTGTATAGATAAGCATAATGTGAGTTAAGACGGACTGAATGCAAAAAGCCGAGAATAATCTTAAGTAACTTTGTGAGATGCCTACGTCTAGCAATGGACTGATACGGGCTGATAATGCTGATGAGTTCGAAAGAACGAACTTACCTACCTATTTATTTTTATATAGGTCAGTTGCATTTAGAAACGGTTAGTGAAGAGAGGTTTAAAATGACAATGCCAGATTCTGCCCCACCATCAACCGCAAGTTGTACAAGATAACGAATAAATGTAAAAATATCCCCGTTTATTATTAAAATTATTGGTTTAAAATAAAGTTTTGTACAAGTTGCGATTCGAAAAAACAGCTTAATTAAGAATTCAGAAAATAGTAAGAAATCGAAGCGATTTATTAATTGTTTTTGTTATTCTTCTATAGGAGTTGCGAGAGTAGTAGAAAATGATACTGATTATGATTATGCAATATGAAACCTGTAATAAGTCCCCAACAAAATGATAGGTACAGCTTAAATGGCCACGTAGTTTTGTAGGTGGGGCAAAGCTTCATTGAAATGTGGCAATGTCTTTTACCACATAGCAAGTCTGTAGTTTGTACATAACTTCACCGCACCATACGTGACTTAATCTTAACTACTTTGGTAATAGTTTACCTCTTTTATATGATGCGTCGTTGTGGTAATTGAACCCTGCACCCTGGCTTATACGAAGCCTTACCATGAACTCATATACCGTAGCCCAAAGTGTCTTTTTTTTTTTTAAGTCAGAGATTGCAAGAGGACTGTACGCACTCTGTAAGCGCTGTCTCACGACAGCAGGCTGAGCGCGAATCGATGTGTGCTCCTATGAGGCTGGCATGGGACATAATGGACCCAAAAGCCTCAACAAAAACTTGAATTAAAAAAAAAACTCTGAAGGAACTGATTGATCGAACCTGTTCATTATTGTGAAAATTAAGTAATCCGATCTACTATGCAATAATCACAGAACAGCTTAAAATGTTGGTAGGGTAGGCTAGTTTTTGTTTCCAAAATAAGACACTTGATTTGTCGGCTTCGGCTAACAACATCCATTCCACTCTGAATATTCTACATAAATAAAAAAATGGGTTCTCTTCAAAATGGCGGGAAACTTATTTGATAATTTTTGTTTTATTGTCTACAGTGGTTATTTTGAGATTAATATCACGTTAAATTAATCAGAAAATGTTCGCGAGTGACAGTATGGTGAATTTGTTGGATAATTTGAGCAAGATCTGGGGTTTCAAGCTTTTATCAAGAGTTCCCGCTACAAGCTCGGGAGTGAGCGTGACTGTCGAGCTGCTTCGTCCACAGTGATTGACGCTACGGCGTCTCCTGTGGATGAAGACAAGAAGACGCGGCTACCCAGGGTGATGACGCTACGGCGACTCCCCTGGAGGAAGATAGAAGACTATTATACATTGAATTTTCTGTAACATGACATTGGCAAATGACGAACTGTCGAGTCCATTAATAAAATAAATAAATACTACCTACCTAATGAGTAATCCCCAAATGAAATCAGATACATTTTAGTAAACATAAGATAACCTAAATAAAAAACCGAAAACCAATCAATAACATCGATGTTTTTGTCCGAAATTCTCGCCGTGCCGTACCGCTGACCGGCCTTGGGGACTATGGGACGAGTCGACCTACTGATGTCATCGCACTTAGTATGCCAAAGCAACAACTGATTAACATAACATTAATAATGATGGCTCTTTAAAGCAAACAAATTGATACTCCAGTATGCCAATTAAATATGTCAGTCAAAACTGCACTAGAAAAACTATAGATCAAAGAAATTGTCATACTGAAATTGTCATACTGAAGTAGTCAACAGAAATTGCACTAAAACTCGGATAGTGCAATCTAGCTCACAGGTAGGTAAATACACCATTCTTCTGATTGGTAAATTGCTTTAATGGTGGCACTTCACTTGGCTATTCGTATTTGCGTATTTGTCATAATCATTCCAACATTCATTTGGCGGGCCTTAGGTTAATAGTCATTAGGCAGTTTTGAGTACTCAGCGTGAGCTCGTACAGTCGAAGACAGAGATAAGTATACAGGGGGCCTCAATAAGGTTGAGATTTTCTCAAAAACTACTGCACCGAATTTAAAAATTATTTTACAGTTACATAGTTTTAACTTTTATCTATCAAACAGTGAAATAAATTTTGCAATAAGTCAAGTAGTTTTTGAGATAATATCAACCCAAAAACTCTCCTGTACAACTTTCTCTGTGTTCCACCGTACTTACGACTGTCAAATTACATGAAAAGTGACAGTTGTAAGCCTCAAACGAACTCAAACCATACTCGAATCTGTCTATATCGGCCTTAGATTCAGATTTCAGAGATAACTTTGAGCATAAGTTTAGTGTGAGCTTAGGTTTTTCTTTTCTGTTGTTTCGTTTTTTACAAAATATGATCAAATTTCATGGACATTTGACAGTTGTACGGCCCAGATACACACATTTTGAACGTGAGCTCACTCTTACAACTGCGAAAAGTCTACAATTTGACATTGTAAGAGCGAGCCTATACTAAACTCTCGCTCAAAATTGTTCCTGAATCTCGGCCATTCATTTTGACAGTCGCAAGACCTTGCGTCTATAGTATTTTTAATATATTCCTAATATTATTAATGATGGCTCTCTATACGAGCAGACAAATTGATACTTTAATATGCCAATTAAATAATATATCAGTCAAAATGGACATTATAAGATATTGCACGAGACGAAATATATCAGTCTAGATAAGCAGATAAAAGATTAATTGCAAAGAATAAAATTAAGTGTGAACTGGTTTTAGAATAATAAGTACCTAATTTCAGTAATTATAATGAGTAGGCTTGCATTCTATAATTTTCCCCCAAAAAATGAATGTTTGACACTTTGCGAAAGCATTTTATTATTATTATTTCAAAATAGTATTTTTTTATTTTTTGTGTATATTTTGTTATAATTTGTATAATACTCATTTATTACACCTTTGGTACTCTATGGAACACGTGGTTACGTCAATATTATCCATAACATAAATTAATTCATTACATTAATAACAGAATCAAGGAACAAAGGCTAGCTGGACACAGAGGCAATATTTTACTAATTGTATTGCAAAATCTGTAAGTAACAGATAACTTATTGTAAAAAAAAATTGGACAAAAAGCCCGAGTTGTTAGTAAACTTAGTAATTTCGGTAGTTTAGATTTAGAAAAGAAAAACTATACGAAACATTTTTAAATACATTTTTTTTCCAAATAAAAAAAAGTAAATTAAATTATTATTAAAATTTTGAGGGTAGGTTACACTACTTCTATAGGAAGAGTACCCAAGACACTGGCAGCGTTACCTCGCTGGATCGCGATGCTAATCCGTTGCGCGAGGTAGCTGCCAGCTCTTGGGTCACCAGTGGCATCTAGGTACAGTCGACAGCAGATCAATGGTAACACTTTTTACTTTTGACAGATTTATTATTTACGCCGTAAGACTTGAAATCGTACTGCAAGTGTTACCATTGATCTTCTGTCGGCTGTACTATACGCTTGCATATAATTATGTAACCCCACGGACCGAGGGTCTGGACACCAAAAACTACAATTTTTTAATAAGTTTTTTTTTTAATTTCAACTGTCATCAAATCCAAGACTTAAGCAAAATTACTATAATTTAGCTCATAATTATTTATTCATGATCATTAGTAGCATGCGTGTATCAAGATTACATAATAAAATAACCGTGCGCGTGTTTGCTATGAATTCATAGTGTTTGTGAACTATGGACGAGGTGCTAAATTGAGACACTTACGCAATATCGTCTTAAGCCATTTGACTCCACCCTTTATGATACTTATTATAAGTATTGACTTACTATTTTTAACTGTGAGTTAAGTTCTTTTACGCAGTTTAGTATTTCTCGTTGTACGGTCGAAGAAGTGTACCGTAGAGTTTTTAAGGATGAGATTATCTCAAAAACTACTTGACCTATTGCAATAATTCTTTCACTGTTACATAGATAAAAGTTAAAACTATGTACTGGGAAAAATATTATTAAAATCGGTCCAGTGGTTCTTGAATAATTTTTAAATTCGGTGCAGTAGTTTTTGAGAAAATCTCAACCTTATTGAGGCCCCCTGTATACTTATCTCTGTCTTCGTGTGTACATAGGAAATTGAAATCATTGGCAATATTATAAACTGAGTCTCTTACGTTGTAGAGATTAATTTTGAAAAATATATTTTACCAAAAAGAGAGTAAGATCATCTGTGACTACAAAAGTTTCTTTTCTTTTCAATCAAGTACTATAATACCTATTAACTTTTAATTCGGAAGTAAGTAATGATGTGTATTTATTGAAATAAAGAAATTGATATATTCGTATCGTACATTTGAACGGCGAAATCTTCCTACGTGAAATATAATGTTGCAATTTATTGCAGTTAGAATTAGAAAGTGAACATGTATTGTATCGGTATAAAATTATTACAGGCACTAGCTTTTTTTAAGTCTTTAATGTAAATATGTAGTAGTTTGTTTTTGTTAATAAATAAAATACTTTGTTCTCTAGAAAACAATTATTTAGTCATTTGTTTGCAATACATAGAATATATATAATAAATAAATATAAAAACATCTACCCCCGGCTCAGAACCTGGGTACGCCCATGAGCAGCGCTAATAGCGGCGGCGGCGTCGCGACAGAACGCTCTTAAACCTTTGACAATTTAACGGTTTTTATAACTCTATGGAAATACTTGCTAACGTAGGTAGCCAGATCACCAAACTATTAAACGCACGAATCGCGACCAATAGTGGAGGTAGTTTTTTATTGTTTTCATAAAACGCACGAAACGCGATAGGTCGGTTGAACTATCTGAATGGCTTAGCATTACAGATAGTTCAACCGATCCCCGTTGTCCGGCAACGTGCCCAAAATGCTGGCGGCATTTCCCCTCATATAATTATATATATACCTACTTATGTAATATTACTATGTATCAAAAATACCTCAGCGAAATGTCCCCTGACCGAAAGTACCCATTATGCCGGCTGCGTTGCCTCGCTGAATGGCGAGCGAGATTAAATTGCATTTAACTTTTTGGGGTCGTATTCATTTTAGTTTACAGTAATGCCTAAATATAAAATAAGTAAGAACTTAAATTCTTAAAAAATGCCTTAATATACACATATAATTTACTTGTAATAACTATACCTTTGAATATTCTTATACATTCAGAACTCTATTAACTAGGTAACGTAAGCAGTTAATTTGAATTCAAGTTTAGTAACGTATTATAAATAGCCGTACGAGTATACACAATGATTGAAACACGGTTTGTGTTTACGACAGAAAGCCGAATCGATAGTAAATTAAACGATTTGTCAAGTTGTAACGGTACTCGATGACATCTATGCGTTCTTTAGTTGTGTAACATTTTTAAAATACTTATTTGTGTACGGTCGAAGACAGAGATAAGTATACAGGGGGCTTCAATAAGGTTGAGATTTTCTCAAAAACTACTGGACCGAATTTAATAATTTTTTTACAGTATATAGTTTTAACTTTTATCTATCAAACAGTGAAATAATTTATGCAATAGGTCAAGTAGTTTTTGAGAAAATCTCAACCTTATAAACTCTCCTGTACACCTTTCTCTGTGTTCCACCGTACCTAATGTTAAATGGTTTGGATTAAAAATTAAAAATAAACAATTGGTCAACTGTGAAAGTTGATACCTATTGATTGAAATAATGAAAAAAGTTTTTTTTAATTTTTATGCTAAGCATTTTCATTGTAAAGTAGCGTAGCGTAGTGCATGTTAATTCCCCCGAAAAGTTTATTTACTATACTTAATCTTAAGTTAGGTAAAGGGGAGGTGAGGGAAGGGGGGGGGGGGTAGTATTACTATAAACTGATACCTATTTATTATTTCAGCATTTCAATTATCAGCAGCCATCTCTTATCGGCTGACGAAAATATAATTTTAGATTTTAGATGTCAAATTCAGATCCATAACATTTATAGGTAGATTTGTAGGTATTTATAGGTAGTTTGTGTGGTATGTGTCGCCGGTTCCGCACGCAATAATGGTTCTAATAATAGTTGTGTAATACCTAGTTATTATAATTTGTTGAAAAGATGTGCCGCTGAGAGTTTTTTGTCACTTTTTCTCCTCAGCGTTGGCACCTTACGAAGTGGTGTAAATGTAAATTCAAAAATATGTTGACGTGCAGAAATGTACACAACGTGCTTACTTGCTAAATTTGATTGAAAGTAAACTATAAATAGGTCACGTCTGATTGGCCGGACGGCAGCGTCACAATTGCGGCGAGAAAAAGTCTCTACATTCTGAACGCAGCTTTATTTTAGTTTCCAAAACTTCACAGTTGCGTTTCCAATTAAAACTACCGCATCCAATGAGTTAATAGTCGACAGTTATTGTGTTTCGCACTGTCTGTCGGCAACACTCGCGCGACTAACAACTAAACGCGATGCGTTCGCGATTAGCTAACAACTCGGTTACATGCGACAACCGTTTTTTGTAACGGTTTGGTTACGACGGGCCTTCCATGAGCCAACTAGCGCCGCCAATCTTGAAAAAATAATATCTTACAATTTAATAAATTTTATTAAAAAAGCTTTACAAAATTTTTATTAGGATGAATACTATTTTTCAATATAGGTTCATACATACAATACATGGCATAATTGCGACAAGCAAAGTTGTAGTTCACAAATGTGCCAAAAAATGCGAACTACAACTTACTGAAATTAAATCACGTTATGAATAAGCGATGAAGTTGTACCTTGGAGGGGAGTCGCCGTAGCGTCTTCACCCTGGGCAGCCGCGTCTTCTTGTCTTCATCCAGAGGAGTCGCCGTAGCGTCATCACTCTGGACGAAGCAGCTCGACAGTCACGTTCACTCCCGAGCTTGTAGCGGGAACTCTTGATAAAAGAATGAAACTTCAGATCTTGCATAAATAATCCAATAACTTCACCGTACTGCCATTCGCGAACATTTTCTGATTAATTTAACGTGATATTAAACACAAAATAGTCCCTGTAGACATTAAAAGGAAAATTATCAAATAATTTCGCAACCGTCGTTTCCCGCCATTTTCAAGAGAACCCAACGACTATCCTGTATACTTTTCTCTGATTTCGATTGTATCTAACATTCACATACTTAACATTTTAATGTTAAGTATGTGAATATCTGTATTATAACTTATGGAATGCAATAAATATATTGAGTATTGAGTATTCTAACAATAATAAAAACATGTCCATTAAAGGCTAAATGCCACTGATCGACCCCATTGTCATGTTGGCAAGCACTGGCCCGCCATTCCCGCCAAGGACATGCCTCCTTTATGATGGCACAATGGAGCCACGTGCCAAGTACGAGCACGCCCTCAATACTTTACTATTTTGGAAATGGAACGCGTAATAATGTGTTAATGAAGATGTAGCTCGATAGTGCTGTGGTTAGGTAGTACAGTTTCCGTTACGAAGACCCAGGTGCGATCCTTGGGTTGGCCACGTACAGTCGTTAACCAAAAATGGTATACGTTGATTACGCGTGCCGTTGTGTTGTGCGTCAGCCCTAAGTGCTCACTTTGGTATCTACAGAAAAAAAACATAAGTAAAAATATGAAAGGGGATTTTGAAAATGGCGGGAAACGACGGTTGCAAAATTATTTGATAGGTAATTTTCAGTTTAATGTCTACAGTGGGTGTTTCGTGTTTAATGTCTCGTTGAATTAATCAGAAAATGACCGCGAATGACAGTATAGTGAAGTTATTGGAGGATTCATGCAGGATCTGAAGTTTGGCGCTATAGTCAAGAGTCCCACTACGAGCTCGGGAGTGAGCGTGACTGTCGAGCTGCTTCGTCCAGAGTGATGACGCTACGGCGACTCCTCTGGATGAAGACATGAAGACGCGGCTACTCAGGGTGAAGACGCTACGGCGCGGCGACTCCGCTGGATGAAGAGAAGACGATATGATATTTTGAATATTCTGTAACATGACATTGGCAAATGACGAACTGTCGAGTCCATTAATAAAATAAATAATAAAAAATATGAAAATAAAATATATCTCATTTCACGTCTTCATAAATCGTTAGTTCAGAGATACCAAAATACCATATAAATTACAAAAGCGATATTTTCTCATTTTCCGTTATCCCCAAGCTGCGAGTCGCGGCACAGTTGGGCAATATGCAAATAGTGTGCGCTTGCGCAGGTGCGCCTATACTGCCTCTACGCACGTCCACAGCGAATGGGCTGTTATTGTTCCGGAATTTAAAACGAATTGATAGGTTAGTTTCAAAATATCTACTCAACTGGTTTTATGAAATATTGTTTTGTGGTTTCTTCAGTATAATAAGTAACGGAAATTGTACCTATCGATAACCGAACAAGTTTTATTAAGTATCTGACTTTTCCAATAATAAAAAAAGGCTAACGCGCACCGAGGTTTCCGTGCAACGCAACTAACCTTAACCCCTTGTAAAAAGAAAAAAATATATATTTTGGAGAGATTCTGCCCCACCACCAACCGCAAGTTGTACAAGATAACGAATAAATGTAAAAAGATCTCCGTTTTTTATTAAAATTATTGGTTTTAAATAAAGTTTTGTACAAGTTGCGATTCGAAAAAAACAGCTTAATTAAGAATTCAGAAAATAGTAAGAAATCGAAGCGATTTATTCATTGTTTTTGTTATTCTTCTATAGGAGTTGCGAGAGTACCTACCTAGTAGAAAATGATACTGATTATGATTATGCAATATAAGTCCCCAACAAAATGATAGGTACAGCGTAAATGGTCACGTAGTTTTGTAGGTGGGGCAAAGCTCCATTGAAATCTGGCAATGTCATTTACAGTTTTCGGATTTTTCCTTTACTTGTTCTATAAGAGCTGCCAAATTTCATGATTCTAGATCAACGGGAAGTAACCTATACTATAGGTGTTTTTTTTGCATTTTCGTACAAATATGGGAGAAAATGCGACTGCATGAGGTTGCAGACCTGACGAGTATCTGGTATTTGGTAGACTTCTTGCGGAGTCGGGTAAAAACTCTCCTGTACACTTATTATTTATTTATTTATTTATTTATTTAAAACATTACTGTTATAACAATACATTATTTTGATTGGCCACCAGCATCTTAAAACTTGAGAAGTTTGTCCAGATGCTGCTGTCCTCACACAAACCGCTGCATAATATCTATAGCATAATATATTAATATATGTGTATATAAAATTTTACTTTTCTCTGTGCTAGCACGACATGCGGCTAACATGACAATATTAGTAACGTTCCGTTTTACGCTCTTAGCTAATTACTCAACAACTGCATAACCGAAGCTAATATTATGTAAACTACCTACTAGGTAACTATTTCCAAATCGAGACAGAACAATTGAGTGTCGTCCTCATGACATCTTTACCGTGTAAACACAGTACGACCAATATCTGTTGACCTCTGGGGGCCTAGCCAAGCTTTAGATTTCGTTAACGCTGAGAATAGAAGGAAGACTGTAGAATTGACATTAGTTAACGTAAAATCAAATGTCAATCACATAATTTTTTTTTTAAATTAAATTCTTCCCAGAGGGAAAAGCAAAGCCAACTAGGGCCATACAGCCTGGTCTGATGTTAACATTCTATTAATAGAATGTCTGAATTCTTATAAATATATACGCAGATAACCTAACCTAAACCTACGCACAACCCTCCCAACCCCCTAAACGAAATAACTCAACGATCCACGCAATCATGGAGTTACACAAAGGAATACTTGCTAAGAGCACAAAACTTCACAAACACGACTTCTTTCGAGCACTCCAATTAATAGAAACGTTCGCGGACATGTCCTGATTAACTTAACGTGATCATTAATCACTAAATACCACGGAAACTATTTAATTAGAATTTTCACAAAAAAGTAGCTAATGGTGTTTCGCGCGCTTAACAAGGAATCCCCATACATTTATATTTCTATTCTATTTATTTTAATAATGGCCTCGACAGTTCGTCATTTGCCAATGTCATGTACAGAATATTCAATATATCATTGTCTTCTATCTTCCTCCAGAGGAGTCGCCGTGGCGTCGACACTTCATCGTCCATGGGTATTTTGTATCACGATGTTCGAATGACAGTATAGTGAAGTTATTGGATAATTCATGTAAGATCTGAAGTTTCAAGCAATTATCAAGAGTCCCGCTACATTGTGCTCGGGAGTGAACGTGACTGTCGAGCTGCTTCCTCCAGAGTGACGACGCCACGGCGACTCCTCTGAAGGAAGATAGAAGATAATTTTCTTGAATATTCTGTACATGACATTGCCAAATGACGAACTGTCGAGTCCATTCATAAAATAAATAAATAGGTTAATTCCCATATAAAAATGGCCAAAATTTGCTAGCGTCCATAGTTCAAATTACAATGGCTATCAGAGTACTTACCTACGTCTTTGTCTGCTAGAAGCCAACATTAGTTCGGGTAGAGTTTCTCAGAGTTACTTAATCTGTTCCAGTTTAAATTGCCTTGACAATAGTTTGTGATCTAATGAAGTGATGTTACTCGATGTGATAATATTATGGAGCTCGATCTTACAACAGTCAAATGTATCTAGTACCGTCTTTACCATAAGGGCACACGGGGCCCGTGCCCAGGGCCCCCATACTCCCGGGGGCCCCGAAAGACCGACATTACACTTTACAATTTATTTTCTATTTTAAACCATTTATAAATGGTTCAAAATCTTAGTGCAGCTCATTTGAGTATTTGAGAATTACCGCCAACATTTCTAAGTCAAAATGTTAATCGGACAGCGCAGGGGCCTTATATTGAACTCTTATAGCAGTATTACTTCAATAATACTTTGTTATTTCGTCCTTAAAGTAAGCTTATTGTAATACTGCTGCGGTTTTGTTTTCTTAGACGTTTTGTGACGTCATCGCAAAAGCATTCACTCAATTTTGTATGAGAATTCGTACCTTGAGCTTATTTTGACAACAAACAATATTGTTTATATGTCAAATCTAGTCATCTTAAAAAAGTTGCTTTCTCCCGACGGATTTAACATGTTTTTCAATTTTTTGATAATAAATCGAAGGGCCCTTATCATGAACTCTATATTATTATAGCAGGATGTTATGTCGATTTGTAAAAAAAAAAATAAACGATCGTACAAGTTAAGAAACTTTATGCGAGGTCTGAATCTGGATGGGTGACTGCTAGTGACATTTTCATCTGGGCCCCTCCGTGCCTCGTGGAGCCCATATAAGTAAGTTAAGCGTATGGTCCTGGTTGCTCAGCAGCAGTCGTTAGGACACGTCAGAGGCCAACGGGCGGCCTGAATAACTCTGACAATAGGTTTGGTCACTAAACCACATGTAAACAATCGGAAATTATTTCAAAAAACAAAAACACGACTGCGAAAAAATATCCCCTTTTGATTTATTTTTATACCCTATGACACTCCCGTAATCAAGACGAATCTAACGATAGCTCATACACTAAAATTCATCAAGCCGTTTAGGCTACAGGATGGCAGGAAGGAATCGACATACATACATACACCCGAAAAACATTACCCTCCTTCTGGGGCAGTCGGGTAAGAAGTAGATGAATGAAAATAATTCAAAATGATTATTAACTTATAGTTGTTACAATACGGCTTGCATACAAAACACATGTTTTCTCACGGGTTCCGTCATTTTCCTTATTCATGAAGGCATGCTAAATATTTGATGTAAAAAACCTTCAGCATTTAAAATAGCTCTTTGTTGTAAGAAACACTCATAGCTCCTCATAAGTAGACGTTTATATTTTTGCCCTTCGCATAGTCATTCAACTGTTTACAGTGGCCACCAGGGATGGCCGAAGGGAAACGCGAGACGGGGCCACCAATTTTATTAACCTAAGCGACTATAGGTCCAAAAACACTGGTTTGTACAATGTACATACGCACTGGTGTAACCGGGAGTCACTGGTAGCCGCAGCACGGAAACCTATCGCGGACACTAGAATTCCATCTGCACAGTATTCAGCCTTTCTTGTGTAATAGAAATTTAAGCCCAAATAAGTTTGTTACTGAGCTGTACTTAGTTTCTAGTTTTTCAATTTATTTTTTTTGCATTTTTGTACTTATTTGTATTATTATGTGACATCTTCTGACACGCTCGACAGTGACAGTAATGGTGGTGCAATGGTTATTTCCAAGTCAATTGTGATTTTATTTTTGCATCTCACTCCCAAGGAGTTGCGTCCTTCACAAAACGTATTATGCACTTGGGTACGAGAGTCCTCACTTCCGGGTGACATGGCATGTCTTCCCAAGGCTCTACTTCTCCCTGTGGATAATAGCATCGCACTCGGAGTGAATATGCACGTGCGGATTAGTTTTAATTTCTAAAAGGAATAAAATATGCTAAGTTCAACATTGTTTACAAAGACGTTCACATTTTTATTAAGCATTAAGATTCTAATCGTAATCGTGTTTAGTCTTTCACACTTTCTAAGCGTATAATTTATTTGTCGACAATGCAAGTTTTAACACTAAGGTAATGTGGTGTGTGTACTTTATCCAATGTGGATGTACAGACCAAAGCATATCAAGTGTAAAACATTGAACCGTTCTTATTATCTGCGTCGTAAGAGTTGAAGCACTGCAAGTGATACCATTGATCTTCTGTCGTTCGTACTCAGATATTATTAAAGTCTTGGAAAAAATAGACAGTGTGTGTGTACTTTATCCAATGTATACAGACCAAAGCACATCAAGTGTAACACTTTGGACCGTTCTTATTATCTGCGTCGTAAGAGTTTAAATAGCACTGCAAGTGATACCATTGATCTTCTGTCGTTCGTACTCAGATATTATTAAAATCTTGTAAAAAAATGGACTGTCAATTTCAACTGAAAATAATCATCATTAAATAAGTTAACTTTTTATTAATTACTCACCAAATTGCTGTCATATGTAGTGCCATACCTAACAGGTCACACAACTAGTAAATAACAAGGGCGCTAAATCAATTTAGGGACCAAAGGGCCACAGTTGTCCCTTCATGCGACCCTGGCGGCGGATCACGACAAGCCCAATGGCGCATGACTGCAAGCACAGATGTATTTTGCGTGCCCAATCTTGATTCACGTGACGACCCCACCACATCTCTTAACTGTCAGCTAATGTCATCGAGATGGTAATCAGTGCTTCGTTAAGTTCGTGAAATTGTTTGTCAGTTGTCAGCTCACGTTTTAAACAATACGTCCCTCTATGTTGCTATTTTTTGAATTTCGTTGGTATTCTTTCGCCGAGATTTATAGAACATAAGAGTTAATGGTCAGCGCAGACCATACACCACTTACCCAATAGACATGAAATCTGTACAAATGACATTGCCACATTTCAATGGAGCTTTGCACCACCTACAAAACTACGTGACCATTTAAGCTGTACCTATCATTTTCTTGGGGACTTATTACAGGTTTCATATTGCATAATCATAATCAGTAGGTATCATTTTCTACTACTCTCGCAACTCCTATAGAAGATTAACAGAAACAATGAATAAATCGCTTCGATTTCTTACTATTTTCTGAATTCTTTATTAAGCTGTTTTTTCTTTCAAATCGCAACTTGTACAAAACTTTAATTTAGACCAATAATTTTAATAAAATACTGAGATATTTTTACATTTATTCGTTATCTTGTACAACTTGCGGTTGATGGTGGGCCAGAATCTGGCATTGTCATTTGCAACCGAAATATTCTGTCAACGATGAGCGCATGGAGACGAAGCGGGGGACAGGGGCGCCGTATTAAAGAGATGCGTCCATGTCGATAATATTACACACTGCAATAATAAAGCAATGTTGCGCTCATGTGCGGGCAGACACGGGCTCCTGTTACAGGTCTATGGAGTAAGTGGTCTGTGTCGCATAATAATATTTTCACAATGATGAACAGGTCCGATTAATCAGTTCCTTCAGTGTTACATCACAACAGGTAATTACACGACCATATTTGTTTACAAAATAAGACGCCTGATTTGGGCTGCGGTGCACATACATACACCCGAAAAACATTACCCTCCTTCTGGGGCAGTTAGGTAAAAAGCCGAACGAATGAAATTCAATACGAAATAACCTTTGACAGTCATCGCACCTCCTCAATAGTCCCACAAACGTGTTTAAGGGGCGGCGAGCTGTCAAACTCGAGCGCGAGACAGAAGATATCCCGCAGCGGCGGAGTGAAGAGCACGGCACAGTGACTCCATATTTGTATTTTTATTGATTTAGGATGAATTTTGGCAGGGAAATTAAAATACGCCCATAAAAGCTCTCGTAATTATAATACCCTACATTTTGATATATATTTCGTATGAATAACTATTTTGGTTTAGACATAATTTTAATTTTAAATGACATGGAAGGGGTATGTTTGCGATTTTTTTATATCGAGCGAAGTTTGTCCAATCGTGTATCGGTATTCATCAGTCTCTAAATATACACCCCAAGATTGCTATATATTTTTTTCAGACGTCTAATTTTAGTAGTTAGTGCCGTAGCCTTCATCGAAAAACTGAAAATACGCGCATACGAGGCCTTAAGCGATACCTCAGCAGACTCGGTGCCACCATGTTTGATTTCAAAGCAAACACCATCAGCAAATGTTTGGATAACACAGAAACGTTTCGACATTTGAATGATGGACTGAATCAACAACATTTTGGAGCATCATTCATACATGACCGATGGTATTTGACTTTTGGTTGTAGAAAAATATCTGAGAACCGATAATCGGATAAGCCCGTTACTAGGAATTTGAGGTAAACTGTTAATAAAACAGAACAGCGATGAATTTTTAAGACATCTTTATGATATACCGCAGCCCAAATCAAGTGTCTTATTTTGTAAACAAAATCATCATCATCATCAGCCCGTATCAGTAGGCCTCTCCCAAAGCGCGCCAATCAACCCTACTCTCGGCCCTCTGCATCCAGACCCTGCCAGCCATTTTGCGAAGGTCATCCCTCCATCTGGTCGGGGGGCGTCCCACACTACGTTTACCCGTTCGTGGCCTCCATTCGAGAACTCGTCTCCCCCATCGGTTATCGGTTCTACGACAGATGTGACCAGCCCACTGCCACTTCAGTTTACTGATTCTATGAGCCATGTCAACCATTTTTGTCTTCTGGCGGATATACTCGTTTCTTATTCTATCAAACAAAATATGATCGTCTAATTACCTGTTGTGATGTAACACTGAAGGAACTGATTGATCGAACCTGTTCATCATTGTGAAAATAAAGTGATCCGATCTAATAATGTGAAAATAACTATGCAATACTCACAGAACAGCTTAAAATGTTAGTAGGGGAGGGTAGTTTTTGTTTACCAAATAAGACACTTGATTTGGGCTTCAGTTTAAACGTTATTATTGCGTTGGATATTAGTGCATATCTAATTTTCTTTCTAAATATTTCAATCCATTTATTTCTTCCAAATATATTACAATTCATTCACTTAAGTAAGTAGGTATAATATTATTTTCGATCTAATTTTAAATTTATATATATATTATATTATCACTTTAAGAGCCTTTCATGAGCCAACTAGCGCCGCCAATCTTGAAAAAATAATATCTTCCAATTTATTCAATTTTATTAAAAAAGCTATTTACAAAATGTTTATTAGGTCTAGGTCTGTGATCTTCCAGAACTTCTGCGGTTCTGGGACTTTCAGGACTTTTCGTAGGTACCAAAAAGGTCTCTGAATCTTGACCTAAGTCTTCATCTAGTTCATAATAAAGCAGTTACGTTACAAAATTAGTTTTCAACCGACAGAGGTCAAGTTGCGCAAAAAGGATGCGCCAGATTATGATCTATATAAATTAGCGAATATTGCATCCTGCTACCATATGTTATCTTTAAAATGCGTGACGTAGGCTTCCTACATTACTAATATTTACGCTGTTAGCCATAAACGTGACTTAAATTATTCCATGGTTTAACACGTTCATGGACAGTAGAAATTACGAAATGACAGTGAAAATTCTCAACTACTGTCATAACCGTGGGGGATTCTAAGTATGTGCGTGTCAAGACCGACAAAAATGTACCTACAACCTTTATTTTGACAGTACACATACCTATTTTCTACACAGAATGACAGTGGGACCGCTCCACAAAGAAAACCGCCTACGAACGCCGCGGGAGATGCCGTTGTGTCTTTTTAAATGCATCAAAATACTACGTCATACGCCGTAGGTACTGTCATTTTCCGAATACTCAAAGTACGGCATATGCCGCCACTGTCCATGAACGTGACCACGGTCCCTTACTGGCTTGACGTTTTTTCACGTCCTCCTAGCCAAGTATAGCATTGACTTTCATCTTATCTTTCAATCAACACTAGTAAAACAGAAAGAAAAATCTGTATGATTGACATTTGTTGATGAAAAAGCAAAATGTCAATCCCATACATTTTACTTTATACAGAGTGGTCAAAAGCAGATATAAATTAAAGCTGTGTGTGAGAACAGGCGACGACGCGGCCGCGTGGACGGAATAGGAGAGACAGTAGTACTCTCCTCTACCCGCTCGCTCTCGCCTCATCGCCTTTCCAGTACCTGACTAAGGACTTTGCATTTGGCTGAATACTTTTTCCAATCTCTAGGGGGGGGGGGGGGGGGGGGGGGGGCTGCGACGCCCTTGGGTGGCCTTGATTTCAAAAAAAATATTTCTCCAGACGAATATATGTATTCATCATATTACCGCAATGATCAGGCGTCTCCAATCAGCCGTTTAATTATACCTCCATCCGGCAATTATCGAAGGTCTGAGTAGGTCTAGGTACTTTCAGAAGTATTAAAGGCTTTATTGCTACTAAAATTTTATCTATCCTCGACTTCATGCTAATTAGACTTAGAGTAATTAGATGGAGACGTTAATAAGGTATTATTACAAAAAGAAAAAAGCGATGTTTTGGGCATTGATCTCCTATAAACAACTAGATACACAGTCTGCCTTCTAAAAATGTCCGAGCGCAAAGAAGGTCCAAACGGATGAATGGACCCTCATTTGCTTCATTGGACATTATTTTGACGTTAACAATGGACCCTTATTTTGACGTTTTCTAAATTGTTTTAGTAAGACCTTTGTGCATCTAGTTGTTTATAGGAGATCAATGGTTTTGGGACATAGAATGAGTCCTAATTTGTTACTCTAGCTAGACTACAAAATGTAGTATTTTACTGTTAGATGTCCTCTAGCCAAGTAGCATTGACTTTCGTTAATGATACTAGAATATACAGGGTGTAACGTAAAGTGTATATGAAGCCGAAGGGACATCAGTATCGGTAACTGAACAACTTTTGTTCTACGACTTTTCGAATAAAAAATAAAAATAAATTAATATCTCATAGAGCTCGGTGGCTCAATGGTTGGGTCACGGACTTACGATACGGAGGTTCCAGGTTCGATTCCCAGCCACTGCACTCATGCACCAATGAGTTAGGTATACCTACTCGTTTTTTACGGCGGAAAAACTTACGTTCATTTACCGAGTGCTCTCAAAACGGTGAAGGAAAACATCGTCATGAAACCTGCATGCCGTGGAAGAAAAAAAATCTACGTCATGTTGAAATCCGCCAATCTGCACATTGATTGATTGATCATGGCCCCAACTCCCTCGATGCTTGCATCGCTTAGGAAGATCTGTGCCCGAGCAGTGGGGCAATATAAATAGACTGATGATGATGAGTTTCCGTTATCTCCACGTGAATTGACAAACCCCCTGCTCTGGCTATTTTGTAAATGCGTTGTCACTCCACATAAGACCGCATATTGGAACATACAGCTCATCAAGGCAGAAGGCGCTTCCCTTTGAAACCCTCTAAGTAACTAGACGATAATTAGGTACAAATGGTTGCGCGCGCGCACCGTTTGGCCCCTTCCATCGCTCCTATCGCAGCATCTCGGTTCGCACGCTCTGAATACCCGAAACATTACGAATGCGGTTTCCGACATTCAACAAAAGAAATGCTAAAACCAGGCTTTTACTTTCGAAACATAATCAAATCACCGATTGTCCGTATGTAGGTCTGCATTAATGCTATTTGCAGGTGTGAATCATCAACACTTTAACGTCTTCATTGTTAATGGCGTCGATAGAATTCTGCTAGATACAGAAGCTCACCTAAGAACCGCGTTTGTACGCCACAATTGTTATTCCAGGCAATCAGGAGACCGTTTTGCCACGATTTCATGAGCATCATCATCAGTCTATTTGGGTCAGAACCCATTGGTCCCCTAATATTCGTCCCCCGGATTAAAAGTTGTAGATTCGGCCCCTATATAGGTGCCCATTGGTCCCCTGGCAGGAGACGAGGCAATATTAATTTATTTTTAAGGTACCTACTCGTCCCCTGCTCAGTCTTCAGGTACTTTTTGGTTCCCTGATAGACAACCAGCCATATTTTTACATAAATAGCGCTGACACAGTACATTTGTGAACAAAACCTTAACGTTTTTCTAAAAGACTGATGGTCAATAAAACTTATTTTTGATACTAATTATCTGTGATGTGAAATAAATATGATTATACCTTTATATTGCCCCACTGCTCGGGCACAGACCTTCCCTTACATCGAGGGAGCGGGCCCACTGCGGATTAGCGGATTTCACAAGCCTTAGATTTTTTTTGTCTTTGGCGTGCAGGTTTCATCACGATGTTTTCCTTCATCGGATTTCATGATGTACGTAGATAATATTTTCATGTATGAGGAAATGGAGAAGGCGTCTTGAATTAATTCGACAAAATTAAATGGATGGTTAGGTTTGATTAAAATGATCAATTCTAAAGTGGTTGTGACTTGTAGGAGTACTCAGTTCAATTAATTTTTTGCAGTTTTGATTTTCTGAAAAACTTTACCAATTTAATATTTATCATGAGTACAACCTTCAGTTTCAATTTCTCCTCGACAACACGGACATAGTGAGAAGACTGAAAAGAACCAAACCTTTTGAGTTAGTGTAGTGTAGTGAAAACAATTCGTAGTGATAGTGCGCGAATGAAAGACACGTGAACAAAGTGATCGCCCTTAATAGACTCTAAGTAATGTCGTTGGACTAACTCTTAGATATAAGGGTCAATTTATAGAATTTTAGGTCAAAATCAAATTACTTATTAGTCTTATTGTATTTAGGCTAGATCGTAAGGTGAATAAAATGTCATAACACGGCATATTTCTTTTTTTTTAAATTGTCGAATGAATTCAAGGACACCCTGTATATAGTACTTAGGAGAGGCTCGGTGGCGTATTAGTTGGATCCAGTAGGTACTTGATACAGAGGTCGCACCATTCCGCACTGGCCAGCGTGGTGGATCATAGCCTGACATTCCTCGATGTGACCCAATACTGTGTGAACATTTTTGTTCTCGTGTGGTTTAGTGACATAATGTCAGAGTTATTCGGGCCGCCCGTATGCCTCTGCCATGGTCTGATGACTGCTGCCGAGCGACAGCAACCGGGACCAACTGCTTAACGTGCGCCCCGAGGCACGGAGGGGCTCAGATGAGTGTCACTAGCGGTCACCCGTCCAGGTACTAACCTCGCCCAACGTTGCTTAACTTGTACAATCCTTTTTAACGTGTACCCGCAACTAGACAACGATCCTCATACGTGTGGACATAGTTCGAACACCACATCAATCGTAATTCTTTCTTGCAGCGCACCGCAGTAGCATCTGGCCGCGGGAAGAGGTTTACGTTCCAGTCGACGGTGCGGCAGCTGGAGCGGCGGCGGCTGGCGGAGCGACTGTCGCGCGAGGCGGACCTCAAGGAGCAGCAGCGACGGACAGAGCTGGAGGCCATGAGGAGGTGAGGAAAGAGATAAAGGAAGGGAGAGAGAAAGAAGGAAATTCAGGCAACACACCACACAAATACACTAATTACACAAATGTGAGCTTCAGAAAGAACGTTAAGCAGCTTTTGATCTTGGTTGTTGTCGCTCGACTGCAGTGGTATGGTCATTAGATACATTTGGAATAGGTTTAATGTTTGGACAAGCCGTAGAAGATTTTGATCTAATCGCGTATTTTTTGCGACAAAGAAGGTTAGCTCTTAACCTGGGTTAAATAGGAAGAAGAAGAAATGGCTAAGTCTTCTCTTGGGCCATCTTTCATTCCAAGTGGGGCCAGGCCATAAAGCGTGAATGAATGATGAATTCTGGGCTATTACAGCCCACAATGGGGAGTTCTCGGGGCGCCAGTCGGGTCACGGATGTATCGCAGTTCCCGGCTCGGCAACAACGGCACGAGGTGGCACACCCCAGGAAGTTTAGTCGGTATGCTGCCCCTTCAGTGCGGCGAGCCCGACATAATCAACACGCTCCCCCTGGCGTGGTGGTACACGACCGTGTTTTACCTGGGACAAAAAAGGTCATAAAGCGTCTGAATAAATACCTACCTAAATCTGTGACTTTGCAGAGTGGAAGAGGAATTCCAGCGCAAGCGTGCGAGGGAGAAAGCGAACATCAGACAGCAGCTGCGGCTCGTCAGCAGCGGAGCCACGAGTATGCCTGTTAGCACACACCAGCACACGAAGGTAGGCGCCTACTTAGATACTAAGTATACTGTTCATGCGCATCTAGGTGCATGCCACCTCCTTTCTCATGCACCTTCACGGCGGATGGCGATGCCATAAACTATGGTGAAACCCACTATGACACTTACTGTCATGAGACACTTTACTCGGCTTTTCGGCGGTCTCGGTCGGTATAAATAAATACAAATATTAATAATCGGTTCGGCGGCCTATCAAATAACAACTGCTTGTGTGTTGTGAACTATGTGGTGTAAGCACATTAGAAGACTTCTCCTCTCCACTGCGTAGAAAGCCAGAGCTGCCGCCGCCTGCACCGCACCCTGCATGCATGAGGGTGAGTGGGTAGGCAGTCTAGGTGCTCAAACATTTCCTTCGAGCCGGATGAACCAAAATCATTCATACACTGTCTCTTGTTTCTATCTTACGCTGACCTAATTCCAGGCGCGAGACGAACCCGACGGGTCATGTCGCGAGTCGCCAGCCCCTGAGCGGCCTCGAGACGGTCGACAGCGACACAGCAACGCCTCGTCGGAGATCAGCGGCCGCAGCAAGAGCACTACACCAGTGAGTACAGTCGAAGACAGAGATAAGTATACAAGGGGCCTCAATAAGGTTGAGATTTTCTCAAAAACTACTTTACCAAATTTAATATTTTTTACAGTTACATAGTTTCAACTTTTATCTATCAAACAGTGAAAGAATTTTTGCAATAGCTCATGTAGTTTTTGAGAAAATCTCAACCTTAAAAACTCTCCTGTACACCTTTCTCTGTGTTCCACCATACCAGGCCTAGGAGCTTCCAATGTTTTAAACATCCATAAGCTGGTATAGAGTTTTACAGCTGGTACAGAATATTATTCAAATCGCTTTAGCAACCTATATGGATTTCCAAATAAAGCATTATGGCAACTTTCGCATTAGTGTAATGCTAGATCAGAGGTTTTCAAACTTGTTTCGTCTACCGTCCACTTTGAAAATCAATTATTTTTCAGCGCCCCATTTTATTTTACTTTATTTTATTTATTTATTTATTTAGGTTCTCCAACAACACATACATTATACATTTAATAACAAACAGTATTCAGATGTTAATTTTTAACAAAAACTTGTTAAAATCGATTGCTCACTGGCTATCCTACGAAAGATAAGTTAAATATTTTAAGTTTTTATTTTATACAAAACTAACTAAATAAAATAAATGACTCAGAATTTGAATTACGCATTATCCATGTTCGGTGAATAAATTAGAACATGATGAAAAAATTCTTGCCGTGGGCTTGCGTGTCACGGAATGACAAGGTCGCAGGTTCAAGTCCTGCCCACAGCAAGAATTTTTTCATCATGTTCTAAAATAAATGACGTTGTGTAGTAGGTAGGTTTTAATTTCAGTGAATTTAAAATTTAAAAACATCACTTCTCATTATTGATTTCAAATTATTAAATAAATGAAATTACAAATCAGCCATCGCCCCCTAAACACTTCAACACCCCCCAATTTTTTCTGGAGCCCTTACCGCCCCTCTCTAGGCCTCGAGCGCCCACAAGCGCCCACATGGCAATTTCAGCAATACTTTGAGATTCTGTCTGACTCCATTAGATCGATATAATGTTTGGTGGTGTTACAGATCCGCAGCGTGGCCACTCCTGAGTGGCGCGGCGAGGCCGAGACGCGCGTGTACCGCGACTGGGCCAGCGGACTGACAGCCAGCCTCAACGCGGCGCACGCGCACCCGCCGGCGTGCGCGCGCATGCCCAAGTCCACGCACGTCGTGTACAACGGTCAGTAACTTTATTAGCTGACGACTTTCTAATTCAAGACTTTTAGCTGACGACTTTTCAATTTAACACTTTGTTAGCTGACTACTTTCCAATTCAAGACTTTTAGCTGACGACTTTTCAATTCAAAACCTTTTTAGCTGACGACTTTCCATTTCAACACTTTGTTTGCTGACGACATTCCAATTCCTTACAGAAAATTGTCTAACAATGAAGAAAGGAAGCTCTATTTACATTTTACATTACAAAGTCCGCGCTCTAAGCTATCTACTTATTGAAAGAATTATTACAAACAGTAAAGTCTCTTGAATTACATATTTCTTCTTTATTATGTCCCGGATTTCCCACCTTGACTCATCCGCCTGGTTGTATCATATCCCCCCCCCCCCCCACACACACACACACATGTATATTGTATTGAAGAAAGAGTACAAATAATAGGACTGGAGCGGAAGTCCATTAGCGCCTCGCCATGACATGTAGGGAGGGGCGACCTTGTCACATAACAGTAACTAGGCTTAGTAACTAAAGTAGGCTTCGGTGCCGGAAGCCAGTCCGACTAAAATGTCGTGAAAACGCTTTGAATTGAATAATTTCGTTAAGGCAACAATTAGTTGGTTTACCAACGCTTGGGGTATCATGTCATGATGTAATGACGACTTTTCAGGACGGGTTTGACTCCCAGTCAGAAATGTGCTCAGTCGAAGACAGAGATAAGTATACAGGGGGCCTCAATAAGGTTGATATTTTCTCAAAAACGATTGAACCGAATTTAATAATTATTTTACAGTTACATAGTTTTAACTTTTATCTATCAAACAGTGAAATAATTTTTGCAATAGGGCAAGTAGTTTTTGAGAAAATCTCAACCTTAAAAACTCTCCTGTACTTATTTCTCTGTGTTCCACCGTACTTAATATAAGTATAACAACTATTTCTGTTTGTAATGGGTGTAATATGTGATCATTTCTGAATGATACTTAGTTTTTTTTAATGTAAGTACGAGTATGTTCCGTCCGTCCGTCCGAAAATACATAATATATCTCAAAAACGCGTCGACGGATCAAGTTGAAATTATTACCAACAAATACTCAGGTCTGCAACCTCATGCAGCAAAAAAAATCAAACTTCTACGTCAACGCAATCAAAAGATATGGCCGTTTATGACGCATTTTCTCGCTTATTTGTATGAAAATGCAAAAAGCAAAACCTATACGGTACCTACTTCCCGTTGGCCTAGAATCATGAAAGGCAAGAAGCTAGGTCTTATAGCACAAGTAAAGGGGAAAAATCCAAAAATTGTAAATTTTAAATTACATCACCCCAAAAATATTTTTTTCTTATTACAAACTTATATTTGCAGATAATCAACTAATCAGTAGTATGTCGATGTATGGACATAATATTTTGATAATGTCAAAGATAAGTTGGTATCTAGGTCTAGTTCATCTTTTTGTTAGAGCAAAGTTACGGGGTTAAGTTGCGTTGCACGGAAGCCTCGGGCGCGAGTCCGACTAGCACTTGGCCAATTTTAATGTGTCACCCTTAATCCTAGTTTGGTCCATGATGTATTATGAAGTATTGAAGACCTGTGCCTCCGTTTCCAGCAGCTGAAGTGGAAGCATTCAGTGGCAGCCCGCGCTCAGACAACTACCGACTTGAGTTCGCGCGGGGGCGGTCGCCGCGCACGCCACGCGCCCCGCGACTCATCTCCGCCGCGCGCTCACCGTCCACCTCAGGCTCGGAGCTGTCACTGCGACAGCCTATCAAGATCAGGTACTTAACTGATAAAGGTTCATCAGCTTAGCCAAGGGTTTTGATCTTCGTTAACGCTATTATAGATAAATAAAATATGGGTTTGACATTTGCTGACGAAAAATCATACGTAAATCCCATACCTTTTTTCTTTCTATGTTTGCTAACGAAAAACCAAGTATCAAATGGAGAATTTCTCACTAAGTTATCGCGGATCCGAGTCACGGTATTAGCTCTATTGGATTAGAGAGTGCTACTTAAGAGCCTTCATAGAGCCAACTAGCACCGCCAATCTTAAGCAATTAAAAATAGTATTTATCTTAATAAACATTTTGTAAATAGCTTTTTTAATTAAATTGATTATATTGGAAGATACTATTTTTTTAAGATTGGCGGCGCTAGTTGGCTCATGGAAGGCCCCTTAAATATCATTTTGAAAACCACTTTTGTGTTCAAATCACGATTGTGACGAAAAAATTTCTACATTTAATGAATAGCGTATATGCAAGAAAACTTGGTAACGCGCTCTAGAACGCTTAGTAGAATCTTTGGCTGAATGTTGTAAGAGAGTACTGTCATTTGATCCGTTTGTTTGCATACAAGTTTGACTCGGCGCATTCGGTTGGTTGTCCATTATAAAAGTTTTCATGTATTTTTGTATACATTTTAAGTAATTCTGAGAGTCGGCCGTGTTTTTTAACATTTTCGTTTTGATTTTTACATAAATGGTCGCTATATATTACTTCATGATTTTGCAATTAAAAAAACACAGCAATGTATAGGTAGGTACAGGCCGCGTCATGTAAAAAGAACGCTGGAAGAAAGTGGAGGGGGGGGGGGGGGGGGGGGGGGCGTTTGCGCATGGGTAAAGCAAAGGTCGACTGACGAACCAATAACGCAACGGCAAGCATGCAGCGCGTGACCCGCCCTCCGCCGCCCGCACCTCATACCACCAAATAGATCGATAAATCGCCTAATGCGCAGCTTGACCGACAGCGTTCTTTTTACATGACGCGACCTGTACCATCTATTAATCAAATCATTACATCATACCCTGGGGAGTGACCGGACCGCGACTTCAATCGTTTTCATTTTGACACTTGAACGATATACATTGCTGCGTTTCGTTGTCGTTTGTTAAAACTTGCAAAAACATAGCAGCAATGTTTAGCGTCCATGTGTCAAATTGAAAACGATTACGATAACGATAGATGTCGTGGTCCCACCGAGCAAAACCCTAAAATATTTGCTGATTAAACTACTAATTCCCTTTTATCTCACATCTTTACTAATACCTAATTATCTATTGACGAGCCAAACTTATATGAAACGTTCCTAAAACTAGTTACAGATAGTATTAGCATGAATATCTAAAAGCTTTTATTTTATTAAGGCGCTGACATGAGCCAACTAGCGCCGCCAATCTTTAAAAAATCATATCTTCCAATATAATCAATTTTATTAAAAAAGCTACATTCACATTGTTTATTGCTTTAAATATTACTTTTTAAATGCTTATTTGTAACGTGATGCAATGTAAGTTGTAGTTCACAAATGTGCCAGAAACGCGCAAAAAACAGCCGTTTCTGGCACATTTATGAACTACAACTTACCTACATTGCATCACGTTACAAATAAGCATTTAAAAAATAATATTTAAAGCAATAAACAATGTGAACGTAGCTTTTTTAATAAAATTGATTATTTTTAAGATTGGCGGCGCTAGTTGGCTCTAGGAAGGCTTTTAAGTGCTTAGTAAGTAATCTAATTAGTAAAATAACTTAGTAAAGCGTATTTTTTTCCCAAAGGTGGTGACAGCCGGTAACGCTATAGTATAACCACTAACCGCCTATCGCCTAGCTCGACAGGTGAGTGCTTCCAACATGCTTGTGGCCTGCAACAGTAACGGGCCCATGGCCTCACCCTGAGGCACTACTGCTAGTTTCATACGGATTTTCAGTACTCTGACACTGCCAGTAGTGTCATAGGGTTTGAAAACTCCGAGGCCCGTATTAATAGTCTGACCTCAAACCTGCTCAAGAGCGAATTCGGCTGATACACTCTCAAGACGTGATCACCATCTCAAATCATTTATTAAATATGATGTGTTGTCGGCGGTGCATTGCCTGCATTCACTCTTATGCCCCACGATATACAAATCTCAATGTGTACACATATTTTTGGATTACTGTCTAGACCATACATTTAAGACTCTGATATTTCAATTATACAATGATTGTAATCTGTTTTGTGTGCCACATAAAAAAAAAATTGAGGACGTGTCATGTGATGTCTTTCTCAAGTCGCGGTTCGCTTGCAATCAGCAAATACGTTCTCAAGTGTGAGTTTGACAGTTCTCTGGAGAATTGAGTTTTGTTTACTAATACGGCGTCACTCACGTGATACTGGATCCCTAAACGCGCACCTAAGTTACATTTACGCCATCTTGAGGTCGTTCTCAAGATTGACTTTTGAGCTGAGAGTGATTTATCAATACGGGCCTGACACTACCAAAATAGTGGCATGGTACTTAGGGTTTTAAAATTCTCACTCAATAATATTAGTTATTTCAAGGTTTGAAACTCCCCCTTAGTCAGGGGCCCTGACACTACCAGTAGTGTCATAGCATATGAAAGATTCTTCTGGCATTAGTGTCATTAGTTTGCAACACCTATGACACTATAACTTTACTAGGGTCATGGGGTTTCAAAACTCTAGGCCCCAGTAGTGTCATACGGTTTGAAAACCCTTGACACTAGTGTCAGAGGAATTTTTCATATCCTATGACACTACTGCTAGTGTCAGGGCGAAATTTCAAGCTCTAAGACACTACCCATTGTTAGTTAGAAGAGTTTACAAACCCTATTGGTAGTGTCAGGGGGCATTTTCAAACCCTATGATAGTGTCAGGATGAATTCCAAACCCTAATGATACTAGTGGGCATTGAAAAATCCTTCTGACACTACTGGTAGTATCATAAGGGTTTGGAAATTCATCCAGACACTATCACTATAGTTTTAAAAATCCATCTGACACTACTTCTGACAGTACAGTTTAACTTAGTTAGAGTAAAGTATACAGGTTTAATATTTCTGATAAACTATTTGACGGATTATAAAATTGCAGTAACATCTTCAAAAGAATTTCAAAATCTGTCAAGTAGTTTCTAAGAAAAGCTCTAATTTGAGGCTATTATCAGACTAAGAGTAAATTTTAATTGCAGCATATACTTGATATGAGCCAACTAGCGCCGCCAATCTTAAAAAAATAATATCTTCCAATTTAATCAATATTATTAAAAAGCTATTTACAAAATATTTATTACGATAAATACTATTTTTTAAATGCTTATTTATAACGTGATTCAATTTCGGTAAGTTGTAGTTCGCATAATTGCGAAAAACGGCCGTTTTTGGCACATTTGTGAACTTCAACTTAGCTTGTCGCAATTATGTCATGTATTTTATATTGAAGAAAAATAGGATTCATCCTAATAAACATTTTGTAAATAGCTTTTTTAATAAAATTGATTAAATTGGAAGATATTATTTTTTCAAGATTGGCGGCGCTAGTTGGCTCATATCATATCAGGCTCTTAAACTGAAACTATTGGATCTACGTACCCTTAATTAGATAGCAAAAACACATTCCTATGCTTTATTAGATGACTTCTGTAAATACTGGTAGTTGCTAGAATTTGATAACTATTGCCTTCTGTAGAAAGTAGTTATCTTGTAACTGTCTTAGAAATCGCATGCATTTTTCGACTAATTAATTTGGCAACGAAGCATGTGAAAACGAAACTAATTCTTTTGTATAAGTACGGTGGAACACAGAGAAAGGTGTACAGGAGAGTTTTTAAGTTTGAGATTTTCTCAAAAACTATTTGTCCTATTGCAAAAATTATTTCACTTTTTGATAGATAAAAGTTAAAACTATGTAACGGCAAAAGAGTTAAATTCGGTCCAGTAGTTTTTGAGAAAATCTCAACCTTATTGAGGCCCTATGTACCTATACTTATCTCTGTCTTCGACTGTACCGTAATTTTTTTTTTAATTCTGCATGACATCAACAGGGAATCTACAAAAGAAGAACCGGAACCGGATGAACCGGCCATAGTTCCAACTCTTCGACCGTCAGGACCCGCGAGACCGTCGCTTGCTATTCGCTGACCAGTCACTGATTCACTGGTCACGTACTGAAATTCACTGATCAATCAAGTTTACTGATCAGTTATTGATCATGATTAAGAACTGAAGTCCAATGACCGGTTACGTCATTGAATTACCGTTGTTCAGCGATCTTAATTATTTATGTAGAAATTACAGCAAATTTCTAATAAAGCTATTTTTTTTAAATATTACATTCCAGCGATTTCAAAATTTATTGTATTTTTAGTCGAAATTGAAGTCCAAAAGTTATACTTACCAATAATAATAGTTCTTCGATTTGAAACAATTAAATTCATTTTGTACAAAAACTTGTAAACAAAGCGTCGACCATTCGTGCAAATCGACTTTGCACGTTTTAGGTCAATTGGTAGGAGTGGCCTACGAACGGAATGAGCATTGTTCTTTGAAAGTAGGCAACAAAACTAATTGTGAAATTGGAAAATACAGGGTGCTATAGTCCGTAAATAATCTTGTTCGGGCGTAACGAAAAGGGTTTATTGGTTAACTGAAATTTTCCAAATCACGAAAAAAATTGATCGACTTTCCGTAAATTTTATATTCAATGGTTTATTATTTGACCTCTCAAATGTATTGACTTGTAATAATTAACTTCTATTAAGTCAAAGTCAAATTTCTTTATTACAAGTAAGCACGTTGAATACATTTTTGCACGTCAATATATTTTTTTGAATTTACATTTACAACACTTTGCAAGGAAAAGGTGCCAACGCTGAGGAGAAAAAGTGGCAAAAAACTCGCTCTAAGGGCCTTCCATGAGCCAACTAGCGCCGCCAATCTTAAAAAATAATATCTTCCAATATATAATCAATTTTATTAAAAAAAGCTATTTACGAAATGTTTATTACGATAAATACTATTTTTTAAATGCTTATTTATAACGTGATTCAATGTCGGTAAGTTGTAGTTCGCATAATTGCGAAAAACGGCAGTTTTTGGTACATTTGTGAACTACAACTTAGCTTGTCACAATTATGCCATGTATTGTATATTGACAAAAAGTATTCATGCTAATAAACATTTTGTAAATAGCTTTTTTAATAAAATTGATTAAATTGGAAGATATTATTTTTTCAAGATTGGCGGCGCTAGTTGGCATGTCATAAAGGCCCTTAAATTTTATATTCAATGGTTTATTGTTTGAGGTTTTCCTCTCAGATTTAGTTTTAAAAAACGCACGCGAGAATCATGCCATTATCCTTTTCATTTACTAAAGAAACGAATGAGACAGCATCTATTTCTAGATATGTCAAAAATATTTAAATTAGAAAAAACAAAGCAGAATCGCTACTATTCTAATTATAGAAATATACTATATTGTATTGAAGATATTTTTTAATAATAAATGACTCCGAAGAGTGCTTTAATTATCACTTTGTATAAAGCTATGTAACGTACATAATATAATTAGTTATAAAACATATTATTATGTAGGTAATTGTTTAAATGTTAACAGTATATAATAATAATAATAATAATAAAGCCATTTATTGCCGAACGTATGAACTCATTTTGTTTACAAAATATCTCTAAGTTCGGTGTGCCTTTTGGCATAGGCCTCCTCCAACCTACATACAATGTTAACAGTAATCTTTTATTAAAAATACTATAGATGCGAGGTCAAAACGCTAAAAATGGCACAAGAAAATTTGCACTAAAAATGGTAACTGATAACTGATCACTCTCTCAGCGGCCGTCAGTTGTTTCGGAATTTTGTACGAACGATGATGAAACACGACTGTGAGCGGAAATATCTCAATTATTAATATCTTAATTATTCCGATGTTTTTAAATTTTCTTAATGCATGTGAAGCCAAATCTCATTTTTTTAAATTGTGTCTGCCATCCCTAAGACGAATGTGGAGGAAGATTTCGCCTTTCCTAGCTTTGTTGCAAAAGAGCGTGCCACGGAATAGCGAGATCCCTGGTTCGAATCAAACCTGGCATTTATAGTATTTTTAATTTAATTATTTAACTGTTTAAATGTTAACCGTAACGTAATCAATGCAATAGTTATCGTCTTCCATTGTAAGCGAGATACTGAAGCTTTAATACTTAATAACTTAACTGTAGACTAACTTTACTTAAACGGTGCTAATTAAGTATTAATTTCATAGTTAAATCATGTACCTATCTACTTTTAAATGTCATGAATAATTCTTAAATAAATAGAAGTGTTATTTGAATATGTTTATGACAACTTACATTTGTTACAAATAGTATCTAACATTTAGAAATACTATTTCAAAATTAGTTACAAATTACTGAGTACTTGGGTACTGTACGTTGTCGATTGATATTCAAATAATTGTAAGTAAATGTTAATATATACAATGACTTGTTTGTAACTCAATTAAATATAATTTAAAGGCGTGATTTGTTTTCAGTACTTACATTAAATACTGAATGATTACGAACACAATTTAACTGGCAAATCAAAGTTTAAAGTAAGTACTTAATAAATTCTCCGCATTTAGGTACGGTGGAACACAGAGAAAGGTGTACATGAGAGTTTTTAAGGTTGAGACTTTCTCAAAAACTACTTGATCTATTGCAATAATTATTTCACTGTTTGATAGATAAAAGTTCAAACTACGTACTGTAAAAGAATTATTGAAATCGGTAAGTAGTTTTTGAGAAAATCTCTATCTATTGAGGCCCCCTGTATACTTGTCTCTGTTCTCGACTGTACTAACGGAATTACAGAACGGCGATAATGGAAAAATGTTGATCTAATAAGTATTTTGATTTCTGAATAGACAACTTGTGTTTAGGAGTAGGACACTCATAACTTTCGACAACTAACCCGATTAGATAATGTCTCTACATATAAGAAAACTCTCCCCTACATTTACTGTCACTCAATTAACCTTTCGTTGTCGATCAATCATAACTCTTGCGTGTATACAACACTGTATATATAATTGTATACTCTACCATATTGTGGTAATGCCCTAAGATTTAAAAATCTATAGACGCAAGGCAATGCTGGAAATGGCACATCATAGATTGCACTAAAAATCTTGCTCTGGGCAATCAGTGGACGTCGCCCTTCTTCTAACTTAAATTTGTATGAATAATAAATGTATTTCGCGATCTGAGACAACCTTGTATCCGGTTAATATTGACTTTATAGTTTGATTTGGTACTTAGTTAGATTGTGTATATACAAATTCTGTGTTAAACGATATACGCAAAAGAATAAACCTACAAGATAGCTCAAGTCTTTCCCACACAGGCGGCCTGCACGTAGCCTGCGGCCAGTTGAAACGCATACCCCGCCCCATTTTCTCCCGTCGTTAACGTCCAGTAGGTAGCGATCAAGATCAAAGGTGTGGGAAAGACTTTAAATGAAAAGATTTACCTTGAAAACTCAAATCAATTGCTTTACTTATTTATTTATTTTATTTTATTTTCAACGTCGCATCAACAGCGGCTCGAAACAAGCAATCAAGGATTGCACTATCTGATTATTTAGTGCAATCTAGAGTGAGCTTGCATCTATATTTTAAGCTGAAGTAATGGCGCTATAAAATAGTCACCGTTGGGTCGGCGCGGCCAGGGCGCGCCTCTAACTGGGTTAACGCGACCACGCGAGGTAGTTTCATGATCGATTGTCGTGGACAATAGCAATGGATGTTTGAAGCAGTTATATGAATATCTAGTTCAGTTATAAATTCTGCCATAAGCTAAATAGGGTCTAATTTTCAAGAGAACATTTTTTTATGATCATGTCGCTTTTGGACACTAATTTATTTAGATATGTAAAAATTGTGTAATCACATCTATCCATGTTTAGTCACTTAATATTATTTTTTAAATAAACTATATCTGCGCGGGTCAAAAAGACCAGCGAAAAAGTGATTAAGCGGAAAAACACAAAGCGATGTGGTTTATTGTACTTATATTCGAGAAAAAATGTTGATATTCAAATAAATATATATTTACACAGTATTTACCTACTTGCCACAAAAAGTATTCACTATGCCAAAATGTTCTAACCCCTTTCCTACCTATTATTAAAATTGAGTTACAAACAATTTATTTTTCCCTTAGAACCTACATTTTCACACGTTCACAGTCCAGAATTTATTTATAAAAATATATTAAGACATTCTTATTCGATTATTCTTATCAAGAAAAAACCGTTCATTATCGTAAAATTTCGGTTAGTATAGTTTCTGAACGCAACACGTCAACTTATGAGAAAGCGAGATAAACTTATGCAAATGTTGTCTCGTCTCTTTCGCTCGTCGTTTCAACTAGCGATTCAGTGCACTCTGTCGTTCATTCATTCACTCGCAATGCGATTGAGCTTACAAGACGTCGTGGTAGCAAATAAAGCGATTCAGTTTAGGTACATAAACTGAACAGAATCGTTATTCAGTTAGGTGATGGTAGCCCTGCAGTGCCACATATATGGAGCACGACGAACTAGCTTCACAAACCCGTGCCCCACATATGTGGCACGATGAAAAAAGTATGTGCCTACCAGATCCGCACTAAGGGTATTTTTTCTGAAGGTAAGTAAATACGACGTCCTTGGTGGATGCTGCTGTCCATTCACGTCCTATTGTCTTCAGAAGAGTGCTCCACCCAGTGTTGAAGTGCTCACATAACAAATTTGATGTATTTCGACTTGTATAGAGATTGAAATAATAGGCTTACAAGGAAATCAAAACATTTTTTTACGACGACTGTGAACGTGTTAAATCATGTTTTTCTTACAGTTTTAATTCAAATTAGGTTATATTCTGGTGCAATATACTTAATTCATTATAAATTATGTTTTAAGAGACAATTAAATTCTGAATATACATTGTATACTACGTAAAATCGCTCAATATTATGATAAATTATGTAAATAAGATTATTGATAACGAAATAAATAAGTGCATTATATAATCTAGTTAACATTATGTACGTAAATTCTAATATATTTAATCTAATCTACAATAATGGAACGAATATTCATTTTAAAATAAGACTTTGTATATAAAGTAATCGGTGCATGTATATAAAATGTCGTATGCGATGTTTCTGTCAGAAAAATATAATAAACATAATATTTCAACAATTTTTGTGGTTTTTTTTACGATTTTTCCCGTTTCGTCACACAGTTTCGTCCGAATATGGAAAATTCCCTTTTCGTCTTACATTTTTTCCTCGAATATTCCCAAGAGAGCTTTCTAAATCTACATTATGCTATAATTAATAAAATGTATATTGAAAAATAAGCACTGGGTCTCTAGCTAGTGTACCTACTTTTTATAATTATTGTATTTAATAACGACAAATTTTATTAAAAAAGCTATTAACAAAATAAATTAAATACCTAAATACTATTTACAATCAAAGCCCGACATTATGCTTAACATTTAAAATAACGCTATTTTCTAAAATGTCAGTGCATTTTAAAAGGTTTCGGGGGACGAAGAGTTGTCACCCACTAGGAGTTGTTATCGCAATAAAACAACTTAAACCGAAGCCCAAATCAAGTGTCTTATTTTGTAAACAAAAACTACCCTAGCCTATTAACATTTTAAGCTATTCTGTGATTAATACACAGTTAGATCGGATCACTTTATTTTTACAATGATGAACAGGTTCGATCAATCAGTTCCTTCGGTATTACATCACAACGATCATATTTGTTTACAAAATAAGACCCCTAATTTGGGCTGCAGTATACATGAGTAATATACACATGTTTTGAAATGTTAGTAAAGAGATTTCGAGTTCACAGTCCAGTATCAGAAATTGAACAGTTTTCGATTTGTGCAATTTCTTTTCGCTTTAAATATTGTAGACAAAGTTATTCAGTTATTGATAAAAAATAAAATAAAATACTGAACTACATTACGATTTATGCAATAAATAAAAATCATCATCATCATCAGTCTATTTATATTGCCCCACTGCTCGGGCACAGACCTTCCCTTACATCGAGGGAGCTCGGGCCATAATCCACCACGCGGGCCCAGTGCGGGTTGGCGGATTTCACATGCCTTAGATTTTTTTCTTCTTCTATGGCATGCAGGTTTCATCACGATGTTTTCCTTCACCATTTTGAGAGCACTCGGTAGATGTACGTAAGTTTTTCCGTCGAAAAAAACCGAGGATAACTCATTGGTACATGGCTGCCCTAGCTGGGAATCGAACCTGGGACCTCCATATTGCAAGTCCATTGACCCAACCACTGAGCCACCGAGCTCTACTGAGCCACCGAGCTCTACTGAACCACCGAGCTCTATATATAAAAAATCAACTACCCTAAATAATAACTATCGCACTAGCTAAGAAGACAAACAGGTTGACAAAAACAGCGAAACGCTTCGATGTATATAACCTACCTATGTAACGAAACAAGTACCTAACTACAGTAGTAGTACAATTAGGTACTACCTAATAGGTTAACAATTTTTATATAGTCAGGTAATACACACATACGAGTTTGTATTACCTGACTAACTACCTAATTTGGAAGGGGGATGGAGCAAACGTATCCAATAGCGGAAACCCCAACCCTCTCCATGCATATATTCGATAGATATAGGTACTTATTTGAATAACCAAAATACCATGTTGTTATATATTTCTATATAGTGAATAAATAAATAAATTTAAAAAAAATACAGTAGCGGATTATCCTAAAGGCAAACTAGGCACGTGCCTAGGGGCGCGAGGTCACAAAGGGGCGCCCACGGAAGGCGTTTAGTTGACAAAACCCAAAATAAGTACCTATTTAGTATTAGAATTTAGAGCTCGGTGGCTCAGTGGTTGGGTCAATGAACTTGCAATATGGAGGTCCCAGGTTCGATTCCCAGCTAGGGCAGCCATGTACCAATGAGTTATCCTCGGTTTTTTCGACGGAAAAACTTACGTACATTTACCGAGTGCTCTCAAAACGGTGAAAGAAAACGTCGTGATGAAACCTGCAGGTCGTAGAAGAAAAAAATCTAAGGCATGTGAAATCCGCCAACCCGCACTGGGCCCGCGTGGTGGATCATGGCCCCAGCTCCCTCGATGTCAGGGAAGGTCTGTGCCCGAGCAGTGTGGACATATAAATAGACTGATGATGATGATAAAGCTAGATTCCGACTCTGGTAAAACCTGCGTTTTCACGCCAGGCATTGTCACGATTTCGCTAATATTATGTCTTTTTCAGTGTTTTTTGTGATTCTAAATCCACATTTAAAGCTTCCTAAGTGCGCCCCGTCTACTTCATTGCACCTGCATCGCCAGATTCCATAACGGAAGTTGGTCAGATATAAAAACCTAGGGGCGCCGATGAGGTGGTAGTAGGGCGCTGTCGACATTTAATCCGCCTCTGCCTAACTACTATCTATACTGAACAACAACAGAGCTAATCTTTTATTTCCGTGTCCTTTAATTAAACTTTACCTGATAAGCACCAATCAATTACATAACATTACACGACACACAGGCCATTGTCCTCAATGTTCAATCATAAAAAATAAACACAAATTTTATATCCAAAGTCTTCACCAATCATACATTACTCCTTTCACTGCATAGCTTTTTTAAATCACGAAGAAAACCTTCAATGCACACAAAACATTGCTATGTTTTCGGGTAATGTGAGTTATAAGCATGCGCTGAAGGAGTTGATTTGGAAAGCGCCTGAAAACTTTTCAGTTTGAGTGTGAGCTTACAACGGAGTGCGCGTTTCGACCACCATCTTTCGTAACTTCGGAGCTTTCAAATAAACTTAATATACTTAAAATCCGTAATCTAAATTACAGTGGGTAGTGTAAGTTATCAACATTAAACTGGAATTTAATATATTTTAACTACAAACATAAAGCTTTTAAATAAGTTACTTATTTAAAGCGAAAACATCGTCGTGATTTTTTGTCTTCTTTTTTTATTGAATGCCTGTCGAACCCATATCAAATTGTCTTATTATTCGTTAAATTAATCGTGCATTTTAATAATTAGATACCTATAGATACTTCATTGTAAACACTACTTATTATAAAATGCACGATTCGTTTACTTAATACTGTACTCGAATAAATTAATTAATCATTTATGGCTATTCCAGTGTGTCGCAAACTAAATTTAATCGTCGCTAAGCTCTCTCTAACGTAACGTAGCATATGAATGATAGCGACAGTTGGTTTTAGTAATAGACTTTGCTGCCACGATAAAATAACACCATACGCATTTAATACGTAAATTCTAAAGGAGCATACAGACTAATCAGTGCCGTGGCGTTTGAAGACGTCCCGCTAGGGTCGGGCGGGTCCGCCGTCCCTAAGCTCAGCCGGTCCACGTCCCGGCAGTGCGTCGCATGCGCGTATAAAGCGAACCTGCTGCCGGGTGTGCCGGAGCCGGCGACCGCGCCGCCGGTTCTCAACTCGCAGCCACGGGCAAACCGGATGGCGATGGCGGCCAAACCGGAGGGACAGGACGCGCTGGAGGATAGGGACCCTAATAATCTTAATCAACATGTTCAGGTAAGGGTTTTATGAATAAGTTTAATTTTTAATTTGTACTGGAGATCGTTCTAATTATTACTATAACGCAACTACTTACTTATTATAGACAATTGTGAAAGCGAGCTCACGCCAAGCTAAGCGTGCTCAAAAAATGTCAACGAATCTCGCATTAAGTGTATTTTTAGTGCGTATTCTTATTAGGATTAACTAGTTTGGCCTAGGCAAAACTAGTTTATTCTATCGGGGTTCGGACGAACTAGTTCGGCCTAGGCTATACCAGTTTATCCTATCGCGTGTAGGCAGAACTAGTTTGGCCTGAAATCGGGTTTGGTCGATAACATTATATATTTTTATTTTATTTATTTAGCGACACAGAACAGTCATGGGTTAGTTTTAAAACTATCTAAACCAAATCAAACATGTCTAAAAATTCTCCCTCCCTAACCTACATCAAAGTTATAGGTACAAAGGATTGACTTTGGGAACTGTCAAAGTTATCTTAAAATTAAAATAAATACATGACATTAATTGCTCGAAGCGATATCTTCCAAGCAACCTCAGGCGACAGTAACAGCATAATTATTTCGCAGAGCAGTGTATCATAATTTTTTTTTTTTTTAGGAGGATCCGCCATCATTTTGGAATGGCAGATTGATTTTTTATTTGTTTAATTTTCTATTTACATGAATACTCTAAAAACTTGACATTGGCGAAATTATCTCTTGAATAAGAGTAGAAGCCATTCAAATAAAAATAGAATAAATTATTTTTATAAGATAAGATAAGATAAATATTCTTTATTGCAAAGTAAAAGGAATTACACAAAAGAAATATGCTAATACAGTTAGTATCACAATTGGCGGTCTTATCGCTTAAAGCTTATCGCTTTTATGTTAGAGAATCCCAAAAGTATGAATCAGAAACGCTTGAGAAAGCATGACAAACTAATTTCTTGGTAAAAATATGTAAATGCCCCTCGAAATAGCTTGGCATTTCACAACCGGGAAGCCATTTACATTTTACCCACTTGTACACAATGGGGTGGAAACACTTCGCACTGGACATAAACAAGGAAAGAGAAGGTCACGTGTAATCGCGACCTTAGATTAAAATACCACGTTCCTATTAGATAACCATATTGGATTCATTTACATGACACCAACCAAATTCCCCATGACACCCCGGGTGGTGTCATTTTTAATGGTGCCATGGGGAATGAAGGTTAGATAGACAGTTTTCTAACAGGAAAAAAATTATACTCAGAATTTGGTTTATGCATCCATCGTATATATGATGAAAATTTTCTACTTGTCTTGCCTACGGCTAGAAGTTCACAATTTAAAAAAATACAAATTATATTCTAGGTTCTAAATAACAAATAATTAACTTTTGAAAAGTATTCTCTTAATTTTCATGTGTTCAGGTATCAGCTCAGCTGAAACATGCACCTTTTGCCACACCACTTAGCATAACTATGTTAGATTATAACTTACTACTTGATTGGTTTTTTGTAAGCTTATGTAATTGGTGTATGGCAATAAACATATTATTTTTTATTCTATTCTATTCTTATGGGAGTTACCTAACTAATGAAACAAACAAAAAATCATTTCATGGAATAGAAGACGGCATAACATTTGTTTTTATAAATATTTTTATTTAATTAAGTATGCTTATTAGTTTCAATAAAAGGTAAGAAATATCATTTTTGTTATTGTATGTGGTGTCTACCAATTTGTATAGATTCAATGCGTTCGATATTTCGAAACGGGATTCTTGGACGGAATTCCGAGTGTAGGTATGTGGCCGCCCTAAGAGTTCTTTTTTTCCTCTGTAGGTACGGAACCCTTACAAAACCATTATTTAGCTTTCAAGAACAGTGAATACTTAGAAACAACAATAGCGTAAAGTCAACGTCCGGTGGGCGGGCGGCGCAAGCGGTGGCGGGCCGGGGGCGGGCGGGCAATCAATCCTACGTCATATTTGTACAAACATTTCTTTCGAGCTAGTGTTGTTCCTTTTGAGCCCTTGATACAGTGCGCGAGGCGTAAGCTCAGGTGTGCATTTGTGTGAGTGCACACAGATAGTGTAGAGTGATATTCGGCCTGAGGCGCGGCGCGTCCCCAGCGGGACGCCACCCTTTTTTTTTAACCCAGGTAAAACATGCTAGATCATGTCTCACCACGCGCGGGGGAGCGTGTTGGTTATGTCGGGCTCACCGCCCTGAAGGGGCAGCATACCGCCGCGCACGCACCGAACTTCACCTGTTGTACCGCTAGCGATTGGCGATCACTCACACAAATGTAAACCTGAGCTTACGCCTCGCGCACTGTAGCTGCTACCATTCTAGGACAGATGTTATCGCAAAATTATAACCTTACCCTTTTGAAATAAATATGATTAGTTTTTTTAGTTTCTAGGTAAAAAAAGCAAATTAAATTAGATTAGGTAAGTAAGTATAACAATTATGCAAAAAGAAATTAGCGTTCTAAAACTAAAATGTCCATCAACCCGTGCGCTGTGTGTGCACAGAAAGAAACTAACATTTAATACTGTTGTCGACACGTAGCCAGATTACAATCTAGGCCGTATTACCGGCGCATAAAGTCGCGTGTTACACTCGATGTGCTGTCGGCAGTACTCCTCGCAGACTGAGTGGAGACGCGGTCATCGCGTGACCAAATACCGGCCACTCAAGTATAACACGATGAATTACCTCCGCCGAACGAAACGAACGAATTTTCGATTCTTTTCAGGTTAATAACCCTTTCCCTACGTATTAATTATTTGGAGTACTTTTTATTTATTTTATTAATGAACTCGACAGTTCGTCATTTGCCAATGTCATGTTGATACTGCTCAATGCGCTCCTAACAACAGCACCTGAGTGTGATGTGTTTGCGAGTCGATGGGCGGCTGTGTATTGTGAGTGCCTGAGATATTGTGACGGATGATAGGGTGTCCAGTGTTGTTACTATATAGTAAACCTGTACATAATGTGTCTATGTTTACGGTGCATTGGCATGTCTGTAAGGCCGTAAATATAATTGTAAATAAATAAATGTTACAGAAAATTCAATATAATAATAGTCTTCTATCTTCCTCCAGGGGAGTCGCAGTAGCGTCTTCACCCTGGGTAGCCGCGTCTTCATGTCTTCATCTAGAGGAGTCGCCGTAGCGTCGTCACTCTGGACGAAGCAGCTCGACAGTCACGTTCACTCCCGTGCTTGTAGCGGGAACTCTTGATAAAAGCTTGAAATCTTCAACCTAATAACATTGACACAGTAAGTAGATACGGTAGCGACGGCGACCCCTACCTACTAAGTAATATAGTAATATAAGAACAAGTACAATGTCAATACAATATTATTAAACTAACGTGGTGTCTCGACAATCACATCGACATGACATGGCTAGGGAAATCGATTTCAATTCCACGAATACGTTCGTATTAATAAATTCGAATGTTTGCTATTTTGCGCGTTTGATAGACAGCGCTGATTTATAACAATTGATGGCAAAAATAAGCTACTGATTCTTTTATACTTGTAGCGATTCCAGTAATTTTAATTATCGAGGCGTCCCCCTCACCCTTACGCGATGTATCACATGAGCAACAGTGACAGTTGCGTTTAGGATTAGACTTGTCTGTCACAATACAATTTATCACTGACTAGATTGACAAAGAAATGCAAAAAATACTACAATGAATGACAAGTAATAATATTAAGTATGCTATTAGCTACGATTAGCCTTCCTCTCTCCTAATTGTGTGCCCAACAGGGGCCGTAATGTTATATATACTAACATCAATTCAGTGAAAAAATTTATTTATTAATTAGTAATTACTCTAACGTAACGTATATAAGTGACGGTGATCGTTGGGTTTATAGGATTGCCTTGGCAGTCTCGACAGATCTCACCTAATAAGTACGATTAGATGCAAATTCTAAAGGACCATACAGACTAATGTTTAGTGCCAACTTTCAAGACGTTCCGATAGAGCCGGGCGGGTCCGCCGTCCGTAAACTCTAGTGATGCAACGGAAGTGTCATAACGGAAACAGATGTCAAAAGTAAATTGTAACAGAAGCGGAAGCGGAAGTGTTAATAATATGAAAAAAAATATTTCTTAAGATTTTTTAATCTTTAATTTGTACTTTAGTACTAAAAATAACTTGGCAAGTTATATTTATCAAAAAGTAATCAGGACGCTTTTACTCCTTTGAGTCTGTTGTGCGGTGTTCTTCATATATTAAATCTGTAGACTTCCGATTAGAGTTCTGTTATAAAGTTTGCGGAACCAGAAACGGAAACGGAAGTCAAAAAGCATGCGGAACTTTCGCAGATGCGGAAGCGGAAGCAGAGTTCTGTTGCAACACTAGTAAACTCGTAGCTAAATAATGTCGTTGTTCTTTTTATAAAATGGCGGGTAAATTATTATACTTGATTACAGATAAATAATTATAAATAAGTACCTACATTTAAGAATTAAAATCATTAGCCATTGCTTGATTCTAGGTACACATGTAACGTAATAATTAATTATAAACTTATCTCAGATTTAATTTTTAAGCATTAAATCAATGCTAGGCGAAAAAATTAAATGACGAAACATTTCTAGCCGTGGGTGGACAGGACCTGCGACCTTCTCATACGTGTGGTCCTGTCCACGGCTCGAATTTTTTTGTCATTTTATTAATCATACCTCATTCAACAGATAGTATGGGACGACATAATCGGCGAGCCCGAGGGCGCGCGCAGCCCCGAGTGCGCGTGGCGGCTGAGCAACGTGTGCTTCCAGCACGCGCGCAACTGGTGCTACACCGTGCTGGCCGTGCTCATCGCGCCGCCCTGCGCCCTGTTGCTCGGCTGCGGCTTCGCGTGTCTAGCCTTCGAGGTCAGTGACTACCAGCATGCACATGCTGGCAACAGCGCGCAACTGGTGCTGGCCGTGTTCCTCATGCCGCCCTGCCCCCCTGCTGCTCGGCTGCGGCTTCGCGTGTCTAGCATTCGAGGTCAGTGGCTAGCAGCATGCACAGGCTGGCAACAGTGCGCAATTGGTGCTGGCCGTGCTCATCGCGCCACCCTGCGCCCTGCTGCGGCTTCGCGTGCCTTGCATTCGAGGTCAGTATCCTATCCTAATAGGGTGCAATCGAGGCGGCACTTTGACCAATTGGGATCTCTCCTCTCTCTCTCCGACCTAAAGAGGTAATTCATTAGGTACACTCTGTGATAGGAAAGAGTCCGTGATACCGTACCAGCAACAGCGCAGAACTACAGATGTACGAGTATCCTCGAATTACACGACGTGACGTCCGATTTCACTTCTGGTTCTAATTATAAGTCCTTGTTTCCAAGGTTTTATAACCACTTTTTCCGAGACTGGGTGTCATTTATAGATTTATGTGTATCAGAATAAGAATCATATCTCTTTATTGCAAGTAATTACGTTGTGTACATTTTTGCACGTCCCACAATCCATGGAAAAGGTGCCAACGCAGAGGAGAAAAAGTGGCAAAATATTTGTATGTCCCTGGACCCATAGGACAGGGTATTCTAGTTTGGGCCATGAGTGTGATGTAATATATATCATTACATCACCTAGAAACATCTGCAAAACTCGAGGCTGGTTCCCGTTCATTAAATTAAGTTACCAATCAGAAACTTACCATCTTCTCTCCTTGCAGCAAATCTGGTGCACAGCTCCTTGCCTGCGCTGCGTGAAGATCTACTTCGCGTCTCTCCGCACGATGGTGCAGTCGTGCATGGCTGCGGTCGTGGTGCCCACGTGCGAGGCGATCGGACACGTGTGCCGACACGTGAGGGTTAACTTCAGGAAGGATGCGCCAGAGGAAAGAGATCTGCTTGTTGTGTAGGCTCCTTTAGAAGTGGATACTGGAGGATGAGCTGCGACGATTTTTACTAGCGCTCAAGTCCAATGATTTTTGACGAAAAATTAAACCAATATGTTGGAGCAGACTTTGACAGAACTTGAAGCACCTAAAAAAGGCATTGCAGCTGGCCCTCCTAATTGGAAGATAACAATAACTTTTTCTTTGATAAACCTGTCACACATATTATCGGAGTTACTGTGTTTAATTTTGGAATGGGAATGTTCACTAAAGAAAGTTGTGAGCCACTTTAAAATATTACAAGTAGTCATGAAGCAAATAGCGGCTCAGCAGCTCCCCTATTACCTTTCTCAAAACGATGAAATTATACCAAGTCATGGCGCGCCGAACAGAGACGCCGCTATACCAGCGCAATAGAACTGTCCCTGTCACGCACGATATGACATGGTTTGATTTGATCGTTTTGAGAACCGTAATAGCCCCACTGGTCGGACCGCGGCCCCTACAGGGACCTTCATTCCTTCATATAAGTACCTTAGTATAAAAACGGATACCACATATTTATATGATTATGGAAATTATGCTTATTACCTACTTGATAAATCACTAAACAATGAATCAATGCCAGACTTGATAAATACCTTCGAATTCGGTCAAAACTGTCGATAATGAGAGGTTTTTAAAGTGACATTTCAAAGGAAAAAAACTAGCTTTTCAAGTTGATAATAGATGGTGGAAGTCACTAAAAATACACAGGGACTGTTGAATTATTTCTAAACGCATCTTATTATGTCACTGTCATGTGTCAGCTGTCAAGTTGTCTATTGTTGTTCTTTCTTCTTACGTCAGCCATTGCTGTGACAATATGGTCTCCGTGAATAAATCGAGTTAAATCTATCTATATATCTTTTCTTTTTGCCTAAAAACCCATCAGGTTATGGGCCCAGAAGACGCTGTACACGGGAAAAGTGTTATTTTTGTAAAATCATTATTATTTCCGAAATAAAATAAAACATAACCTCTTCCGCCATGAGTTCCGCCGCCGGTGGTTCACACGTCATGCAGCAGGCAATCGAGAAGTTGAAAGGTATTGAAAACTATAATACATGGAAATTTCTTATGAAAATGATATTAATTCATGAAGAATTATGGGATACGATTGATGAAACCTGCAAGGACAAGAAAAGAATGGAGAAAGCTCTGGCAAGAATCTGCCTTTCCGTGCAACCGATGGCATTTCCTCACATTAAAAACCCATCAGGTTATGGGCCCAGTAATAATATATATAATATAATAAACTTAATAATTTTTTTTTTTTTTTTTATAGTATAATAAACTTATGAACTTGTACACATTAGAAATAGTAAAACGCCGTATGAGGCATGGCAGAATCTTCAAAATGCATACGAGGATCGAGGCTTGAGCAGACGGCTTGGTCTACTACGGGCATTGTTTGCCACCAAGTTGAACGAGTGCGAGGGCATGGAGGGCTATCTGAATAAAATAATCGGAATGTCACAACAACTGAATGACATCGGAGCACCTCTTGATGACGATTTTATTGCCGTACTAATGCTGAGTGGTCTTTCGTCGTGTTATGATCCACTAATTATGGCATTGGAGAACTCCAATTTGAAGCTGACCAGTGAAATTGTCAAGGGTAAGCTGTTACAGGAATATCAGCGCCGTGATGACAAGGGTGAAGCCGTGACAGCCTTAGCAGTGAGAAGAAAACTACTCAAGTGCTTTAACTGTAAGAAGCAGGGCCATATGAAGAAGGACTGTCCTAAGTTGAACAACAAAACTGACACAACCAGTAAGGATAAGGCGTCCAAAGGCCTACTGACCGCGCTATGTGTGAGTGTTGATCGTGATGTCTGGTACATAGACTCCGGGGCAACGAGTCACATGTGTAACGATAGGAAAATCATGAACACTTTTGTGAGTGAGAAATCGTTAGAAGTTAACGTAGCGAATGGTGAAAAATTGTTGACTGCCGGTCGTGGTAGTGTGCAAGTGCAATTGAAAGACTGTATAAGGACAATTAATGATGTTTTTTATATACCTAAACTTTCAGCTAACCTATTATCTGTAAGTACTTTGATTAAAAGGGGGTATAAAGTTGTATTTAGTACAAGTGGTTGTCATATTTATGATGCAGGGGTAGTGATAGCTAGTGCTACACTAGTACATGGTGTTTATCAACTCGATACCATTAGTACAAACCCTATGTTATGTAGTATGGTCTCATCAACTGAGACAAACTGTATAAGCTGTGTGGGGTCGGGCAACTGTGAGTCTTTACAGCCTCTGGCCAGTGTGCCCAAGCCACAGAGAGAGTTAGTCGTGTCTACTTCATTGGCTACCTCATCTGACAGCAGTGTGACAGCATCACAGGAGGAATGGCACCGCCGTCTTGGACATCTCAACTCCAGGAGTATGCAACTTTTACAACAAGGTATGGTAACTGGCATTAATTATGATGATACTAATTTTCGAGTTTGCATTGCATGTATTGAAGGAAAACAAAGTAGATTACCTTTTCCAAAGAAATCTCATAACAGAGCAAGTGAATTATTAGGGCTAGTACACACAGATCTGTGTGGGCCCATGCCAACTAATTCATTAAGTGGCTATAAATATTTTTTAATATTCGTAGATGATTATTCTAGAAAAACATTTGTTTATTTTCTTAAAAGAAAAGAAGAAGTTTTTGAGAATTTTAAAGAATTTAAGGCTTTAGTGGAAAACCAAACAAACAGAAAAATTAAAGTCCTTAGAAGTGACAATGGAGGAGAATATATTTATTCCAAATTTCAGGCATTCCTGAAGGCTAGTGGCATCCGTCATCAGACAACGGTCCCGCACTCCCCTCAGCAGAACGGAGTAGCAGAGAGGGCGAACAGGACCATAGTTGAGAAGGCGCGGTGCATGCTACAGGGTGCTGGCTTGGACGGGAGGTTCTGGGCTGAAGCTGTCAATACAGCTGTTTACCTGAAGAACCGGTCACCTACCAAAGCTGTGATGGGAGTCATTCCTGAAGAAAAATGGACGAATAAAAAGGTGAACCTCAGTCACTTACGTATATTTGGTTGTCTAGCCTACGTTCTTTCACATAATCGAAAGAAATTGGATTCGAAAAGTAAAAAGTATATATTTGTGGGCTATTGTGAAGAAACCAAGGGTTATAGGTTATTAGACCCTAACAGCCCATTGAAATGTGTGAAATCTAGAGATGTCACATTTTTAGAAAACCACTTTTTTAGGAAATTGTCACATGATGATACTAATGAGGACATGCAATACATGTTCGTACCTATACTCACTAACAGTACAAGTAAAATTAGTACTGATAGTACTAGCCAACCATCTGAGGACTCTGTGCTCTCAGGGCCATCTGATGTGAGTGAACAATCTGATGACATAACATTATCACAAGATTTTTCACGGGGACCTTCACAATTGGAAAGTCCAATCACTGGAGATGACACTGAGAGCTGGAGCAGTCCTGAACGCGGTAATTCCTCGGATGAAACATACATTCCAGATTCATCATTCCTCGAGTGTGAGGATACCAATACAGAGCTGTCGGAGTATGAAGATACATTAGTGGAGTCTGCACAGCTGGTGAGAGGCATCTGCAGCGAGGGTGATGAACCAGATACCGTACAGCAGGCGCTGACGGGTCCTGAAGCGAATGAGTGGCGGGCTGCAATGGCAGATGAGTATCAATCTTTCATTGACAATAATTGCTGGACTCTCACAGAGAGACAGAAGGGACAAAAAGCTGTAAAATGCAAGTGGGTTTTCAAGAAGAAATATGGAGCAGATGGTGAGCTACTAAAATACAAAGCTCGGCTGGTAGCCAAGGGCTGCACGCAGCGGTATGGCATAGATTACGAAGAGACGTTCTCTCCTGTAGTAAGATACTCTACGATCCGTACATTGCTAGCCATTGCCGCAGAGTTTGATATGGAAATTGATCACCTGGATGTTAAAACTGCTTTCTTAAATGGGGATCTTCAGGAAACTGTGTTCATGGAACAACCAGAAGGCTTCAAAGCTGAAGGATCTGAAAATAAAATCTATAAATTAAATAAAGCTATATATGGCTTAAAACAGGCCTCCAAATCCTGGTATGATAAAATAAATGGAGTTTTAATGAAGAAAATGAATTTCATCAGATTATCTTCTGAGCCATGTGTATATTTTAAAAGACATGAAGAGTCTATTATCATCATAGCCCTTTATGTTGACGATATTGTATTTTTTAGCTCATGTACACCTGAATTAAAAGCTGAAATAAAAGGAAAATTGATGAAAGAATTTGAAATGAAGGATCTAGGTCCAGTTCATCATATATTGGGCATGCGGGTTTGCAGAGACAATGAAAAAATCACTCTTGATCAATCCCGGTACATACTAAATATACTGGAAAGATTCCACATGAGTGAATGTAAACCAGCAGATACCCCAATGGTTTCAGGACAGAAACTAGTCAAAGAAGGGGAGAAAAATGAAGACTGTGAATATAGGAATTTAATTGGATGTCTTATGTATGTTGCAGTATGTACAAGACCAGATATCTCCCATGCTGTGAGTACACTGAGTCAGTTTAACAACTGTTACACCAATGTACACTGGAAAGCAGCAAAACGTGTACTACGCTACTTAAAAGGTACTGTAAACTATTGTTTAGTTTTTCAGAAAAATGGCCTGGACGTCACTGCTTATGTGGATGCCGATTGGGCAGCCAATGAAGTAGACCGTAGGTCATACACAGGGTTTATCTTTAAAATCGGCAACTCTATTGTTTCTTGGGAAAGTCGTAAACAAAAAACAGTTGCTCTGTCCAGCACAGAAGCAGAGTATATGTCAATTTCTGATGCTTGTAAAGAAGCTATCTTTATTCGTACCTTTATATTTGAGACTCTAGGTAAACATTGTAAAATAACTATGTACAATGATAATCAATCAGCACAGAAGTTATGTATCAATTCAATGTTCCATGCTAGAACTAAGCATATTGATGTCAGACATCATTTCATTCGTGATATTGTAAAGAAAGGCTTTATTGATATAAAATACCTATCAACTGATGAAATGACGGCTGACGTACTCACAAAACCTCTAACAAAGGAAAAACATTGTAAATTTGTAACTGCGTTAGGTTTAATTAATATAAACATGGTTTGATGTAATACATAAGGTAATTGCATGTAGTATATAACACAGCCTGTCCAGTATAGATAGTAAATAGTATATTTCTGTATGTGTACAAGTTCATAAGTTTATTATGTACATTGTGTTCATTAATGTGTCTTAAGTTGTAACATTGTTATATACAGCTAGTATATAGTGATAGTTGTAGTCAACTTGTCAGATCGTTGGTTTAAGGGCAAGTGTTGAATTATTTCTAAACGCATCTTATTATGTCACTGTCATGTGTCAGCTGTCAAGTTGTCTATTGTTGTTCTTTCTTCTTACGTCAGCCATTGCTGTGACAATATGGTCTCCGTGAATAAATCGAGTTAAATCTATCTATATATCTTTTCTTTTTGCCTAAAAACCCATCAGGGACCATGAAAGAAATATTGTTAATATCAGCTGAATAATTCATTTTTTGGTTTGAGTAATTTTAAACAATACAATTTAATAATTTTAATAGGCAGACAAAAATAGACATTCAATTAATAAACAAGGTTAGCCCGTGCATTGATGCTCTTTAATTTTGAGGTGCGAAGTCGAGAAATTAGTGCCATCTACCCGAGCTAGCGGTACTAGTTTTGTTTCTGTCACTTTGAAAATCCCACATTGCCGGCTTCAACCAAATAAGTGAGTGTTATCCGTTCACATGGTCATGCTGAAAATACATCTGAAATGAGTTTTTCGATTCCAATTAAGTAAACAGTCAAATAAGGTAAAACGGGGGGTTTGTATGGGATTGGATGGATTCCCGATTTACATGGATTGAGATTTCAAAAGCCTGCACAGTGACCGCGATTTCAATCGTTTTCATTTTGACACTTGAACCAGATACATTGCTGCGTTTCGTTGTCGTTTGTTAAAACTTGTAAAAACATAGCAGCCATGTATAGCATTCATGTGTCAAATTGAAAACGATAGAAGTCGCAATCACCCCACTGTACTTAAATATTTTATTTTTCAATCGATTTCCGTTGCTTCCACAGTGACCTTCAATTTATTTCTAAGTAATTTGTAATTTTGTATAATTGATAAAAATATACAAATGTTGCCGTTTGTGCCGAGTGAAATAGTTAGGTAATCTATGGACATAATAATTAGATAAAACGGGAATTACCGTTTAACACTCACCGACTTCAGTTTACTCGTGACCATGATGGCTGCAATGCTGTCGAAATATCGCTGCACGCGCGCCCTCCGGAAGGCCACCGCCTCCAGAGGGAGTTGCTGCGCTCCCCGTCGCCTTAAGCGGCAGGTTTGAGCTGTGCACCAAACGGACGTACCGACCTGCATATTTCCCCAACTCCCAAATCCCGCATCGCAGGCGGGTACAATCTCACCATCGGATCAACATCCGGTGAGTTCATGCCCGGGTAGAGAGGGTATACCTCAAGGCCCGCACTTCTCCCCCCAATGTTAGGGGTGAAAAGACCCGGTCGTCGTCGTCGAAATATCGAGACATCAATAATAAATGTTGACCACGGTAATTCCCGTTTTATCTAATTAATATGTATACAAACCGTGAAAGTTTAAAAAGTGATAATCTATGTACTTTAATGTAATGATAAATAATTTTTAATAATAATAAAAATGCCGTACCTAAGTGCCTTTTTATAAACGTATTAAAACATTAATAAAAACTTTAAAAACAGTGAGTGTAAAGTGAAAAATTAAAGTGAGTGTTGACAATGTAATAGTAGTTAGTATAAAATATAAACTGCACTTTTGTGATCTCAAATAGGATAAGTAGTAATCTTGGAAATATTACGTACCTACTTCATCATCATCAGTCTAATAAAATGTCCCCACAATTGCAGAATAGACCTTCACTTACATTGAGGACGGATCCACCACGCGGATCCTACGTATTGGTGAATGGATACACTGCTTAAAATTTTTAAGAAAAATATGAGTTTTGTTTCAACTTTTTACGAATAAATTATTCATTATTAGGTATTATCATAAATTATTATTCCTAACAATTCACCTTAAACCTAATTGGGGTCATGAAAGTAATTGTTTTTGAAAATGTAATAGAGATTACCTTAATATTTTAATTAATTCTTACTAAATAATTATAAGCTAATCTTTTTAATAATAAAGTAAGTTAATTAATGGTATAAAACTACAACGTAAACTTTACTACTTATAAAAATAAATTGACTTCTTGTTGTATGTATCCGAAATTGTTTTATTTATTATATTATTACTTAGGTACCTATTTCGTCTCTAAAAAGCGCACGATTATATTTTGTCTAATTAGCTAAGGTTACCTATAGTAAATTAAAATTCAGAATTTGAATTACGCATTATCCATGCTCGGTGAATAAATTAGAATATGATGAAAACTCAGTGGTGGCAGGTTCAAGTCCTGCCCACGGCAAGAATTTTTTCATCATGTTCTAATAAATAAAAATTGTTGGAATAAAGTACGTACTTATACAGAAGCCCAAACCAAGTGTCTTATTTTGTAAACAAAAACTAAAACCCTACTAACATTTTAAGCTGTTCTGTGTTTATTGCATAGTTATTCTCACGTTATTAGATCGGATCACTTTATTTTCACAATGAAGAACAGGATCAACCAATCAGTTCCATCAGTGTTAACAACACAACAGGTAATTAGACGACCATATTTGTTTACAAAATAAGACACATGATTTGGGTTGCGATATAAGTAGGTACGTAGGTATATTTACTACTAATAAATAACAAGAATTTTAATTTTCTTATCAATAAAAATTGAGCATTATTTATTCAAGCACACATTTCATCATAATACAATACAATTAGTACATTACACAATTTATTATTTCAATGTAAAACATTACACATAATTTTATTTCAGACATCAATATTTAAAACAAATTATACAAATTCTTAAGCTAACATGCAATTATTTTAATTAGATACTTAATTCATTTCCTATAAGATTTAAAATTAGGTGCCGTAGACACAATTAAAGCTAAATACAGACTGAACTGCTATTGGCCGATGAGGGCTGTGATGACGTCACACGAATTATTATCGGAACACAATGAAACTTGATTGATATTGATAATTATAATAATGAAAAACCCTGCCGCGCGGGACGGGCATTGACGAGGTGTAGTGTTGGCTAGATATATTTTTTATATAATATGTCATTTTTATAAACAGTTGTACGTATAGAAATAATAATAAAATCTTTATACATAATGAAAAATCTATAAAATCAAAAGTTGTCGTAGAGTCTAATCCTCTTTCTAAGTAAATTAGTCTTGTAGCTAGGTTATCTAAATTCAGTTTGCATGTAAGTAAGTAAAATTAGTTCCAAGAAATAAATTTATTTGATATTATTGTAATTAAAACGCTTGCCTTCAAAACTTAATGAATCTCGGGAAAAAAAATTACACTTTTAGCGCGGAACCTAACATTTTTGTTCCTAATTTACAGATTATCAATATCGATCAGGTTTCAAGTGTGTTAGGTGACAGTTTCATGTCTACCCTAATCATTGAAGCAGACCTTTTCAAGAGCAAGGGTACTCAAGGCCAGCACATACCAAAGGTCTCCATAGGAGGCTTCAACCACTTCTGGAACTGAGCCACAGACCTATCATAATTCATGGCCAGATATCCAGTATACCAAGAAGATATGACGCAATCATAGTAATACGTCAGAGCACTCTTAAACTCCGCACTGCACGCCTCGAACCCTGGATGAATAGCTTCTGGAGTGTTCTTGCATTGAACCTTGCTGAGCTGGACATCGTATATAGCAATGGGACGAGTCACCGGTACTCTTGGCACACCGTACTCCAGATCCAGAATCCAAGAAGAATGGACATTGAGGTCGCTTATTTTGCAAAATTCGTCTATGATTGGATTCGGATTTATTGGTAGCATAGTCGCTCGCGGAAACAAATTTTTAGGCAGCGTTAAATAAAATTCTAAAGGGTCTTCTTGAATTGTCTTGTCTCTTTCAATGTCGATTGATTCTTGAGTATTATAGACCTCAGACGTTGAAAGCTCTTCAATGAAACTCATTTGTGAAGAATTCGCCGAAGGTACTGTTTGATCTACACAAACACAAGAGCCATAGTGACCTAAAGTTCTTGGGTCTGAGGAGTATATAGGAACACCATTACTTAATAATCGTGTTGACGTATATGGCACCAAATTATCTACGAAAGGATATACAAATGGTGGAGGGATCTGATGTATTACAGGGTAGTGAATGGATGTTATAGAATTCCAATCTGTGTTTGGAAACCTATAGTTTCGGTTGCTGAATTGAGAGTAGTAGGGTACTACAGGTCTGTATATAGGTGGTGGTAGCTGTCGATACATCCTTAGATGAGAAGACCTTCGCGGCAGCATCTGGACGCATGGCATGAGGCTCATATTCTGTGGTAAAGGTACGACGCTTGACACGCTACGGTCGTTTCTTCTTAATTTAATCTTTTCTTGGCTTTTGTTTGAGTTGACTCTTTTGCCTTTTGCCCTCGATGTGACTTTAGACAACTTCTGATTCATGTTCTGTTACACCTAAAATATGTACATACTTTTAATTGGTACACATCATCATCAGTCTATTTATATTGCCCCACTGCTGGGACATTCCCTTACATCGACAAAGCTGGGGCCATGGTCCACCACGCGAGCCCACTGCAGATTGGCGGACATCAAATGCCTTAGAATTTTTCTTCTACGACGTGCAGGTTTTATCACGATGTTTTCCTTCACCGTTTGAGAGCACTCGGTGAATATACGTAAGTTTTTGCGTCGAGAAAACCGAGGATAACTCATTGGTAGGTACATGGCTGCCCTGGCTGGGAATCGAACGAGAACAAATGAATGAAAAGAACAAACCCGATTGAGATTTTTATTAGCACATTTTGTATCCTATGTCAGTCATATGATGGAAGACGAATCTTAACGATCCACATACTTACATCAAAAGTCTTAGACTGCAGGAGACCACAAAGAAACCAACATACCTACATACAATCGAAAAACATTACTCCTTCTTTTGTTAGTCGGGTAAAAATATATAGGTACTTACTTACTATTTTCTTCAAAATACTCCTGCATCCTAACCACTCTAGTAAATGAACTTTTGGTAAAGTCATATTACTGTTTTTTTAAGAAAATGTCAATCCCAGTTATCCTATACGAATAATAAGTAAAATTTTATAGGAAAATGAACATTCTAATTTTATACCTGCAAACGATAAAAATCGTACCAAAACTAAGGGACGTTTAATTATGTAATCGTAATACTTACATTATCGTAATATCCAAACTGAACACTTCACTGAAACTATTGATAAACTTAAAATAATCTGAATAATATCAAGTAAGCAATATTTACTTTCGTCGACCATAAAAATAAATAAAAAAGGTAGATTGTGTTTCGAATAATTTCAATGTGGTGGGTACTTGTAAATTTTGGAACATTAAACATTCCGTTAAACGCAAATTCAACTATGTATAGTTTTCGTTTGATTTTGTTGGAATAAGTTGATAAATGCAAATATTTATTACCGGAAAATTAATACTTACATCTTTTTAATCCTTTTAATAAATACAAATACAAGGTTTCAGTTTAATGGTCATCAAGTAGGTACCTATGGCATATTGTTACATAGGTGTTAAAACTTTTTGGTAATCTGTAATATGACTGGCTGGAAATTATTAGAAGGTCCAGTAACAGCCCATTGATAATTAAAAATATGATTAATTTTTTTTTTTACTTTTTCGGTGATCAATTTGTTTTTCTCTCCTCAAATGGCCAGTTGCAATTCTAAAAATACCATTCATTATCTACAAAAATTAATTAATGAAATTCGTATCTAGTAATAAGTTTGTAAGTACTTAATACCTGAGTGTAGTTTACGTTAGAAGCGAATAAAGTGTTAGTCTCGGCCATTCCTCCTACGAAGGATAGGCTGTATGCTGCACTAGATTCCTTTGCCTTTCCCTTCACGAGATATCAATCGTCATCATATTTTAGGCGGGAAACGAGAAAAAAACAAAAAACTTTTTCTCAATTTCGCACCGTATGCTATCATTATTTTTCATCTCAAAAATTTTAATTTAATAAAAGAGTAATGAATGAAACACCGTCCCTACCTCGAGCTGCAACCAGTAGTGGCCTCAATTCAAATATCGGAGGCTCTAACCAGAGGGAAAGCCATTTTGTAATTGCTAAATGCCGGAGGTTCGTACATTGAAGTTTTTGTACCTACTATTAGACTCGGCCACAAGACAAAAGTGGTTGACATTGCTCATAATATTATCAGCAAACTAAAGTGCCAGTGGGATGGTGAGAGTAGATTGTTAGAATATTTTAGGAAACCGTAACATTGACGATTTTATTTTATTTTATTAATGGACTCGACAGTTCGTCATTTGCCAATGTCACGTTACAGAAAATTCAATATATTATAGTCTTCTATCTTCCTCCAGGGGAGTCGCAGTAGCGTCTTCACCCTGGGTAGCCGCGTCTTCATGTCTTCATCCAGAGGAGACGCACGTAGCGTCATCACTCTGGACGAAGCAACTCGACAGTCACGTTCACTCCCGAGCTTGTAGCGGGAACTCTTGATAAATTGACGATTCTAGCGTGAGTTTTCTTATCGCTGAATCATTGATCTCCTATAAACAACTAGATACACAGTCTGCCTTCTGAAAATGTCCGAGCGCAAAGAAGGTCCAAACGGATGAATGGACCCTCATTTGCTTTATTGGACATTATTTGGACGTTAACAATGGACCCTTATTTTAAATTGTTTTAGTAAGACCTTTGTGTATCTAGTTGTTTATAGGAGATCAATGCGCTGAATTAAACGATTCTAGAAGCAGTGTCATTCTTTTCATAACTTTGGTGACGGAAAAGGACACAGCACTTTAGATCTGACAGATTTTGTTGTTTTAAAAATCTCCCGCCAGATTCACGAGGTATCCATTACCGTTACAGAACTACAGATAACCCTTCAAACTCCAGTAATGCACACCAAGAGACCAGCGAAGATACTGATGCCGAAGACGTAAGTCTTTAATTGCGATAAATAATTAATGTACGGGGACAGCAGATCAATGTAATAAACTGTTCATAAAAACTTTAAAGCAAATGTTAATAAACAAGTGTTACTATACCTCTGAACAGAATGGGCCTGTCTGACACCACTGCCTGTAGATTCTGCTGCGAAGCCGAGGAAACCCCCATGCATGTCCTCTGTGAGTGTGAAGCGCTCATTCACAGCAGAAGCCGAGCCTTGGGTGGACACATGGTGCCACCCGAGGATATCAAGACTCTCTCACCCAAGTGCATTGTACTGTTCCTGAGGGACGTTGGCCTTGGGAGCGAGATATAAGAACTCGGTGCGCGGCCACAATAGACCTTTGAGGTCGCAGTGACCCTTGGGCTTGTACCAACACCCTGATATCAAATAATAATAATGTTACTATACATTGCAGAAATACTTAGACGATGATTTCAAATAGTCCAATGTCGAGCTGCCTTCCCATATTGCTGTGCCCGACGGGGCACCGCAACTAACTTAACTTAACGTAACTGTATTATGTACCTAATATATGTGTGATATGCAATAAATGAATGTGAATGATAACACTTGTAGTACGATTTTAAATCGTACGACGCAGATAATAAGAACGATACAAATTCCATAGTGTTACACTTGATCTGCTGTAATTAGCGTACATTGAATACTGATACCACAGAATACAAATAATAGTATAAGGCGGGTTCTCTTGAAAATGGCGGGAAACGACGGTTGCAAAATTATTTGATAATTTTTGTTATAATGTCTACAATGGTTATTTTGTGTTTAATATCACGTTAAATTAATCAGAAAATGTTCGCGAATGACAGTATGGTGTATTTATTGGATAATTTGAGCAAGATCTGAAGTTTCAAGCTTTTATCAAGAGTTCCCGCTACAAGCTCGGGAGTGAGCGTGACTGTCGAGCTGCTTCGTCCAGAATGATGACGCTACGGCGACTCCTCTGGAGGAAGATAGAAGACTATTATATATTGAATTTTCTGTAACATGACATTGGCAAATGACGAACTGTCGAGTCCATTGATAAAATAAATAACTGTAAAATGCCTGGCCCAAATTAACAGTGGCTGTTTAGCAAAGAGTCTGTTTAGGCAGTTTGTATTTACCTTTAGACCATATGTTATTTTGAAAAGCTAAAAAGGTTCACATAGCGAAGGTATTAATCACAAAACAGCTAAGCTCTCCTCCACCCTCCAGCTAAGGAATTATTCCCTCAGGAATGCAATAACACAACCACTCCCATAATACCATCCGTACATTACCAAAATTAGGTCTGTCGGTTTATAACGCATATTAAACACCTACATATTCCATTTACTAATTGTCTAGTAGCCTGACGGGTAGACTACATTTATGATGTAGTTATAGACATGATACTATGTACGGTAATTAATTAATAATTCCAGCGCTTACTGGCGGTATACTGCCGCTCGGGGAAGCTCGGGGCGGCCTACTACACCATGCAAACTGGAGAGGTAATACAGTACAATCTACTCGTAATGTTCGTTTTTTTAAACCTACCTTTATTTAAAGCTTCTTCTTGTGTTGTTTAGTAAATGAACCTATTGTCAAAGTTATTTAGGCCTCTGACGTGGCCTGACGACTGCTACCGAATACAACACCGGGACCAACTGCTTAACGTGCCTCGTGGTAGGCATGGAAAATAGGTTTTCTCGATAAACTACACTATAAGTAAAATAAAAGTATATTACAAATAAGCATAAGCGCACGCCCTTTTATCCCCGCAGGGGTAGGCAGAGACGATGGACTTCCATATGCTGCGATACTGGCATACAATACCATAAATAGCGATCCTGGCATATAATAGCACACATGCGATCTGGCATACAATAGCACAGATATCCTGGCATACAATCCAATTTATCTAACATCCCTCCCCGTACATTTCATAAATGAAAATATTCCAGCTGTTCATCCTAGACGAGATAGTAGACCGAGCCCCTGAGTACCAGATGTTGGTGAGTCTGTTCCGTCAAGTGGAGCCGGTGAGGGTGCTGCTGGACGGGAAGCAGGGCTTCGTCAGCACGGTCAGACAGGCTGCGTGTGGCGGAGACGACGAACGCTGCAAGCTGGTCTTCGTGTCAGCTAAGGAGTACAGTAAGTGATCGTACATTGGACTTCACAATATCGTTGTTAGATATTCTTACTATAAACTCATAAATAGATAATACAAAGGTTCTAGCAAAGCAGTGGAATCGAACGACTGACATAAAGTGAATGGCGAAATTTGGGGCAGGCTTATGTCAAATATTGAGGTCATAGGGTCAGGCAATGATGATGATGATGACAACGTTCCCCGAACAAGAAATGGTATCATCAACCTATTCATTAGATGCATTGCTATGTCATCCACCTATTCATTTTTATTTTATTATTTATTTATTTGTTTCCAACAGATGGTACACATTATAAACTAAAGGACAATAAACATTCATTTCAAAAATTAGGCCCACCCAGCCTTTGTAGCACGAGTCAGCGTTAGCGATCGACGCAAAGCCGCGGAGCTGTCAAAGTGACAGCATTACCAGGCGTTTAACATTAGTTTAATATCGCACTCGTTTTGATTTTGCAAATAGACGTGATACATTACAAAATGTATCAAAATGTGTACACGTGTCAAATTGTCAATACGATATGATTGAACTTCGCGACATAAACTTTCATGAAGCATAAAAGCGACTACACTAATATAATCCTTTATTCCATGGATGGAAAACTAGTCACCATTGTACCTACATGTAACCTACTTGATTTAGCAGCGCTAACTTCATTTTTCGGTTTTTGATTTGATTGGTCTTGAAGTCCACTAAATCCAATCCAGGTTTCGAAGCCTGCAAGCGTCGCATCTACTCTCTCTGTCTGGCGCACGAGCCGCCGCACTGCACGGACGAGGAGCGCACGATGTTCCTCCGCACCGTCGTCGACTTCAGTCAGACGCAGAGCGTGCACGCGCTGGGCACTCTACTCAGATACTTGGACCTAAACTGGTCCAATTTGAACATGGAACTGCAGAGCAAACCTCAGTTTTTGAGTCTGAGGAAGGTTTCGCTGTGAGTGTGTTCTTTTTCATTGCACATCCTTATAAGGGCCTTGTAGGTCTTTGAACAGATCTCCTGTTATGTACGTAACTGAAGGACAGAGGTCCCGAAGATCCTCAGAATTTTTAGAAGTTTCGTCAAATTCAGGAATTTAAGCATACATTAGATGACCTATACGCATTGATCTCCTATAAACAACTAGATACACAGTCTGCCTTCTAAAAATGTCCGAGCGCATAGAAGGTCCAAACGGATGAACGGACCCTCATTTGCTTTATTGGACATTATTTGGACGTTAACAATGGACCCTTATTTGGACGTTTTTTTAAATTGTTTTAGTAAGACCTTTGTGTATCTAGTTGTTTACATCTACTAGATCAATGCCTATACATACGTATTAAATTTCGAAGATGATTCTTACCAAATAATTCGAACGGGAAATAGGTATGTAAATATTAATGTGGTCGTGAAATTAGCTAAATTAATTAATTGTAATGTTCAATAATTTATAAGAGATAATAAGAGATAATAAAATATAATTTGGCCACAGCTTGTATAGTTGGACCTAAATGAGATATCTTCGGAGAACTTAAAACTAGACCGATTTCAAAATTTATTTCACTAGTACAAAATGCACCAGACTATATCGGAAAGAAGTTTTGTGAAGAATTCAACGTAATGACGCTTCTATAGTATACTTAACTTTCCATGAGTTAGACTACCTGTACCCATGTAAAGCGTTCGGTGAAGTGTGCAAATTAATCCTCTCCCCCACAGCGCAGACATAGTGACGATAGACGAAGACACGTACAAAGGTCTTCAGATATTCAGCGCCATCTCTCATCCCAGCAACTTCAAGAAGGGTGTGCAAGGCAGCAACAAGGAAGGACTCAGCCTCTTCCACATATTCAGCAAGTGTGCATCGAAGGTTGGGCAGAGTCGCATGAGGTATGTGTGAGCTTACTTACTCCGCTGGATCAGTGAGTCAAAGTGGATCTTGGTCCCCGACACCGCAGATAACCACTGAAGTCTGCCTTGCGCTGTCTGTCGCCAGGCGACTGAGAAACTCTCGCAGATTCCTCTGCACCTCGTCGCCCCAGCGGTAACTAGAACCTTCGACCGGCCGTCGTCTGCTGGGCTTTCCGACTTCTGACATACAGAGAAGCTTTCTTTGTAAAGACTAGCTAGTATGCGAGTGATTTTGATAGTATTGCCTTTGGAGTCCCCCAGGGTAGTATTCTAGGACCCTCGTTATACATTGGTAGAAGTTCTGACATACGTTTTGAGGGTTATGTAGCTCAAGAGGAAATAAGGAACCCTTATAAGATCACTTTGTCTGTCACTAAATTACTTAAATATGCACAGGTCTAAAAATACCGCCTTCACTAATGTTGGCACAACGTTCATAAACGTTTAACTTACAAGTTGGAAAACAGTCATCACAATGGCATAAAAAAAAATCGAATCGAGGGAGGACAGATCATGAACCACCTCAACATTATCTTTGGCCAGGGTACTCCTGCGACATCCCACCACCGACCTGGCCACACTGCAACGCCGTCAAGACGTGGTGGCATTCTTCATGCGGCCTCAAAGCGAACCCCTTATGAGGAACATGTGCTCCTCGTTGCGTTTCATCAAAAACGTTAATGTAAGTGTCCATCATCAAGCAGGGTCGTACAAGTTGCTTACATTGGGTGAGGTTAGTACCTGGATGGGTGACCTAGTGACAATTTTCATCTGAGCTCCGTGCCTCGGGGCGCACGTTAAGCAGTTGGTCCCGGTTGCTGTCGCTCGGCAGCAGTCTTTAGGCCACGTCAGAGGCATACAAGCGGCATTAATAACTCTGACAATAGGTGTGGTCACTAAACCACACGAAAAGACGAAAGATTATCAATCCGAAATAGTAGAGCAGTCTTCTAACAAATGAACTCGTATTTCTAGGGTATACTGACGAAGATTAAGGCGTTGTCTGCAAAAGCTTACCAGTGGAAATCACTTTACAACGTAAGGCATCTTAACGTATTTTATGCCACAGTCAGAACCCCTTCTAAAAAATATTATAATTTTCCAGACGCTGTACAACGCAGTGTTAATTTGTGAGATGTGCGAGGGAATTGGAAGATCTAGCGAATTCCTGGAACAACTCGCAGCTTGCGACAATAATAAGCTTTATGAAGTAAGAAACGTTTTGATATTACTTAACAGTGAAACTGATATGATTACAAGGCATTTGACATTAGTTTGACAGCTCCGCGGCGTTGCGTCGACCGCTAACGCGACTCGTGCTAGCCCCCGCTGATTCCAATCTCTCAATCAAGAGTCTCTCATTGCCACCTAAGATTGAGTATGTGATTCCAATGGAATCCTTTACAGATGGCGCTATACATGAACAGAATCATAGACTTCGATCTATCAAAATCGGAAGGCAAATTCACTGTGAAGGCTGGAGTGGACCCAGAACTTGATATGAGTGAGTTAAAGGAGGTCCCGAACTAAACGCCTAGATACCTGTAGCTTACTATTCAAACATGGCTAAATAGTGTTTTTGAAATTAAGAATAGAGTTTTCAAACAAGAGCAAAAATATACTGCTGTAAATTTTCGTACATTCCACCTGCGGGGTTACTCTCACCTCTTATAGCGATCCAGTTTAGGTTCCTAAACTGACAATTTGCTACAATGACGTCAAACGTCATTGTATCAAATAGCAATTCGGTTCAGTTTAGGAACCTAAACTGGATCGCTATAAGAGGTGAGAGTAACCCTGCAGGTATTATTTCTTCAGTCCAAGCACAACTGATATTGAATCTAAGACACCATCAGACTATGTCAAAATTCTACAGGCAATTCTAATTCAGAGTCAACGTTGAGCGCGAGTCTGAACTCGATCTTGACTGTCAAATTTCTTACACTTTGTAAGAGTGAGATGAGGCGTTCACGTTTTTTTCTGAATCTCGGCATTAAAGTGTCTTTATCGTCACAGAGAAACAAACCATGGCGAGCTTACACGGCCTAATGTCAGAGACAGCCAAGGTGGAGCTGGACCATCTCCCGACCTTCATTGAAGAGTGCACGATGCTATACATGCCCCATTTGGGATATTTGCTGGGAGTTAAGGCTTGGGCTGATAATCTTACTATGGAGCAGAAGGAGTTGCCTGACATGAATTTTATGGTACGGACTTCCCCGTCCTGTTTCGTTGGCTGGAGTAGTATCGATGCATTGTAATGGTTAAACCGTCCAAAATCCTCTGATCCTTTAAGGGGCTCGTAGGCCAGTTGCGAGTTGAAAACGCTCGTACAAGTTAAGCAACGTTGGGCGAGGTCAGGACCGGAATGGGTGACCGTTAGTGACACTTGCATCTGAGCCTCTTAGTGCCTCGGAAAGCACGTTAAGGAGTTGGTCCCGGTTGTTGTCGCTTAACAGCAGTCGTTAGGCCACGTTAAAGGCGGCCTGAATAACTTTGATAAATAGGTTTGGTCACTAAACCACACGAGAAAAAAAAGATCCTTTACGATCGTAGAACGTTTACGATTGTAGTAGCAACAGAGGAATATCAAGTATGGAAATTAAATTAAAATTCTATAAAACTCATGACTTCAACTAATTCTCAATTAGAAATGTCTCACATTCTTTTAAAATTATAACAATCATTCTTTTCCAGTTCCAGAATAATGACTACATCCATTACAAAAGCAAGGGATGTGAAGGTAAATAAACGAAGTGTTTTTAAATCCCCTCGTCTTCTATAAAATCAACCCGACGGTAAGAAAGAAGACAAAACTTAGTCGAAGAATGGAAATAAATGTTTCATAAGGACTCGGTCTACTTTCAGTATATTCTGCATAGAATAGATGTACCCTAAGATATAAAGGAGCTTTCTGATTTGATGGAGTTTGGAGCAATGTTAAATGGACTTCTTATTTGGGACTAGAGGGCCTAGCCAAGTTCACTGGCTAGCTTTGCAACGCTAGTAGTAGAAGTATCTCAGTTGGAAGAGCTTGTCACAGAATGACAGGGCTGCTGGTTCTAGTCTTGCCTACAGCTAGAATTTTTTCATCATTTAAAAAATTCCACTTAGCCACTAGACAGACCTTTGTCTCGTAACCGCTTTCATCTTGTCTCCTGCACGGACTGACATACTCGTACTTATTGAGTACTAGCTGTACCCCGCAACTTTGTTTGCGTAGAGGAGGAGGATGGAGAGGATGGAGGAGATCAGGAGGCAGATCTTCCTCTCTGGATTCTTGTTTCCACATCACATACCGCCATAGCTTATAGCCTATGAGCTGTCCGGATATTTCAGCTATCTCCTATTGAAACTCCCATCAAAATCCCTTCATTAGTTATGGCGTGATACTTGCACAAAGTCACAGACAAACAGACAAAAATTCTAAAAATTTGTGTTTTGGCATCAGTATCGATCCTAAAACACATTACAATTATTATTTTCAAAAAATATCCGATGTACAGACACAACTTTTTTACAGTCATATGTATAGATATAGATTCTCTTATCAAAAATCTGGTCCATCGTATCTTCTCTTCAAACCAGTATCCCAATAAGCGTTCCCCTCCAGAGCTGGACGTGATGATAGGCGACACGTACCCTGAGATAGTGGCGCACGAGACCCGCATCATGATGCGTCTCACTACCCTCATTCTGGACAACTTGCACACCCTGGCCTCTGTCATCGACAAGTGCGCTGAACTGGATTGGTGAGTTACTGCTGCACCGCGCCTTAGGTAGCTGCGCGGCGAGACGCGGGGCTGGAGCAGGTCGCTTCACTCTGTCATTGCGTCATCCGCTCTCACTGGCGTCCGTACGTCTGTCGCCATTCAAGGTGCGGTACAGAGCTTGAAGTCAGACTTTTACGTCAATAACCACCAAACGTATAAAGATCCTCGCTTATAATGAAGCATACATGTGTATCAGAAATTCCTTACGTGGTACAAGGGTTTCTGAAAAGGATAATCCATAATTTCCGTCAGCGGGTCTAAAACGGCGTCATTTCGCAATTCCTCTGATGGCAATTTCCAAGACTTCAGCGGGTCTATTTATTATTAATTTTAAAGATCACGACACTACCCCAGGAGGTGATAAACGGGAGTAATTTTAAAAGTTGTGTCGCTGTCAACCACTGGGGGACATCGGCACAACTTTTTTTAAATTGTGTCACTGACCACCAGTGGGGAACATGGGGAATAAACCTCTAAAAAGGCGTGATTTCGCAATGGTTCTGATGGCAATTCATTTCCCGAATTACAGTAGTTACAGCTGGACAAAAATTATGGATTATCCTGTTCAGAAACCCTTGTACCACGTAATATGTATCAAAAAACTAATAGGTACAGTCTGAATTCATTCCTCTTCAAAACTAGCGCAATAGATCAATTTGGCACTTTTTGTTGGTTAGAACAGACCGCTGAACCACAGATTTCCCTTCCAGCCTCATAGCAATGTCGAAAGTGTCCAAAGAGTTCGGTTATGTCCGCCCTACCCTAACAATAGACAAGGTGATCAGCATCACTCAAGGCAAGCATCCGCTGCACATCATCACGTGTGACAACTTCGTGCCAAATGATACTGAGAGCAGCCGCGAGGCGGGATATGTCAAGATACTTACTGGACCCAATTCGAGCGGGAAGTCAGTGTATATGAAGCAGATTGGTAAGTTTCAAGATGGCCTTCAATGGCCTGAAAACAAAGGTCTTCAACTAATGTGTCCTACCACCAGTGATGACTGATGACCAAAGTCAAAAGTCAAATCTCTTTATTGCAATTAACGATAGTTTGTTTTCAGGGCTGATAGTATACCTGGCGCATATCGGCAGCTTTGTCCCGGCAGAATCAGCGACCATCGGCATAGTAAAGCACATTTACACCAGGATACAATCCACTGAGTGCATCGCCTCGCATATGTCAGCTTTCCTTATCGATTTGAGACAGGTAACTTAAACTTACTCTACTATTGAGTAACTGAAATCAGAATCTTAGGTCACTTCAATTTGTTGTCACTATCAAGGCCCCTATTCTTAGAACCTCTTAGAGGTCTCATTGCATCTGTGCTTTAGAAACACAGACCATTTACCCCATAGACCTGTAACAGGAGGGCGCCCGTGTCTGCCAGCACATGAGCGCGAAATTGCTTCGCGACACGTGTCACCTAGAGATATTATCGACATGGGCGCTCTGTCCCCTGTCCCCCGCTTCGTCTCTATGCGCTCATCGTTGACAGAATTTTTCACTTGCAAATTTGTACCGATTTCATGTCTATTGTACGAGGAAAAGATAGCTTCCGAAAGCAATCAAAAAACTCGACCATACTGGCAATAAATCACTTAACAAAACCAAGGAAGTTCTCGATTCGACACCAAGCAAGCTATCATTAGTGCAAGGGGTAAATTCGAAAATCTTGAATTTGTACACCTAAGTATACATTTTCCTCTGAATATATGGCGAGGAGAAAACTTGGAGACAAGTCTCCGGTAGACACTGAGGTAATATCATATGTTAAAAGATTATGAGTCGACTATACACATTAATAACATTCTTTTCTAATTCAACCGATTAGTCCACAAGGATTTCACTTTTGCGTTTCGACTAGATGTCACTGGCCTTACAAGAGTCTACCTCCAACTCGCTGCTAATAGTCGACGAAGTTAAGGCACGTCGGAAGTAGACGGCTTAACGCTCCTAGCGTGACATAATACACTAGAGAACTTCTGACTATTCTAACCTCCAGTTCAATGCAGTAAACTGCTTCATCCATGAAGGAATGAGTTCCATCACTGCAAATTCTTTCCTTCAAGGCTTTCCGTTAATCCGATTTGGCTACCAGGATTTTAGTCTTATCTCATTTTCACCAGATGTCACTGGCCTTACAAGAGTCTACCTCCAACTCGTTGCTAATAGTCGACGAATTCGGCAATGCCACGTCTTAAGTAGACTGCTTAACGCTCCTAGCGTGACATAATATGCTAGATAACTTGTTCTAACCTCCAGTTCAATGCAGTAAACTGCTTCATCCATGAAGGAATGAGTTCCATCACTGCAAATTCTTTCCTTCAAGGTTTTTCTGTTCAACCGATCAATCACAAGTTTCTCTCGCGTTTCCACCAGATGTCACTGGCCTTACAAGAGTCTACATCCAACTCGCTGCTAATAGTCGACGAATTCGGTAAAGGCACGTCTGAAGTAGACGGTCTGGCATTACTGGCTGCCTGTCTTAATACGCTGTTGTGTCAGGGGGAGCTATGCCCTCATGTGCTACTCGCGACTCACTTCCTCAACATCAAGGAGTTCATTAACGATACGCCTTTCGTCAGGTTTATGGTAAGTGAGCTTTTCTTGAACTTCGTCATTATTGTCATGCCTTTCAAGTCCGATAATAAGGTTTTTTTTAATTTTGCCATGCGCTTCAATTTGTAGTGCAGTTTTAGGTCCCGTGATTGTCATTCAAATGAAAATAATCTGTTGAAAATGTTATTAGTTGCTAATTTTGAGTCCCTCGTGATCAATCACGTTTCTGTAATGAGGTTTCAAAATTACAGTTTAAAAAAACTTTCTTAAGTTAAGATAATAGATGGCGTTGCACCGAAGTCACGTGTCGTCGTAAAAAAACACAGCACCATGAAAAAAACCATTCCATTCTAAACAATTTGACACTTGACAATAATCAGTGCCATCTACCGGTGCTATCGGTACTTCTTCTTTGTTCACTGTCACTTTAAAAACCTCTCATTGTCTGCGTGAATGCGTTTACGCCAAGTCCGTGATACCTATTACCACAAGACGTATATTCTCCTATTACGCATATGATGTCAAAATAATGTCCACTCTTCCGCGTGCACGTGTGTCGGTCGGTTCTCTTGAAAATGTCGGGAAACGACGGTTGCAAAATTATTTGATAATTAATAATATATATAGCTCGACTACCACTGACTCACTCACTGACTGACTCACTGATTGACACGCCCGTTTAGTCTGAAGGAGTTCCCGGAGGTGAAAGTGATGTAGGGGGGAGTTGTATAGTTTAGTGATTGGACCAGAGGAAAACTATAGGGAAGTGAAAAAAACAAAATGGCGGCGGGTCACGTGATGCCATCTTCGCCATTTTCCAACCGATTTCGTTCAAATTTGGAACACGCGTCACATGGTCCACCTAATTTGTGATGAAATTGAAAAACAAAAGAAAAACAAAATGGCGGCGGAAATATAGCCGATTGAAAATTTGGACATTTCAGACCAAACTTTGACGAATTAGCTGGCCTAGCACGAGCGCATGAGGAATATCCAACCAATTCCACTTCGTAGCACATATGATGTAGTATACCAGAAAATTGTCATTTTTGGGAAAAACAAAATGGCGGACGAGCAGTAAACCATAATATTTTCTCAATATATTTTCCTACACGAAACGAAAGGATTACTGGCGTGCGGTAAATATCTATCAGTAACTATAGCGAGGCCGAAGGCCGAGCTCCGCGTAGGGCGAAGCCCGAAGCGACAGAACACCGCGCCGGCCTGCGAGGCCATAGGCCGAGCTCCGCGTAGGGCGAAGCCCGAAGCGTCCCCTTGCCAAGCAGAAACAACTCCCCACCTTCCAAGTAATTTTTGCGAGGCCGAAGGCCGAGCCGGCCTGCGAGGCCATAGGCCGAGCTCCGCGTAGGGCGAAGCCCGAAGCGTCCCCTTACCGAGCAGAAACAACTTCCAACCTTCCAAGTAACTTTTGCGAGGCCGAAGGCCGAGCCGGACCGCGAGGCCGTAGGCCGAGCTCCGCGTAGGGCGAAGCCCGAAGCGTCTCCTTACCGACCAGAAACCACTCTCTCCTTTCCAAGTAACTTTTGCGAGGCCGAAGGCCGAGCCGGACTGCGAGGCCATAGGCCGAGCTCCGCGTAGGGCGAAGCCCGAAGCGTCCCCACGCTACCAAAGGCTGAAAGATTCCCATGATTTTCGGTTATGAACAAAGTTATGGAAATTGTGTACAGCTAGCAACGTTTGGTTTATGAAAACCTTGAATAAATTTCTGGCATACGGTCATTTCGAGCGTTGCTTGCTTTATAAAACACAACCATATCCAATTTTACATGAACTCTTTTCGAAATAAATGTCTTTCATAGAGTTTTGAATATGCAACTTTCGGGCGGTGCTTGATATAATTAGTGGATGGGCTTGCACGAATTATTTGCACAGCCAACAATCCGGATAATGTTTCTTTAGTTGCGGCGCATACAACACGAAAACAAAGCAGTCTCGCGGGCCGCGCGCGGCCCGCGCACCATGCAACACCTAGTTTTTATTATAATGTCTACAGTGGTTATTTTGTGTTTAATATCACGTTAAATTAATCAGAAAATGTTCGCGAATGTCAGTACTTATGGTGAATTTATTGGATAATTTGAGCAAGATCTGAAGCTTTTATCAAGAGTTTCCGCTACAAGCTCGGGAGTGAACGTGACTGTCGAGCTGCTTCGTCCAGAGTGATGACGCTACGGCGACTCCTCTGGATGAAGACATGAAGACGCGGCTACCCAGGGTGAAGACGCTACTGCGACTCCTCTGGAGGAAGATAGAAGACTATTATATATTGAATTTTCTGTAACATGACATTGGCAAATGACGAACTGTGGAGTCCATCAATAAAATAAGGCCTACTTACTATTACCCAGAGGTTCGAGCACATGTTGCAAGACGGCGAGCCTGTGTTCCTGTTCCGAGTGGTCGAGGGTTCCGTGGCCAGCAGCTTTGCGCACCAGGTGGCCGCAGCGAGTGGCATCGACCAGCGCGTGGTCGACAGGGCGGCGGCCATCATGGATTGTATCATGGTATTATATCAGCAGCTTAGTTTTATAGGTCTACTATTGGCACAGGGTATGGACCCGAACAGCAAAGGACAGGACAAAATGGAAGTCTTTAGAGGCCTTTGTCGAAGGACAAGCTGTCATGAAGTAGACTCAGACTTATATATTGTAAAAAAACAGCAACAAAGGCCTATTTTATTTTTATTTATTTATTGGCACAGACCACTTACCCCATAGACCTGTAACAGGAGGGCGCCCGTTTCTGCCTGCACATGAGCGCAAAATTGCTTCGCGACACGCGTAACCTTGAGATATCGACACGGATTTAATATCGCACCCCTGCCCCCCGCTTCGCCTATTGCACTCATCGTGTGACAGAATTTTTCGCTTGCAAAAGACATTGCCACATTTCAATGGAGCTTTGCACCTACAAAACTACATGACCATTTAAGCTGTTATCGTTAGATTCGTCTTGATTACAGGAGTATCATAGGGTTTAAAATATTAATTAAAAGGGGATAGTTTTCTCGTTTTTAGGAATTCCGTACCTCGAAAAAACAGAACTCTTTGTTATCCGTCTCTGTCCGTCTGTCAAGGCCTATATCTCAGAAACTCAAAAAAACTCTTCTCGTTAGAGCAAATGTTATGGTGAAGTTTCACGGAACCCTCCGTGCGCGAGTCCCAACAGCCGACTCGTGCGACGACCGGGTCTTTTCACCCCTAACTTCGGGGGAGAAGTGCGGGCCTTGAGGTATACCCTCTCTACCCGGGCATGAGCTCGCCGGATAATGATCTGACGGTGAACGCCGGATAAGTCTAGAGACACATTATGCGGAAAGTACGCGACGGAATTCACAAACCTCAAGTCAAAAACAGAACTTCTGCTTATAGCTGTAACGCTGCTTTTAGCATGTAGCGGTGACCCGCTTTTGTTTCGACGCCGGACTCATTCCTGCCAGACTGAAAGCAGCGTTACAGCTATAAGCAGAAGTTCTGTTTTTGACTTGAGGTTTGTGAATTCCGTCGCGTACTTTCCGCATAATGTGTCTCTAGACTAATGATCCCTCGTGCAGTCGTGGTTGTTTTTTGACATAATTTTATTCCCAGAGCAACAGTCTGCCGCCCCTGAACAAGAAGATCGCCGCCAAACAGAAAGCATGCACCGAAATAATTAGGAACGAGCTTCTCACAGAAGATATTTAATAAAATGTATCTCGTATATATAATGATATTCGCTTAGCGCTAACAACAATATTTCATTTCAATAAATATAATTATAAAATTTATAATATCAAAAAAATCTTACAATTAAAACTATAGTGAGCCATTACTACAAATTATTATACAGGGTGTAACGTAAAGGGTATATGAAGCCGAAGGGAGGGTGTTCAGTATCGATAACTGAACAACGTTTGTTCTACGACTTTTTGATTTTCGGGAATTTATTATTTGACTTTTCATACATTTCGTACCGGTCAGCTCATCGATTTGTATGAGACATTAATTTATTTTTTATTCGAAAAGTCGTAGAACAAAAGTTGTTCAGTTGCCGATACTGACCACCCTCTCTTCGGCATCATATACCCTTTACGTTACACCCTGTATATAAACGGATATCACTCACTTATATTGTTGAAGTCGGCAATTAGACCCGACAGTTTCGACCGATTCGACGGTCTTTTTCACGGTGAGCGCGCCACGCCCGCGTCGCCGGTGACGTTTCTTCGCGCACTGCGGATCAGCGCCCTCTGTGCGCGCTCTGACATAACTTGTCCCGCTGCCGACGACGGTGCGTTCGATGGCTGTAGCTGGATTCGTTGATCGATCTCAATTGCCGACTTCAACAATATAAGTGAGTGATATCCGTTTATATATAATAATCAAAAAAATCACTTAAACGCCTATCATTTTAGGTTTTGCATCTTATGTGCTAAGCTGGAATGCACAATTAGTGAGATTTTAGTGTAACGCGGGAATGGTCACGCCAGGAAAAGAGCATAATGCTAAAAAATCCTATTCTCAATTCATCTCAATCACAACTCGTCCCGTTCACAACTCATCCCGTTCACAACTTATGCCGTTCACAACTCATCCCGTTCACAACTCATCCCGTTCACAACTCATCCCGTTCACAACTCGTCCCGACCAAAACTATTATTAATTACCAGAAATCGGAATAGGTGGACTATTAAAGCCTAAACTTCGAGGAACAGAAACCTCGGGACAATTTCGGGACACCATTCGTTTAGAAACTGATATTCTATGGTATTTTTAGTAAGCAAATAATGCTATTTAGGCTATCCATCCGCGTTACACTAAAAAACCTCTTACATAAAAATTCATCATCAGCCCGTATCGTATCAGTCCACTGCTGGACGTAGGCCTCTCCCAAAGCGCGCCAATCAACCCTACTCTCGGCCCTCTGCATCCAGTCCCTGCCAGCCATCTTGCGAAGGTCATCCCTCCATCTGGTCCCACACTACGTTTACCCGTTCATGGCCTCCATTCGAGAACTCGTCTACCCCATCGATTATCGGTTCTACGACAGATGTGACCAGCCCACTGACACTTCAGTTTACTGACAAAAAAATACATACCGCATTATTTCCTCATGAAATATGTCTTCTGACAATCGTTATACGAATTCATAAGACAAAAGCAGCCAATTTAATTGTTTACAATAATAATTAAAAAAACATTTACAATACATTGGTAATTCTGGCTTGCGTTTTTAAAACTAACCTATACCGCAGCCAAAATCAAGTATCTTATTTTGTAAACAAATATTATCGTCTAATTACCTGTTGTGATGTAACACTGAAGGAACTGATTGATCGAACCTGTTCATCATTGTGAAAATAAAGTGATCCGATCTAATAATGTGATAATAACTATGCAATAATCACAGAACAGCTTAAAATGTTAATAGGGTAGGGTAGTTTTTGTTTACAAAATAAGACACTTGATTTGGGCTGCGGTTTAAATCTGACATGTCTAAAATGTTGCCTTCCCTTTCTTACACCACAGTTAGAAGAAAGAAGGCAGGTTCTCTTGAAAATGGCAGGAAACAACGATTGCGAAATTATTTGATAACTTTCATTGTAATGTCTACATGGTTATTTTGTGTTCAATATCACGTTTAATTAATCAGAAAATGTTGGCGAATGACAGTACGGTGAATTTATTGGATTATTTGTGCAAGATCTGAAGTTTCGAGCAATTATCAAGAGTCCCGCTACAAGCTGCTGCTTCGTCCAGAGTGATCACGCTACGGCGACTCCTCTGGATGAAGACAAGACAATGATAATCTTGAATATTCTGTACATGACATTGGCAAATGACGAACTGTGGAGTCCATTAATAAAAAAATAGAAGAAGGCACTACTTTTAGATCTGCCAAACTTAGCTTAAACTTAGAAAACACAGACATAATCGTTCCCATTTTGTGACTACCTAAATAATATAGTTTGTCAGGATTGTGCTAATACCTAAATCAACTTGGAAGTTATCCGTTTTTCATAGTAATTAGATAAAACGGGAATTACCGTGTTAACACGTTCATGGACAGTAGAAATTACGAAATGACAGTGAAAATTCTCAACTACTGTCATAGCCGTAGGGGATTCTAAGTATGTGCGTGTCAAGACCACAAAAATGTACCTACAACCTTTATTTTGACAGTACACATACCTATTTTCTACACAGAATGACAGTGGGACCGCTCCACAAAGAAAACCGCCTACGAACGCCGCGGGAGATGCCGTTGTGTCTTTTTAAATGCATCAAAATATACGTCATACGCCGTACTGTCATTTTCCGAACACTCAAAGTACGGCCTATGCCGCCACTGTCCATGAACGTTAAACATTTATTATTGATGTCTCGATATTTCGCCAGCATTCCAGCCATCATGGTCACGAGTAGACTGAAGTCCGTGAGTGTTGAACGTCAGAAGGGTGACACAAAACGATCTACCCTCTTTCGTGTTCGCTGACTGCGTTGAGAAAATTGATATTTGCAGGTACAGTCGAAGACAGAGATAAGTATACAGGGGGCCTCAATAAGGTTGAGATTTTCTCAAAAACTACTGGACCGAATTTAAAAATTCTTTCACAGTTACATCATTTTAACTTTTATCTATCTAACAGTGAAAGAATTATTGCAATAGGTCAAGTAATTTTTGAGATAATATCAACCTTAACTCTACTGTACACCTATCTGTCTTCGACCTACTATTGTACAATTGACAATGTCTAAAAATACACCCTAAATCAATTTATTTTGTCTCCCTGAACAAGTGGAATGTTTTTCACAATTATTGGATGGCTATGGCAATATCCCGTGAAGAAAAAGAAAAAGGGGGGCGGGACACACATTTAGACTTGTCAATCGCCTTCGTCCAAACCCCATTTCCGAGCCTGGTTACCCTGCTGTCTGGCTAGCCCGCTGGTTGACTGGCTAGCCCGCTGTCTGGTCATCTACATGGACTTCATCTGCTGCATGAGCTCCTCTAACGAGAGCTCTGACGCTGCGACCGCGCCGCCCGTACTGGACTCAGGCGTGCTGTTGTCTACGGGGATACTGTACGCTACCTGCAGTCAAAGTCAAAAGGCATTGCCACATCGCAATAGAGCTTTGCCCCACCTACAAAACTACGTGACCATTTAAGCTGGACCTATCATTTTGTTGGGGACTTATTACAGGTTTCATATTGAATAATCATAATCAGTATCATTTTCTACTACTCTCGCAACTCCTATAGAAGAATAACAACAACAATGAATAATTCGCTTCGATTTCTTACTATTTTCTGAATTCTTAATTAAGCTGTTTTTTTCGACTCGCTAGATGTACAAAACTTTATTTTAAACCAATAATTTTAATAAAAAACGGAGATATTTTACATTTATTCGTTATCTTGTACATCATGCTGTTGATGGTGGGGCAGAATCTGGCATTGTCATATCTTTATTGCAAGTAAGCACGTTGTGTACATTTTTGCACGTCAACATATTTTTGAATTTATATTTACACCACTTTGCAAGGAAAAGGTGCCAACGCTGAGGAGAAAAAGTGGCAAAAAACTCTCAGCAGCATCTTTTAAAATAATGGTATTACAATTACTTAAGGGCCTTCCATGAGCCAACTAGCGCCGCCAATCTTGAAAAAATAATGTCTTCCAATTTTATTAAAAAAGCTATTTACAAAATGTTTATTAGGACTACTATTTTTCAATATACAATACATGGCATAATTGCGACGCTAAGTTGTAGTTTACAAATGTGCCACAAACGGCCGTTTTTCGCAATTATGCGAACTACAACTTACCGAAATTGAATCACGTTATAAATAAGCATTTAAAAAATAGTATTTATCGTAATAAACATTTTGTAAATAGCTTTTTTAATAAAATCGATTATATTGGAAGATATTATTTTTTTAAGATTGGCGGCGCTAGTTGGCTCATGGAAGGCTCTTAATAACTAGGTATTACACAACTATTACTATTATTAGTAATCTAAACTCTATCATTCATGCGGAACCGGCGACACACACCATGCATGTTCATCGTTTAAATAGTCATCTATTCTGTAAGTTAGTAAGTGGTCAATATTACTCTTACCTGAACTCCATCGACTAGTTTGAGATTAGAGGTGTCATCTTCTTCAGGAGTATTCTCATCCACTAAACTGATTCCTGAAACAGATATTGAATTAGCAAGAGAAAACTCAATGTCTGTAGATGTAAATCAAGCTTAAGGCGCTATATGGTTGTTAAAAGCAAGAGTGAGACACAAGATGCCCCGCAGGGGCGGGGTGAAGAGCACGGCGCAGTGACTCGATATTCGTATTTTCATGAATTTTGGCAGCGAAATAAAAATACGCCAACAAAAATCTGATTTTTTTAAAGCAAGCTCTCGTATTTATAGTACCCTACATTTTGATATATATATTGTTTGAATAACTATTTCGGTTTAAATATAATTTTCATTTTAAAAGACATGGAAGTTTGTCCAATCGTGTATCGGTATTCATCAGTCTCTAAACAGACACCCCAAGATTGCTATATATTTATTTCAGACGTTTAATTTTAGTAGTTAGTGCCGTAGCCTTCATAGAAAAACTGAAAATACGCCTTAATGTGATTGAGCTTTTAGTTATATAATCCCTCGTACGGTGGAACATAGAGAAAGGTGTACAGGAGAGTTTTTAAGGTTGAGATTTTCTCAAAACCTACTTGACCTATTGCAAAAATTATTTCACTGTTTGATAGATAAAAGTGAAACCTATGTAACTGTATCTCTGTCGTCAACTGTACGTACCCCATTCGTTGTCTTCGTGCAGCGGCCCGGTGTCCTCGCGGACCTCCGTGGCGAGTTCTACGACGGGGTTGGCGCGCCGCTCCGACTGGCGCAGGCGGCACGACGCGTCGTCGCACTGCGGGTTCGGCTGGAAACAATACGTTCATTAATTATTATTTTTTATCTGTTAAACTGATAATATCACAGTATATACGTACGGTGGAACACAGAGAAAGGTGTACAGGAGAGTTTTTAAGGTTGACATTTTCTCAAAAACTACTAGACCTATTGCAAAAATTATTTCACTGCTTGATAGATAAAAGTGAAAACTATGTAACTGTAAAAGAATTATTAAATTCGGTCGAGTAGTTTTTGAGAAAATCTCAACCTTATGGAAGCCCCTTGTATACTTATCTCTGTCTTCGACTGTACATAATTGTAACAATGAATTTAAAATAGTCCATACCATAATAATTACACATATTAAAAAGAGAATGACAAAAATACCGTTTTTTTGTCCAAGGCAAAACACGTTTCCACCACGCCCGGGGGAGCGTGTTGATTATGTCGGGCTCGCCGCCCTGAAGGGGCGGAATACCGGCTAAACTTCCTGGGGTGTCCCATTGTTGCCGAGCCGGGAACTGCGATACATCCGCGACCCGGCTGGCGCCCCGAGCACTCCCCATCATTCATCGAACATCGTCAAAAATACCTACTATTAGAGATGGGCCGAACATTCGGTAATTATTCGGTATTCGGCATATTCGGCAGATTTTTCCATATTCGTGTTTGGCCGAATATTCGGTAAAATTGCCGAATAATTACCGAATAATGAAATTTAAAATTGACCATGAATTTGACCTAAACAGTAATCAACATCGGGTCAGTTTGCCGGCCTAGTGGCTAGAAAATCGCACCAATGGGTTATTAGATCTTAGAAATTCGAAAATAATCGCACCAATGGGTTATTAGATCTTAAAAATTCAATTGCGAAAATGAACCGAATAATTCGGCCGAATATTCAGTTCGGTACATTTTGAACCGAACATTCGGCCGAATATTCGTATTCGGCAGATTATATATTCGGCCCTTCTCTACCTACGATACTGTTCGCGCGACAATTTTGACGCAGAAATGCACCGTTTTGCAAAATTATAAAATTTAACTGCGAATACGTGTATAACTACAATAACATTGGCATGTTTTCGTAATTAAGGTTAATCAATAGGTAGGTACACTGTTTTAATAACGAAAACCTGCCAAAGTAAAAGTTAATATTAAGTACTGTAATAATACCGCCAGTGTGATGCCCCTTCCAAGAGGGACGAAATTTTTTGACTGTTTTTCGGTAAGGTTTTTTTTATCGGTAGTTTTAAATACTATAAAAATGTAAATATCCAAAAAAAATATAAAAAGAAAGGTTTTTTACTGTTAGAACATGATGAAAAAATTCTTGCCGTGGGCAGGAGTTGAACCTGCGACCTTGTCATTCCCTGACACACTCTTACCAACTGAGCCACCACAGGCCACGCCACGCCCACCGAAAATCTTCATCGCTTTATACATACTTAACTTAATTAAAGGGTATGTTACGCAACTCCATCTATCGGACAATAGTAGTATTATCCCGACAACCATGTCTAACATTCGGTTAGGAACATGATTTATGATGATGCGCTCCTATTTTTACTCGGAATTTGAATTTTTTTGCAGGTGCAAGTCCTGCCCACGGCAAGAATTTTTTCATCATGTTCTAATTTATTCACCGAGCATGGTTAATGCGTAATTCAAATTCTGTTTTAATGTGTTTATTATTATAAAGCAAAGGCAAGTAAGTAAAGGAGAGCTCGGTGGCTCAGTGGTTGGGTCAATGGACTTGCAATATGGAGGTCCCGGGTTCGATTCCCAGCCAGGGCAGCCATGTACCAATGAGTTATCCTCGGTTTTTTCGACGGAAAAACTTACGTACATTTACCGAGTGCTCTCAAAACGGTGAAGGAAAACATCGTGATGAAACCTGTATGTCGTAGAAGAAGAAAAAAATCTAAGGCATGTGAAATCCGCCAACCCGCAGTGGGCCCGCGTGGTGGATCATGGCCCGAGCTCCCTCGATGTAAGGGAAGGTCTGTGCCCGAGCAGTGGGGCAATATAAATAGACTGATGATGATGATGAAAGGCAAGTAATGCAATACGACTCACCTTTAAACTCATCATAGGAAAGAAGTCTGTCAGCGCACTGTATCCCAAGTAATGGCTGACTGTGCCGAAACCCAAGAGGTGCTTCAATGTATTTTGAACTGAAACAAAAAGGTAGACATTACTAACTTAATTTCAATCGGCATGAGTTGAGTAAAAGCAAAAAGGAACCCTTATAGGATCACATTGTTGTTCGTCTGTCTGTCAAGACCGGCTTAGTGGAATAAGTTGACAATCCCCGTCAACAGGGATTAGTGAACTTTTTGTTCATTAATCCCCGTTAACGATAATTGGAGCTTATAATGGGGAATAATGAACTAAAAAGTTCATTAATAATAAGGTTTTTTAAAGGTTTTTATTAACTTAAGAATTTAAGAACAGAGTTTCTTGATTGAAAACTTATAGCTAACAGCATTCTTTGGAAACAATTTACAAGAGTGTGAAACGATAGCAACCGTACTAGTTAAAAAAACTGTATAACGGATGCTAACGCCTTCCAATCGGGTTGTAATGTCGCATAATGTAGTGTCAATGCCAAAAATAAGGTAATTAACTTGTAAATAAAATCTCAATTACGTTAAAAATAAAATACTAATGTAAGAATCAGGTACCTTCTATTTATTGTTGGATAAGAACTCGCTTATTGATTATTTTTATAATCAAATTAAATTTAAGCCTGATTACAATACTTTAAAAAAATACTTTAAAATTTACAAAAAAAAAGAAATCAGAGTCACAAACGTTGACTTGGCCGGTTTTTTTGGTATACCAACAGAATTTGGCGTAAGCATAGCTAACGCCATATAATGTACTCAAAAGATCTTGTCAGTTTTTCAAACTCCTCATTTTACGCCTTTCTTTCTGTAAAACGTTCAAAATATGAATTACCTAGGAACCCTGCTACAATGCCCATGGTAGTGGGGAGGCTCGCCGCACACACTCCGTCCTTCTTCAATGTCTTCTCATCTATTTTTGATGCGACCACTAGCGGCGGGGCGCACTGCAAGTACAAGATTAAACTTAGAAGCTGGAAACTTCAGATACAACTTAATTTATGGTTTTAGTATTATATTAAACTAAGAACAAGGGAATAAGGGAACCTAGATGTAAAAAAAATATGACATATTCATCTAAAAATCTGACATATTACTGAATTTTAATCTGACATGTACCTAATTATATTTTATTGTAATTGATTGTAGTTTTGTAGTTATATTTAATTTAAACTGTAGTGAATAATTTTTAATTAGTATTTTAGCATTAGCAATAATATTGTATACGCCTGGACAGGTAGGATTTAGCGAATTATATATTGTGCAAATCCATCTGCAAAATGTACCTAAATTCTGTACAATAAAGAATTATCTTATCTTAGGCTTAATAGACAGTTTTGAACACAAGCTTAACGTGAGTTAGCTCTTACGACTGTCAAACGTCTATGGAATTTGACATAGTGTATAATCCATCCATGTACACCCATAAAATTGCTGCCCGCCAGCATCACAGACTCACCAAGCATGACCTGTTTTAAAAACAAGCTAAAACGGTGGCTTGTCGAGCAGGCGTTCTACTCCTACAAGGAATTCCTAGAATACAAATTCTAATTTAATTTAAATTATACTCTATGTGACGTATAAATTTATATCTAATTTAACTCGAATTTAGTTTATCTTCATTATTTGTATTAATTAATACGAAGCATGTGAATTTGTGACGTATTTATTTATTTTTATTTATTTATTTTATTAATGGACTCGACAGTTCGTCATTTGCCAATGTCATGTTACAAAAAAATCAATGTATAAATAGTCTTCTATCTTCCTCCAGGGGAGTCGCCGTAGCGTCATCACCCTGGGTAGCAGCGTCTTCATGTCTTCATCCACAGGAGACGCCGTAGCGTCAATCACTGCGGACGAAGCAGCTCGACAGTCACGTTCACTCCCGAGCTCGTAGTGGGAATCTTGACCATGGCGCCAAACTTCAGATCCTGCTTGAATTCTCCAATAACTTCACCATACTGTCATTCGCGAACATTTTCTGATTAATTTAACGTGATATTAAACACAAAACACCCACTGTAGACATTATACTGAACATTATTAAATAATTTCGCAACCGTCGTTTCCCGCCATTTTCAAAAAGCCCCATTTGTGACGTATTTTAATTTATTTTATTGTTTTAAAACTATGACGTGTTAAGGTGCTCCCTCACCGGGAGCATTCGCATGTAATGTAACGTTGCAGATTCGACTTTGAGCTTTACATTACAATACTACCTCCCTGACTGACGCTGTTTTTCTCCCTCACTGATGTAATGCTCGAATCTGTAACGTTACATAACACGCGAATGCGAAGGTGAGGGAGCACCTTAACGTACAATTATTAATAAATATGTCTATGTCTATGACGGAAATCGGATTTAGTGCGTAAACTACCATACAAATAGTTGTACGATAACTTCGGAACGTATTTTACGATCTATCCGATTCGGATCGGACGTAGTGCGAAACCGCACTTATTTATTTATTTTATTAATGGACTCGACAGTTCGTCATTTGCCAATGTCATGTTACAAAAAATTCAATGTATAAATAGTCTTCTATCTTCCTCCAGGGGAGTCGCCATAGCGTCAATCACTGCGGACGAAGCAGCTCGACAGTCACGTTCACTCCCGAGCTCGTAGTGGGAATCTTGACCATGGCGCCAAACTTCAGATCCTGCTTGAATTCTCCAATAACTTCACCATACTGTCATTCGCGAACATTTTCTGATTAATTTAACGTGATATTAAACACAAAACACCCACTGTAGACATTATACTGAACATTATTAAATAATTTCGCAACCGTCGTTTCCCGCCATTTTCAAAAAGCCCCATTTGTGACGTATTTTAATTTACTTTATTGTTTTAAAACTATGACGTGTTAAGGTGCTCCCTCACCGGGAGCATTCGCGTGTAATGTAACGTTGCAGATTCGACTTTGAGCATTACATTACAATACTACCTCCCTGACTGACGCTGTTTTTCTCCCTCACTGATGTAATGCTCGAATCTGTAACGTTACATAACACGCGAATGCTCCCGGTGAGGGAGCACCTTAATGTACAATTATTAATAAATATGTCTATGACGGAAATCGGATTTAGTGCGTAAACTACCATACAAATAGTTGTACGATAACTTCGGAACGTATTTTCTTTCACGGATTCGGATCGGACGTATTGCGAAACCGCACTTAGTCCAACGACATTAGAGTCTATTAAGGGCAATCACTTTGTTCACGTGTCTTACATTCGCGCACTATCACTACGAATTGTTTTTTTTATTATTATTTAACGTTCACGTTCATGGACAGTGGCGGCATATGCCGTACTTTGAGTATTCGGAAAATGACAGTACGGCGTATGACGTAGTATTTTGATGCATTTAAAAAGACACAACGGCATCTCCCGCGGCGTTCGTAGGCGGTTTTCTTTGTGGAGCGGTCCCACTGTCATTCTGTGTAGAAAATAGGTATGTGTACTGTCAAAATAAAGGTTGTAGGTACATTTTTGTCGGTCTTGACACGCACATACTTAGAATCCCCCACGGTTATGACAGTAGTTGAGAATTTTCACTGTCATTTCGTAATTTCTACTGTCCATGAACGTGTTAAAAAACTTAGGTATATTCTAGTCTTACAGCAAAGCAGGCGGTGTCCCCGGGAACGATGAACTGTATGTGCCCCGAGACAGCGTTCTCGCTGACGCCGGACTCAAACCACTTCTGTCCGAGCTCGTTACAAGCTGTGTTGATGGCCAGACGAGCCTCGAAGTTGTCCACACACGACAGCACCAGGTCCACGGGGCCGCTGGTGAGGCTGCCGGTGCTGGGAACAATATGCAATGTCTAAATTCCCCCTTTATTATATTTTTTTTATGAAAATATAGGTAAAATTAAGGGACCCATATTTTTTTTATTTTAAGATATTCCTAATAAAAAAAGAATTTTACAAAAGAAATACGCTAATAAAGTCAGTATTACAATTGGCGGTCTTATGACTCAAAGCAATGTCTTCCAGACACTCTTTGGGTAGAGAATTCGGCGTATGAATAGGTGTTGAGCAATATGAAATACCTATCATTAACTGGTACTTAAGTACCTACCTACATAAATATAAAGAAAAATAATGTAACAATTCATAATACAAATACCTATTTATTTACCTTTTATTAAAATAACGTCGTTTTCAATATTTGAAAATTAAGTTAGGATCGTGAAAATTAAAAGGGGCGTAAGTGACGATGACGTCACATTACTGAAATAGTGTCGTTCTAAAATCGGTGAATACCCATGTTTCGGACAGGGTGTGTTAATTGACATTTTTCTTGTGGAGTCGCCAAATATGATTCTGACTACCTAGATAGCATTGAAAAAGTGTTACAAACAAAAATACAATGTATTACTTGGTTGTATGGGTTAGATTCCCTTTGCCTACTACGTCAGAGCCACAGTACTTCAAAAACGCCTAATTTTACACAAAAAAAATCTCGGAATTTATCTAAAAAAATTCTGAAGAAAAATCTATGTATTCAGACAGACAAAATCTTGAAATTGTATTTTTCTTTTAGGATGTTAATAATTATTAGACCTTGTCAATTGTTATTATAATTTACTGAGACGTATTTTTATGTAGGTACAGTCGAAGACAGAGATAAGTATACAATATGATATACAAATACATCATCATCAGCCCGTATCAGTCCACTGCTGGACATAGGCCTCTCCCAAAGCGCGCCACTCAACCCTACTCTCGGCCCTCTGCCAATCCAGATATACGGGAACCATAAAAACGAAAAGCATGACAGTGTTACCAACCTGATAGTATCGCAGAACTTCTGGAAGTTATCAATCGTAGTGATGTTATAGTTGTGTGCATCAATGGTCACGTCCGGATTGATGTTGTTAAGCGTGTGCGCGGCCGCGGCCACCTTGCTCAGGCCGGCCTGGTGCGGCTGGAAGAACAGCCGGTTCATGTTCGCCAGCTCCACCTTGTCGTAGTCGAACAGGATCAGCTGCAAATAGGTTATTAATACTTTATTATTAGCGCGCTTTACAAAAAGAATTGTTATGTTATGTCGGTGAAAATATTCAATGAAATACCCACTGACATAAGAGAATTACCGGTAAAAAATTTTAAAATTAAATTACATAAATGGTTGACTGAAAAATGTTATTATAGTTTGAATGAGTTTTTTGACATGAATTGACATTATGGATTATTATTTAGGTAGGAAAACATTTTCAATTTATCATTATACAGGGTGTAACGTAAAGGGTATATGAAGCCGAAGGGAGGGTGTTCAGGAGCGGTAACTGAACAACTTTTGTTCTACGACTTTTCGAATAAAAAATAAAAATAAATTAATGTCATATACAAATCGATCAGCTGACCGGTACGAAATGTATGAAAAGTCACAAAACAAATTCGCGAAAATCAAAAAGTCGTAGAACAATAGTTGTTCAGTTACCGATACTGAACACCGTCCTTTCGGCTTCATATACCCTTTACGTTACACCCTGTATAAGCTACACTTACATATAATCATTGCCTGCCAAAAATTTGCGAAACATGTGCACTTTATTATTTATGACACTTCAATATGACCTAATTTACCATGTTTCCTGCAAATAAATTCATTTCATTTATTATTATCTTTATTTCTTTTCTATCTTATTTAATAAATTTATACATTTTAACTCCAGTAAACTACAATATCTAAACTGGAAACTCCAGTATCTAGGTCACATAATGAGGAATAAAAAGTACGATCTTCTACAACTGATTCTTCAGGGAAAGATCCAGGGCAGAAGAAGGCCAGGTAGAAGGAGAATATCATGGCTCTAGAACTTACGCCAATGGTACGGCAAGAGTACCAGGTCTCTATTCCGTGCGGCGTTGTCGAGAGTGCAGATTGCCATAATGATCGCCAACCTTCGTAAGAAGACGGCACCATAAGAAGAAGAAATACATTTTAATAATAAAAACAAATAGTAAAATATATAAATATAAAAAATAGCCACCCGCCAGCAGCGGGATGCATGCGCATCCAAGCTGTAGGAGGTTAGGATCCCAGAGTGAGGAACCTCCTTACAATACGTGCCGTGTCCAGCAGCACTGCCTTCTGTATCCGGCCCTTGACCCAACTGTCTAGCGAGAGTCTCTTAAGGTGTTGGCCGAGACTCTTCGCTATTAATTATTATTATTTAATTATTACGAATTATTATTGTTATTTAATTATGTACAGGCAGCTCAACGCTGATATGTCCATTTCACAGTGTTTGTAAAGTCTATCACTTAGTGGTATTATTCTTATTATTGGTTTTTAAATAATTGTCCAATTTGTTTTTGAATGCGTTAACTGAGACGGCAGAGAGAACATCGTCTGGAAGTGAGTTCCAGGCCTGAACCACTCTGTTGCTCAGGAAGTGACGAGCGACATTGGTGCTGAAGGTGGTGCAGTCTAATGTCATGTGGTGTCCTCGCAGCGGTCGTGTGTCTGTCATACTTACGTAAACATTGCCTAATTGAAGTTTTACATCAGTATCATTTATATTGACACCCCTGAATGTCGTTAATCATAGCTTTTATAAGTAGCCCGTCAGCCTGTTTACTATTTCCTACTGTCATCTAATGACTCACCTTCCCAATGCCACACCTGGTGAGCATCTCAGCGGTGACACTACCGACTCCTCCCACACCCACCACGGCCACCGAGAGGTCTCGTATCTTCTCGTAATTGTCTACGATACCCATCCTCTTCAAAGCCATGAGACGGCTGAAACAATACACAAAGATAGAAAAGAATTCTATGAAATCAGCATTATAAATAAAGTATAATTTATATTTGTAAATTGGTTGTACGGTCGAAGACAAAGAAAGGTGTACAGTAGTTTTTAAGGTTGAGTTTTTCCCAAAAAATTCTTGACCTATTGCAAGAATTATTTCACTGTTAGATAGATAAAAGTTGAAACTATGTAACTGTAAAGAATTATTAAATTCGGTCCAGTAGTTTTTGAGAAAATCTCAACCTTATTGAGGCCCCCTGTATACTTACCTCTATCTTCGACTGTACCTATGGTATGTCCACACCATAGTTTAAAACATGGGTCGCCGACGTAAGGATAAGAGGTCAAACAGTTATACATTTTTAAACCAAAAATACTATGAATGTATAATTTATTATTATTTTCAAATAGATTTGATTAGTAGGATGCCTCACTGTGAGTGGAAGAACATCAGCTGATTGTCGCAAACATAAGTCCATCCGCCCATAATATAATCGATCTCTGTAAGATTGCAGAATGCTCAGGCCAAAGCCCTTTGAAGTATAGGATAAAGATCTACAAACAATCGATTTTTTCTTATCCTAATAAAGCTTTCATACTATTTTAGGCCTATTTCAGCATGATTCATTGTTTTAACGGAATGTTTGGCCGTGAAATTCGCTAACATATTGTCGAAACTTTGGACCACTTTTCCCATCATTTCCGACCATTTAAACCAACATTCCTTGCAAATTACTAAAATAAAACATTTGTAGAGATAAAATCCTAAGTTTCAACGTTGTTTAGTAAGTTTTCTAGTAATAAAATGCAAATTACCTGTAAGGATTTGAGTCCACGACTTCGGATGACATGATGTCGATTTTCTGGCGCGCAGGGCCTGCGCTGCCCTGCGTAGCAGCAAGCTGGGCCTCCAGTGCCTTCACCTTCTTCTGCAACTCCTCGACGGTGGACATCTTCAATGATTTTCAGCTCAAAATACGAAATAATTTCACTTTCACTGTACACCGACGAAAACGAAAATCTTCGCGGAACTGTCAGTTTGACGTTTGCTGCCACGGATTCTTGATGCGTTCAGTTCAATATAAGAATAATGGGTACGTTCATCTTTTACAATTTAAATGCTAATAGGAATGTATTTGTTTACGAAATAAAAACACTACTTATTGCTTGGCTTCGAGTAACCGCTTGGCGATATTATATTCTCAAATCATACACCAATACATTACATCGATATACATTGTAACCTTTTCCTCGGATTTCTAAGCATGCCGTTGTTGCCTATAATTGGGGTGACACTTAGCATAATTATTTTGCGGTCTATTACACTGTAATTGTTTTGGTGTACACCCTGTGGGTAACCTATTTCATAAAATAAATAAATAATACTATTAGGCACTTATTCTTATTAGACACTATTATTATAACTCATTTTTTGTGGAAATCTAAAGACTTTTCTTTACTACCGCAATTAATAAACAAATGAACGTCAATTAAAGTGTTGAAAATATTCTAAAACTGTATTTAATTACAGTATCTGATTAACATAAGTAATATAAAGCAAAGTGACATAAACATTAACAAACCACTCGGTTCGTTCGATATTAACTTTTAAGTTACAACGCTATCAAATTAAAGAGAATGGTGCGACGACCCATTCCTTAGAGATCAGTTAGCTATCACATAATATCGTCACATAGGCTCGTTTGGAGACAATTAACTAATAATTTAGTTACTATAGGCTCGTGGTTACTAGAAGACCTTAGTACACGCACTGGCGTCTCTCTAAATAGAAATTAGGCAGAAGTTAGCAACTATTTTAAAACTTAGTTTACAAGGTGTTTTATTAAGTTGTGGATTGTTTGTTAACATTTTAGCCGGAGCTTTATAGAAAGGTATTGTATTATAATTTTACTGTGGAAAGTCTAGTGAGACCAATTTTTAATTTTTTTATAATAATACTGTTTTAGTGCGGAAGCTCGTTAGTTCTTTTATTTAGACTCCTTTTAGACTTATATGCGATTTTTAAAAATTGATTCCCTACTTAATAAGTTATCGGTCTGCATACGTGGTCTGCATAATACCAAGTATTAGTATAACTTAACAGCTATGTTAGTATACTAATTTCGTCCTAAGTTTAGGGATTTTTGGTCTTATTCGCCTTCCTGCGTCGATGCACCCCCTAGCCAAAAATTCAGGCCTAAGGATCTGTTGATGTTTTTGGCATAAGTATCGTGTATAAGTATCATTATCACTCCTGGGTCCAGGGCCGTCTTAAGCCATTCCGGGGCCCTTAAGCACACAAGAATATGGGGCCCTGTTGGAAAATAAAAAGTGGATGAAAATAAAATTTCACTGTTTAGAAGAAATACTGATCTGGTGTCCGATTAGCATTTTGACTTGGAAACGTTGGCGTTTTAGTGCAGCTCAAATGTCTAGTTCAAAATCTATACATATAATGAGACTGTAAAAATTTTGTTATTGTAATGTGTTTTAGGATCGATACAAAAAACTAATTTTTAGAATTTTTGTCTGTGACTTTGTGCAAGTATCACGCCATAACTACTGAAGGGATTTTGATGGGAGTTTCAATATAAATTAAATTGCAAAGTGCACCTAATATCGCTCTTGAGTATGGGGGGCCCCCCTTGAGTATGGGGGCTGTAAGTATGACCCCGCGTTCCCTTATGTTAAAGACGGTACTGCCTGCGTCGTTCGTCGTTGATCAAACCCACACCATGTATTTCCTTTCTATAGCATCGTCCAAGGACCAATGATGCAACGTGCATCGACGAGCACCGAGCGCACTCCGCTGGTCCCACCGACGTACACCTTCGAATCCAGCGTCACCAGGAGATACCAGAAGCGGCTGCGCAACTTCCAGTGCGCCATCTGCATTGCTCTGCTGTGAGTAAAATATTTTGCGTTCTGGTGGTAATTCACTCGGGGGAAGTGAATTACCCCGGGTAAATTAAGTATATGGTCACCAAAGAACTGTCCGTAACCGCGCATTATCCTATAATAATCAATCATTTGTCTCCAGAGCAATCATCGGCATCGCTCTCCTGGTGACAGTGGGCTACAACCTGGCTGAAAGTCTAGCCGATGACGACGGTGACAACAGCACAGAAACACCGATACCTGAGACAAACCTGACTGATTCTGTTGGAAACCTCACCGCTACGTCATCGGATTTGCATCCTTTGCTAGCGCTGACATGGCCTTTAGAAGGTGGGTATACTTTATTAGGGACTGTTGAGGAACTGGGATCGCTGGTAAATAAAAGTCTTAATTTTATATCAGGTGGTATAATTTAGGAAGAATTTAGATCAACAATCGTGGTGTTTACATGGCAAAATGAGAATGACATGGAGAAATATAAAGTTATAAAAACATGGCGCAGAAGGTGGCCAGTCCGTAACAGGGACACTTTGGAGACCAACTCTTCATCAAATTCCCTTCAAAAAATCGCTTAAATACAGCTGTTTCGCATCGTATCGGTTGCACTGCGCAACCGGTGTTACTCTGCAATATTTTGGAAATGTCACCTTTTTATTGATTTCAAAACTACAGTTGATAAAACACTTGAATACCCATGAATGAAATCGCAGAAGTGTAAACAAATATGATCGTCTAATTACCTGTTGTGATGTAACACTGAAGGAACTAATTGATCGAACCTGTTCGTCATTGTGAAAATAAAGTGATCCGATCTAGGTAATAATGTGCAAATAACTACGCAATAATCACAGAACAGCTTAAAATGCTAGTAGAGTTTATGATTACAAAATAAGACAATTGATTTGAGCTTCGATATAAGTGAATTCCTGTCTCCCAATGATTTCTTTTTCTTGAAATGTGTCGTATTTATGTTTTCCTAGTAATCCTCGACATCCTACGACACCAAATATATCCGCCCCAAATAATTTCACCCAGGTCGACCCCCATCTTCCTGGGCAGGCGATGTCCCTACACAAGAAGCCATAACCGTCGCCGTGGCTCATGGCAAGGCAGCTCTTAGCAACAGGACAGCGCTGGAGAAGACCAGGAGACCCCTGGCACAAGACACGCCTGCTAACCGCGCGCAGAGAGCCGCTGCCACCGCGCCCACTGTGAAACCTTTGGCTGACGCTGCTTATGCTGTCGAACAAGCTACCAGAGCTCTGGTTAATGGGTAAGTTGGACCAGAGATAATAAATCACACACGTTCTACCGGTGAAGGTATTTCGGTATCCCTAGCTCCTTAAGGCTTATTAAACTAAACTGCAGGCGTACGACTGGCGCTATATAGCAGACAGGCTGCAGTGGCGCTCCTTGGCGTCGGATGCCAAGATCCAATTTAGGTCTGAGCCAGCGGAGTAAGTAAGTAAGCTCCTTAGGGTTCCCCTGGTTATAGATCCAGAGACGTACCTACACCCCAGAAACTATCACATTTCCACCCATAAGACTTAGGAAAGTAGGTTTAAAGCACCTTCAGTCCGGGAATCTACAACCCAAAACACAGAACACTGTCTTCGATTAGTCTAGGAGGTCGTCGATCATCATCAACATCAGCCCGTATCAGTCCACTGCTGGACATAGGCATCTCCCAAAGCATGCCTTCTAACTCAACTCGATTCTCGGCCTTTTGCATCCAGTCTCTACTCTCTACCACCTTGCAAAGGTAATTCCTCCATCTGGCCGGGAAGCGTCACACGCTACGTTTAGGAACCCGTTCGTCCGTTCCCTATCCTACCTAAATTGTATTTATAAACTATGTACGGTGGAACACAGAGAAAGGTGTACAGAAGAGTTTTTAAAGTTGAGATTTTCTGAAAAACTATTTGACCTATTGCAAAAATTCTTTCACTGTTTGATACTGATAAAAGTTAAAACTATGTAACTGTAAAAGAATTACTCAATTCGGTTCAGTAGTTTTTGAGAAAATCTTAACCCTATTGAGGCCCACTTATCTCTGTCTTCGACTTACAATGGTGATATGGTCAAATATTCATATAAAATATGAAATGATATCTATACAAACAACGGGTGTCTGTCTTTGCAAGTCTTGTGCTACTGAGAATTTATTAGACCTATAGGTAGCTTTGAAGTATTGAACAATACTCTCATTTATCAATTATCATTCATATTCATTCGTAAGCGAAGATAGGCCGGCTTCCGTCCGATTAGCTCAATTGAACTCGTCTTCACTAACAAATATAGACCCAACTAATGCATCTATGCACCAATAATATGAACTTAAACTTAGGCGAAAGGCGGTTTAAGGATTTTGTTCTTCTATATTATCATTCATTTGCTTTTCAATTTTTAGGCAACGTATTGCGTTCACACTGATTAACATTAGTATGTAAGCTCTCGATATGCTTGCGTACTCATAAACGCGGAATAAGGTCATTCCAGGGTTTGCTTAAACCGTTCGCCCCTTTCTAACCCTTTGTAACTTATAGCTCTTTTTCTTTTCTCGTGTGGTTTAGTGACCAAACCTATTTGTCAAAGTTATTCAGGCCGCCCGTAGACATTTGACGTGGCCTAACGATTGCGGTCAAGCGTCTACAACCGGGACAGACTGCTTAACGGGAAAGTTAAGCTCAGATGAAAGTGTCATTAGCAGTCACCCATCCAGATCCTGACCTCGCCCAACGTTGCTTAACTTGTACGATCGCTTTCAACTATACTCGCAACTTGCCTACAAGCCCCTTGTCCCAACTAATAGCAACATTAAAGATTAGCCAGCTAAACTTAAGTTTATTTTCACACCCGTCTTTATATGTATTAACATAATTACATACAAATATATAAGTCCCGGTTCCCGCCACTGTAACGCTACCCGATGGCTAAACCGCGACACTCTATCCGCTCTAGTTTGGCTTCATTCCGCTTCACTGCGACCGTTCGCGATCAATCTATCGCACCAAACAATTTATACATATACTTGACAAATACCACGTACCTACATGCGTTATTTGGGTTTCAATGACCGATTTCCATAGAACACTTACCACATAGACATGAAGTGGGTACAAATGACAATGTCAGATTATGCCCCACCATCAACCGTATGATGAACAAGATAAATTGGTTTAAAATAAAGTTTTGTACATCAAACGAATCGAAAAATCAGCTTAATTAACAATTCAAAAAAGTAAGAAATCAAAGCGAATTATACATTGTTTTTGTTATCATTTTCTACTACTCTCGCAACTCTTACTGATTATGATTATGCAATATGAAACCTGTATGTAATTAGTCCCCAATAAAATTATAGGTTCAGCTTAAATGGTCACGTAGTTTTGTAGGTGGGGCAAAGCTCCATTGAAATTTGCAAGCGAAAAATTCTGTCAACGATGAGCGCATAGAGACGAAGCGGAGGCCAGAGGTGCCGTATTAAAGATATGTGTCCATGTCGATAATATCTCTAGGTTACACGTATCGCGAAACAATTTTGTGCTCATGTGCGGGCAGACACATGAGCCCTCCTGTTACAGGTCTATGGGGTAAGTCGTCTGGGGATTTCCTTAGTCGCGCCACATACATTGCGGATCATTGATCTCCTATAACCAACTAGATACACAAAGGTATTACTAAAACAATTTAAAAAAACGTCCAATAAAGCAAATGAGGGTCCATTCATCCGTTTGGACCTTCTTTGCGCTCGGACATTTTTAGAAGGCAGACTGTGTATCTAGTTGTTTACAGGAGATCTATGTTGCGGATCCACTGCATGCCACATATCTCGACAGACCCTTTTAGGCTCTCCAAAGATTATCCTAGGATCCACAACCACATCAAGGGCTAGATAAACTACAGATAGGACCAAAATATTCCAGTCCCTTCCAAATTTTTTCTCAGACATGCAGGTATAAACTTATTCAACATTTTAACATGGAGGCAAAGCCCAAAGGGAGTTGTCGGTGTCATTACTTTAGTACGCTCCACTTCTCACTCGCAGTAGGAAGATATCATATTTCGTTCAACATGACCTTAGCGTAAGTTCGTTAGCGAAGTTGATATTATATGGAAGACGGGAAAGTGTGAATTGTGGGTACCATCAAGAGAACATGAATAATTCCGCCGATGTAACACGTGCGGGAATGAACCCTCAAGCAAATCAAGTGAAAAAGACTATCTAAAAACATTGGTTGCTTTACATTACATTAGCCCTGACGCCACAGACCACTTACCCCATAGACCTGTAACAGGAGGGCGCCCATGTCTGCCCGCACATGAGCGCAAAATTGCCTCGCAACACGTGTCACCTAGACATATTATCGACATGGAAGCATCTCTTTAATACAGCACCCCTGTCCCCCGCTTCATCTCTATGCCCTCATCGTTGACAGAATTTTTCGCTTGCAAAAGACATTGCCACATTTCAATGGAGCTTTGCCCCGCCTACAAAACTACGAGACCATTTAAGCTGTAGGTACCTATCATTTTGTTGGGCACTTATTACAGGTTTTGATATTGCATAATCATAATCAGTATCATGTTGTACTACTCTCGCAACTCCTATAGAAGAATAGCAAAAACAATGAATAAATCGCTTCGATTTCTTACTATTTTCTGAATTCTTAATTAATCTTTTTTTTTCGAATCGCAACTTGTACAAAACTTTATTTTAAACCAATAATTTAAATATAAAAAACGGTGATATTTTTACATTTATTCGTTATCTTGTACAACTAGCGGTTGATGGTGGGGCAGAATCTGGCATGGTCATTTGTACCGATTTCATGTCTATGGGGTAAGTGGTCTGTAGGTTCCATCAATAAATATCGAATTCAATATTCCAGTACAGACACCTCATCGCGTGAAGGTGGGGTGGGCCTCGGTCCCCCGACAAACGCCTCGTTTCCAGCGCCCCGCTACTGCAACCCCCCTGCACCTTGCAAAGCCACCAAGTACCGGAGCCAGGACGGGAGCTGCAACAACCTGGAGCACCCGTATAGGTGGGGGGTTGCTCACACGCCGTTTAGGAGAGTTCTGCCACCGGATTATGCTGATGGTAAGTCTAGACATCGGCGTAGTTGTTTATGTCCTAAAAAATACTGGACCAATAGGAGAGATAGTTTACAAGATTCGCCTAGGGCCGATAAAGCGGTTAACTGGAAAAGAAGTTCTCATTGTCAGATGGATCGAACCATGCTGTGGAAAACCACGTGGCCAGGACTTGCGAGCTGTGGTTGGCTCACTGGACTTACGGTACGGAGGTCCCAGGTTGACCTCGGGTTTTCAAAGGACCAATGAGTGTCCTCGGGTTTTCAAAGGATCATCTTTTTAGATACATTTACCGAATTCTCTCAAAACGCTGAAGGAAAACAGCGTGAGAAAACCGTCACGCTAAAAAAAAATATCAGGCGTGAAGTAATCCACAATGGGTCCGCGTGGTGAATCGTGGCCTATGAGCTCTCTGGAGGTAAAGAAAAGAATGGTATAAGTAGACAGGACACAGGCCGAGCAGTGAGGACATTCATAGAGTTCTAAGTATTATGTATTTAGTATGAATGTGTCTCTAATTGTGTCCACCCTGGACATAGGGGTGCGCAGCCCCAACATAGGCAGCCACGATTGGGGGCGGATTCCGATAGAATCCTGGTTTTGCAAAGGTCCTTCCCTTTTGGGGCAGGTTTGAGCTGGTTATTTCATGCGATTTTAATAGGGGTTGAAAAACAATAAGGGGGTGTGCTTACCGACCGACTGGAAGCGCCAACACACAGCACCACACACAAACTATCACTAAAATACGGAAGAAGGGGGAGTGAAGCGATTCCTGGATTAGGAGGATAAAAAGGGGGCCACGGGATGTGGAAACCATGGATTTTAGTATTAATTAAAGTAAGGTGCAAGCAGATGCAAAAAACGATGTTGATCGTACAAAAAAAAGCGGTCTGACGTTTACTTATAAAGAATGTAGTCTGGCCTGGCCTGGTGCGCAGACCTTTTGGCCGATATTGGCCGGCGATACACAAATACGAAACAGAATGTATCAAATAAATAAGTAGGTAGGTACGTTTTCTATTATATTCTAGAATGTGCGAACCTTGAGGTACCGAATGCAAAATGCCAAGAATCGTGTATTGTCGCGCTTTAGGCGTGGCATCATCAGACTGATGATCCCCAATCGTGTGATTCCAGGCATCAGCTCCCCCCGCGCTGGCGTGCTCGGCTCCCCGCTGCCGAGCGCGCGCGATGTGAGCGTCACCGTGCACCGGCCGAGCTACGCACACAACAGCGCCTTCACAGTCATGCTCGCCGTGTGGGGACAGTTCCTCGACCATGACGTCACGGCGACAGCGCTCAGCAAGGGTGACGTCACGACTTAGATTATAGTAATACTAGTTCAGTATGGTTGAGATTTCCTTAGAACTCCCAAAGCCATTTTCCAAGAGATGACGGAATCGATAGCAACTGTATTTTCCAGAATATTTTTCAATTTAGATTGCGAGGAAACCAAACAATTGAAAATCAACAAACCAAGAATGAAAGGTGCTAACAACAGATCAAGTGACATTTCGGACTTTGGACAGTTCTTATTATCTGCGTCATAAGAGTTGAATTCGTACTGCAAGTGTTACCATTGATTTTTTGTTGTCCGTACTAAATGTAGCTCATGAGCGCTATGCCTGATACGCCAAATTAACGCTAATGTTTTGGAATTTACAGCTTTTTGAGATTCTGAATACACTTGATGCTTGAATATGTTGATGAAAGCTTAACATGCATTCTCTTTTTCTGCATTTGGAGTAACCCATAAACCAAGTAGGTATAATCTATCAACCTTCATAGTCACTGGGTATGCCTAACCAAATTCCAGAAATTTTAGGCGGGTTAGGGCGGGTCTATACTTTCGTTTTGTAATTCGCTTTAGTAATTCGCAAGTCTCTCCGTCACTCCGCCATAAGACGGCGAGACGGAACGCCGAGGGGTTGTCGGTAAGAGTCCGACATAACCTTACTTGCCTCCCCTTGGCGAGTATCATAATACGATAATTCTCCCCCCGAAAAAGGTCTATACTCTCGTTGCAGTATGAATACTTTGATGACGTATTAGATTACAGGGACAGTATTTATTATTATTTATTTTATTAATGGACTCGACAGTTCGTCATTTGCCAATGTCATGTTATACAGAAAATTCAATATGTAATAGTCTTCTATCTTCCTCCAGGGAGTCGCAGCAGCGTCTTCACCCTGGGTAGCCGCGTCTTCATGTCTTCATCCAGAGGAGTCGCCGTAGCGTCATCACTCTGGACGAAGCAGCTCGACAGTCACGTTCACTCCCGAGCTTGTAGCGGAAACTCTTGATAAAAGCTTGAAACCCCAGATCTTGCTCAAATTATCCAACAAATTCACCATACTGTCACTCGTGAACATTTTCTGATTAATTTAACGTGATATTAATCTCAAAATAACCACTGTAGACAATAAAACAAAAATTATCAAATAATTTTGCAACCGTCGTTTCCCGCAATTTTCAAGAGAACCAGGGACAGTATGTTTTAAGATAGGTACATAGACTAGGTAAGGTGCCTCATGAACTCTTACACATACTCTGTCTAATAAGGTGGAGTATGAGTAGTGAGGACCTTATTGGCTTTCAAATCTTTCTATCTAGCTATTGGTCTTCCAAAAATTGTGAAGTAAACAACAGTAAATAAAATAATAATAATAATAGCTCAACGGCTTTTGACGTTTCTAACTTTCCTCAGGTTCCAACAACAGCGCCCTCTCTTGCTGCGACTCCTCGCAGACGCCGCATCCTGAGTGCTTCCCAGTTCGCCTGGACCCAGAGGACCCCTTCTACCAGCGATACAACCTCACTTGTATGGAGTTCGTCAGATCAGCGCCGGCGCCTACATGCCATTTTGGTAAAGCACCTATCTTCAGATCGTCAGCCTATTTTTTTGGTTGACATTTCCCTAACATCGAGGGAGCTGATCCACCACGCGGACCCAGTGCGGGTTGGTAAGCTCAGGACTGGACTGGCCGGGTCCGAATCAGAATTAGTTTTCTCGTGGGGGTTTTTTCAAGGAAAAAATTATGAATGGTTACCGGATACTTTCAAACTGAATGAATTTTGATGGGATTTTCACTAGGAGATAGCTCAAGGGCAGCACATAGGCTTTAGAAAAACCTTTACATGGACCAGGCCCGTCCAACATACGGCCCTCGTAGGCACTACATACCTACTTGTGTAATAATATTGGTTAACTTGATAATATTAATAATTTGTTGAATTGAATTTTTTAGGCACATTTTTTGACATTGATTATACACAGTAACATTTTATATTTGACATTTTGATATTTGACATTTTGATAATTGATATTTGACATTTTGGTTTATATAATTTAATGGTGAATGAATGAATTGTAATTAATTAATTAAGTTACCATCGTCGACTTGGGTGAAAACATGTAAAGGCGTTGGGATTGTAATTTTAATGAAATAAATAAATAAATAGTTTATAAATGTTACATCTGGCCCGCGAGCTAGTTAAAAATTTTCATGTCATAGATGATGACATAGAATCTATTTTTTTGCGCAATATTTGTCTATGTAGACAAATATTGCGCAAATAATCTTTAAAAATGTCAGGTATCTCATTAGTTTGGTTATGACTTATTTAAATGTAAGCATTTTGCAACTAAGGTTTTCTTTTTAATAAATTATCCATAATATTTTAAAGCTCACTTTGCTATTGGGTATTTCTTTTGGCCCGCCATGGTTACAAATATGCTTGACCAGTACTACTATTACGGTTCTTGGTCATAGCGGGCGTGACAGGGACAGCCCTATTGCGTTGGTATAGCGGCGTCTCTGTTTGGCGCGCTATGACATGGTATGATTTCATCGTTTTAAAAACGGTAATAGGGGGGCTGGCCCGACGCAAAATTATGTAGGACACCCCTTTAAGCCATTGCGGTATGTGATATGACACCACATAACCAGAGAGGAAAAGCTGCTTGACGATTAAACATTCAATTTCATTGGTTTGTAAGGTATCTGACACTTCATAATACATCTTCCAGGTCCTCGAGAGCAAATGAACCAAGCCACATCGTTCATCGACGGCTCAGTGGTATACGGCTACACGGAGACACGGGCCACTCGGCTCAGGGCTGAGGCTGGTGGTCTGCTCAGGATGCTGCAGGTTGGGGCTAGAGAGCTGCTGCCTCCGTCCACTGACCCTAATGATGGCTGCAATACTGCGGAGATGAATGCAAAGGGACGGTACTGCTTTGAGACTGGTGAGTCCTTAGCTTAAGGCTTCATATGCGCGGATTTCGGTACAGTTTTTCTATGAAGGCTAAGGCACTATAGTATGACCGTCTAAATCAGTCTTCGCCTGCGCGGTACAGGGATGCGGGGGTAACAGAAATGCGCCTGCCGCCCGCAACTCTCTCGGTCCCCGTTGTAGTCATACCCCGCGTCCCTGTACCGCGCAGGCGAAGACTGATTTAGACGGTCATACTATAACTACTAAAATGAAAGTCCGAAAAAAATGTATAGCAATCTTGGGATGTCTATTTAGGGACTGATGAATACCGATGCACGATTGGAAAAACTTCGCTCGATTAAAAAAATCGCAGATATGTCTGCGATTTTTCCTTCCATGTCTTTTAAAATGAAAATTATGTCTAAACCGGTTAAATTAACCGAAAATTATGTTCTTCATACAAAATATGTATCAAAATGTAGGGTATTATAAATACGAGAGCTTGTTTAAAAATAATCTGATTTTTATTGGCGTATTTTTATTTCCCTGCCAAAATTCATCCAAAATTAATAAAAATACGAATACATAGCGTGCTCTTCACTCCGCCGCTGCGGGACATCTTCTGTCTCGCGCTTGAGTTTGACAGCTGGCAGCCTGTTATAACCTTCTGCAGGAGACGACCGCGCCAACGAGAACTTGCACCTGACGACAATGCACCTGATCCTGGCGCGACAGCACAACCGCCTCGCCCAAGCCCTGCAGCAGCTCAACCCCGCCTGGGACGACCACACGCTCTACCACGAGGCCAGGAGGATCGTGGGCGCTCAGATGCAACACATCACTTACAATGAGTTCCTGCCTTCCATATTAGGTAGGTAATCAGACATGAATAAGAATATTTATTTTCAGAAGATTCAATACCCTTACCTTGCAATAAAAGATAACCAGAGAGTTAGCACTGAACCCATGAAATATAACCCAGGTTCTAGCTGTGCTAACCGTCTATAATTATCGCAAGAGCCTACCCCCACTTGCAATATAAGATAGCTCTAGAGTTAGCTACTTAACCCGATCAAAATGTATGGAGTTTTCTTGGGTTAAGTAGGGTTTATCTTGATGTTGCAAATCAACCAAAGTAAATTTTAACGTTTCGACATTGAGCAGATTCCTCAACCGATGACTTACAGTGAACACCACGAAACAGGTAAACGAAGTTAGTGTGAGATCCCTTGGACTAGAAGGCACGATGATCTGCGCAAGGGTTTATTGCAGAGACATTGCAAAGAGCTGACAACGCAAGATCTTGATGTCCCCTATAATTTGCTTAAAAATACATCTTCTAGAAGGTTCCTTAATATTCCAGGCACAGACCTGATGTGGGCCCTCAATCTGACCCTGAAGAGCGACGGCTACTCAAACGTATACAACTCCTCGGTGGACCCGTCTATTGGCAACCATTTCGCTGCTGCTGCGTTTAGATTTGCTCACACCTTGTTACCGGTAAGAGGCGGCAAATATACTGAACTTATGGATACAAAAATCCAGTCCAGACAAGTAGGGAATGAAAAACAACCAACCAAAAATTTTCTCCATTTATCATTTAGATTTTCGTTTCGCATAGCGCATATGCAAGAAAATATCAAAACATATGAAAAAGGAACGCGTCATCAATTAAATACATGTTTTCTAACTGCAATGTTAGACATGAATTTGAGTAATTGCACAATTACTGGATAGATGTCGCTACCGTCCCTCAGACGAGAATATGGAGACAAAATTCACGATCTGGATACGAATGACGATGGCTCTGTTGGAATAGAGCGTGCCACGGATGGCGAGGTCCCGGGTTCGAATCCCGGTCGTGATGAAATTTTTTCTCCATTTATCATTTAGAAAAACAACCAGTCCTGACGTTTGGCACTTTGGCTATAACATGGTGCGATGTCTGTAGTGATGAGGTATGCTCGTACTCGTGGGGCAAAAGTTACTTAGTAAATCTAAAGTGCTCTGAAAAGACGGCGAACCTCCACCCATCATGTCATCGGCATTAGAAAAGCGGGAACGGTATACCGTTTTCAAATTCAAACGATTCATTGCAGTCACAAAGACCATAAATGTAAGTACTTAAACCTACATGAGGTGTATAACCAGGGGCGGATTAAATGTCGACAGCGCCCTAGGGTAGCACCTCACCGGCGCCCCTCGGTTTTTATGTATTACCAACTTCTGTTATGGAATCTGGCGATGTAGGTGTAATGAAGTAGACAGAGCGCACTTAGGAAGCTCTAAAGGTGGATTTAGAATCACAAAAACCACTGAAAACATAATATTAGCGAATTCGTGGCAATGCCTGATGGCGTGAAAACGCAGGGAAACTAGAGTCCGAATCTAACTTTCTTTATATTATTACTTTTTTATTTTATGTAAGTACTAAATAGGTCCTTATTTTGGGTTTTCGTTTACTTAACGCCTTCCGTGCGCGCCCCTTTGTGACCTCGCGCTCCTAGGCACGTGCCTAGTTTGCCGTTAGGATAATCCGCTACTGTGTATAACGCGCTATGGGCTATGAATGATATGCGACTTAGGTAGTTCCGACTCTGAGGCTCCGGGACATGAATGTACATGTGCCTCAGAATCGGACTGTTAATGGTACCCGCAATGCCTTTCAGATTCGGTTCGGCGTGCCTGTTTTCGACTGAATTCGGGGTCTGATTAAATATTTTCTTTTGATGACATTACATGATGAAAAAATTCTTGCCGTGGGCAGGACTTGAACCTGCGACCTTGTCATTCCGTGATACGCTCTTACCAACTAAGCCACCACAGGCCACGCCACGCCCACCGAAAATCTTCATCGCTTTATACATACTTAAAGGGTATGTTACGCAATTCCATATGTATGTCACATACACCTTTGTAGCCGCTGTGACCCTTGGGCTTCTACCAATACCTCAATATCAAATAATGATGTATGTAATATACATGTCACGATAGAGTTGCCACAGTTAATAATGTGGTTAAGATGTGAGTAAGTCCCTAATTGTGTACCTCCCATATAAGGCTTGGCATACTATGGTAAAGGTATTGTGAACATTAATTTGCATCTAGACATGTGTCCAGCATACGTTTTTATAGGAAGAAAGGTTGAAAGGATTTGATGCTGTTATCAGATCAGTGCAGATGCAGTGTGCCGCGATCCCGCCGTCTCTATACCTACCCTTATGAGAAGAGCATGAGTTTATGTGCCAGATTGAAAAGATGAAAGATCGCCGCGGGAGATGACGGCTTCTGCAGTCTACTTTACTGATTCTGAGGGCCTATAAACATGTTCCAGGGCCTAATCCGCAGCGCTGACCTCCAAAACGGTTCCGTCAACTACATCCAGCTCCACGAGATGCTGTTCAACCCCTTCCTGCTGTACCACGCGCAGGGCCCGATGGGCTCAGTCAACTCGGCATTGAACACGCCAGTGCACGCCGTCGACCCACATGTCACTTCAGAGGTTAGATCCTTAACAAAATTATTAAGATTTAGCAGATTTTGGATTTGAATTTTAATCTTGCATAAAGAGACTCCACGTAGCGAGAGTTGACGTAAAGAGAGTTGCGGTAATGGGAAAGCGACGTAAAGAGAGTTGCGGTTACGGGAACGCGAGGTTACGGGAATGAATCAATCATCATCAGTCTATTTATATTGCCCCACTGCTCGGGCACAGACCTTCCCTTACCTCGAGGGAGCTGGGGCCATGATCCACCACGCGGGCCCAGTGCGGTTTGGTGGATTTCACATGCCTTAGATTTTTTTCTTCTACGGCATGCAGGTTTCATCACGGTGTTTTCCTTCATCGTTTTGAGAGCACTCGGTAAATGTACGTAAGTTTTTCCGTCGAAAAAACCAAGAATAACTCATTGGTACATGGCTGCCCTAGCTGGGAATCGAACATGGGACCTCCGTATCGCAAGTCCATTGACCCAACCAATGAGCCACCGAGCTCTTCTATTAAAAAAATGGAAAAAATCGGCACACGATCGGAACCCGTGCCGAGTTTTTCCATTACCAGGAGAGAGTCCAAAGCGAGGTTGTTTTCCTCCATTTCAAAATATTAGGACAAGCATTTCTATGGATGAGAGAGTAAGAACCACCACTGCTGGTTACGTACGTGCAGTAACGAACACGGAGCAGTATGAGCCTATGTGATTGATTCGGCTTCAGCACGAGAAAGGGACTGATGATATAAGCACGCTTCTCGCGTCATTAATGAATTTGAAGTCCCCTGAAATGGCAAGGATATCATAAACCAATTTGCGCTATAGAAAAATGAGAAGATTGACAAATCGATAAAAATACAATCTTACCAAATCAATTTCTTTTATACTCCTTCCTAAAAAACCTCATTAGGTTCGCTATTCAGCTCATGGAAAGGAGTCTGTAGTCTTCTTGTTCCGGATAGGCTATATCCCAGAAGACTCATCCGCTGTCTAGCCAGTGAGTCACATTCACACTGCAAATACTTCACTGGCATGCATAACTTCGTCAATGACAAGACAGTTATTACTAACTAAAGTTTCTCAATCAAACGTAATTTATTTATTATTTATTTTATTTATAAAAATATTACACAGTCACATTAAAATATTACATTAAAATAGGTACATTAACAATTATGCGTTATACACTTTGCAATAAAACAAACAACATCAAACATATACGTATAGACACAACTTTACACATAAAAATACACAACACTCATCCATCGATCTCACAGAACTCCATGCACTCTCTCAGCCGTAGACTTCTCTCTCTACGCTCTCAGCACACTCGTCAACCGTTCAGCAAACAGGTCGCACTGTGGTGCCGCTGTCAGAAGCGCATTCAGTCGCGTGAGCGCGCGTACCAGCGGCGAGGTAATGTCACTCGACTCAATTTCCCAGCTCAGCAACCATCTCTTCGAGCGTCGATCTAACTCCACGAGTCCTGGCGGCCCGTGCGGCCTCGACCTAGTATCCCTGAACATCCAGCGCGGCCGCGACCACGGCCTGCCGCCTTACACCGCGTGGCGCGCGCACTGCGGGCTAACCAAGCCGAAGACCTTCGAAGACCTGACGTACATATTTGACGAGCTCTCGAGGAGCAGGATCGAGAAAATCTACAGGTACACACGAATACAGAGATACGGCGTCAACTGCAAATATAAATGACAATGCCAGATTCTGCCCCACCATCAACCGCAAAACGTACCTACAAGATAACGAATAAATGTAAAATTATCTCCGTTTTTTTATTAAAATTATTGGTTTAAAATAAAGTTTTGTACTTACAAGTTGAGATTCGAAGAAAAAACAGCTTAATTAAAAATTCAGAAAATAGTAAGAAATCGAAGCGATTTATTCAATGTTTCTGTTATTCTTCTATAAGAGTTGCGAGAGCAGTAGAAAATGATACTGATTATGATTATGCAATATCAAACCTGTAATAAGTCCCCAACAAAATGATAGGTACAGCTTAAATGGTCACATAGTTTTGTAGGTGGGGCAAAGCTCCATTGAAATGTGGCAATGTCTTTTGTAACTACAAAAATAAATTATTTCGTGATGGAACACTGAATTTACAGTTTTCGGATATTTTCCTTTACTTGTGATATAAGACCTAGCTTCTTGCCAAATTTCATGATTCTAGGTCAACGGGAAATACCGGTTTTGATTTTCTCGCGTTTTCATACATACATGTGGGAAAAGACGACATAAGCGGGCCATATCTTTTGATTGGGTTCATGTAGAAGTTTGATTTTTTAACGGTTGCATGAGGTTGCAGACCTGAGTATTGGGTATTAATTTCAACTTTATCCATCCACGCGTTTCTGAGATATAGGTCTTGACAGACAGACGGACAACAAAGTGATCCTATAAGGGTTCCTTTTTCCTCTTGATAATTTTAGGGATTGTCTATGTGACCGTTTAAATCATATTGACTGGACAATCAGCTTAAATTGTAACTTGTATAATAACTTCTCCCAGTCACGTCGACGACATCGACCTGTACACCGGCGCGCTGGCCGAGGCTCCCCGCGGCCGGCTCCTGGGGCCCACCATGACCTGCCTCATCGCGGACCAGTTCCTCAGGCTGAAGGTCGCGGACCGCTTCTGGTACGAGACCGGGGACCGTAGCGTCGGATTCACGGCAGGTGAGTTTGGAAGTAAAGAGCGTGATAGAGAGAGAGAGCGAAAGAGAGAGAGAGAAAGAGAGATAGAAAGAGAGCGAGATAAATGTAGAGAGAACGAGAGAGAGAAATAAAAGAGAGAGAGAAAGAGAGAGATATAGAGAAAGAGAGAGAATGAGATAGAAAGAGAGATTGAGAGAGAATGAGAGCGATTGAGAGATAATGAGAGAGATTGGGAGAGAAAGAGAGGAATTGGGAGAGAAGGGGAGAGATTGAGAGTTTGAGAGAGAGAGAAAGAGAGAGAAAGCGAGAAAGAGAGAGAGAGATTGAGAGAGAAAGAGAATGTCCAAACTGTTACACTTGATGTGACTTTACTACTAGTTCTTACGTAACTTTACTACTATTGAAAATATTTTAAATGGGTTTACATTTTCACAGAGCAACTGACAGAAATCCGGAAGACGACGCTAGCTGGCGTGATCTGCGCCAACGAGGGCCTGCTGAGCCACGTCCAGCCCAGGGTCATGGAGACCATCAGCAGCACCAACCCGCTGGTGGAGTGCCAGGAGCTGCCGCAGCCGGACCTGAAGCCTTGGCAAGCCAGTCAGAAGTAGTAGCGACAATGGAGAGAGAAAGAGTTAGAAATAGTTTTATGTGGATATTCTTAAAAGGCCCGGGATTCACCAAAGCGGAGAGAAGACGAGAGGAGATGTTTAAATGATAAAGGGAGAAAAAAACACTGACCACTTACCCAATAGACATGAAATCGGTACAAAAGACATTTCCACATTTCAATGGAGCTTTGCCCCCTACGTGACCATTTTACCTGTACCTATCATTTTGTTGGGGACTTATTACAGGTTTCATATTGCATAATCATAATCAGTATCATTTTCTACTACTCTCGCAACTTCTATAGAAGAATAACAAAAACAATGAATAAATCGCTTCGATTTTATACTATTTTCTGAATTCTTAATTAAGCTGTTTTTTTTCGAATCGCAACTTGTACAAAACTTTATTTTAAACCAATAATTTTAATAAAAAACGGAGATATTTTTTACATTTATTCGTTATCTTGTACGTCTTGCGGTTGATGGTGGGGCAGAATCTGGCATTGTCATTTGCAAGCGAAAAATTCTGTCAACGATGAGCGCATAGAGACGAAGCGGGGGACAGGGGTGCTGTATTAAAGAGATGCGTCCATGTCGATAATATCTCTAGGTAACACGTGTCGCGAAGCAATTTTGCGCTCATGTGCGGGCAGACACGGGCGCCCTCCTGTTACAGGTCTATGGGGTAAGTGGATCCATAGCAACGTAGAATAGCATATACGACTTACGACTGTAAAAATTGCATAAAATCTGATAATTGTGAGACCAGACTCAAACTCAGTTCGGACTCAAAACTGTCTAGGAATATCAGCCTTATTTCTTTATTGTGTGTTGTGAATAAATGCCTTATTTATTATGCATCATTTTCATTTACGAAGGTTATTTTGCTGTACCGAATGATACAATTAATTAGCATGTCTGGATTGAACATCAGGTGCTTTGACTGACTCATATAGATAATGTGAGCATTATTTGACCGGACGTAGGAGGACGGCGGCCTTGTCTGCTCAAAACCGACCTTCCATCGCCAATATAATTTTGCACTTATACCAATATAAGAACAATCTTTATTTAAACCAACAGCATTTTAAAATAAGTGATGTTTTTCATCATCATCAGTCTATTTATATTGCCCCACTGCTCGGGCACAGACCTTCCCTTACATCGAGGGAACTGCCATGATCCACCACGCGGGCCCAGTTCTATTTTTAGGTACTCCTTTTATTAATGTGCTTTGCGATTTTATCCGTAATAACAAAATTAAACTGTAGAATATGTTCGACTTATTTATTATTTTTAATGGACGTGACATTTCGTCATTTGCCAATGTTACAGAATATTCTAGCATTCATAGTCTAGTTGAGTCGCAGTAGCGTCTTCACCCTGGGTAGCCGCGTCTTCATGTCTTCGTCCAGAGGAGTCGCCGTAGCGTCATCACTCTGGACGAAGCAGCTCGACAGTCACGTTCAATCCCGAGCTTGTAGTGGTTATTTCTTCGACTACAGCTCAAAATTTCCAGATCTTGCCCAAATCATCCAACAACTGTCATTCGCGAACATTTTCTGATTAATTTAACGTGATATTAAACACAAAATAACCACTGTAGACATTAAAATAAAAGAGTTGTTCCCACGACCGCAGCGAGCGTGAGACGCATCATGGCGCAGGACTTCTTTAACGACAGTTATCATTAAAATAATTTTTAGATTTATATAAAAACTTAACATAAGTAGGTACCTATTTAAGTCATTTTTATTTTTTAATTCTTGAGACACATCTTGCTATCTATAGGTGGAGATTTGTAATTAGCTTCTAGACATTATTAAGTAACCTAAAGTTATTGTAGCTGTAAATCTTCCTTAAAATAAATAAATAATAAATAAATAAAATCATTTTCAAAAGCCTCGTGCACGATGCAAGTAACTTGTGGTTATTGTCGCCGTATTGACCCCCACTGGTCCTGTGGCGAAATCCAGAGCATGTCACGCGTCACCGATAACTGCCCGCAATGGTCAATTGAGTGGTCTTGTCAAGATCCATAAGACTGACAAAGACGTGATTGAGTGGCTGGACAGCCTCCCACTCACGGTCTGATCTCCTGTCACGTCGCCGTGACCATACGAAAAATAAAATAAATACTTGTGGTATAGGTTGCAAACCCCTTCGGCCGTCTACGAAACCGGAGTTTCGAAACTGGCTTCGATCGAGGCTTTTGTAGTACTTGTACGTAACTGGCTTCGATCAAGTATTTTTTTTTACTTGTACAGTCGACGACAGAGATAAGTATACAGGGGGCCTCAATAAGGATGAGATTTTCTCAAAAACTACTGGACCGAATTTAATAATTCTTTTACAGTACATAGTTTTAACTTTTATCTATCTAACAGTGAAAGAATTTTTGCAATAGGTCAAGTAGTTTTTGAGAAAATCTCAACCTTAAAAACTCTCCTGTACACCTTTCTCTGTCTTCCACCGTACGTAATTAGTTTCGATCAAGTAATTGTCACATTTTCTTTGGCCGCCTTCGAAACCGTAGTTGGAAAGTATTTACAAACTTAGCACTTAGCAGAGTTTGGTTTGAGGTTCTATGGAACTCCATAAATCAGTGCGAAAGAAAGACATAGGTATACAAAATATAGAAGGTCACATAGCGTTAAAGTCATTAGCGTCTTATGCATTTGGCAAATAGTTGTAGTTCCCTATTCTCTGTGCAGTCCTCGGCTCGTGCCAAACAAACACACGACAGATATAGAAATGCGCTATTTAGAGCCGATATTTTTGTGTACAATAATTTATTTTTATAATACTCAATACTCAATATATTTATTGCATTCCATAAGTTATAATACAGATGTTCACATACTTAACATTAAAATGTTACAATGTTCTTTATGGACCCTGTTTAGACGCAGCAATATAAGGGAGAGACGACATTTCTTGTTCAAATATAATGTAATTTGTAGTAACTAAGAAGTAGTAGACATTGATCTCTTATAAACAACTAGATACACAAAGATCCGTCCACGCGTTTCTGAGATATAGGTCTTGACAGACAGACAGACGGTCAACAAAGTGATCCTATAATAAGGGTTCCTTTTTTCCTCTTGAGGTTCGGAACCCTAAAAAGTATGGGTTTGACATTTGTTTTTTCGTTAGCAAATATCAATTACAGTCATTTTTCTTTGGGATACCCCAGATTTTAATACCTACCTAGATTTTTTCTTCTACCAGAATCAGATTTCAGTGTGGGTTGCGAGAATATAAGCCACACATAACGGTAAGTAAACAACCACTAATTACCATACAATACCTATACCTGGTATTACTTTGTGATACCATGCGTTCCAGTTCTCTGTGCAAAGGTGACCAAGTCTAATTTCGTCGAACTAGCCAAGTACAGTGTATCGATCGACCGATCTTCAGGGCATTGCCTCAAGACTCAATTGAGGCGGTTGAACTCCGAACTCTAGGAATTAGGCCTCAACGTTTGTATTGAAAGATTTTTCTTGTTCGTTAAAAAAGGTTAAGGTTGTCAAAAGCAAGAGTGAGACACAAGATGCTGCGGCGGAGTGAAGAGAATGGCGCAGTGCCTCGATATTCGTATTTTTATGAATTTTGGATGAATTTTGGCAGGAAAATAAAAATACGCTAACAAAAATCAGAATATTTTAAAACAAGCTCTCGTATTTATAGTACCCCACATTTAGATATATATTTTGTATGAATAACTCGATTTAGATATAATTTTTATTTTAAAAGACATGGAAGGGGTATGTTTGCGATTTTTTTCTATCGAGCGAAGTTCGTCCAATCGTGTATCGGTATTCATCAGTCTCTAAATCGTAGACAGAGAAGCTACGCTCTAAATAGACACCCCAAGATTGCTATACTTTTATATTTTTTTTTTCTCTATCGAGCGAAGTTCGTCCAATCGTGTATCGGTATTCATCAGTCCCTAAATAGGCACCCCAAGATTGCTATATATTTTTTTCAGACGTTTCATTATAGTAGTTAATGCCGTAGCCTTCGTAGGAAAACTGAAAATACGCGCATATGCCTTAAGTTAGAAAGGGACAGGGGTGTAACTTTAAATCACGTTTATGAATACGCGCCGAGGATTTCTTGAAAATGGCGGGAAACGACGGTTGTGAAATTATTTGATAATTTTCCTTTTAATGTCTACAGGGACTATTTTGTGTTTAATATCACGTTAAATTAATCAGAAAATGTTCGCGAATGACAGTATGGTGAATTTATTGGATTATTTATGCAAGATCTGAAGTTTGAAGCTTTTATCAAGAGTTCCCGCTACAAGCTCGGGAGTGAACGTGACTGTCGAGCTGCTTCGTCCAGAGTGATGACGCTACGGCGTCTCCTCTGGAAGAAGACATGAAGACGCGGCTACCCAGGGTGAAGACGCCACTGCGACTCCCCTGGAGGAAGATAGAAGACTATTGAATATATTGAATTTTCTGTAACATGACATTGGCAAATGACGAACTGTCGAGTCCATTAATAAAATAAATAAATAAATGAATACGCGCCGATGTGTCGCACGCATGGCTTCGGTCACACGTTCCGCTGACACGTGATGGGCAGGGGCACACGTGTCTGCTTCTAGTGCCAGTGTTCACAGCTGTTCATAAATTTCCCAGAAATGTGGGAAAATCATATAATTAAAAGTCAGTTAGGATATGAATGTAGTGTATGGACTTATGGAGGATGGTAAGATGGCGCTTCCAATGTGGCACCCTGACTTTAATCGTCGCTAAGCGACAGGCCTCCTTTTTCAAGTGTGTCGTCAGCAAATTACAGCTGTGTGTGTGAGAACAGGCGACGACGCGGCAGCGTGGATGGAATAGGAGAGACAGTAGTACTCTCCTCTCCCCGCTCGCTCACGCCTCATCGCCTTTCCAGTACCTGACTAAGGACTTTGCATTTGGCTGAATACTTTTTCTAATCTCGGGGGGGGGGGGGGGGGGGGGGCACAGCTGCCTCTACCTGCCCTCTTGGCGACGCCCTTGCCTATATTATATGGCCTATTGCAACATTGTGTAATAGCGATCGGGTAAAATACTTTTATATTTAGTTTTATTTAGGGTAAGACTTACAGAATCAATCTTCTCTCAATCTTATAATAAGGCCCATATATTGTATTCTTTTCTGTTTTCGACTCGGCAATCTATATCTATTTTTTTTCTTTTAGATATTTACTTAAATATTTGTTACTTACCTACATTTGGGAAATTTAAAAAGGAGACTATCAACACTGGACTCACTACAGTGGTTGGGAGAGATACCGGTCGGCGGTCGGCCGAGAACAGCTGTGCTGCGCGGGCGCAGCTCGCTTCGGCTGCTATCGGCTATTCTCGATTGTTCCACGTTCATTCAACTAAGTACTGCATTTGCTCGACTCTCCTACACGCAATGTTCAAAGTCTATGGAATGGAATTAGACGTTTGTAAGAGCTAGCTCACGTTAAGTTGCGCTTGAAGGTTCAAAACTGTCTATGAATTTTATAAAGGGTAACAGAAAGAGAGGACATTCTGTCTGAGCATTATTATCCTGCATAGATACAACATTTATTTATTTATTTTATTAATGGACTCGATAGTTCGTCATTTGCCAATGTCATGTTACAGAAAATTCAATATATTCAATAGTCTTCTTTCTATCTTCCTCCAGGGGAGTCGCAGTAGCGTCTTCACCCTGGGTAGCCGCGTCTTCGTGTCTTCTTCCAGAGGAGACGCCGTAGCGTCATCACTCTGGACGAAGCAGCTCGACAGTCACGCTCACTCCCGAGCTTGTAGCGGGAGTCTTGATAAAAGCTTCAAACTTCAGATCTTGCATAAATAATCCAATAACTTCACCGTAATGTCCTTCGCGAACATTTTCTGATTAATTTAACGTGATATTAAACACGAAATAGTCCCTGTAGACATTAAAAGGAAAATTATCAAATAATCGCAACCGCCGTTTCCCGCCATTTTCAAGAGAACCCCTAGATGCAACATTGTTTGTCAATGAGGGGGTTTCAAAGTGACATTTAAGAAACAAAACTAGTACCGCTAGCTCGGGTAGATGGCACTGATTCCTCGACTTCGCACCTCTTAAGAGCATCAATGCACGGACTAACCTTGTTTATTAATTGAATGTCTATTTTTGTATAGTACCTATTAAAATTATTAAATTGTGTAGTTTAAAATTACTCTAACCAAAAAATAAATTATTCAACTGATATTAACAACATTTCTTTCACCACGCCTATTATCAAATTGAAAAGCTAGCTTTTTTCCTTTGAAATGTCACTTTGAAAACCGCTCATTGTTGAAGCGGTAATCTGTGGTTGAAGCGACTGTACCCTACAATACCGGCCGATTAGCGTTGTTTATGTGTTATATATAGCTAGCTGCTGTGAGCTAGATTGTTCTATTTCTATCTAGTTCTACTACGCTATTAGATAGATTACATAATTAAACTGTGGTAGGGTAATAGAACATTAGTCGGGAATGCTAATTGTTATGTGATTGTAGCCAATTAGGGGTTTTCAAGGTTACATTTACTTAAAAGAAAGAAAGTACCCCTAGCCCCGGTAGATGGCACTGACTGGTCTGAGGTCAACATTAAATGCGTTGTTATTGCTTGTAACTTGGCCTTTCCTAATTTAATACATAGTATTAATTTGTACTGTATTGTTTAAATTATACAAACAAGCCAATAATAATAAATAATTTAGCTGACATAGAAAATACATTTTTTTTTCCACGGCATGTACGTTTCTTCACGACGTTTTCCTTCACCGTTTTGAGAGTACTCGGTAAATGTAAGTAAGTTTTTCTGTCGAAAAACCGGGGATAACTCACTGTCTGGGAATCGAACCCGGGACCTCTGTAAGTCCATTGACCCAACCACTGCGCCACCGAGCACTCATTCCTTATTCTATAGTTATTTGGTCACATTAGGTATTTCCGATCTATTCATGTACCCATTATTGTTGGTTTTGATAACATAATTAATATCAAGGAATCCCCATTACTTACGTATACGTATTTTCCTTGGGTTTGCATTAGTTTTGCACCAAATAAGACTTAGGTATAGGTATTTACATTATTTGTGAATTGTCCTCATGCATGAGTCAATATTATGTTATAGTGACCTATCGCAGACACAGGGTCCTTCCTTATAATTATGTGGTAATACCTTACCTACCTACATTTTATCATATCATAATCATCAGTCCACTGGACGTAGGCCTCTCCCAAAGCCTATAATTACAGGGATGGTGTCCTCACATGTCAGCATTGTGCGAAGCAGTTTACCAATAAGATTGGCTACATTAGTCACCTGAGGGCAGACCCGCAAAGTCCCCAGCCCTAATAAAAACTATGTCGTCAAGCGGTCGCTGTCGCCGAAATCGGCTGGGACGACATCACAGTGACTTATCGCAGACACAGGGTCCTTCCTTATAATTATGTGGTAATACCTTACCTATCTACATTTTATCATCATCATCAGTCCACTGGACGTAGGCCTCTCCCAAAGCACGCCACTCAACCCGATTCTCGGCCTTTTGCATCTAGTATTTGCCAGCCCCCTTGCGCAGCCCCTTTATCATGAACTCTTATAGCAGGATTACTTCAATAATACTTTGTTATTTCGTACCATAGCAACCTTAAAGTAAGCTTAAATAAGGACGTCATGGTACAAAATATCAAAGTATTATTGAAGTAATACTGCTATAAGGGTTCAGGTAAGGGAGCAGGCCGTATCAGACCACTGCTGGACGTAGACCTCTTCCAAAGCGCGCCACTCAATCCGATTCTCGGCCTTTTGGATTCAGGCTTTGCCAGCAATCTTGCGCAGGTCATTATCTCTCTACGTAACTAAATTAGTACGGTGGAACGCAGAGAAAGGTGTACAGGAGAGTTTTTAAGGTTGATATTTTCTCAAAAACTACTTGACCTATTGCAAAAATTCTTTCACTGTTTGATAGATAAAGGTTAAAACTATGTAACTGTAAAAGAATGATTAAATTCGGACAAGTAGTTTGTGATAAAATCTCAACCTTGTTGAGGCCCCCTGTATACTTATCTCTGTCTTCGACTGTACGTAGAGTTCCTTCGCGTCGTCTCTATCAGTCGTTACTGTAATCCGAAATTGTTTCCAATAAAATTCGTATTTCTACTTTCACGTTTACAAGCGTGGTTTTATTTAAAAATATTATGATGCCTAGTTTTTAAATAACACACTTCCCAGTTTCCAGGGTGAGCCATCAACGTGTGACCGTCAGAGTGAGAACTCGTGAATCGGACCAGGGTCACTGAAACACGTTGGATAGCTTCCTATTTTTTAAATAAGTAGGTACCTACTTAATTAATTTTGTTTATTTCACAAAAAACATTTCAACAATACAGCTTAAATGAAGGTATAAGATTGGTCCAATCTTTGCTACTTATAAAGATTTGGTAGATTCCCCATGACACCAAAATGACACCACCGGGGGTGTCATGGGGAATCTATTGCCCGCCCTGGGGTAAGTCCGCCGTTCATTCCCCTTACACCCGGGAGGTCATTTTGGTGGTGTCATGTGGAATTAACGAAGATTTAAATAGATAGGAAATATTATTTACAATCTTTAACGTAAATGTGTCTTTAACTAGTAATGTAGTTTTTGAGAAAAGACTACTACTACTACTTTACTCTGGATTTTAAGTGAATCGTCTTGATTATGCCAAAAACGCAAGTCGGTTTTTCTTGTTTCTTTTTTTTGTAAATGAACAAACAAATTCCTATCTGTAATGGTATACTCCACGTTGTACACATCATAAAGAATGAGTACATGGGTAGTTTATTAGAAAGATTAATATTATGATAACGGTCTTGATAAACTGATAACAAGCAATACCTACTTGGAACCGGGTAAACTTGCTTTCGTGAAGAAACGAATGGCCGGCTTTTTCCCCTTTAGGTATGCCTTTGCCGAGGCGAAAGACACATCGCTTCATATTGAAAATCCTCCCTGTTCGAATATTTGCCAGATAGCAAACTTTATTATTGGAGTGCAACAATTAAAGTTTTTTTTATAGGCACTTTCAGGCTGTAAAATGTACGTGTTCCTAGATTATAAGCCTTGATGTGAACTGTCTTTGTTTGCATTTTTTAAACAGGTTTAGTTAGTTACTTAGTTAATTAGAAAAATTGCAATCATGGACCGAATTTAATAACTATTTTACAGTTACTATAGTTTTAATTTAATCTATCAAAAACAATGAAACAATTTTTGCAATAGGTCAAGTTGTTTTTGAGAAAATCTCAACCTTAAAAAGTTTCCTGTACACCTTTCTCTGTGTTCCATCGTACCCATATAATAGGTCGATAATTATATGCCCGGACCTACACTAGCGAGAGGCGGATCACAGCGGTTGTGCATTTCTCCAGGTTGCGGGGGCGGGCGCCCGCCGGGTATTTCGGGCCGTGACGTCACGCGGGCTATTCGGCCTCCGCAATGTCTGTGTGACCACACAGTTGGCGGAGACATGCGCTGAAGCGGTCTCGCAAACGCTTCAGCGCATGGATGACCATGACGGCTCTACTTTAATCCATTGCTCAGTTGCGGTGACAGGAATTATAATGTTGCTAGTGACACCCAGCAATGGATTATGGAAATGGGAATTTGCTGTCAAAAAAATGGTCGAACAATGTCGTTTATTCATTCCGTCGAGTTGGCTGATCTAGTGATAATGTTAGTGAAAACTCCAAATATTTTTCTTTATTATTGCAAGTGGGGTAAATGTATACCTAAACCGAAGCCCAAATCAAGTGTCTTATTTTGTAAACAAAAACTACCCCACCCTACTAACATTTTAAGCTGTTCTGTGATTATTGCAGTTATTTTCACATTATTAGATCGGATTACTTTATTTTCACAATGATAAACAGGTTCGATCAATCAGTTCCTTCAATCACAACTGGTAATTAATTAGACGATCATATTTGGTTACAAAATAAGACACTTGATTTGGGTTGTGGTATACCTATAGTAGGAGTAGGTGATTCCATTTGACAAACTTTTAAAAAGTTGGTCTAAAAGGTCACAAGTCTTAATTACATTTTTGTAATTTAACTTGGGCTAAGGAACTTTTGGAGGTACATGTGATCCTTAAGTTAATTTGCTAGGCGCAAGGGGAACATTTTTTAATAAATTATTAACTTTACAATTTCTCCAATATTCTAACAAAATTGGATTAAAATTGCAGAAGATTACGATTCAGCGCACATCTCCTGGCCCTACGTGTCTCCAGCTGAAATCAAGGTCCGCGGCCGTCGGCCCTGCCAACTGACTGCCGCATCGTTCACGTCCCATCTGTTTATACATTTGCTATCAAAACGACGCACATTTTAATATTAATGTCACCAAGACTTGAATTCTGTAAATCTTTGCTGAAAATCGTAAGTATCGGTCGGTTTGGGTTATGGGTATTGGGGCGCAAGCCCCCTAACATTTTACGAGCGATCAAAGGGTAGCTGGTGGAAAATGCCGGAAGGAAAATTCGCAATTATTATGTAAAAAAACCATAAGTATTTACCTATTGAATTTCAATTCGAAAAGATCAAATAATTCCTTTCAAATGTCAATCATTTGCAATACGTCCTTATCCTTACATACATACGTACATACTTACACTCGCAAAACATAATCCAACTTCTTGCGCAGTCATAAACCAAATTTATGTCGATTGTATATTCCTTCATACTTAGTTAATACACAGCCTGCCTTCTAAAAATGTCCGAGCGCAAAGAATGTCTAAACGGATAAATGGACCCTCATTTGCTTTATTGGACATTATTTGGACGTTAACAATGGACCCTTATTTGGACGTTTTTTAAATTGTTTTAGTAAGCCTTTGTGTATCTAGTTGTTTATAGGAGATCAATGGATTTCATGCATTAAATTAAAAGTTATTTTGCGAATGTTCCCATTTGATTGGCAATATTTTTTATTGGCTTGTACTTGCCGTACATAGTGTAGGCAATTTAGTGGAAAAAAAGGGATATTTTGCGTTTATGAGAAGTCGACGAGAGAGACTTAATCTGTGAAAAATTCATACAATTTCACGGGTTATGGATTATCTTTTATTACAAGTGGGCTAAGGAGTTCGAGTGCGTTTATTGACGTAAGCAAGCACAACATTTACTTATTTGTCCGCACAAGGTTGTTGGCAAAACTTAACAATGATATTACGTCACTGGTCTGATCTGGATTGTTCCGGCTTATGCTTGTTATGATTTTATGATGAATAAAATATAGGGTTATATGTATTGATGCAAGGCTCTACATAATTTATGCGTTCTGTCCCCTTAGCCAAGGCCACTTTCCTTAACGCTAGTAGAATAGAAAGAAAAATGTAGTGGATTCACATTTGCTAGCGGCGAGAGAGCACATATTATCAAAGTCAAACTTTATTGCAAGTAAGCACGTTGTGGACATTTTTGAATTTACATTTACACCACTTCGCTGAGGAGAAAACGTGGTAAATAAATAACTCTCAGCAGCACATCTTTTAAAATAATGGTAACACAATTACTTAATGAATTACTATTATTAGTAATCTAAACTCTCTCCTTCATGTGGAACCGACGACACACACCATGCATGTTCATCGTTTAAATAGTCATCTATTATGTCAATAACATACGTAAATTTTTCTTCCATACGATAGCCTCTTAATTATCCAAAAGCTAGGGGGTCAGGTATGGCATGAGTGCCTTTCTCTCTCCATAAAACGTACCAATTTTTTTTTACAATAGAGTAGGTAATTGATAAGCTCAGCATTGATTTGAGTCGATAGTACTGAAAATGAACTTATTTTCTTCGGATCTGTTTATTCCCCATGACACCACCCGAAATGACACCACCGGGGAGTGTCATCATGGGTAATCGCTATTCCTAGGGTAAACCTGCCGTTCATTCCCCATAACACCCCAAAGGGGTCAATTTGGTGGTGTCAGAGGGAATGAACTCAATATAGTGGTTAGGTAGTCAACTTTGGGATTCTTTTAAAAATGGCGGGAAACGACGGTTGCAAAATTATTTGATAATTTTTGTTTTATTGTCTACAGTGGTTATTTTGAGATTAATATCACGTTAAATTAATCAGAAAATGTTCACGAGTGACAGTATGGTGAATTTTTTGGATAATTTGAGCAAGATCTGGGGTTTCTAGCTTTTATCCCGCTACAAGCTCGGGAGTGAACGTGACTGTCGAGCTGCTTCGTCCAGAGTGATGACGCTACGGCGACTCCTCTGGATGAAGACAAGAAGACGCGGCTACCCAGGGTGAAGACGCTACTGCGTCTTCACCCTGGAGGAAGATAGAAGACTATTGAAAATATTGAATTTTCTGTAGCATGACATTGGCAAATGGCGAACTGTCGAGTCCATTAATAAAATAAATAAGTTAAAAGTCGCGGTCCCCCCTACAAAGTAGCATTTTGTGTGCAAGTATTTTGCATACGATTAGCTTTGTATGCTATGTATGTGGGATTTACTGTGCGAAACTTCCTAGGCAACCAAAATAGATGTATTATAAAGTGGGAGTTATCAATGTAGGCGCCGGCCAACGCATGCGTCTAAATGCGGAACACTGGGCTGTTATTCATAAACGTGATTTAAAGCTACGCCACCGTTTAGCAATAGCCACCCTGTGGGGTTACCGCGACTTCCATCGTTATCGCTTTCCAAATTGAAAGCGATTACGATGGAAGTCGCGGTCACCCCACAGGTTTTTAAGGTTGAGAAGTTAACTATAAACACGGTCAAACTACGAAGAATGGTTAGCGGGTGGTTCAACAATCTTGCCCGTGACTGTAGGTACTAGGTAAGGTGCAGTCGAAGACAGAGAAAGGTGTACATTAGTTTTTAAGGTTGAGTTGTTAAACTATAAATACCTACTATGTAATAAACAAGTGATTTAAGGCTCAAAAAATAAATAGATTAGAAAATGACAACCTTAAAAACTCCGGTCCAGTGGGGTGACCGCGACTTCCATCGTTATCGTAATCGCTTTCAATTTGACAAATGGACGCTATACATTGCTGCTATGTTTTTGCAAGTTTTAACAAACTACAACGAAACGCAGCAATGTATATCGTACAAGTGTCAAAATGAAAACGATTGAAGTCGCGGTCACCCCACTGGACCGGAGAGTTTTTAAGGTTGTGATTTTCTAATCTATTTATTTATTGAGCCTTAAATCACTTTTTTTTTTAAATAAAACTTATTTATTCAAAACTAGGAAATAATATTTACAAATAAATAGGTACAAATTAAATCTAAACCTACCTAACGTGTAAAAATTATAAATAAAAAAGCTGCGCCAAGTCCCCCACAATTGGCAATGTGCCCAAAAGGCTGGCGGCGTTGCCCCGCTGTATAGCGAGGCTGACCCGTTGGGCAAAGTAGCCGCCAGCCTTTTGGTCACGTTATCGCCGAGGCCTGCGTATTTGCGCCGTTTGAGGCTTTCAGCAGATTCTGCCGCATAACCGACCTTATTAACAGTCCCTGGAAGATGGGACGGCGCTAAGGTATCGACGCAAGTTGCGTCCCATACCAAAGGCCGCCCCATCGTCCAGGGCATAAGAGTCATGCCGTCGGGTCGCTTGCCATCGTCGCGCGCCAAGCCGTTCGGTTAAATCACTTGTTTATTACATAGTAGGTATTTATAGTTAACATCTCAACCTTAAAAACCTGTGGGGTGACCGCGGCTTCCATCGTTATCGTAATCGCTTTCAATTTGGAAACTCTGCACCTTTCTATCTTAACCTTTTTTAAAGAAGTGTGAAAGGGATAGCAACACGATTTAAAGGAAGTGACGTTTAGGTTCATGAATAACATGGCAAATAAAACATTTAGTACTTTTAACGACTGTTTATTAATTTATTCTTTTAACAGCATAAGTGATGAAACTTCAGTTCACTTCATCGTCACTACATAATTAGAATTTCGACTACTTAACACTTTCTGAAATCTAATTTTGGTATTTAATTATTACAGGTTCCTCGTTCGTATTAATGTAAAAGTTGAGAAAATTTTGGCCAAAAGTCTTGGGCCATGACATGTTTAATGCCTTGTTTTGCAGGATTACTTCATTAATACTTTATTTCGTACCATGACGACCTTAAAGTAAGCTTATTAAGGACGTCATGGTACAAAATAACAAAGTATTATTGAAGTAATCCTACTATAAGAGTTCATGGTAAGGGAGCAGGCCATGTTTAATAATAAAAAACTTTCTCTTTTTTGGTTTTGGAGGAAAATTATTAATTGCAGCAACTAACAAAAAAAATAAACGTTACCACCAGTGAAAACTATTTTAAAAAAGTAAACCTGTGAATGGTTTATACTTTTATCAAATTTCCTGGCCTGGTTATAATATCTTTGGCCAACGGATTTTATACTAATCAGAATTACCCTATAATAATCATTAATACCAAAATTAAACCTCAAATAGTTCACAGTTACAATTGCCAGTTCAAAGGTCCAAAGATGGAATAATTTGCAGCCTTTTGTTTTAAAGTTGTATTGAGCGCAAGCTTACGAACGTCAAATTCCACGTTTGACATTTGTAATAGCGAGTTCACGTTAAACATGCGCTCAAAACTGGCTATGGCCGAGTCACAGAGATTTTAGACACGTACACAGCGTGAAATCGCACTTACGACTGTCAAATTTGTATAAAAACTGACAGCTATAAGACTGAACTCTATGACTATCGGCCTATGATTCTCTACCTAAGAAACAAAAGGCATTGCCTGACTCTAAAAACTTACAATCACTGTATGAAGATCATAATATTTACAATTAACAATACAAAAATATTTACAACTTACATTATTAAACACATATACCATCTCAGTCATCCACGTTTCCCCATACTACAACGCATAGAGTCACCTCATGTTAACGACATACATTCGGAAAGTAAGGTTATCATACCCATGTATAAATTAGAGCAAAAATGATGAGTATAAAAACAAAATTTAGCGTCCCTACGTAATAGAAAAGTGGTGGTGGGAATGTCCCATTGGATTCGAGCATATACAACAAGTATCTGACATTACCGTAACCTGGTTATGAAACGAGAAAAAACATTCCTTGGTAGTAGCTAGTTATGAAAGAAGAATAGTCTATTCTATTTTTATTTGAATAGCTTCTACTCTTATTTAAGAGATAATTTCGTTAATGTCAAGTTATTTAGAGTATTCGTGTAATTAGAAAATTAAACAAATAAAAAATCAATACGCCATCGCCATTCCAAGATAGTAAATAAATAAAAGATCATCTATTTGCCACATTATTCATACATAAAAGTTAGCATAAATTACAAAAAGGCTAAGAGTGGCTCAGTCCTAAACGCAGCATTTAATGCAATACAAATAGTACTGACTTTCAGCCACCACAAGATGACAGATATCCAAAAAGAATAGTAATTCCTTGTTCATAACCTGCCACCGTTCTCAAAATGATAAAAAAGATATCATGCGATGGACTGCTGAACAAAAACACCGAATTTCCCTCCATTTGATCATTTTGTAAACCGTAATAAGTTTCAAAACTGGTTACAAAACAAGTAAAACAATTGTTCTAATAATTCAGTAGCTAGTTACATAACTCAACGGGTGAGATTTAAATTTTCGTCACCGTACAGACTCAAGTATTGTCAGAAACCTATCTGAAATTGTACACTCAAACCCGAGATATCCAGCAGTCTTTCAGTTGGGCAGTGTATCCGAAAGGATCTCTTTGACTCCTGTGCTTAATCTATCGGGGAATTTGATGTCGAATGCTACTAACAGGTCACCCTTCCTCGTCGGCTCCTTGGGGAATGGCAGGCCGTAGCCGGGGAATCTCTTCACTGTGTGAGGTTTAACCACTTCCCCTTGAAGATTGACCGTTAACTTCTCACCGGACATTGTGGGGACCTCAATGATTGTGCCACAAAGTGCCTGGAACAATGGAGAATGTTGGTTAGATATTTTGTTTCTTGCTTTCCGTAGGGTTTAATGATGATTTTATTTTATGATATTATATCCATATGAATGTGTTGCCATAGTATCGAAAAGACATTGCCACATTTCAATGGAGCTTTGCCCCACCTACAAAACTACGTGACCATTTAAGCTTTACCTATCATTTTGTTGGGGACTTATTTCAGGTTTCATATTGCATAATCATAATCCGTATCATTTTCTACTACTCTCACAACTCCTATAGAAGAATAACAAAAACAATGAATAATTCGCTTCGATTTCTTACTATTTTCTGAATTCTTAATTAAGCTGTTTTTTTCGAATCGCAACTTGTACAAAACTTTATTTTAAACCAATAATTTTAATAAAAAACGGAGATATTTTTACATTTATTCGTTATCTTGTACAACTTGCGGTTGATGGTGGGGCAGAATCTGGCATTGTCATTTGCTGTATTTATTATTATGTTGTTATTATTTGTGAAAACCTGTAATTGGCATTTTGTTACTATTGTAGTTTATGTATTCTGTAAATGTTTTGTTGTTGGTTTTCCTGTTAAAATAAAATAAATAAAATAATAGTAATGGAATAAGGGGTTTTCAAGGTTACATTTAAAAAAGAAAGAAAGAAAAGCCCCGGTAGATGGCACTGCCTGGTCTGATGTCAACATTAAATGCGTTGTAACTTGGGCTTTTCGTATTCCATACCTAGTATTAATTTGTACTGTATTATTTAAATTACACAAATAAACCAATAATAATAAATTATTCAGCTGACATTGAACTTTTTTCCTGGTGCTGTTCTTTTACGATGAATTCGCACTTCGGTGCAACGCCATCTATTATTAACTTAAAAAGCTTGTTTTTTACAACTGTCACTTTGAAAGCTATATATTTTGTGCCGTTCTGTGTTGTTTTAGATATCTCCGCAGGATCATGAAACATCTTTCGGCTTTATCCATGATCCCCAGTGTGTATGTGCTTCGTTACGTGACATTGGCGGAATTCTGAATACGCATTCGATACCACAAATAAAGCATTGAATTGAAACCCATCATTTTTACAATACAATAATCTTCATTTTGTACTGAAGTATCTTGTGGCCTTAAAAGTTATTCCATGGTTTAATTATCAGTCTTCCAAACACAGTTTAAAAGTACGTTTAACCGTATGACCGTCTAAATCAGTATTCGCCTGCGCGGTACAGGGATGCGGGGGAAGGCGACAACGGGGACCGAGAGAGGTGCTGGGTGTAACAGAAATGCGCCTGCCGCCCGCACCTCTCTCGGTCCCCGTTGTCGTCATACCCCCGCGTCCCTGTACCGCGCAGGCGAAGACTGATTTAGACGGTCATACTATAGGTTTAATTAGGTATTACACAATTGTATATGCCTATAAATAAATCAGTAATGGATGTTCATAAAAGGAAGCATATGATTCATATTTGCTTGGTATACATGTCAGATAACATTATCCTGTTGGAGAGGAAACGAATGCAAAATGATTTAGGTACCTATGTCACTTTATGTAAATGCAAATTAAAGAACGCATGCAGTATTATACTTCGGCGGCTTGCAATAAGAACGCTACTTGCTTAATCTGTAGGTTAAGTACAGTCGAAGACAGAGATAAGTATCTGGGCTTCAATAAGGTTGAGATTTTCTCAAAACCTACTGGACCGAATTTAATAATTCTTTTACAGTTATATAGTTTCAACTTTTACCTATCAAACAGTGAAAGAATTTTTGCAATAGATCAAGTAGTTTTTGAGAAAATTTCAACCTTAAAAACTCTCCTGTACGTACACCTTTCTGTGTTCCACCGTACCTACTTTGTGAAGGACATAGGCCTCCTAGAGAGTGCGAAAAGGAAAGCAACTAAAATCTCGTTCGCCTTAAGAACATATCTTCCAATATAGTATTTTTTTTTTAATAAATACTATTTTTCAATGGAAACACAGCCTTAGAACAGACATGGCGATAAAGGCGAAAATGCATTGCGATAATTGGACCGCTTTCGCACCTGTGTGGGCGCCAAAAAGTGTTAATGAGGTAACCAGGGAAACCACGACTACATTAGTTACCGCTAAAACAAGATGAGTCACCATCATCAATCACCTGCCAGCCGTTACTGGAAAAATCTTTTATGGGAGGCTGATACGGAAGTGACCTAATAATTGATAAGATGGTAATTTGTACTTCTCCGATATGACTGAGTGAACAGATGATATGAATGTTTGTTTACGTATTTGAGTTAGGTTTTTCTTCAGGCTGATTTATGCAACTATTCAAATTATTTTTAATTTTTTTATTATATTTACAGGCGAACTTAATGCCATGCATTCCCTAGCAGTCAACCTTCGGTTATACAGACAGACAAGATTATTATTATTATTTAATTATGTCCCGGCAGCTCATCGCTGATATGTCCACTTCACAGTGTTTGTAAAGTCTATCACTTAGTGGTATTATTCTTGTTAATGGTTTTAAAATAACTGTCCAATTTGTTTTTAAATGCGTTAACTGAGACGGCAGAGACAACGTCGTCTGGAAGTGAGTTCCAGGCCTGAACCACTCTGTTGCTCAGGAAGTGACGCGACATTGGTGCTGAAGGTGGTGCAGTCTAATGTCATGTGGTGTCCTCTCAACGGTTAGGATTAGGTGGTGCATTGTTGTGAAATTTTGATATACAATACTACCAATTCATTACGTGACATTGGCGGAATTGTGAATACGCATTCAATACCACAAATAAAGCATTGAATTGAATAATATTATGAATACTAATGTATAAGATGATACACGATACATATGATTATATGTCTACCTACTATAAATATGGTTTTCTCAAAAACTACTTGACCTATTAAAATTAATTCACTGTTTGATAGATAGAAGTTAAAACTATAACTGTAAAATAATTATTACATTGGGTCCAGTAAATTTTTAGAAAATCTCAACCTTATTGAGGCCCCCTGTATACTTATCTCTGTCTTCGACTGTACCTTGTTTTAAAATAACATGTTATAAAAAAATTAGAAAGCGTAATGTATTATTTGGGAAAGAGACGTTTTGAAACCATGTCACTTCTTCCAGTTAGAATATCTTTAGTAAGGAACTATTGACGAACAGGGAAACTAAGTTTTTAATGCCTGATGGAAATTAGCACAAGACTGACTGGGTGTAACTTAGTAGTGGGCCAAAATGAGCAGAAATTGATGACAATAACACGTTAATAGAAAAATAACAAAATAAATAACACCATACCTGTTTAAGTGAGACCTTGGCCGAGTATCTGATGTCGCTGCCCTCTCGCTTGAACTGTGGGTTCGGTTTGTCCCTGATGATGAACACGATGTCTGCGGGAATCTTGTTCCTCCCCTGGTCTCCTTCCTTCTGGAACGTGATCTTGGTACCGGCCTTCCAACCCGGCTTCACGTGAATCGTCAACACTTTGTCCTCCTTCTTCGATGTGCCGTCTGGCTGAATGACGCGGCGAGATATCTTCATCTTCTTCACGCAGCCGCGAGCGATATCCTCCAAAGAGACGTATAGATCATGTTCGATAGGTGGATCCTGAGACTTCTCTTTGCGGTTCGGGGAGCCGTGGAAATTGAAGCTGTGGCTGCGGAAAGCACCACCCAGACCTCCGGGCCTGGCCGTTCCCATGCCCATGTTAGCGAAAGGATCCATATCGACGTCCATGTCTCGGTCGAAGAACATTGTGGTGCCGCCGCCGCCGCCGTTGAGGTCGTAGAACGCCTGGAACGGGTTCGCTGAGCCGAAGAACTGCGCGAACGTCGCTCGCGGATCCCCGTGGAAAGTATACGAAAACGACCGACCACCTCCTGGCCCATTGTGACTTCCCATCCCACCTTTCAGGCCATCCTCTCCGTGCGTATCGTAAATCTCGCGCTTTTTCTTATCTGAAAGCACCTCGTAGGCCTCCGCCACTTCCTTGAACCTCTCCTCGGCGCCCGCGGCCTTGTTTTTATCAGGATGGTACTTCAAAGCCAACTTTCTGTAAGCCTTTTTGATCTCATCGTCTGTCGCACTTTTCGACAGACCCAATATTTTGTAATAGTCCTTACCCATTTTGATTATCCTAGAACAAAGAAACGAGTCCAGTTAGCCACCGCCGCACGACACCTTTTTTGGGTGTCTACGTAACGCGAATGATGATCCTCGATTTACAGATTTATCACGCACGAATTTAAATGAATAAAATTCTCGCTTGCGAAGATAATTAATTTACAATGCAATACTCACTTATTTCTAAACAGTCAAACACTAATTTCACAGTAGAAATATGCGAAATTATAAAGAAAATCCTCGCACACACTAAACACAACTCACGGATTTCAATTTTCACAAATGAATGAAACGCAGCGCGCTCGTCGCGCCAAAATATATACAATAAAACGTCTAGAAACTTCTGGGACCTTCACCCCGCGTCGGAAGGAGATAAAAAATTCAATACGTTTATGAGAAATACATTTGTCAGAAAGAGATACATATAATTCTGCCCCTTCAGATTGCTAGAAATTACGATGTTATGAATAAGTTCTCTTTTCACCCATTGATTTAACGAGTCCGCATGAACCAATCACAAATCAACGATATAGTATCAACCCAATGAGATTGCGTAGCGTAGAAATCACTGGAATTTACGTTACGTACAGTAGACAGAATATCAAACGTAAGTAGCACACAGGCACTCTACGCGACGGTTATACTGTCTAGATTGCAATGATTTTGTGTATATTAATGAGCTGTCGCCTGTACAAACGGGAAATCGTCATTTCTTTTCTTTCTATTTTGTATTCGTGTCGGTCTTCAACAAGATAAGTGAGTGATATCCGTTTATACAAATTACAAATAAATAATTTCATACTATGCCCCAAATGCCCTCAACTTAACTTCAATTATTTTTGATTATTCAATTTGTTTACTCAATGTAAGTAAGCTAATAATAATTATTACTTTAATTAGGTATGTATGTCCACAAAAATGTATAATGTAAGTATTCCAATTTCCATGAAAAATATCTCATATAAGTTATTTTATTAAAGCGAAGCGAAGTACCTATTTTCCGTCCTCACAACCACACGAGTACGGTCAAGAATCAAGATAGAGAGTTAAGCTATCAGTTTATCAGGAAAAACCTAAGAAAAACGGTTGCAAATAGTGTACAGTCGGCAGTACATCCATCCACCGACACAAAACTATTGCATAAGGGGCATAAGACCAAGGTAACCAGGCCATGATAAAATATTAAAAATGAATTGTAGTGTTGTGCGGAGCGGAATATCGCTTCTCGAATAATCGAGTCACATTAATCAACTATCGATAGTATAGTATTTCGGTCTTACTTTAATACGCTGCATTAGACTAGTTTCACGCCAATCTCGCAGAAACGCCAACATTTGTACTAAAGGTGGATTGACAATCACAAATCAATGCATCGCTGTTTGGGATTGGCTAAATCAATCGATAGTATCGATTCAAGTTTTTTTGCTGAACACACCAACACTAAAGGTGATTTTTTTATTGGTTGTTTTGTTTGTGTATTTTTGCGTAAACAAGCGTAAAAACTAAAAATTTCTTTGTATTCCTGTTGAATATAATAAAACACCACGTTTACTCAACAGTCTTTATTTATCTAACGAGTCTCAGAAAGAGGGCGTGCCGGCATCCCTTGTAATCGATGTCAAAGTACTTCTCGTAGAAATCTTGTACCAGCTCTTCGACCTGCGAACAAATGGCCACCGATTTACTCCAAGTGAAATGCGATTCTTGCACGGAAGTGGCCTCGGAGCCCTACATAGAGTGCTGCGAATGCGACGCGACAATTTGCACCACCTGTTTCGCTGCTGGGCAGGAGGTTAGAACTCACAAAAACAACCACAAATACGCCGTAAGAAAAAACGATTTCCCACTATTCGAGAACTGTAACTGGTCTGCTAAGGAGGAATGCAAGCTACTCTCAGCTTTATCCTCTTATGGATTTGGTAACTGGGAGGAAATATCAAAGAGTGTACACACAAGGTCGAAATTAGAATGCCAGGAGCATTATAAGAAATATTACATAGATAATGTTCAGTATAAAGAGTTGAAATTGCTGCCAGAGACCAAACAGTCGGTATTTCCAAAGCCTCTCATACCGTATTTGTATAGCACAGAGTTGAGCGGTAATCCACCGAGGAATAATCAAGGAGACCAGCAGTTAGCGGGTTATAACGCTTATAGGTCTGAGTTCGAACTCAGTTATGACCATAACGCTGAAAGTATTTTTAATTTTGAAAATAACTGTTCGGATGACGAAGATGATGATTGTATGGATTCATTAAAAGTAGCTCTTGTGAGCGCTTTAAATACCAGGCTCAAAGAACGTCAGAGGAGGTACAAGATCATCCAAAACCATGGCCTTATAATGCCAAACAAACTGATGTCGTGGCTGCAAAGGTTTGATACTACATTAATGAAGCCAAGGTATGACAAACTCCTCTCATTCATGCAGTTTATGTCAGGAATGCAATTTGATGCGTTTATTGAATCTTTGCATTTGGAATCCGAGTTGCAACAGAGGATTGCAAGGTTATCAGATTACCGTAAGAACGGTATTAAGACTCTTTATTCTGCAAGATTGTACAAACAGTTGAAGAAAGAGAACGACATAGTTGTGAAAGAGCAGAAATATGCGACCTCCATGATGATGAAAAAGTTTGATTATTCACCGATGAAAAGCAGGATATATTTCACCAAAGACAACCAGCCGAAGAAGTTTAAACGGACAGCAATGCCGCTGGATATTGTTGATCTACCAGGGTTCCATTTGCTCTCGGAATCAGAGCGAGCTTTATGTGCCAATTTGAGACTGATACCGGAGAATTATTTGGAGATTAAGTCACAGCTAATAATGGAGAATAACAAAATGGGTTTTCTCCGATTGCTTGACGCAAGAAGGATAGTCAAGATAGACGTCAACAAGACTAGGAAGATCTATGATCATTTGATATGTGAAGGATTTATTTGTAAGCCGTTGTAAATAAACTTCATCATCATCACATGTCTATTTATATGTCCCCACTGCTTGGGCACAGACCTTCCCTTACATCGAGGGAGCTCGGGCCATGATCCACCAAGCGGGCCCATCGTGGATTGGCGAATTGCACATGCCTTAAATTTTTTCTTATACGGCATTCCTTTTTCCTTCACCTTTGGAGAGCACTCGGTAAATGTACATAAGTTTTTCTATCGGAAAAAACCGGCGATAACTCATTAGTACATGGCTGCCCTGGCTGGCAATCGAACCGGGGACCTCCATATTGCAAGTCCAATGACCCAACCACTGAGCAACCGAGCTCAAATGACATGGACGATGTTGTCTCTGCCGTCTCGGTTAACGCATTCAAAAACAAATTCGACAATTATTTAAAAACCAATAATAAGACTAATACCACTAAGTGATAGACTTTACAAACACTGTGAAATGGACATATCAGCGTTGAGCTGCCGGGACATAATTAAATAATAATAAATACCGAGGGGTTCTCTTGAAAATGGTGGGTAACGGCGGTTGCAAAATTATTTATAATTTTTGTTTTATTGTCTACAGTGGTTATTTTGAGATTAATATCACGTTAAATTAATCAGAAAATGTTCGCGAGTGACAGTATAGTGAATTTGTTGGATAATTTGAGTAAGATCTGGTGTTTCAAGCTTTTATCAAGAGTTCCCGCTACAAGCTCGGGAGTGAACGTGACTGTCGAGCTGCTTCGTCCAGAGTGATGACGCTACGGCGTCTCCTCTGGATGAAGACGCGGCTGCCCAGGGTGAAGACGCTACCGCGAATCCCCTGGAGGAAGATAGAAGACTATTATATATTGAATTTTCTGTAACATGACATTGGCAAATGACGAACTGTCGAGTCCATTAATAAAATAAATAAAAATAAATACCGAGATTAAATAAACTTAGTTTTAGGATAATTTTGTTTGATTCATACTCACTTTGAAGCCAAATTTCTGATACATAAATATGGCCGGGTTGGTCGGTGAGACGTGCAAGGTCACATCTCTTCCTGTGCAAGTCTAGAACAAAAACACCTCGGTATATTATATTGCAAAATAACAGTGGTTTTGATGATGGGAATGCTATCAGAAACCCTTGAATATTCAACCTACCCACGGTAATAGTTGCAAAATCAACTTTTACAGCCACAATTTATGTATTTTTGTTTAAATCTGCCAACGCTCATTTAGTACGGTGGAACACAGAGAAAGGTGTACGGGAGAGTTTTTAAGGTTGAGATTTTCTCAAAAACTACTTGACCTATTGCAAAAATTCTTTCACAGTTTGATAGATAAAAGTGAAAACTATGTAACTGTAAAAGAATTATTAAATTCGGTCCAGTAGTTTTTGTGAAAATCTCAACCTTATTGAGGTTCCCTGTATACTTATCTCTGTTTTCGACTGTACGGTGGAACACAGAGAAAGGTGTACAGGAGAGTTTTTAAGGTTGAGATTTTCTCAAAAACTACTTGACCTATTGCAAAAAATCATTCACTGTTTGATAGATAAAAGTGAAAACTATGTAACTGTAAAATAATTATTAAATTCGGTCCAGTAGTTTTTGAGAAAATCTCAACCTTATTAAGGCCCCCTGTATACTTATCTCTGTCTTCGACTGTACCTTCCCACTTCTTTGTAAACAAAAACTAATAACATTTTCAGTTTTTCTGTGATTATTGCATAGTTATTTTCAAATTATTGAACAGGTTCAATCAATCAGTTCTATCAGTGTTATAACAGGTAATTAGACGATCATTTATTTGTTTACAAAATAAAACACTTGATTTGGGCTTCGGTATACTACCTACTCGCTACTGAGCTCGGTGGCTCAGTGGTTGGGTCAATGGACTTGCAATATGGAGGTCCCAGGTTCGATTCCCAGCTAGGGCAGCCATGTACCAATGAGTTATCCTCGGTTTTTTCGACGGAAAAACTTACGTACATTTACCGAGTGCTCTCAAAACGGTGAAGGAAAACATCGTGATGAAACCTGCATGTCGTAGAAGAAAAAAATCTAAGGCATGTGAAATCCGCCAACCCGCACTGGGCCCGCGTGGTGGATTATGGCCCGAGCTCCCTCGATGTAAGGGAAGGTCTGTGCCCGAGCAGTGGGGCAATATAAATAGACTGATGATGATGATGATACTACCTACTGCTCCCTTGAAAGCCTCCAACGCCCATAGTGTCTACATTACCTGAAGTACCCTGTGTTCTGGCGAGCAGTCAGTGAGACGCAGCTTAGCTCACAGTGGATAGTGTACCAGTCTCTCACCTGTGAGTCCTATCTCTCACCTGTGAGTCCTATCTCTCACATGTGAGTCCTATCTCTCGCCTGTGAGTCCTGTCTCTTACCTGTGAGTCCTATCTTTCGCCTGTGAGTCCTGTCTCTTACCTGTGAGTCCTATCTTTCGCCTGTGAGTCCTGTCTCTTACCTGGGAGTCCTATCTCTCGCCTGTGAGTCCTGTCTCTCACCTGTGAGTCCTGACTCTCACCTGTGAGTCCTGGCAGTCAGTGAGAGCTTAGTGTCCACGTTACCTGCAGCAGATGGTACAGCATGAAGGAGCCGATATTCGCGTTGCGCCACTCGGGCCGCGTGAGCACGAACGAGATGTAGGCCTCGTGCGGCCGCACGTCGGGCACCAGGAACGCGCAGCCGACGACCAGCTTACGGTACGAGACCACGCAGCTGTACTCGGGGTACTCAAGCGCCTCGCTCACTGCGAGAAATGTATAAAGAAACATGTTAAATAAGGTGATATTTCATATTCTAGTTTGCATGTTTGGTTAATTTTATGGCAGGCAAAAATTACAAGTTAATAATTATATTTATTTAAACAACGTCTAATATAAACAACAGTTTATATTAGACGCTTTCAGTCTGTTAAACCAAATTACCTACTTTAAGATAGTTTATACTTAGGCTTAGTCACTGAGTTGTAAACATATTGTAGTATTACTTATTAGTTCAAATAAAGATATTTTTTTAATAATAAATAATAAAATTTAATTTAAAAATTGTCAGTAACTAGCTACCTAAATAATATTATTTAAGAGCCTTCCATGAGCCAACTAGCGCCGCCAATCTTAAAAAAATAATATCTTCCAATATACTTTACAAAATGTTTATTACGATAAATACTATTTTTTAAATGCTTATTTATAACGTGATTCAATTTCGGTAAGTTGTAGTTCGCATAATTGCGAAAAACGACCGTTTTTGGCACATTTGTGAACTACAACTTAGCTTGTCGCAATTACGCCATTTATTGTATATTGAAAAATAGTAAAAATTTGTGTTTTGGCATCAGTATCGATCCTGAAACACGTTACAATTTAGGAAGACATACAGCTTCTATAATACATATGAGTATGGAAACTTAAGAATAGTACAGTAGCCAATCCTCACCGCTAGTTCAACAGAAACGTGCATATTAATTTACTTATATAAATTACTTTAAATATTATGATTAGAATGAGATTAGATTATTTTGAACTTTGAAAATACAGGGTTACTATATAACTATATCGATAACAGTTACAGTCTTTTGCCATTCATCAATTATTAGAATAAACACATAAACTACCTAATTATTTTAGTTACTTCAAATTTACAATTATTCTTATTCTTTTCAAATAATATCCAATGTACAGACACAACTTTTTTACAGTCTTATTATATGTATATATTACTCACGATCAATGCCCGTCCAGAAGAACTGTGCGCAGAGAGTGTTGACCGCGGCTATGTGGTCCGGCCGCACGTACGAGTAGTCCAGCGTGGCGTGCGGGGGCGGCCGGTAGCCGGGCACCTGTCTGCACGACATTAACAAGTTAGGTCACCACAATCACAAACTTTAGTAGAAAGAAAGATGTCGGTGAGTTCTGGCGTGTAGACGATCAGTCACATGCAAGTTAGTTCACATTGGACAAAATAAATGTGTTAAAGAGGAGATCTCGTAACATATTTATTTTGTTAAATTTTACCAAATTGTTTTCTAAATTTGTTAAATTTTATTATTATTGTTATGATCGATATATCATTGTATTTCTAAGCATGCCGTTGTTGCCTATAATTGGGGTGACACTTAGCATAATTATTTTGTGGACTATTATGGTCCGAGCACATTATGCCGGGCCGCAGCGTGTCGGTCGGGGCGGGCCGCAGCGCAGCGCAAAATGCACTTAATTACTTAGCACATTCGTGACGGGCCGGGTCGCAGCGCAATGACGGATTTTGAGTACTGCCAGATGTCGTAAAATGAACACGGGCGCGCGTGCACTCCAATCCCCTTGCTATAGCACACTGTGTCGGGGCGCAGCGGGGCGGGCCGCATGGCACGGACGCGACGCAAATCCGCCTCGCAATAATGCGAGCCGCTGCGGCCCGACACAGTGTGCGATAGTTCATACAAATTGTATTAAAGCGATTCGAGTGGATTTTTGCGCTCCGCCCCGACACGCTGCGGCCCGGCATAATGTGCGCGAAGCTTTACACTCACCTGTGAGTCCTGTCTCTCACCTGTGAGTCCTACGAAGCAGTAAATCCCAAGCCCAGCCTCTCACTTGTGAGACCCGCCTCTCACCTGTGAATCCCGCTATCACCTGCGAGTCCCGCCTCTCACCTGCTAGTCCCGCCTCTGAACTGTGAGTCCCATCTCTCACCTGTGAGTCCCGCCTATCTAATGCGAGTCCCGCCTCTCACCTGTGAGTCCTGTCGAGCAGCTCATCGGTCAGTCGCAGCCAGAGCGGCGCCGCGGCCGCGTCGCGTCGTATGTACGGGCGGAGCGTGGCGCCCGAGTGCGTTCCCTACACTGTCTCTCACCTGCGAGTCCCGCCTCTCACCTGTGAGTCCTGGCGAGCAGCTCGTCGGTCAGTCGCAGCCAGAGCGGCGCCGCGGCCGCGTCGCGTCGTATGTACGGCCGGAGCGTGGCGCCCGAGTGCGTTCCCTACACTGTCTCTCACCTGCGAGTCCCGCCTCTCACCTGTGAGTCCTGGCGAGCAGCTCGTCGGTGAGTCGCAGCCAGAGCGGCGCCGCGGCCGCGTCGCGTCGTATGTACGGGCGGAGCGTGGCGCCCGAGTGCGTTCCCTACACTGTCTCTCACCTGCGAGTCCCGCCTCTCACCTGTGAGTCCTGGCGAGCAGCTCGTCGGTCAGTCGCAGCCAGAGCGGCGCCGCGGCCGCGTCGCGTCGTATGTACGGGCGGAGCGTGGCGCCCGAGTGCGTTCCCTACACTGTCTCTCACCTGCGAGTCCCGCCTCTCACCTGTGAGTCCTGGCGAGCAGCTCGTCGGTCAGTCGCAGCCAGAGCGGCGCCGCGGCCGCGTCGCGTCGTATGTACGGCCGGAGCGTGGCGCCCGAGTGCGTGGAGCGGAACGCGGCGGGCTCGCAGTGGGAGAGCAGCAATGTACCGTAGTTGGTGCTCGCTATGGTGCCGCTTAAGTTGTCTATTAGGTACTGGGGGGCAACATTTGATGAATTAATTCATACCGCTGGAAGAGGCTCAGGACAGGGATGGATGGAAGAGGAGGGGGGAGACCTTTGCCCAGCAGTGGGACAATTTATAGGTATACAAAATTTTTTTTTGTAAATTATTATACAGGGTGTAACGTAAAGGGTATATGAAGCCAAAGGGAGGGTGTTCAGTATTGGTAATTGAACAACTTTTGTTCTAAGACTTTTCTTTTCTGAAAAAAATATATAGCAATCTTGGGGTGTCTATTTAGAGACTGATGAATACCGATACACGATTGGACAAACTTCACTCGATTGAAAAAAATCGCAAACATTCCATGTTTAAAAAAATAAAAATTATGTCTAAACCGAAATAGTCATTCATAAAAAATATATATCAAAATGTAGGGTACTATAAAGACGAGAGCTTGTTTTAAAAAAATCTGATTTTTATTAGCGTATTTTAATTTACCTGCCAAAAATCATCCAAAATTAATAAAAATACAAATATGGAGTCACTGTGCCGTGCTCTTCACTCCGCCGCTGCGGGACATCTTCTGTCTCGCGCACGAGTTTGTCAGCTGGCAGCGCCTTAACTAGGTATATGTTTATTTTATTTATTTTATTAATGGACTCGACAGTTCGTCATTTGCCAATGTCGTGTTACAGAAAATTCAATATATTCAATAGTCTTCTATCTTCCTCCAGGGGAGTCGCAGTAGCGTCTTCACCCTGGGTAGCCGCGTCTTCATGTCTTCATCCAGAGGAGTCGCCGTAGCGTCGTCACTCTGGACGAAGCAGCTCGACAGTCACGCTCACTCCCGAGCTTGTAGCGGGAACTCTTGATAAAAGCTTGAAACTTCATTCAACTTGATCTTGCATAAATAATCCAATAACTTCACCATACTGTCATTCGCGAACATTTTCTGATTAATTTAACGTGATATTAAACACAAAATAGTCCCTGTAGACATTAAAAGGAAAATTATCAAATAATTTCGCAACCGTCGTTTCGCGCCATTTTCAAGAGAACCAACTAGGTATATGAATAATAGCTTTTATAAATAAATGGTCATTATACAAGAGTTACCGATCTCTGGAAGCGGTCCAGTATTCTCTCCGCGTTCATCGCCACTCGGGGGTCATCCGTGACGTAGCCGCCGAGTAACTTCACAGACCTGCAACATACACTCGAAAGTTAGCGAACCTTCCTAGAGCCAACTAGCGCCGCCAATCTTAAAAAAATCATATCTTCCAATATAATCAATTTTATTAAAAAAGCTACGTTCACATTGTTTATTGCTATAAATATTATTTTTTAAATGTAGGTAAAGTTGTAGTTCACAAATGTGCCAGAATAGGCCGTTTTTCGCAATTATGTGAGCTACAACTTACCTACATTGCATCACGTTACAAATAAGCATTTAAAAAATAATATTTATAGCAATAAACAATGTGAACGTAGCTTTTTTAATAAAATTGATTATATTGGAAGATATGATTTTTTTAAGATTGGCGGCGCTAGTTGGCTCTTAATCGATTTAACTTAAACGTGACCAACTCGTGTAAAAGCTATGATCTCCTATAAACAACTAGATACACAAAGGTCTTCCAAACACAATTTTAAAAAACGTCCAAATAAGGGTCCATTGTTAACGTCCAAATAATGCAAAGTTTCAGTTTCAGTTTATTTTATCCTTAACAATAAATACATTGTGTTGGACATCAGATTATTAAATACAATTAACATAAAATTAAAGTCAAGTCTTATAGTTAGAATTAAATTATACAATACAAAATCATGGAAATAACTTAGTCACGTGATCGTAATGATAATAATATATATTAGAAAAAACAATTATCTAACTAATTATTAAGAAATTCACCGTCCGAATAAAAACACATTTCCAACAAGAAGGTCTTCAGTGTATTTTTAAATACTTTACAGTCAGTAACCGCTTTGAGATGTAAAATAAAGCAAAAGAGGGTCCATTCATCCGTTTGGACCTTCTTTGCGCTCGGACATTTTTAGAAGGCAGACTGTGTATCTAGTTGTTTATAGGAGATCAATGTTTTTAAGGTTCCTTACCTCAAGAGGAAAAAAGGAACCCTTATAGGATCACTTTGTTGTCCGTCTGTCTGTCAAGACCTATATCTCAGAAACGCGTGGACGGATCAAGTTGAAATTATTACCAAATACTCAGGTCTGCAACCTCGTGCAGCCGTGAAAAAATCAACCTTCTACGTCAACGTAATCAAAAGATATCGCTGTTTATGTCGCATTTTCTCGCATATTTGTATGAAAATGCAAGAAAACCAAAACCTATAGGGTACTTCCCGTTGACCTAGAATCATGAAAATTGTCAAGAAGTTAGGTCTTATAGCACAAGTAAAGGAAAAATCCGAAAACGATCGAAACTGTCGGTCTAATTGCCGACTTCAACAATATCATCATCATCATCATCAGTCGTTATATTGCCCCACTGCTCGGGCACAGACCTTCCCTTACATCGAGGGAGCTGGGGCCATAATCCACCACGCGGGCCCAGTGCGGGTTGGCGGATTTCACATGCCTTAGATTTTTTTTCTTCTACGACATGCAGGTTTCATCACGATGTTTTCCTTCACCGTTTTGAGAGCACTCGGTAAATGTACGTAAGTTTTTCCGTCGCAAAAACCGAGGATAACTCATTGGTACATGGCTGCCCTGGCTGGCAACAATATCATCATCAGTCTATTTATATTGCCCCACTGCTCGGGCAGACCTTCCCTTACATCGAGGGAGCTGGGGCCATGATCCACCACGCGGGCCCAGTGCGGATTGACGGATTTCACTTTTTTTTTCTTCTTCTACGGTATGCAGGTTTCATCACGATGTTTTCCTTCACCGTTAACAATATAAGTGAACAATATAAGTGAGTGATATTCGTTCATATACAATAATTTGTAGTTTTTAGATCTTGTCAATTCTGAAGACAGTCTTACTTGTCCAAATCAAAAAACGGCAAATGTTTGTGTCTCTTGAGCCGTCTCAGCGCTAGTTTCGCCTTGAGCCGGCTCAGGTACGCCTTCTTGTTGGGGTCCTTGACCTTCGACACCAGACCCTCCACCTGTGGGACAAGGTACGATAAAAATATTACATTGTGGATTCACGACATTACAATGGATACGGGCTAGCCTATTATATTTGTCGGAACAGAACCATGAACGGCGTTCTTATGCGACCCAGACATCGTGGTTTACGAAAAGCGAGTATCTAAGGTAGGCGGGCTAGTTAAGTTAAACAACGGCGCTAAAATTAACTTCACTATAATTATTCCAAATCACAAATCAACTTGATTCTAAGAGGCAGACGATCCGTCGGAGAAATGCTTGTGCACCGAACGCGTGCCGAGCGTAGAAATGAATACGCTCCGCACTCGCCGGCCCCGACGTTCCGTAAACACGTTGTCGCATGTTCGCGCCGAATGCCCGCGCGGCGACCACGTGTTGTGCCTCGTGGTGTAGGTAGTACTCAAATCAGCTCCTTTTATTATCTTCGCCGACATATTTATTTCTTTTATTTGGACTTAAGTATCAATTACACAAAGAAAGGCTGAATAGTGTGCAGATGGAATTGTAGTGTCCGCGATAGGTTTCCCTGTGCTGCGGCTACCAGTGACTCCCGGTTACACCAGTGCGTATGTACAAACCAGTGTTTTTGGACCTATACTTGCTTAAGTTAGTATTAGTTAGGGAATACCTATTGCAAAAATTATTTCACTGTTTGATAGATAAAAGTTAAAACTATGTAACTGTAAAAGAATTATTAAATTCAGTCCAGTAGTTTTTGAGATAATCTCAACGTTACTGAGGGCCCTGTATACTTATCTCTGTTCTCGACTGTACCTGTTTCAGTAGCTGAATCTCTTCATACTGTGTCATCTCCACCAAGTCTTCTCTGGCTTCCGTCACCGGCTCCAACCACGGCAGCTCCACAGAGTTCAGTTCGGACGAGAACAGGGACTCACGCTTCACGACAGGCTTCTCTTCTGGCAACGGTTTCTTCTGGAACTCAAAAGACATTGCCACATTTCAATGGAGCTTTGCCCCACCTACAAAACTACGTGACTATTTAAGCTGTACCTATCATTTTGTTGGGGACTTATTACAGGTTTCATATTGCATAATCATAATCAGTATCATTTTCTACTACTCTCGCAACTCCTATAGAAGAATAACAAAAACAATGAATAATTCGCTCCGATTTCTTACTATTTTCTGAATTCTTAAATAAGCTGGTTTTTTCGACTCGCTTGATGTACAAAACTTTATTTTAAACCAATAATTTTAATAAAAAACGGAGATATTTTTACATTTATTCGTTATCTTGTACAACTTGCGGTTGATGGTGGGGCAGAATCTGGCATTGTCATTTTTGCATGCCAAACCTATAGGCGAAACATGTATAGTGCCTAATTTTACCACATCATCATTTCATGTACCGTGTTTCTAGCAAATAAACTTCATTATTATTATTACTTATTTTATTAATGGACTCGATAGTTCGTCATTTGCCAATGTCATGTTACAGAAAATTCAATGTATAATAGTCTTCTATCTTACTCCAGGGGAGTCGCCGTAGCGTCATCACCCTGGGTAGCCGCGTCTTCATGTCTTCATCCACAGGAGACGCCGTAGCGTCAATCACTGCGGACGAAGCAGCTCGACAGTCACGTTCACTCCCGAGCTCGTAGTGGGAATCTTGACCATGGCGCCAAACTTCAGATCCTGCTTGAATTCTTCAATAACTTCACCATACTGTCATTCGCGAACATTTTCTGATTAATTTAACGTGATATTAAACACAAAACACCCACTGTAGACATTATACTGAAAATTATTAAATAATTTCGCAACCGTCGTTTCCCGCCATTTTCAAAAAGCCCCAGTGTCGAGTACTTAGGTGATGACCAACGAATTGAGAAAATGCACGGTTAAACGAAATAAACCACAAAAAAAAAGGTTAAGTCTTCCAATAAAAAAACAGATAGATGGCAGCACAGGCTTTATGCGGAAATTGCTTTATGAGGAAAATAAAAGGCAGAATAGAAAATTAATAAATAGTTCTGCGAATGCCGAGGTTGCGATTGACATTAATCCGAGTACTTACCTATATCTAATATGACTGTATGAAGTTTTGACTTAATTTGTGTTGTAATAATATTGGCTTCAATAATGTATTAACACTTTATTGTATACACACTGGATATTTACATTGTAACATAGATAAGAAAAAGACATATACAAAGGGCGTAACTTATCTCTATCAGAGATTTCTTCCAGCAAACCCCATGAAGCGACAATTTGAGATGAAAGGCAGACATAGTGTGTACCGTTATAATAACAAATAAATACTTAAACATACTTACCAATATAAAACTATACCTACAATATAACATAATACTATATATTATATACATACTCATCTCTACATACATAAATACCTACATGCAATAAATAAAATATACATAAGTACTCCTATAAATTCTAATTAAATATAATAACTATGCAAGAGAAAGGTAGTGTTCCTTGACAGCTTTTTTAAAAGAGTTAACCGTTTGACTTTCACGAATGTTATGTGGGAGCGAGAGAATAATGGTGATGAGCTTGACATTATAATTATCGACATTAATATCAAATTTATAATAATAATTTTGTTAAGTAAGTTTTATTTTGCTACACCCAAGATTGGGTAAAATTGTATCGGCACTTTATTGAATATATGTATAAAATCTCTGTATAATAACCTGCAATTGAAGGCAAATAAATGAAATGAATGTAACTATATAGAGATTGAGAAAACAAATAAAATGATACAATTTAATGTTGTTACTTTCAATAAATCTCGCCAGGATATTAACAATAAGGGAGGATGGGAAAGAAAGAAGGAATTTAATGTTTACATAGATAGAGAGAGACACAAGAGGACAGTCAAAAATAAAATATATAACAATTACCGAGGGGTTCTCTTGAAAATGGCGGGAAACGACGGTTGCGAAATTATTTGATAATTTTCCTTTTAATGTCTACAGGGACTATTTTGTGTTTAATATCACGTTAAATTAATCAGAAAATGTTCGCGAATGACAGTATGGTGAAGTTATTGGATTATTTATGCAAGATCTGAAGTTTCAAGCTTTTATCACGAGTTCCCGCTACAGGCTCGGGAGTGAACGTGACTGTCGAGCTGCTTCGTCCAGAGTGATGACGCTACGGCGTCTCCTGTGGATGAAGACATGAAGACGCGGCTACCCAGGGTGAAGACGCTACTGCGACTCCCCTGGAGGAAGATAGAAGACTATTGAATAACAATTACCGATTGTCGAGTCCTCTATTAAAAAAAACCTGTTACCTTTGTCTCTGTGATTATTTTGAAGTCTGGTTTGTGTTCGTCGTCCGAGTGTTGTTCCTGCGGGTGCAGGGAGCCGCTGCGCGAGTCAGAGTCGTAGTACAGAGCTGACTGCTGCAGCGAGTGGAGGCTCGACGAGTCGCTCTGGGGGAGATTTTATAGTTTACGGACTCGACACTTTGTACGGCGGAACACAGAGAAAGGTGTACAGGAGAGTTTTTAAGGTTATGATTTTCTCAAAAACTACTTAATAGAATAGAAAACATTTATTTGACACACACACAGAGCACAGTACATAAGAGATACATAGAATAATAATTACAAAGAAAAGAGATACATAGTGCAGTGGTGTGGTGTCAAAATACATATGGAAAGAGATGTAGCAACTACCTATTACCTGTATTTCTGAATAGCCTTCCGCCTGAATCACTAGACAAATTAAATAACAAAAACTCCAAGAATGTCCAAAATCATCTTAAAAAAATACTATTGGATAAATATGCTGCATAATGTAAGTCGAATCATAGCTTCAATTTGCCTGCTTATCTTTTTCATACAAACAAATGTGCTACAAAGCCCACAAATTTAATATATGTAAACCTACCATGATTACATATTAAGTAAGTGTTAAATTTAAATTTAATTAAGTCAATATTAAGTTGAAAATGGCGCCACTGGCGACCTCTTCCGGCTCATATAATCTCTCACAAATGAGATTAGAGCCCGGAAAGTGCTATAATTTTTGTAACCCTTTTTCTATGAAATAAACAGTTTAAATTAAAAAAAAATTTTTTTTTTAGGTCCCCAGCTCAGCATGTGATGCAGTAATTCGACATTACTGCAGCGCTGGTTTTCAGTGGAGCCGCTGATTTGACCTTTTGCAAAAATTCTTTCACTGTTTGATAGATAAAAGTGAAACCTATGTAACTGTAAAAGAATTATTAAATTCGGCCCAGTAGTTTTTGAGAAAATATCAACCTTATTGAGGCCCCCTGTATACTTATCTCTGTCGTCGACAATATTTAATTAAATAGGTAGCCTTAATAACAAAATCCCAACAAGTATTAAATAACCCAAATCTACTAATGGTTTTGTTGTTAAATTTAAATTATGGTTGGTCTTTTACTCTGTAGTAATTAAGAGCCAACTAGCGCCGCCAATCTTAAAAAAATAATATCTTCCAATATAATCAATTTTATTAAAAAATATAAAGATAACTACTATTTTTTAAAATACATGGCATAATTGCGACAAGCTAAGTTGTAGTTCACAAATGTGCCAAAAACGGCCGTTTTTCGCAATTATGCGAACTACAACTTACCGACATTGAATCACGTTATAAATAAGCATTTAAAAAATAGTATTTATCGTAATAAACATTTCGTAAATAGCTTTTTTAATAAAATTGATTATATTGGAAGATATTATTCTTTTAAGATAGGCGGCGCTAGTTGGCTCTATGAAGGCCCTTAAGAAGAGCTCGGTGGCTCAATGGTTGGTTCAATGGACTTGCGATACGGAGGTCCCAGTTTGATTCCCAGCCAGGGCAGCCGTGTACCAATGAGTTATCCTCGGTTTTTTCGGCGGAAAAACTTACGTACATGTACCGAGTGCTCTAAAAACGGTGAAGGAAAACATCGTGATGAAACCTGCATGCCGTAGAGGAAGACAAAAAATGAGGCATGTGAAATCGGCCAGTCCGCAGCGGGCCCACGTGGTGGATCATGGCCCCAGCTCCCTCGATGTAAGGGAAGGTCTGTGCCCGAGCAGTGGGGCAATACTGTTTTAAACCACAGACCACTTACCCCATAGACCTGTAATAGGAGGGCGCCAGTGTCGCCCGCACATGAGCGCAACACATGTTACCTAGAGATGTTATCGACATGGACGCATCTCTTTAATACGGCACCCCTGTTCCCCGCTTCGTCTGTATGCGCTCATCTTTGACAGAATTTTTCGCTTGCAAATGACATTGCCACATTTCAATGGAGCTTTGACCCACCTTCAAAACTACGTGACCATTTAAACTGTACCTATCATTTTGTTGGGGACTTATTACAGGTTTCATATTGTATAATCATAATCAGTATCATTTTCTACTACTCTCGCAACTCCTATAGAAGAATAACAAAAACAATGAATAAATCGCTTCCATTTCTTACTATTTTCTGAATTCTTAATTAAGCTGTTTTTTTCGAATCGCAACTTGCACAAAACTTTATTTTAAACCAATAACTTTAATAAAAAACGGAGTTATTTTTACATTTATTCGTTATCTTGTACATCTTGCGGTTGATGGTGGGTCAGAATCTGGCATTGTCATTTGTACCGATTTCATGTCTATTGGGTAAGTGGTCTGTGGTTGTCACTCACCGGCGGCATGTACCCTGCGGGTGTGAACTCGAAGCCGCGGAAGGCCAGCTCCGCGTCCGCGCCCGCCGCCGCGAGTGCGCTCGCGCAATCAAACGCGCCCTCATCCACCTCCGTTACCTCTTGTCTGGGAACACAACATTATTTAAATCGTTTATTTCAGGCACTAAGGCTCGTATTAAGGGCCTTCATTCAATTATTTAAATCTAAATTGTACAATTGGTTATTAGATCGCTGTTACTATACCGTTACCGAATATTTAAATTCCTCTCACTGACATTTTTACTACATGACATTTACATTAATTATTTTTATTTCTTCTGACATTTTTATTGCTTATGTAAGTGAAAACTTTGCACGCTTGTATACAAGTAGAATACTGTACTGGACAATGCAATTTACCATCCGGAGATTTCATGTATTCTGGCAAATAAATGATTTGATTTGACTTCCATGAACCAACTAGCGCCGCCAATCTTGAAAAAATATTATCTTCCAATTTAATCAATTTAATTAAAAAAGCTATTTACAAAATGTTTATTAGGATGAATATCGCGAAAATGGTCGACGTCGACCATTTTTGCTCGCGAGAAAAAACCGAAAAATATTTTATTTATATAGCTAGATTTAACTAAGTATTACAATTTTAACATCGTGTTTTCTCAACATCGAAGATCCCTAGCCGCGATGACGTCATGCCACAGATAATCATGGCGGACGGTGTTTTTGTTCGAGGTTGGAAAATTGCATTTGAAATTAAAGTTTTTGGTGTTTTACAGGTCTCCAAAAATTCTGTATTTTTTGTACGGTGTAATAGAACGATTATTAACTATTTAAGACCAAAGAATGTTTGGGTTAAGAGGCTGACATGAGCCAACTAGCGCCGCCAATCTTAAAAAAATAATATCTTACAATATAATCAATTTTATTAAAAAAAAAGCTATGTACACATTGTTTATTACGATAAATACTATTTTTTAAATACTTATTTATAACGGGATTCAATTTCGGTAAGTTGTAGTTCGCATATTTGCGAAAAACGGCCGTTTTTGGCACATTTGTGAACTACAACTTAGCTTGTCGCAATTATGCCATGTACTGTATATTGAAAAATAGTATTTATCCTAATAACGATTGTGTACGGTGGAACACAGAGAAAGGTGTACAGGAGAGTTTTTAAGGTTGAGATTATCTCAATAACTACTTGACCTATTGCAAGAATTTTTTCACTGTGTGATAGATAAAAGTTAAAACTATGTAACTGTAAAAGAATTATTAAATTCGGTCCAGTAGTTTTTGAGAAAATCTCAACCTTATTGAGGCATTGTATACTTATCTCTGTCGTCGACTGTACATAGCTTTTTTTTAATAAAAATGATTAATTTGGAAGATATTATTTTTTCAAGATTGGCGGCGCTAGTTGGCTCATGGAAGGCTCTTACAGAGCGCGAGGCGTAAGCTCAGGTTTGCATTTGTGTGAGTGCACACAGATAGTGTAGAGTGATATTCGGCGCACGCACCGCACTTCACCTCTTGTACCGCTAGCAGCTTGGCGATCACTCATACATAGGGTTGCCAGGCCCTAAAATACAAAGGCCGGACTCGACGCTATATAAGGCCGGACATTTTGCCCTAAAAGCCGGACATGTTTTTTTAATAGCCCAACATACTGTTTTTACAGCTGGGCTGATGAAAAAAAGTAATTATACTGATGTACACATACTTTTTTAGGATAGCTTCAGCTTTTGTGCGGGAACAGGTTACATTTTTTGCGATTTTCGAATCTGGATATATACAATTGCAAAGTGGAGCTGTGCAATCTAGTGTCTTAAATGATTCGTGATGTGCGGCGCTCGCCCGGCCCGTCGTCGTATGCACGTAACGTATCGCTACTCTGACAAAAAGCCTAACAAAAGCCGGAGAAGCCTAACACGTAAATATTTGGCCGGACACGACCGCAAAAGCTAAAGCCGGACATCTGGCAACCCTACTCACACATATGTAAACCTGAGCTTACGCCTCGCGCACTGTACTAGCCTTATCTGTGCGTCATACGTATCGCCTGTTACCTGCTGTCTGAGTCGAACTGTTCGCAGTGTGAAGTGCTGGAGTCGTCTGAGTCGAGGCGACGCTTCTTATGCGCCGGCTCCAAGCCACATAGGGACAGGTTGTCGGCGTCATCGTTCACCAGCTCCTTGTAGCCTGGGCGTAACGATATATACACTATATATACTAGCTGTACCCCGCAACTTCGTTTCATAATTCATTTATTGCATATCACACACATATTAGGTACAGTCGAAGACAGAGATAAGTATACAGGGGGCCCCAATAAGCTTGAGATTTTCTCAAAAACTAATGGACCGAATTTAATAATTCTTTTACAGTCACATAGTTTTCGCTTTTATCTATCAAGCAATGAAAGAATTTTTGCAATAGTTCAAGTAGTTTTTGATAAAATCTCAACCTTAAAAACTCTCCTATACACCTTTCTCTGTGTTCCACCGTACATAACACAGTTACAGTTCCCAATACATGTGGCCCCCGTCGGGCAGCAATATGGGAAGGCAGCTCGACATTGGACTATTTCAAATCATCGTCTAAGTATTTCTGTAATGAATAGTAACACTTGTTTATTAACATTTGCTTTAAAGCTTTTATGAACAGTTTATTATTACTTTCGTTTTTTTAATTTTCGGATAATTTTAATTTATTATAGATTTTTATTGATAAGGCGTATGGGCTCTTGCTATGTAATTTACGTTTGCGTAGAGGAGGATGGAGGAGATCAGGCAGATCTTCCTCTCTGGATCCTTATTTCCACATCACATACCGCCATGGTTTATAGCCTATGAGCTGTCCGGATATTCCATCTATCTCCTAGTGAAACTCCCATCAAAATCCCTTCAGTAGTTATGGCGTGATACTTGCACAAAGTCACAGACAAACATTCTAAAAATTAGTGTTTTGGCATCAGTATCGATACTAAAACACATTACAATTATTCTTATCAAAAAATATCCAATGTATAGACACAACTTTTTTACAGTCTTATTATATGTATAGATTTGTAAGGGCTTTTGAAAATGGCGGGAAACGACGGTTGCGAAATTATTAGATAATTCATTTATACATTGCTTTATGTGGTAACATGGTTGTTAGGTAGTAGTATTAACCTTACAGTAAGAGCACTGTAAGGTTAATTATTAATTTTCAGTTTAGTGTCTACAGTGGGTATTTTGTGTTTAATATCACGTTAAATTGATGGCCTTCCATGAGCCAACTAGCGCCGCCAATCTTGAAAAAATAATATCTTCCAATTTAATCAATTTTATTAAAAAAGCTATTTACAAAATGTTTATTATGATAAATACTATTTTTAAATGCTTATTTATAACGTGATTCAATGTCGGTAAGTTGTAGTTCGCATAATTGCGAAAAACGGCCGTTTTTGGCACATTTGTGAACTACAACTTAGCTTGTCGCAATTATGCCATGTATTGTATATTGAAAATAGTATTTATCGTAATTAACATTTGTAAATAGCTTTTTTAATAAAATTGATTATATTGGAAGATATTATTTTTTAAGATTGGCGGCGCTAGTTGGCTCTATGAAGGCTCTTAAGGCCCTTCCATGCGCCAACTAGCGCCGCCAATCTTAAAAAAAATATATTCTAATTTAATAAATTTGATTAAAAAAGCTATGTACACAATCTTTATTAGGATAAATACTATTTGCAAGGAAAAGGTGCCAACGCTGAGGAGAAAAAGTGGCAAAAAACACTCTCAGCAGCACATCTTTCGCTCTCAGCGATAAGACCGCCTGTTGTATAAAATTATGTTAGCTAAGTGTGAAAATTACGTATCCTTTTTTGTGCAATAAAGTATATTTATCTTATCTTTTAAATATAATAACTATAACTAACGCGCCCGAATAACAATATTTTGAAAACCAACTTTTTAATTTTATTTTTAATTTCATAATTTTATTAGATAATATGCATGAATTTATTGTAATTAAATGGATCCAATATTTTATTATTACTATATTATCAATGTACATATTTTGGGAATAAAGGTTAATATTATATTATGGCATGCAGCCGGACCGATGGGCCCGGACTGTCACAGAATGGGTGCCACTGGACGGTTGCCGGCGTCGGGGCAGACCTCGGCGTAGGTGGAGAGACGATGTCGTTAGATACAGGGGTGGGTGGCTGGAAGAGGCTCAGGACAGGGATGGATGGAAGAGGAGGGGGGAGACCTTTGCCCAGCAGTGGGACAATTTATAGGTTCACAAATTTTTTTTTTATTATCTTTTAAAACTCGCTCACCCATGTACGCGACCTTGGCGGTGAACAGCGTCTTGTCCAGCGCCATCTGGTTGCGCGGCCGGCCCTTCACCTTGTCCCGCGCCATCTCTTGAACTGCACGAGAACAATAATATAAATCAGAATTTGAATTACGCATTATCCATGCTCAGTGAATAAATTAGAACATGATGAAAAAATTCTTGCCGTGGGCAGGACATGAACCTGCGACCTTGTCATTCCGTGACAGGAAGTTCTTCATTATGTTCTAATTTGTTCACCGAGCATGGATAATGCGTAATACAAATTCTGAGTAAAAATAGGAGCGCGTCATCGTTAAATCATGTTTCTAATCGAATGTTAGACATTATGGTCTTACCAACTGAGCCACCACAGGCCACGCCACGCCCACCAATTATTAATGACAAGGAATGCCAAGGTCGCAGGTTCAAGTCCTGCCCACGGCAAGAATTTTTTCATCATGAATATAAATAGAGAAAAAATTTCATCACGACCGGGATTCGAACCCGGGACCTCGCCATTCCGTGGTACGCTCTATTCCAACAGAGCCATCGTGATTCGTATCCAGATCGTGAATTTTGTCTCCATATTCTCATCTGAGCGACGGTAACGACATCTATGCAGTAATTGTGCAATTACTCAAATTCATCATGTTCTAATAATATAAATAATGAAAAAGGATGGAACAAAAGAGATCCCTCATCTTTTGAGCGTCGACGGCTTGTCAGCGCCCGCGCAGCGGTCGCGTCAACGCGACGATTGCGTGACGGCGTCGTCATGCCAACGGCGTCTTTCGAGCGTTATCGTCCAAGTAAAGGAAAATGTGAAGGACGACAACGCTCGTCACCAATACACATTAGATGCATTAGTTCTTAGGCTGCTTTTCCACCAGAGCTGTGCGAGGTAGCTAAGCGGTGTGCGAGGAAAAAATCCACCAATAGAATCACTTCAATTTCCTAGCCTCGCTCAGCTCAGTGATTCTATTGGTGGATTTTTTCCTCGCACACCGCTTAGCTACCTCGCACAGCTCTGGTGGAAAAGCAGCCATAAGGGGCTGCCAGCTGTCAAAGTCGAGCGCGAGACAAGATGTCCGCAGCGGCGGAGTAAAGAGCACGACACAGCGACTCCATATTTGTATTTTTATTAATTTTGGATGAATTTTGGCAGGGAATTAAAAATACGCCAACAAAAATCAGATATTTTTAAAGCAAGCTCTCGTATTTATAATACCTTACTTTTGATATATATTTTGTATGAATAACTATTTCGGTTTAGACATGAATTTCATTTTAAAAGACATAGAAGGGGTATGTTTGCGATTTTTTTCTATCGAGCGAAGTTTGTCCAATCGTGTATCGGTATTCATCAGTCCCTAGATTGCTATATATTTTTTTCAGACGTTTAATTTTAGTAGTTAGTGACGTAGCCTCCATAGAAAAACTGTAAAACCGCGCATACGAAGCCTTATTTATTTATTTACAATTATATTTACGGCCTTACAGACATGCCAATGCACCGTAAACATAGACACATTATGTACAGGTTTACTATATAGTAACAACACTGGACACCCTATCATCCGTCACCTCACAATATCTCAGGCACTCACAATACACAGCCGCCCATCGACTCGCAAACACATCGCACTCAGGTGTTAGGAGCGCATTGAGTGCCAACGCCCGGAGCAGTGGGGACTTCCTGTGGGTCACGGTCCGCGCCGACGACGGCACCTTAAGATTGTCCAATAGATATACGTACTGATGTGCGCTGCGACCGCGGGCGAGAATGCGTGCAGAAGACGCCACCAGCCCGTCTCGCCGAGCACCACGGAGCCGGAGCGGAAGAACAGGTTGTTGTAGACGGACAGCGCACCAGCGATAGTGCCCACCCAGTTCTTCTTCTGCTTGCTGTGAATAATAATAATAAAGCCCTTTATTCCGAAATTAAGAAAATAATTGTGAACTGAGTTGTAACAATGTTTCATAGAATATCTCTTAATTCGGTGTGCCTTTTGGCATAGGCCTCCTCCAACGATTTCCATTGTGGTCTATCACGGCAGACTCTCCTCCAGCATGGACCAGCTGTTAGTTTGAGTTCATCCTCCCATCTTGCGAGTTGCCTTCCTCGGCTTCTTTTCTCTTCCCTAGGGTACCATTCCGATACCGCTTTACTCCACTTTCCATTAGTATCGCGCAACATGTGGCCTGTCCATCGCCATTTTTGTTGGTCAATTCTTGTTAAGATATCAGTCAGTCGCGTTTTGGATCTAAGGTCATCGTTCCTAATTCTGTCTTGTCCTTTTGTCCCTGTAATGCTTCTCTCCATCGCTCTTTGGCACTTAGCAAGCTTTTCTCGGAGTGATTTGGTTAGTGCCCATGTTTCGCATCCGTATGTTAAACATGGGAGAATGCATGTGTTAAAGGTCTTTCTTTTCAATGCCATGCCTAGGTCTCTGGACTTCATAATCTCTTTAAGAGACCAGTACTTTTTCCATCCTATTGCAATTCTTGTGTTTATTTCTTTTGAATAAAATAATAGAAATAAGTAATGTAGTGGGTGATAATGACAAAGAAAGTGAAGCGATTGCAGCGGCAACAGAGGGCGAGGCGGTGGGTTGCCTATGAAGTTCGATAGCGCGACGACATAGCTGCCTGACGTCCCAGTGAGGTATATGCTTTATAGCTAAATAAAGATAATCATCATCATCAGTCTATTTATATTGCCCCACTGCTCGGGCACAGACCTTCCCTTACATCGAGGGAGCTGAGCCATGATCCACCACGCGGGCCCACTGCGGGTTGGCGGATTTCACATGCCTTAGATTTTTTTCTTCTTCTACAGCATGTAGGTTTCATCACGATGTTTTCCTTCACCGTTTTGAGAGCACTCGGTAAATGTACGTAAGTTTTTCCGTCGAAAAAACCGACGATAACTCATTGGTACATGGCTGCCCTGGCTGGGAATCGAACCTGGGACCTCCGTATTGCAAGTCCCTTGACCCAACCACTGAGCCACCGAGCTCTCTCAAAGAAAGATAATAGCAGCGTTATAATAATAATAATTTATTGAAGTAAGAGATTTACAAGTTTTCGAAGCACGAGCTTACATAGTATTCCTTATGATAAGTTACATTTATGTTAGAGTTAATGTATAAGGTCGTGCAGTTGAAGTACACTAGGATTCCCTGTGTCGCTTTTGGCGGGACGTCCCGATTTTTTAATCAAAAAGAAATGTCCCGCGCGGGACAGGCTCAGTCCCGCTTTTCGGGATTATAATTAATTCTTACTTAAGTACCTTTATTATAATATATTTTTTTGTTATTCCTTGAGCAGCTGCTGATTAGCAGCTGCTCAAGGAATGGGGAGTATGTCGATAGTATTTTACGAATGGCAAAGATAAGTTGGTCCCTAAATCTAGTTTATCTTTTCGTTAGCGAAATATTATGGGGTTAAGTTGCTTTGCATTGCAAGGAGCCCTCGGTGCGTGAGTCCGATTTGGCCGTTTTTTACTATGTCCCGCTTTCGACGAAAGAATCCCTTTTTTTTCATTCAAAAAGTTTTATATCCCACTTTGGGCAAAAAAAATCTGGTAACACTGGACAATATGTAATTAACTACATATAATGAGACAACGATGCGGATGACGCATGATGTACCTATGCTCGATCGGTCGGCTACGGTTGCTAGCCGCTCCGATGCGGTGATTATTTGTTGTATGTAGGTAAGTTACCTACATTTGGTTTGCTTGTTGCGTATTACATTGGTTTAATAGATACACTCGACAACACGTCAACCTACACACAACCATTGTAATCTGGTCGGTATTACCGTCGCGTCGTTGTTGGAATGCCCATGTGTTACGGTCACTGGACGTGTTGTCAATTGTATTTAACCAATTTACAAACAAACAAAAATAATACTAATAGCCATAAATGTAAATACTTAATCAAAGTATGCATATTTTAATTTAAACTAATTTATACAATATATGTTACTTTGAACCAAACATACTTAGGCATAAATACTTAAGTAATGAACTTTAAAAATTTCCAAATGACTACTAGTCGGTAAAATGTGATTTGTTTACATGTGTGGTATTTTACTGACAGTGTCGTAAAAATATTGTTTTGTAAGCTTATGTTTAATAAAGACTTTTGAAACTGAAACTGAATTAAACTACTCACAAGTGGACCCCAAACAGCAGATGCCAGTGTCGGTCGATGAATGAGCAGATGTGAGTCTTGTAGTGGAAGAAGCCATGGTTGCTGATGCCGTACGACTGGATGCTGAGGTGGTGCAGAGTCAGCAGTATCACGTTTACCCTGCAAAGGACAATAATAATAACAATGGAAAGAAACTATACAAATATATTTATACTGTTAATATTTATTTATACGAAAATATTACTATGTATCTTATATGTAAGTACCAGAGAAAAGGGAAATGGTGATATTTATAATATATAATATTGTGTGTGAGTGTGTGAAGTGAAAAGTGCTCACAAGAACGAGAACACTACCACTCAACATAAACCCTCGGTTTCCTACGTACAGGTGTTTACCTAGTTAGGAGTCAGATATTCACTGTTTCGGCGGTAAGTACAGACCTGAGCCATGAGCTAAGTTACCACTTGCATCTACCCACAAAAATGTATCTTACCTAATGTTAAATAAATAAATAAATTACTAAGAGCCAAAGGGACAAAGAGGGCAGAGGCCTGTGTCAAAGACGAAGCTCAGCAGACCATTTTCACTTCTGAGTGAGCCATTTAATTAGACTCTTGAAACTGCAGACACAAATAATAATTCCAATACTCGATCAGAGTGTCGCTAAAGGCCACAAAATTTTAATAAAATAATTACGAATTGTGTTATTGTTACTGGAAAGATATATCTCTCATCTGGGTTAGAGTGTCGCTAAGGGGGCACTGACGAAAAAAGACTTAGAAAAATTTTGATCGAAAATATAACCCCCTCTTTTTATGATACCATCGGAAGGAGGGTTCTTTGGGGATGATTTTTTGTCAATGTCATTTTTTTGTACGATCAACCCCTGTCCTATTAGGGGCTGAAAATGAAAATTGGTACTTGGAAAAAATAGGTTTTTTTAACACCCAGAATCATTAGATTAGTTTTGTTTTATGATTACAAACGCACGAGCGTGCCGCGGCAGCGGCCGGCGAAGTGCCAGAACCGAATTTCTTACGTTTCACCCCCTAATTTCACAGGGGTTGATCGGACAAAAAAATTACTTTCACATAAAATCATCCCCAACGAGCCAGCGTCTGTACTCCGCAGGAGGATCGCAAAGGAAATTGACGGCCTATTAAAACACGGTAAAAAACCTTACCAAGGAAACTTATTCCTAACAAATGTCTCTCGCTTATCCGGCGAGCAATCCTCGCAAGTAAAGTCGAAGAACACGTCGCAGGCGAAGTCCCCAGGCGTGCCGGGCCTCCGCAAACAGCCCAGGTGAACGAAACAGATGCAGTTCTCGCAGATCAGACCTGGCTGGTCCTGCTTGTTCTCTGGTTCGTTGCAGTACTTGCACGTCGTGCTCATTGTTATTATGCGAAAGAAAACACTTCACGACAACGCGGCAATAACAAAATATGCTGGGAGATTTGTTTTTGTTTGGAAAATAATAACATAACCTCAAAATTACTGTCGGCCAATGTTGCCACATATACTTTTGGAATTCTGTTACAAAACAAAAAAATTCCGCCAGAATTGAGAAATGTGGCTATGGATTACCATAAACCATGGCTTACATCATCGCCTCACTTTTAAATCGAGTTTATTTATTTGTAAGAGCTCCAATGTTTCATAAGAAGTACAGAAAAATGAAAATTATTAAGTTAAACAAAAAATATATACATTAACACGTCATCGTAATCCGCTAGATTTAATTTGTGATCTGTCAAGTTGGCAACACTATATCTGTCACTGTCAGTTGCATTTTTTTCAAATTGTTATGGCCTGGAAATACGGTTTATATGCCGAAACATTGGGCAGCCGCCGCGCCGCCGAAAATGAAAGTATTCCTTATTGTATTTCCCTTTATAGTAAATAGACCGCTATAGGCGTAGACTGAGTGCTATAGGTATAGCTCAGTAAACTGTGCCTGAAATTATTCATCGATGGTTTCCACTGCGTTTCCACTACTCTGACACATTACAAGGATCATGTTCTCTCTATTTATTCTACGAAGCAAGCTGTAGGACTCCCAAAGAAAACCACAAAAAAGATAAAAAAAACTTTATTTAAAAAAGTCACTGTCTACTTATACAAGTATTCTTGTGCGCTCTTAGCAAAGTTTCCTTGCATAGCTCGATTATTGCGTGGATCGTTGAGTTATTACGTTTAGGGGTTTGGAAGGGTTGTGCGTAGGTTCAGCCCTTGTAGCACGAGTCAGCGTTAGCGATCGATACAACGCCGCGGAGCTGTCAAAGTGACATTAAATTACAAGGCGTTTGACAACTCCGAGGCGTTGCGTCGATCGCTAACGCGACTCGTGCTAGCCCCGCGGGTTAGGTTATCATCGTATATATGTATGTATTTATAAGAATTCAGATATTCTATTAACATCAGACCAGGCTGTAAGCTCTAGTTGGCTTTGCCTTTCCCTCTGTGAAGAATTCTACAACAACAAAAATTCTTGATCGCCTTAATCAGCATCATAACCGTTCGCGGAATGTCCTCAGCCACTTGCGAATGTTCCGTTTGTGGACCTGCCGGGCCACCTTCACGGTGTCAGGGTCGAGCGGGTTGCTTGCCATCAGGTCGAGGTGGTGAGCTGCGTCGATGATGACTACGGCTTGCAGAGAGTCGCTGATGCTGTTGAGGATGCCACCTGGGGGAAAAGGCACTAACTCTTAACGATTTTATTTCTCAATTTATTAATATATTTTAATCATGACAGACGTCTTCTTGTTTTGGAGGCCAAGACTAACTTTAGGCCACTGAGCGAGCGGATAGTAAGCTTAGAATGGAACCAAAAAGGGTATATAGTACGCCGAAGGGTTCTCTTGAAAATGGCGGGAAACGACGGTTGCAAAATTATTTGATACTTAATAACATTGCCACATTTCAATGGAGCTTTGCCCCACCTACAAAACTACGAGACCATTGAAGCTGGATCATTTTGTTGGGGACTTTACAGGTTTTATATAGCATAATCACAATCAGGAGTTGCGAGAGTAGTAGAAAATGATAACAAAAACAATGAATAATTCGCTTCGATTTCATGCTATTTTCTGAATTCTTAATTGAGCTGTTTTTTCGATTCGCAACTTGTACAAAACTTTATATTAAACCAATAATTGTAATAAAAAACGGAGATATTTTTACAATTTTATTCGTTATCTTGTTCAGCATGCGGTTGATGGTGTGGCAGAATCTGGCATTGGCATTTGTTTAAATACTTTAAATATCAATTCTGACAGGAGCTCTTTTTATCACAGTCGGTACACAACGAGGTATGACAAAGTCTTAATATCAGATAATCCAATCTTAAAACATACCTCCCGCCCAAGGATCCAGCAGCCCATTGCTGAACACAATATTGCTGGCAGCATACAGGTAGTCGCCTCCATACTGCACCCTGGCGGCATTTTCCCGCGGGAACACGCCGTACTTCTGATGGCACTCCTGCGCATACTTCGTGAAGTTCCAGGTGGAAGCCTCGAACATGTCGTCGGTGCCGGTCGCGCACATCGGCATCACCATTTCTGTGCAAGCCTGGAATTTAATACTTCATAATCACCAAAAAACGGCCTAGTGCGAGTCGGAACAAACCAATTTTATTCTTATTATTTGATATCACGGCGTTGGTACACGCCCAAGGGTCACTGCGACCTCAAAGGTCTATTGTGGCCGCGCACCGAGTTCTTGTATCTCGCTCCCAAGTCCAACGTCCCTCAGGAACCGTACAATGCACTTGGGTGAGAGAGTCTTGATACCCTCGCGTGGCACCATGTGTCCACCCAAGGGTTGGCCACTGCTGTGAATGAGCGCTTTACACTCACAGAGGACATGCATGGGGGTTTCCTCGGCTTCGCAGCAGAATCTACAGGCAGTGCTGTCGGACAGGCCCATTCAACACAAACCAACTTATCTTTGCCATTATCAAAATATTTTGTCCATACATCGACATACTCCTGATTAGTTGATCATTTGCAAATATAAGTTAGTAATAAGAAAAAAAAATTGGGGAGATGTACTTTCAAATTTACAGATTTCGGATTTTTTCCCTTTACTTGTGCTATAATTTCATGATTCTAGGTCAACGGGAAGTACCCTATAGGTTTTGGTTTTCTTGCATTTTCAATTTGTCATACAAATATGTGAGAAAATGCGACAAAAACGGCCATATCTTAATTCCAACTTAATCCGCCCACGCGTGTCTGAGATATGTCTTGACAGACAGAAAGACAGACAACAAAGTGATTCTCACCTTAAACTATTTTCATTTTGTCATAGGAATCTTACCTGATAGTCCCATCCGCTAGCGTCCAAGTTCCCATAATCCTCTCCTTGCATATAATCCACACATTTACTCTTCCCATCATAATTTGTGAACACTTGCAGAACTTTTCCGATAGCCTGTAAACAAGTCAAATCAGACGTTTAATTCTGATCAACATCAATAGATTCTACAGTACAAATTATCGATGCAACATCTCCGAATTTAAATTAGACGTAGTTATAGTGCGTCAACGTCGTGTTTGCCGCGCCTACGGGGTACAGGGGTTGGTGGAGACAAGGTAACTATACACAGCCGTGTGCGTCGCGCTCGCTTGCCCTCCCGCCACACCTCCCTCAGCCCCTCAGACACTATATTCCCTCGTTCCGCCAACCCCTGGACCCCGTGAGCGCGGCAAGTTCAACGTTGACGCACTATAGTTGTAGTATTTTATGGCTCAGAGCCTCTGGAGTTCCTACCTGTCTTTCTTTGATTATAATTGTTATTAAATGCACTAATACTTCACAATCTGGGCTTACTTTCAAGATCACCTTCACCCTTTATCAGGCGCCATTCGGGTAAACTTCTCCACACAGCATCATTAAGGTCCTTCATTAATCTAATCGTTGATGTCAACATTAAATGCGTTGTTATTGCTTGTAACTTGGGCTTTTTGTATTTCATACCCAGTGTTAATTTGTACTGTATTGTTTAAATTACACAAACAAACCAATAAAAATAAATTATTCAGCTGACATTGAATTTTTTTTCATGGTGCTGTGTTTTTTCACGATGATATCGCATTTCGGTGCAACTAGTAACCCATTCAATTGGTCGGTATTGGGTAAATAGCAAAAAAATTACTTAATGGGTTCTTTGGATTTGATTACTGCCTTCCTTACCTCTAGAAGCTCTTTATCCGTCTTCTTCTCATTCAAGTACTGGCAGACATATCTGACGGGTTCGCCAGGTAGACTCACGAGGAAATCCGACGGGTAAGGGTAGTTCACCATAGCCAGGGTAACGTATGAGGATGCCAAGAAATCGACCAACTTTTGGACATCTGAAGAGTTCTTCACTGGATCACAGAGCTTCCAGTCCTTTTGGAGGGTGTGATTGACATTGGACGTGAAGTTTCTGGAAGTAAATAAAGTGTATGTCCTTATTAGGTTACCACCTAATGGTATGAGTGGTCAAAGTCACCCATATAGGTTAATATACATCTGGGCCTCCCTCCAACAAATCCACTCATCTCTATTCAGTGCCAACTCAGACCATAAAGCGTCCAGTTCGTCTCGCCTCTTGCCGTTTGTGGCGCCTGTAAATTAATTTAGGTACCGTTGTCGCCCTGAGGAGTGAGGGCGACATCCCTCCGCATCGTGACCCTGTAACCTTCACACTGGAACACGCCATGAATGTTATAGACGGCAGAAACATGATACCTATTTACGTAATGCAAGGCGGACTCATCGCTGAGTTCTACTACCAATAAAAATGGTTTCGTTATCGTATTCAAACTATACTAGGAAGCAAAAATTCCCATAATTTTCACGCCAGCCAATCAGCTGACCGCACCATGAAATTCTAGCTAACATTGTGGTTACTTCTGAATATTTTGAGATTCACTTATAAGGTGGATTCACAATCAAGGATTTAACGCCAAAATTATGGCATATCTTGCGTGAAACATTGGCAACTGATTGGCTGGTTTGAAAATAGTGGCACAAAACGCGGTGTTTTACTTTAATCCAAGGGCAAGATCTGTAGGAAGAGGAGTCAACACTCCTCCAACAAAAGTGTCTCTTGCCAACGCAAGTGACACTTTTGGCTAAAGAACTTGCGTGATTGATTCCGCTGCAGCACTGGCTCCTGGCGAGAGAGATTCCCACGACGTAATGACATTGTCCAACCTTCGCTAAAAAGAGGAACGTGAAGAAGTTTTATTTACCTGACAACAGCCCACGACCTCCTGATGTTACTGACGCATTTGTCGCTGGCGACTGTAAAGCTTGAGGTGACGATTCGGTTGAAGACTTCGCACGGCACCATGCCCGGGTACATGTGTACCGGGGCGGAGGCGGCGATGGCGCCGGTCACCAGGTGAGGGTACTTCATGCGGAAGTATGCTGATAACATGCCGCCGTAGGACCCTGCGGGAAAGATTTGTATTTAGTCTGCGCTATTGACTCATATGCCTCTGACATGGCCTGACCTGACGACTATCGTTACACCACATGCCCGCTGGTATACCGCAGCTCAAATCAAGTTGGTTATTTTGTAAACAAATATAATCGTCTAATAACCTGTTGCGATGTAACAGTGATTGATTGAACCTGTTCATCATTGTGAAAATAAAGTGATACGATCTAATAATGTGATAATAATGCAATAATCACAGAACAGCTTAAAATGTTAGTAGGGTAAGTTTTAGTTTACAAAATAAGACACTTGATTTGGGCTTCGGTATACTAGATAAATACCACCGAATGCAATAACAGGGTACTGTGGCCTCATCCTGTTGCCCTGCAGGTACATGACCAGGTCCGCGTAGTCGGCCAGGGCCTGAGCGGCGGACAGGTACCCGATGTGCTCGTTGTCCAGCGACTTGTTGCCGAACGGCATAGAGGCGCCGTAGTATCTGGAAAAGTGTAAGGGTTGCAATTAGGTCATCGTATGAAATTCTTATTTTTGAAAGAAAGAAAGAATAGATTCATCATGCACATTACACCAGTTGAATATATGCTATACATAAACAATAATCGTTTGGTGCGGCAGTGCAGTGACAAAAGAGGCCAGCTCAGCATGTGCTGCGGCGCGCGGCGCGGGCGACGCGGCCGCAGGGCTGATTTTCAGCTGACCTCGACAGATTGCCTCCGGTTGTTTTGTTCGGTTTATTGACCAGGGTAGGTACTTATACCGAAGCCCAAATCAAGTGTCTGATTTTGTAAACAAAAACTACCCTACCCCACTAACATTTTAAGCTGTCCTGTGATTATTGCATAGTTATTTTCACATTATTAGATCGGATTATACTTTATTTTCACAGTGATGAACAGGTTCGATCAATACATTCCTTCAGTGTTACATCACAAAAGGTAATTAGATGATCATATTTATTTACAAAATAAGACACTTGATTTGGGCTGCGGTAGGTATAGGTACCTATATTGGCTAACAACATTTTTGTTTGGATCGCTTTATCCACAGATTAAAGATATAAGTTTTCTATTCAAAAGCTTTATCTATAAGTATCTAAATGATATCAGCCCTTGTAGCACGCACGAGTCAGCGTTAGCGATCGACGCAACGCCGCGGAGCTGTCAAAGTGTCATTATTACAAGGCGTTTGACATTAGATTGACAGCTTCGCGGCGTTGCGTCGATCGCTCTCGTGCTAGCCCCGCAGAAACTTGTTAAACTACAGCGTTGAATGACGGTGGGTGTAGCCGTGGGTCGCCAAAATTTTTTCTAGTTAGTTCATCCCATTATATCAACAATAATGAATAGCGTTTGTCCTTGTTATCTAGCATTGAAGAGTTCAAATCCATTTGACGTAACAATTGGGTGTATTTTTCGGCAATTCTGATTAATGCTCCTCCACGTCTCCTTATAAATATCAGACCAGGCTGTATTTGCCCTATAGTTGGGTTTGCCTTTTCCTCTGGGAAGAATTTTACAAAAAATAAGAAGTCATTGATGCCGCCCCATATTACACGTATTTATCCCAATTCATGTTTGAATTTTAGCTTCAGACATTGGCAAATTAGATATTACATCAAAATTATCGACATTTAGTGTTAATTCTAGAACGCTAGTATTAGTACGCTACGCTAATTTCTTGTAGCCACGGATACCGGGATCGGTGGATACAAACATTAATTGATTTTTGTGTTGGAAACCGATCCCGGTATCGGTGGAGACAAACTGCCGGGATCCGTTTCCAATCCAAACGGATCCTGGGATCGGTGGAGACAACCCCTAATATAGTCGCGCGAGTCGTCCCGCTCGCTCTTACGCGACATAGCATTATGTTATGAGCGACAGTGACAGTTGCGTTTCGGTTTCGACTTAGTGGATGGACGATACAGAATCAGCTACATTGAGCACAGTCCTATTCAAAAGCTTACCGATGTTCGGCAAAGACTATCTTAGCCTTGAATTCAGCGGCACTCTCCCACACGAAGCCTGTGTGTTTAGCAAACAATTCGATTTGGCCCTGAAACACAAGGAAATAAATATTAAATTAAAATTAAAAAACGACAAATAAAACATAAGATCTCGAGGCTATCTTTCTGGTCATCATCAGACCCTGGATCTTTCTAAGAACCTATTCACCAACACAGATTAAAGATATAAGTTTTGTTCACCACAGATTAAAGATATAAGTTTTCTATTCACCAACACCACCTATGAAACCAAACAAAAAACGGTTTTAAATGTAACCATTTGGTTTTGAAGCTACGGCAGACAGTATATTAAGTAAGTAATATACTTACTTACTTATTTGTAAACACCTATCTATTTAGGACAACATTCAATAAATAAAACACTCATTTCGCAGATAAGCGAATACATTTCGAGATAAACCGTCAGCAAATGTTCAATTAAAAGTATTAAAACTAACTTTCAATATCTCTTTATAACTCCTAATTAATTTGGAATTGGAAGAAATTACTAGGTAAGTACTTACCTAAGTTTTTTAAGTGTAGGTAATTTGAAAACCGCACTGTATCACGCCAATAAACGTGCAATAAACAAGTGGTCTATCTATATACCGCAGACCAAATCAAGTGTCTTATTTTGTAAACAAATATGATCGTCTAATTATCAGCTGTGGTATAACACTGAAGGAACCGATTGATTGAACCTGTTCATCATTGTGAAAATAAAGTAATCCGATCTAATAATGTGAAAATAACTGCGCAATAATCACAGAACAGCTTAAAATGTTAGTAGCGTAGGGTAGTTTTTGTTTACAAAATAAGACACTTGATTTAGGCTTCGGTTTAGATGCAATGCATGACCTTAATTAAATAGCTATAGATAAACGGTGCTTACCTCATTTCCGGTATAAAAGAAGATAGGTCCACTGCTATTGTCCCAATGCTCGTCATTCACCAAATATTTGATCTGGAAGCTCTCGTTCCTTTGAAATCCGAAGTGATCGAGCGGCACTTTGAACCATTTCGTCTCGTATTTGTATTCAGACTTCACTGCAGTTAAGGTTATGAGGAAAATACAGATTTTCTGCCACATTATCCCTGAGCCCGTTGCACGTTCGCTGACCGGTTTGTACGAAGTGATAATGAATCATGTATGTAGTCAACGTTAACGCTTATGTAATGTTATGGATAGGCGGGTAGGAAAGTGTTAATTCAAATTCTATTGCGTCTTGAATCTCCCAATTTAAATCCTTCAGAGGATCCAATAAATAGTGTCACGACGTTGACAGAGAGGAAATTTAAAAATTTCATTAAAGGAACACTTGTTAAGAAGGCGTATTACAGGATAGATGACTATTTAAACGATGAACATGCATGGTGTGTGTCACCGGTTCCGCATGAGGGATAAACTTACTAACAATAGTAATAGTTACGTACTGTATAGTTATTAAGTAATCATTGTATTATCATTGTTTTAAAAGATGTGTTGCTGAGAGTTTTTTGCCACTTTTTCTCCTCGGCGTTGGCACCTTTTCCTTGCAAAGTGGTGTAAATGTAAATTCAAAAAATATATTGACGTGCAAAAATGTACTCAACGTGCTTACTTGCAATAAAGAAATTTGACTTTGACTTTGAATATTGCTTTTCCAATACGGACTCCAATGGTTACTACCGCGAGCGAAGCGGACCCATTAAGGACTCCGTTTAACCGCAAGTTTCACTCTCAAGAAACTGCATACCTAACTTGTAAAAAGTTGAAATGAATTCGATCAGTTCTTCGGAACTGAGCGGAGTCATTAAAAGCCTTCCATCAGCCGACTAGCGCCGCCAATCTTAAAAAAATAATATCTTCCAATATAATCAATTTTATTAAAAAAGCTATTTACATAATGGTTATTACGATAAATACTATTTTTTAAATGCTTATTTATAACGTGATTTAATTTCGGTAAGTTGTATGCTAAATAATTGCGAAAAACGGCCGTTTTTGGCACATTTGTGAACTACAACTTAGCTTGTCGCAATTATTCTATGTATTGTATATTGAAAAATAGTATTCATCCTAATAAACATTTTGTAAATAGCTTTTTTTAATAAAATTGATTATATTAGCAGATATTATTTTTTCAAGATTGGCGGCGCTAGTTGGCTCATGGAAGGCCCTTAAGAACTCCGTTTAACCTTGTACTATTATATATTCTGTGGTTTAACTACTTGTACTATTATATATTCTGTGGTTTAACTCGCAATGACAAAATCTTTATATTCTATAAGGAAAGAGGTGAGCGGGGCTGATTAAAGCGGTTGAAATAAGTCCGGCAAGGTCTCTCAACTCTTTGTTGGTGGTAATGTAGACCTATTTCATTTAAACGGAGTCCGTTCAATTTGGCTATCCCAACCAGGAAGGGCCGCGGTGGAAAATTATTATTGATTCAAACACCAACTTATTATTGTATCCATTATCCATCTATCTATTAACTGCTGATTGAAAGAACCGAGGCGATATTTTCCCCTTCAATCAGTACAGTCTTTACAATAAGGGCCTCACGGGGGCCCTGAAAGAAGATATTACACATTACAATTTATTTTCTATTTTGAACCATTTATATTTGAGCTGCATTAAGAATTAACGCCAACATTTCTAAGTCAAAATGTTAATCGGACACCATTAGTTTTTCTTCTAAACTTTCTAAACTCTCACTTTTTATTTTTCAATAGGGCCCCATATTCTGGCCCCGGAATGGCCTAAGACGGCCCTGCCTTCAATGATTAACTACTTATTATTTATATAATTTTAACTGAGTTGCAATATAAGATAACTCTAGATTTAGCGACTTAACTTGAGCAAAATGTATTGAGTTTTCTCGGGTTAACTACTTAATTAACCTAAGGTTATCTCGATATTGAGAGACCTTATGGCCCGTATTAATAAACCACTCTCAGTTCAAAACTCAATCTTGAGAACGACCTCAAGATGGCGTTCCTATTAATAAACGTAACTTAGGTGCGCGTTTAGGAATCGGGTATCACGTGAGTAACGCCGTATTAATAAATAAAACTCAAACTCACACTTGAGAACGTATTTGCTAATTGCAGGCGATCCACGACTTGAGAAAGACATCACGTGATACGCCCTCAAGATTGGTTTATTAATAAATGACATACTTGAGATGGTGATCCCGTCTTGAGAGTGTATCAGCTGGATTCGCTCTTGAGGGCGAGTTTGAGCTCAGACTATTAATACGGGCCTGTGTGTATGAAATACTTCACCCGTCATTTCAGTCCACGAATGTACATCAGTTGAAGCACCCGATTGAGTCGCCAGGCGACAGTCGTTATCGGCGGTCATTTGACCCCTTGCTCAGGATACGTACAGGCGACAGTACATCAACTGCAACGCACTCTACGCGATGGTAATATAGCCTAGATTTCAATGGTTGTGTGAAGGTTAATATGCTGTTGAATGTATGGATATGACTGTTTTCGCAAGTCTAGTCTTATAGCCACAGACCACTTACCCCATAGACCTGTATCAGGAGGCGCTCGTGTCGCCCGCCAATGAGCGCAAAATTGCTTCGCGACACGTGTAAGCTATAACCGTAGCCCAAATCAAGTGTCTTATTTTGTAAATATGATCGTCTAATTACCTGTTGTGATGTAACACTGAAAGAACTGATTGATCAAACCTGTTCATCATTGTGAAAATGAAGTGATCCGATCTAATAATGTGAAAATAACTATGCAATAATCACAGAACAGCTTAAAATGTTATTATGGTAGTTTTTGTTTACAAAATAAGACACTTGATTTGGGCTACGGTGGTATAGATAAGTATTATCGACATGGACGGACGCATCTCTTTAATACGGCTCCCATGTCCCCCGCTTCGTCTCTATGCGCTCATCGTTGACAGAATTTTTCGCTTGCTTTGTACCGATTTCATGTCTATTGAGTAAGTAGTCTGTGGTTATAGCTAATGTTATGATTAAGGAGCGTTTCCACTGAACCAGAGCGGAGCGGAGCGGTGCAAAATTGACCAATCTCAATGCTTGAAATCTCTGTCGGCTTCACGTAACGACACGGGCATACGAATGATTGGTCAATTCATGTACAGCCCCGCTCCGCCTCAGTGGAAACCAAGCCTTATACTTACACCAAGTCTATTTTGATGCAAAGGCGGATTAAATAATATAAGACTCTCAAAAGTAAGAGCAGAGCATCTTGAACTATTTTTTTATTATATTTTTTCTTTATTTAGCAAACGTCACAGCTTATTTACACAAGTGTATTTACTATTTATTTATTTATTTAAAATATGGTGACACAGCATTACAGTTAAAAAACTAATTCACTGTGGACTTAATAGTTTAATAAAATTGACATAATTAAAACTAACAATGACAATTAAACAACGATTATACAATAAAAATTTAAAAATACTGGACTCCCTATTATCCATCACCTCGCAGAGTTTCAAACATTCCCAGCATACAGTCTCCCATCCACTCACAAACACGTCGCACTCTGATGCGGATGCCAGGAGTGCATTGAGCAGCGTCAAGGCGCGGAGCAGGGGATTACTATACAGTTAAAATATGATAAACCTATTGATTTTTTTATTTAAATTAAGGAAATCATGAATAATTTAGATTAAACGTTGGCCATATCGTTAGGAGAGATCCAGATAATCTTGAGAAGCTTCTATTGGTCAAAGTTGATGAAACCTAAATGCCACCGAATGTTTGGACGGATTATGATAAGAGTTTGACAGGCCTATCAATGGTCATTGCCCTGAGACGGGCTGAAGATAGGAACTGATGGAGGAGATTGGTTGATAGCTCGATGAAGAATTTTCAATACAGACACGACCTTCAACATTGCTATAAGAGTTTGAATTTGAATTAACAAGCGAATTTTACTATCTATACATAAAATAAGACTGTAAAAAAGTTGTGTCTGTACATTGGATATTTTTTGAAAAGAATAAATGTAATGTCTTTTAGGATCGATACTGATGCCAAAACACAAATTTTTAGAATTTTTGTCTGGTTATCTGTGACTTTGTGCAAGTATCACGCCATAACTACTGAAGGGATTTTGATGGGAGTTTCACTAGGAGATAGCTGAAATATCCGGACAGCTCATAGGCTATAAGCCATGGCGGTATGTGATGTAGAAATAAGGATCCAGAGAGGAAGATCTGCCTCCTGATCTCCTCCATCCTCCTCCTCTGGGGGGTATGGCTAGTTCTTTAATAAAACAAATTACAATTTAGTATTTAATTTTAATAATTAATTAACTACCTACATTAAAGTAGATATAACAATTTGTAAGATTTATTATTATTATTTTGTAGCTGATTACTTTAATTTTTAAGTATTTCATAATTTATTAAAGTGCCTAGGTATTGTTACGAGTATTGTGCGCGAGTCCACTTTGTTGGCTGCGTTTTCATTGAGCGGAGCGGTGTATGAATTGACGAATCACGTGTGCCCGGCGTCGCGTCGTACAGAGATTTCGAGCATTATGATTGGTCAGCTGTACACCGTGAAACCCAGTTTCCAACGCGGAAAGGTAAGGAGTAGGTAATGGCTAAGCAGAACGGACTCCGTTTAAATGAAATAGGTTTACATTTCCACCAACAAAGAGTTGCGAGACTTGTTTCAACCACTCTTTTTCTGTAAAAACGCTACTATCTTTTGTCATTGCGAGATAAACGGAGTCCGTAATGAGTCCACTCCGCTCCGAACACAGACCACTTACCCAATAGCCATGAAATCAGTACAAATGACAATGCCAGATTCTGCCCCACCATCAACCGCAAGCTGTACAAGATAACGAATAAATGTAAAAATATCTCCGTTTTTTATTAAAATTATTGGTTTAAAATAAAGTTTTGTACAAGTTGCGATTCGAAAAAAACAGCTTAATTAAGAATTCAGAAAATAGTAAGAAATCGAAGCGATTTATTCATTGTTTTTGTTATTCTTCTATAGGAGTTGCGAGAGTAGTAGAAAAAGATACTGATTATGATTATGCAATATGAAACCTGTAATAAGTCCCCAACAAAATGATACGCACAGCTTAAATGGTCACGTTGTTTTTTAGGTGGGGCAAAGCTCCATTGAAATGTGGCAATGTCATTTGCAAGCGAAAAATTCTGTCAACGATGAGCGCATAGAGACGAAGACGAAGCGGGGGACAAGGGTGCCGTATTAAAGAGATGCGTCCATGTCGATAATATCTCTAGGTGCCACGTGTCGCGAAGCAATGTGCGGGCAGATACGGGCGCCCTCCTGGTACAGGTCTATGGGGTAAGTGGTCTGTGGCTCCGAAGAACTGAGCAAGTTTATTTCAACTCTTTATCAGTCCTTAAAGCTCGACTATTGAGTGGTTGAATTGAAATACAAGTAAGCAGCTTAACGTCTTCAACGGAGTCCTTAATGGGTCCGCTCTACTCCTTTTCACTCCTATCCGTTCTGCTCCGCCTCAGTAAAAACGCACCCAGACTAGATATGCCGTGAAATGATGATTGGCTGCCATTGATCTCCTATAAACAACTAGATACACAGTCTGCCTTCTAAAAATGTCCGAGCGCAAAGAAGGTCCAAACGGATGAATGTATCATTTGCTTTATTGGACATTATTTGGACGTTAACAATGGACCCTTATTTGGACGTTTTTTAAATTGTTTTAGTAAGACCTTTGTGTATCTAGTTGTTTATAGGAGATCAATGTTGGCTGCCGTGAAAGCTTTGTATTTGGCTGTCATAGTGAATCCACACTTGCTGTGATAATGTCCCAGTGTGATGTAGTATGATGTGGTTCACAGCCACCAATCGAGTCACCTCCATATCCTGCACGTGTTATCCTTGGAGGCGGTGATGATCGCGTCTCCGGCGTACGAGTACGCGCAGGAGAAGATCTCACCCTGGTGACCGGAGAGCACCTGGAAAAATACTAGTATTACCACAATACTTATGTGCTGTTATTCATACACCTAGTTAAAGCCAATGATACACTAGGGGACAAATGTCCTACGACATGTATCGGCGACATGTCAAGCGAAGCCGGCCGATTTCGCCTGACATATCTGGCGACATCGCGCGACTTATGTCCGTAGCGAAGACCCGTGTCGCCCGATGTTGCCAGACATGTCGCGCGAAGTACGGCAACGTCGCGCTACTTCACCCGACGTCCCTGGCGACACGTGTCGCAGGACATTTGTCCCCTAATGTATCCTTGGCTTAAACCTCACTTCCCTTAAATCGTCTTGCTATCCCTTTCACACTTCGTTAAAAAAGGTTAAAATAGAAAGGGCCCAGACGGCCTTTACAAAAATAAATTAGGGCGTAACTTATATCACGTTTATGAATAACAGCCCTAGTCTGTCAACTGTCGTATTGTGTGTAGGATCAGCCGGCAACCCTGCTGTGCTACTGCACTGAGCTGGGGTGCTGAGTTGACAGTACGGAGGAAATGCACAAAACTACCTTCGTGGAGTCAGTGCAGTCTCTCCCAGAATATTAAATTGACGCTTACTGCGATTCCAGAATCTGAATGAAACTATCATTGTCGTTCATATTATGCTACATTACGTCAGAGCGAGCTCCCTTAGCGGCGACTAAAATCAGCGTACTGTATCTGGAATCTCTTCAAATGTATGTTTAATACTATAACTGTGTACATACCTGTATGCAGTTGCCCGTGGTGGTGTTCCATATCCTGGCGCTGCGGTCAGCGGATGCGGTCAGCAGGCATCCGCCGGCAGGGCTGAAGCATACCTGGACACAACATTATGTCGTCATTGAGACATTGATAAGCTTTCCTCTAGAAAGACGGAGCTTGAGAAATGTCATCGTCGTTTTTTGCGTTCCCCTTATATTTATAGTATTGCTCCTCCCTAAAGATGTAACTCAAGTCCGCTGTACAGCTCCTGCGAAGGAGTAGTCATGTGGTTTCCGATATCCACTCAAACGTCCGGACGACTAAGTCGCCCAAAGCTGGGAGCGTCAGCAAAGCTGGGGAGCTGTCAAAGTCGGACGTTTGAGTGGATATGCTAATCCCAGGAGATTTGTCCTTCTCTAGCCAGTGAATCCATAAAAAAATCTTGATTTCGGGACCCGCTATACTGCCAACGACTACTTGGATCTTGATCTCGGACAGCATATATCACATCCCTGTCTTGGATTATCACCCGCGAGTTGGCACGTCCCAACCTTAACTATAGACGCCTGAACTTGTCCTAACCTTGGAGACCTCCTCGCGATGTCCCTTCATGACGGCGAGCTCCTTGAAGTCAGACCTGACGTCGTAGATGCGCGCGGAGCAGTCGCTGGATGACGTCGCCATGCGCTGACCGGCCCAATCGAAACAGATGTCCAGTACCTTAGCAGAATCATAAGATTTGTTTGGTTCAAGAATTGATAAGTAAGACGGGAAGAGATGTCCTGCCTTTGAGGTATTTCTCGAATATTTGATATACAATCCTCGTCGTCTTCGTGAAATGGATGTATGTAGAGGAATGTGAGATACCATGAATTTGAATGATGTATATCAGGATCTCGGCAGATGGAATTCCGTCGTCTCTTACCGCTATGGGAGACTGACGCGAGTTTATGTAATTATGTATGTGTTCCCACTCTTGGGTTCAGTGGAGCGTAAATATGAAATGAATAAAAAAAATCGCCACTATCGGGATTCCAACCAAGAACCTCGCGGTTCCGTGGCATACTCAATTTTCCAACAGAATTACCTACCTATACACTTTCCGTTACACAGAACGGAATAAATCGCGTCATTCCCTTCACACCTACGATTGGTTCTTTGAACTTTTCATCGAATGTGTACATACGTTGGAAATATCTTTCAATCCTTACCTCGTCAGTATGTCCCGCGACAGTGGCGAGGCACGAGCTCTGCCGAGCATCCCACAACTTGGCGCTGCCGTCCAGCGACGAGGAGCCTACTAGGGAGCTGTCCCAGTTGAACTGCACATTGGAGATCTCACCATCGTGACCTTCGAACACTAGTACGCGACTGGGACAAGGAAATATGGACGTTATGAGAATACTACCATTTCGGGGTGGTTTAAAATCTGTTGGAATAGCAGGACCACGTAATGGAGAGGTCGTGGCACAGACCACTTACCCCATAGACCTGTAACAGGAGGGCGCCCGTGTCTGCACATGAGCGCAAAATTGCTTCGCGATACGTAGAGTTATTATCGACATGGACGCATCTCTTTAATACGGCACAACTGTCCCCAGCTTCGTCTATATGCGCTCGTCGTTGACAGAATTTTTGGCTTGTAAATGACATTGCCACATTTCAATGGAGCTTTGCCCCACCTACAAAACTACGTGACCATTTAAGCTGTAGGTACCTACCTATCGTTTTGTTGGGGACTTATTACAGGTTTCATATTGCATAATCATAATCAGTATGATTTTCTACTACTCTCGCAACTCCTATAGAAGAATAACAAAACCAAAGAATAAATCGCTTCGATTTCATACTATTTTCTGAATTCTTAATTAGGCTGTTTTTTCGACAACTTGTACAAAACTTTATTTTAAACCAATAATTTTAACAAAGAAGGACATATTTTTACATTTACTTATTCGCTATCTTGTACAACTTGCGGTTGATGGTGGGGCAGAATCTGGCATTGTCACTTGTACCGATTTCATGTCTATTGGGTAAGAAGTCTATGGGTGGTATAAATTAACACAAATAACGACTGCCATATTATTAAAGCAACTGCAACACAACTGTTTTCTTTTATTGCCGAATAAAATCCTCAGGCGTTTCCAAAACCTATATTAAACACTCTAGAGTCTAGACAACTAATAGTATACTTACTCTTTAGCCCTAGTATCCCACATGGAGATGGTCCCGTCGAAGGATCCGGTGATCAACTTGTGACCCTCGTTGGGATCAAACTGCAAGGCGATCACCTCAGCCGTGTGGCCGACGTAGCTGTGGACTTCAGTACCTGGTGAACGAGAGGACACTCATTATCATTTTCAGTTCCTAAGAGACCAATAGGACATAAAGCCACCCTCAGATTAGTTAATAAAAATCTTATTCCCTGATCTGAGAAGGCATCACCCTTTGCCATCCGCTTCTACTGTCTGTCATTCGACTCGAATGCCTCCCAGCGACTCTTTGTATATCGTCACATGAGCCTTTGGTCGTCCAGGTTTACTACGGCCAGTTGTGGGCTATACTGTCCTCTGTTTAGATGGCTAAAGAGAGGAAAGTATAGCCCACAAACAAGAGCGTCGTTATATGTAACTTAACTGTCTATAGAGAGATCCCTAATACAAACTGGAGGTGCATTTGCTTCGCATCCTCGTTCATCGTCATCCTATTTGAATGGCTCGACCCTTGGGGCACCTCCTTTTAGTTAGACAGAGGAAGCTCGGGCGGGCCCATTGAGGATTAGTGCACGTCAGATTTTTGTTTATTGACTCTGCAAAAATTCGAGCCTAACAATTTTGATTGAAGGAAAATGTCTCCACGTTCGAATGCCATTACCTCATTCTCAACTCAATATTCGAACTATTGCATTCGACCCCACGAATATTCCAGCCAGCGGCCATCGCTAGAAATAATTTCGATCCCTTGGGGTACTATTATTATTATTTGATATCAGGGTGTTAGTACAAGCCCAGGGTCACTGCAACGTCAAAGGTCTATTGTGGCCGCGCACCGAGTTCTTACATCTCGCTCCCAAGGCGTCTTTCAGGAATCGTATGATGCACTTGGGTGAGAGAGTTTTAATATCCTCGGGTGGCATTATGGGTAATCTTACCAGTCTGAGTATCAAACAACTTGGCTGTATTATCCATGGCCCCCGTGGCCGCGAAGTCGCCTTTGGTGCTGAACTGCGCCGCCACCACCTCGCCTGTATGCCCCCATAATGTAGCCAGACACTCTCCGGTCTCGGGGCACCAGATCTTAGCCGATTTGTCGAAGGAACCGGTTATCACGCGGTTACTGGAACACAAGTGTTTAGGAATGTGAAATATTGGAAGTAACTGAAGTCTTGGCCTGGCCACTTGCAATAAAAGATAACCCAAGAGGTACCTAACGTCTTCAACAATAAAATCTCCATGAACATCGGCCTAATTTCGAAAGGAGCTCACCGGGCCTGAGCCACCTCGCATTCATTCATTTTTCTAACTCCTGAAAACTCCATACAATCAGGAAAGGCATGCCCTATCAGAAAAGCTTAACGAAAGTCGCCAGGAAATAATTTGAGATTCGGTATTTTTCGCCTAATTTTACCGCTGATGATGTCACTTAACTACGGTAAAGTAATCCGAAAACTAAATCGACAAAGCTTTGTATCAATGAACTATAATACCCTAACTCCAATAGATATTTGATCGAACAGATAGGAAACTGGTGAAGCTCTTGAAAATGGCGGGAAACGACGGTTGCGAAATTATTTGATAATTTTCCTTTTAATGTCTACAGGGACTATTTTGTGTTTAATATCACGTTAAATTAATCAGAAAATGTTCGCGAATGACAGCACGGTGAAGTATTGGATTATTTATGTTAGATCTGAAGTTTCAAGCTTTTATCAAGAGTTCCCGCTACAAGCTCAGGAGTGAACGTGACTGTCGAGCTGCTTCGTCCAGAGTGATGGCGCTACGGCGACTCCTCTGGATGAAGACATGAAGACGCGGCTACCCAGGGTGAAGACGCCGCTGCGACTCCCCTGGAGGAGGATGGAAGACTATTGAATATATTGAATTTTCTGTAACATGACATTGGCAAATGACGAACTGTCGAGACCATTAATTAATAAAATAAATAATAAAAATAGACTGGTCTGGAAAGCATGACAGCTTATATTACACCACGATTTCATTTTATTCGCTCCGAATAGAATTAACTAAGAAATTTTATTTATTTATTTTTATTTTATGAAATAGGTTACCCACAGGGTGTACACCAAAACAATTACAGTGTCACAGTCCACAAACTAATTATGCTAAGTGTCACCCCAATTATAGGCAACAACGGCATGCTTAGAAATTTAAGGAAAAGGTTACAATGTATCTTAATGTTGCAGTATTTTGGAAAACTTCACCTACCAAGCAGGAAAGTTGAAGCCAACAGAGTACACGACGTTCTGATGGCCAGATAGTGTCTTCAGCTCTTTGCCGGTTTCCACGTCCCATACCTTGCAAGTCCTGTCGTAGCTGCCGGATACACATCTGATACAAAATAACAGAAAGGTCAGTAATCAGTAAGAATTTGTGGAGTCTTCCACCTTCATGACATGTGGTGATAAATACGAGTCTATTAAACACCTGCAGTGTTAATGTTTGTTACTAGCTTACAGTGCGCGAGGCGTAAGCTCAGGTTTACATTTTTGTGAGTGATCGCCAAGCTGCTAGCGGTACAAGAGGTGAAGTGCGGTGCGTGTGCGGCAGGGTGGCGTCAGGTGCACTCACACAAATGCAAACCTGAGCTTACGCCTCGCGCACTGTACCTGGCTAGAAAGCGCATGAGTCTTCTGGGGTCAGCCTATCCGGAACAAGATTACAGATTTTTTCTCATGAGCTGAATAGCCGGCCCAAAGAATTACATCTTTAGGGGGGAGGAAGGAGTATGAAGGGAACGGGAGCGTACAATACAACCCCATTGGCACTCTATCGAGGATTTAGTGGGTAACAACTGGAAAACGAGCCCCTCAAATCTCTTTATAACCCCATGCTGTTATTTATAAACCTAGTGAAACCTCGCTTACCTTAAAGCGTGTTGCTATTCCTTTCAGACTTCGTTAAAAAATATTAATATAGAAAGGGAAAGGGATAGATGACTATTTAAACGATGAACATGCATGGTGTGTGTCGCCGGTTCCGCATGAGGGATAAACTTACTAACAATAGTAATAGTTACGTACTGTATAGTTATTAAGTAATCATTGTATTATCATTGTTTTAAAAGATGTGTTGCTGAGAGTTTTTTTTGCCACTTTTTCTCCTCAGCGTCATCACCTTTTCCTTGCAAAGTGGTGTAAATGTAAATTCAAAAAATATATTGACGTGCAAAAATGTACTCAACGTGCTTACTTGCAATAAAGAAATTTGACTTTGACTTTTGAGCCTAAACGGTGGCGTAATTTTAAATGATGTTTATGAATAACAGCCCCAGTGGTTAGTGACTTCTGAATAGTTTAAAGGAAGAAGTTCAGACGGCCTAGACTAACTAACTTTTACTTTTGTGAACACTGGTAGAATATAATGAATTGAGAGATTGGTTCGGCTGCAGCAGGCTCCTTGTTCTGGGCAGCCGTCCAGAGGGTGAAGATTGCCAAGATCCAACCTTCGATGATAAGAGGAACGTTAAGAAGGTTACTTTGCTGCTTAAAGGCAGTTACCTCTTCCCAGTCTTATCAAATGCCACATTGGTCAGCGGCAGCACATGTGTCATCAGGGTCTTGTAGATGTAGAACCTCTTGCCCGAAGGCCCCTCGTGCTCGACGCGCTTCTTCAGGGTCTCCAGGCATTGCTGCAGCTGCGGCAGGACCTCGGCGGTGATCAGGACTTCTTTGTGGTGTAAGCGACTGGCTATTTGGTTTATGTCGGAGCTGGTGGGAGGAATATAATATGGTATTATCAGGCCGTGTTTCATAAATGGCTCGCGCTTTGATCGCGCGAGTTGAGCAATGTTGGGCGAGGTCACCTCGATGGGTGACCGCTAAACCGCTAATGACAGCACGTTAAGCAGTGGTCCCGGTTGCTGTCGATTGGCAGCAGTCGTTAGGCCACGTCACTCTGGACGAAGCAGCTCGACAGTCACGTTCGCTCCCGGAGCTCGTAGTGGGACACTTGATAATTGCTTGAAACTTCAGATCTTGCTCAAATTATCCAACAAATTCACCATACTGTCACTCGCGAACATTTTCTGATTAATTTAACGTGATATTAAACACAAAATAACCACTGTAGACATTAAAATGAAAATTATCAAATAATTTCGCAACCGTCGTTTCCCGCCATTTTCAAGAGAACCTAGTTTACACTTAGGTCGCAAGATGCTTGTCGCAAGGAGCTTGCCGCAAGACAGGTGGTAGGCAGGGTAGGGGCCCGTGCAGGCAGGGGCCTGGCTGGCAAATGCCACCTCGACTACATGGCCAGTCCGACGCTGAATGCCTGCATGATAAGTTATAAACTCTTACTTGCAATCGAGATCCAGAAGATCAATTTCTTTGTTTTTCACGATCCCCTTCTGCGTGTATTCCAGTATGATCCCCGGCGGATGGTATCTCAGGTGAAACTTTACTAACTTCATTCTATTAGGTATTATTCTAACGCTTTTTATAAAATCATTTTCACGATTTCTTTAAAAAATTACAGCTGTTTAGAAAACTTTCCGAGTTTTATCAATATCGGTTTCCATGACAACGGCGGAGTAGTTTTTTTTTCATAGACGTAACCTACGGACGTAACAAACAAGATTAGACAAAGAAACAACACGTCGTAAAAAAGTTTGTAGGTACCCCTCATCATCATCATCATCAGTCTATTTATATTGCCCCACTGCTCGGGCACAGACCTTCCCTTACATCGAGGGAGCTGGGGCCATAATCCACCACGCGGGCCCACTGCGGGTTGGCGGATTTCACATGCCTTATCTATATATTTTTTTCTTCTACGACATGCAGGTTTCATCACGATGTTTTCCTTCATCGTTTTGAGAGCACTCGGTAAATTTAGGTAAGTTTTTCCGTCGAAAAAACCGAGGAGAACTCTTTGGTACATGGCTGCCCTGGCTGGGAATAGAACCTGGGACCTCCATATTGCAAGTCCATTGACCCAACCACTGAGCCACCGAGCTCTCGAGGTACCCCTCTACGTACTCATAATACAAAAGCATTACACTCCTTGCTGAAAATCGTGAATCATAGTGAGACGTGACGTCATATTAAATCTAAGCGCACGGTAGTGCGTAGGCCAAGGTCTCAAAACACCGGCCCCACGTACCTACATTCGGGCAACGTTCGGGCATTATTTAATACGAAACGTTTCACGAGCTACTTTTCACCATCCAGTGGGGTGACCGCGACTTCCAATCGTTATCGTAATCGCTTTCAATTTGACACATGGACGCTATACATTGCCGCTATGTTTTTGCAAGTTTTAACAAACGACAACGAAACGCAGCAATGTATATCGTTCAAGTGTCAAAATGAAAACGATAACCATAACGATTGAAGTCGCGGTCACCCCCCTGTACCTATTTAAGATTCGATACCTATTTAAGATTCGTTTTATCAATTGATTTAAAAAAACGACAGCCAATAATTTAAGCCGCTTTGATTAAATTTTTATAGCCTATATCACTTCTACAATTAAGACGAATCTAACGACACCTCATAATGTTAAAAAAAATGTTAAAAATCCATCAAATGTAGGGCGTGCAAAAGAATAAGACGTAGGTACATAAACCGACGCCCAAATCAAGTGTCTTAATTTGTAAACAAAAACTGGGTAGTACAAAAACTGGGGAGGGTTTCCCCACTAATATTTTAAGCTATTCTGTGGTTGTTGCATAGTTATTTATACATCATTAGATCGGATTACTTTATTTTCACAATGATGAACAAATTCAATCATTCAGTTCCTTCAGTTTTACATCACAACAGGTACTTAATTAGACGATCATATTTGTTTACAAAATAAAACATTTGATTATATACTCGAAAAACATAACCCTCCTTCTTGCGCAGTCGGATAAAAATGATGAAGCTAGTCTAAAATCTAGTCAAGGTCCTCATTGTAAATGATAGTATCCAAATGTAATGTAGGTAAATCCCATGAAACTGTTTACTAAAAGCCAATGGGCGTTTTTGGAGCCTTTTGAAATTTTCGCGGCCAGAAACCAAATATGGTTATTTAGGTACATATTGGCAAAGTAAATAAAACATATTATGGCAGCTCATCTGTAACCTCAGTCCGGGCCGAGATATTCGACTTAACTTTTTACTTCCGTTGAACTCAAATATCTTGGCCACGGTGGAGGGTAGAGACGTCGAATCAACATTTTTACATTCACTATGAGGGCGTCTACAAGAAAATGTTGTTCCGGGATTTTTACCTTCAGTCAGAGCAGAGATATTTAACTTTAAGTAAAGACAAATGTGAGAGAGGGGGAGGATATGCTCATTTTAGATATATGAATCGGGTTCTAGTGAGAACTCCGGTTCTTTTTAGATGGCCGGTGCATCATCTAAAATGAGCACATCCTCCCCCCCTCTCACGTTTGTCATTTACTTAAAGTTAAATATCTCTGCCCTGACTGAAGGTAAAAATCCCGGAAGGTAAGAATCCTCTCACATCCGGTGTATCCTCTACACCACACCCCCTCTCAAGTTTCATGACTTTACTTAAACTTAAATATTTATACCCTGACTGAAAGTAAGAATCCCGGACTTCACGATGAACGTAAAAATGTTGCGTCTATGTTTCCCCACTCATCCGGGGCCGAGATATTGGAGTTTACGTAAAGGAAAAATTAAAATCGAATATCTCGCAAATTCCCATGGCTTTAAAGACCCTACTGTCGTCGAAAGGCCACGACTCGGCTGTTATAAATAAATACTTTCTCTCTCATGTTACTTTAGTTTGTCATTTTATTTAAACTCTAATATCGCGGAGACTGAAAATATTTTAAATAAAGGTTCCTTTTTTCCCTATTGAGGTAAGGAACCCCCACCCCCAAAACAGTAAAACTTTTTCCGGTTCCCCTAAAACATCCAATAAAGGATCCAGACGATCTCAGTCGTTTATCAGCATCGCCTAGCTAGGATACATAATTATTATGCTACTAGCACGAACCCCTATCATTTAAAGAAAAGTATACAGAAGCGTTAAACACGTTGGATATAAACACACGCTGACTCATATAACTATATCCAGAGTCCGACATACACAAAAATAAACTATTAACTCCCAAGCACACCCCTAAACATAATAAAATATACCTAGACACTGAAACACGTTTGAATACGCCACCTTAATACAAAAACAACCAGATAAACATAATTACAGTCTCGCACACAAATTACACCTTGATATATACATACTCTACGATACAAAAACCCTGTTTAACGCAGAAAGAAGAAAACACTCAAAACACAACTAGAAACAAAAACGCACCCATCTACACACAAACATACCTTTACGAACAACACAAAACACAGGCAACTGCATTTGTAACACACAAAATACAGTCATCTTTATGCATAAGCACACAGTCAAACAAAAATACTCTTTAGCGTACAAAATTCAATATGCAAATACACACAAATACGCCCCACAAAACACTTAGAATCAACAACGCACTCCTCAAATACAAACATACCTTTACGCAAAAAAAAATACATCGACAAACGAAAACGGTGATTTTTTCGTGTCCTAACATAAAAAAATGCTCCCAAATACTCACAACACACTCTATGGTACTTACATTCAGTTTCAAAATACACTACCATACTCAGACGCGCAAAACTAATTAGTACGATATCTAGGGGAATTTTTATATTGTGTAAGAGAGTTTTTTATGTACCAGTATTTTTGTGTTATTTAGGGTGTGTTTTGCTCATCCGAGTGTAATTTGTGATTTACGGTATCTTTTTAAATATTACATCGCGACTGGGATTCGAACCAGAGACCTTGCCATTCTTTTTCAACTAATGTTGAGCTAATGCTCTGTTGAAAAGCGTGACTCGAACCAGATCGACGATATTAGGAATATTATCTTTTTTGTATTTGGATCTCGTTTGGTGTGAGTTTGGGAGTGTTTTAATATGTAGGAGTGTTTATGTGTGCAAAAATATCCTCTAACACATACAAACACAGAAGTGTAACATACGCCGCAACAATCGATGTACGGTCGATAGCACATCAAGCGTATCACACTGGCACCATACGCAGGAGTTATACGACATATTTTGCAATGGTTTCTTTTAACAAGCCACTGGGCTTGTTACGGCGTATGTTATACTTCTGTGTATTTTATTCAAAAGGTCTTAACTTTTGTGTACAGTCGACGGCACATCAACCTACAAAAAACCAAACTTTGCAAACTACGTCGTATAACCCCTGCGTAGCGTGCCAATGTGATACACTTTATGTGCTGTCGACTGTACATCGATCACCTAGCCAGAGGATGCTGAGGAACCATCTATTGTAGTTCAGTTCGTCAAGTTTACACGGGGAGAATCCAACTACACCGGACACGAGTTACACCAAGGAGGATAATTAATGTGGGAAATGAAATAAATATGTTTTTTTACGGGGGGAGGAGGAAAAAGTAAATTAACATCAAAGGGGAAGTGTATTATAGATGGCAGATGCGACGCCTTATGAAATAAAATACATTTCAATTTCTTTTTAGGTGAGGGGGAGGATATTGTTCAATGTACATGTTGAACCGGATTTCCGCTTTGGTTGACCGCAAAAAAAAACGTCTAGGGGGAGTGTATTGAACATGGCGGATGCGACATCAATTTCTTTTTGGTTTGGACGGGGGGGGGGGGGGGGGGGGGGGGGGGGGAGGAGGTATATTGCACATGGTGCACCGGATTTCCGCTTTTGAAGACCGGAAACCAATAAATTGTCGTAAAGGGGGTATATAAGGGGGTTTCTTTAAGTTTGAGAAGGGTGATGTGTCAGGCTTGACTGCGGCTATAAATGAGAGCCTAACGCGAATCATAAATTGGCTTAACTCGGTAAATTTACAAACTAATATGAGTAAGACTAAACTCATTCACTTCCGAAGTCATAGGACACCGGCCATAAATTTAAACATGAATGTAGACGGTAACTTACTGGAATTCGTTCAGGATGCAAAGTTTTTGGGTCTTATCACAGATGCATATATGGACTGGAAGAAGCACGTTGAGTCCCTTAAAGCTAAACTGAGTAGTTTTTGTTTCGCATTGAAGGGCTTGGCCCAGGTCTCGACAAAAAAGGCGGCGCTACAGGCGTACTACGCTTTTTTCCAGTCGAGAATTCTGTACGGCTTGGCAATGTGGGGCGGCTCCGTGGATGCCGATGATGTATTTATCTTGCAGAAGAGGTGCGTTAGGATTATAAATGGCATTTGGTCGAACCGAGTGTCATGCAGGTCCTCGTTTGCCCAACTTAAGATACATACGCTGACATCACTATATATTATAGAGTTATGTAAATTAATTAGACGGTTCCCTAGTAAATTTCCAAATAGGCCTGATTATAAAAGTGAAAGATTACGACATATACATGGTACCGCATTAGAGCTGCCCGCATGCAGATTGGCGTCATTGCGGAGGGCCGCTAAATATAATGCTGCAAGAGTTTATAACAGGTTGCCAGAGGAGATACAGTCGCTCCCAGACAGGAAGTTTTTTAAAAAACTTAAGGGCTTACTATTAACAATTGGTCCCTATAATATGAATGAGTTCGATTCACTCGTTGGGATTAAGTAAATTTATTTATAAAAGCTTTATTGCCAAATCAGACCAAATGATTTCTGTCTCTTTTCTATGGTTCCAACTTTATTGATTGGTTGCTTGACCTTTATTTTTATTTTATTTTCTGTGACATACTTAATATTGACTAATTTATTGTATATTTTATTATGATGCGTGGAATAATATGTTTTTAGAATGACATTTTAATTATGGTAGTTGAATTGTTTTTAATAATTTTTATAATTGTCTTAAGTAATGAAATGTTTATTTTTATGTATTGCTTCCTCTCGCTACACCCGACGGGTAAAATTGTATGGGACTTATTATGACATATTTACCATCAACTTGTAACCTACAGTTTATTGCGAATAAATGAAATGAAATGAAATGAAATATATTGTAGATGGCAGTTGCGACATTCTCCTCTCTTTTGGTAAAAGTTAAACTCTATTATCTCGGCCCGGACTGCGGTTAGAACCCCGGGAACAACTTTTTTTCTCTTTTTGTATGGTCTCCTACACAGTAGATATGAAACTGATTCTGGCCGCGCGAAAAAAAAAAGGCACCACCCTCCATACGAATGTGCCCATTGGCTTTTAATGAAATTATCATTTTACAAACCATTTCTATTTGCTCACACACCGTTATCTAAGCCCTACAAATAAACCACGCAATGCAATGTAAAACACACCGTTGCGCGTTGGCACTGTTTACGAGCCGAGATTACCGAGTCTGAGAACAAAAAGCTCATATCTGTGGCTGCCCCAGTTTTTGTGCCATTGCCACCCCGAGCGAAGCAACGGGCAGGTTTGTACAAAGATAGGAATAGGGTCTGAATGAGATGGACGTATTCTGGACGATCTGTTGCCAATGCAACGCAAGTTCGTGGACATCTCGCCCGTGGCCCAGATTTTGTGCTGGCGAGTTCTACCCTAATCCGTACTTAAGGGTTAATTAATATCACGTTAAATTAATCAGAAAATGTTCGCGAATGACAATAATTTACTCTAATAGTCTTACATTACACTCGAATAGTGGGGACCTATTATTGGCTTCCTGTTATTATTTTCATGACTACTTATTTATATAGCTGTTGGTCTTCCCAAAATTGTAAAATAAAATAAAATTATGGTGAAATTATTGGATGATTCATGCAAGATCTGAAGTTTCGAAGTATTATCAAGCTACGAGCTCGGGAGTGAACGTGACTGTCGAGCTGCTTCGTCCAGAGTGATGACGCTACGGACTCATCTGGTTGAAGACCAGAAGACGCGGATTCACAGGGTGACGACGCCACGGCGACTCCTCTGGAGAAAGAGAAGACTATGCTATTTTGAATATTCTATACATGACATTGGAAAATGACGAACTGTCGAGTCCATTAATAAAATACCTGACCTGGCTTAAACCGTGGAATAACTTACACCTCTTATATAAGTCACGTTTAGGGCTAAAACTAAACAGCATAAGTATAACTTCTATATCGCAGTTGTATTTGCACGAGATCGTTCCGTGTTCCTGAATAGAGCTGCCAGGTAAAAAGGCTTCTGCGTCGCACCGGAGATGAGGCCTTTCAGCTCTCTATCACGTGACATTAGCCTTGCAGATGCAAGTCTTAAGCAAAGTCTTAAGCTCGCAATGGGAGCCGTTTGCTTTGCAGTCGCAGTTAGGCTTTATAAGGTAGCTAGTATGCTATAGGCTAGGCTATACAGGGTGTAACGTAAAGGGTATATGAAGCCGAAGGGAGGGTGTCCAGTATCGGTAACTGAACAACTTTTGTTTTACGAGTTTTCGCAAATTTATTTTTTGACTTTTCATACATTTCGTACCGCTCCGCTGATCGATTTGTATGAGATATTAATTTATTTTTATTTTTTATTCGTTAAGTCGTAGAACAAAAGTTATTCAGTTTTCGGTACTGAACACCCTCCCTTCGGCTTCATATACCCTCTCCGCAACACCCTGTATAACTACAGGGTGGCCTTGAATTCATTCGACACAATTAAATGGATGGTTAGGCTTGTGATATACATTAATTCTGCACAGCGTTTAAGTAAATTAAACAATTTGGGGAAAAATAAAAAATAAATATTTACAAAACTAAGTATCAAAAAAAATCTTATAATTGCAACGATTTCTTACACTGGCATTTGACCTAATGGTCATATTTAAAGGTTTGATCTACGAAAAAACCTTACCAATTTAATATTTATCATGATTGTACTCACGAGAGTAGGTACAACCCTCAGTTTCAATTTTTTGTCGAATGCATTCAAGAACAGCCTGTATAACTAAGTTGGCACTTGATATTAGAAGTGGCTGGTTGAGTTAGGTTTTGATGTATACTTACCTACCTACCTACCTACCTAATAATTCTTACTATTTATTTATTTTATTAATGGACTGGACAGTTCGTCATTTGCCAATGTCATGTTACAAAAACAATTCAATGTATAATAGTCTTCTATCTTCCACCAGGGGAGTCGCCGTAGCGTCATCACCCTGTGGGTAGCCGCGTCTTCTTGTCTTCATCCAGAGGAGTCGCCGTAGCGTCAATCACTGTGGACGAAGCAGCTCGACAGTCACGTTCACTCCCGAGCTCGTAGTGGGAATCTTGACCATGGCGCCAAACTTCAGATCCTGCTTGAATTCTTCAATAACTTCACCATACTGTCATTCGCGAACATTTTCTGAATAATTTAACGTGATATTAAACACAAAACACCCACTGTAGACATTAAACTGAAAATTATTAAATAATTTCGCAATCGTCGTTTCCCGCCATTTTCGAAAAGCCTAATTCTTACTAGCGTAGCGTCACCGAGCGCTTCATTACGAAACCACAACAACAAAAATTACGTTATAGACCGGGAGCTGAAATCGGATATTATTATTAAGATATCCGCAACCTCAGAGAAATAATCCGCAACCAACAGATTTTACATCATTTTATTATCTACACACTAGCTACGTTTAGGTACTTATTTAAACGGCAGTAACGTTGAAATACCTACCTAATTATAATATATATCGGAAGAAAAGTACAAAAACAAAATTCATTGGAACAAATATTTTTTATTATCGACATAGGGTAGCTAGGTACAATTTTGGTTCAGTAGATGATTGTTTTGATTTTCGTTTTATTCAGATATCATTATAGGTACCTACTAAATAAGTAGGTAAGTAATATTTATAAAATTAAACTATTTACTTACACGATTATTGTATAAACTTTAAGTTAACCTTTGGGGATGCGGAGAATGATGAAGCATTTTTTTAAAATAACTTTAAATTAAATAATTAAAAGTAACGCACGGACCCATCACTCAAAAATTAATTAAGAATCGATAATAAGTTAGTACAGTCGAAGACAGAGATAAGTATACAGGGGTCCTCAATAAGTTTGAGATTGTCTCAAAAACTACTGGACCGAATTCAATAATTATTTTACAGTTACGTAGTTTTAACTTTTGTCTATCTAACAGTGAAAGAATTTTTGCAATAGGTCAAGTAGTTTTTGATAAAATCTCAAACTTTAAAACTCTTCTGTTACACCTTTCTCTGTGTTCCACCGTACTTAATTATTATTCGAAACATAAAGGTGTGTTGGTGATAAAGCAACGACCCCAATTAAGTTATCATTAATACCATGACTTGTTAATGCCATTGCTAAGGTTCACTGCGAGCTGCATTGATCAAGCACCCGGTTGCTGGCTCCCGTCAGACTCGACTGCGCAAGGCAGAAAATTAATTACTAAATTACCATTTTTGGTTGCCGAAGCGTGTCGATGGCAGGGCGCTGCAACTTCGACCAATCCAAAAGACCTAGCACATAGATTTATAATTTTAGACTTACATTTCGCGGTTATAAACCAACATTACAGCAAAAAAATAATATTTATACCCTAGGTCTACTTTTTATTTAGAAATTCCTTTATTTGAAAAATATACAATTTATAAATAGGTATAAAACTAACTCTAAAAATCTAAAAACTTAATTATCTACACATAGGCACAACGTCGTCGTCTAGGCCCGTCCCGCGCGGTAGGGTGCTCAGCGCACTGGCCGCATTGCCCCGCTGTATAGCGAGGCAATAGGTCTACTTGGTATCTTACCTTTTTGAAAAAAGGAACCACTTGGGCCTAGAAGTCAACTTGGTGACAACTTTATAACCTACTATTTTATTGTAGGTAAAGTAACTCTATTTTTTTTTAATTGGACTCTGGAAACCCTAAATTGGCAAGTCTGCCACGATTTGAGGAAAGTATGAACGAATTCGGTGGTGTATTTATATGGTAACTAACCTTCCTTTATTTTTTATAATAATATGTATGGGTGAGGTTTTTTGGGTTAGTCGATGTTTAAACAGCTGCACTACAGCAGCAATTAAGAGAAGACGCTGTCTGTCCCTATGTATGCTTAGATCTTTAAAACTACGCAATGGATTATGGTGATTTTTTATAATAGATAGAGTGATTTAAGAGGCAGGCTTATATGTATAATACATGCATAATATAGTATAGAAACACTGATAATTTTAGAGGTTTCTAATGTGATGTCGTAAATAAACACATACTATATTATTCAATTGCTATTTATTATTATATTATAGTATTGCACCCGTGCGAAGCCGGGCGGGTCGCTAGTTTATAATATGTTTGCGTTATTGTGGGAGTACTCTAAGGTCCTTCGAAAATTAAATCAAGCTTTAAGTAAGTGTGATTTACATAGCTTAAGTAAAATAAATCGCTAATTTACTGATTCTCGGCCTAGAAAACGTGGATTACCTCCACGATTTCTCATTACTCTTGGCAACCCTACACGTCCGGTCAAACAGGTTTCCCGGTCCCTGACCGGCGCGCGCGCAGTACGTCGCGCGACAGGTGAAATAACGCACGTTTCGCATTTAAAATTCGAACCTCGATTCGCGCTCAACTTTTACTTTCATTGCATTGCGTCACATCGAATTGCGATTCTGTAATTTCTGTAATTGTTGTTTTGTAATTTGTATCTATAGTTTTTTGTGCATATTAAAAAAGTGAAGTTCTACGGTGTTTAGTGAAAAATGTGTTTGAAACTGTGTACCTAATTGGAATGTATTTGCAACAATAAAAAGTTAATGTGAGTATTATGAAAATAGGCAATTATTTCTTTATAGTGTTAAGAGTTTCTGATATTCAAATCTCGTACTTACCTATTACCTTATTTATTACCTAAGACCGTCTAAAGTACCTACATACAAAGCCATTCAAATACCGTTCATATTACCATGGCAAAAAGTACGTAAAGAGTTGCACTTGGTTTGTTATCGACAAGACCTAAGTTTAATTGTTAGTTTTAAATCTACCTACAAGATAATGAGATCAGCAGCTAGTGTCTCATACAGCTACACATACACTTTTCCTCACAATAATATTATTAAATAGGTTCATAATATCTTACATTCATATTCATAAAATATGATGTCGTTTAAAAATAATACGTGTTATACGGTCGTGATTCCCAAGTCTAATCCAAAACCTAAAAGCATCTCTCATCGCGTCAGAGTGAGCGGGAGCGACGGCTAAATAAGCGTACGCACCCTGGAATCGTTACCCTATAAAACACAAAATGGACCGGGAGCGGAATAAAAAAAATCTGCTTAGAATTAATTATGTTCAATTATTCATAGGTACAGCCGAACACAGAGATAAGTATACAGGGGACCTCAATAAGGTTGAGATTTTCTCAAAAACTACTGAACCGAATTTAATAATTCTTTTACAGTTACATAGTTTTAACTTTTATCTATCAAACAGTGAAAGAATTTTTGCAATAGGTCAAGTAGTTTTTGAGAAAATCTTAACCCTAAAAACTCTCCTGTACACCTGTCTCTGTGTTCCACCGTACCTAACCTATGCTTGTAATGTAATAGGTAATTGCAATTAGCTATCTACTGAATATTTGACACACTAACTTACATCAACATTAACTTACTTACCTACTTTAATGTTCACTTAATAATAATTGTGGTTACGTTAACTTGCTACGTAAGCGGAAGAAAATATTGCAATATGTACGCTACGCACAGACGAAAATATAATAAGTATACAGGGGGCCTTACCATTATAATATGTTCACATTATATAACGATACTAGCTGTACCCCGCTACTTCATTTGCGTAGAGGAGGAGGATGGAGGAGATCAGGAGGCAGATCTTCCTCTCTGGATCCTTGTTTCCACATGACATACCGCCATGACTTATATAGCCTATGAGCTGTCCGGATATTTCAGCTATCTTCTAGTGAAACTCCCATCAAAATCCCTTCAGTAGTTATGGCGTGATACTTGCACAAAGTCACAGACAAACAGACAAAAATTCTAAAAATTAGTGCTTTGGCATCAGTATCGATCCTAAAACACGTTACAATTATTCTTTTCACAAAATATCCAATGTACAGACACAACTTTTTTTACAGTCTTATTATATGTACCTATATAGATGACCGCTTGTCTCCTCTAGGATTTCAAAGTATGAAAAATAAAAATAACATATAATGGTGGCACTTCACTTGGCTATTCGTATTTGCATATTTGTCATAATTGCCATGTGTGGTTGGTATTCTTGACAAAATATTCGTCTTATTTGTATGTACGTCAAGTATTTGACAAATATGACAAACATCCAATAGCGAATACGAATGGGGCTAGTTCACGACATCGAAAGTCGTACATCAAATGTCGCTATATCGAAAACGCTACATCGACGGGTCACTGTATCGACAGTACGCTATATCGATGGTACGCTACATCGACAGTACGCTACATCGACAGTACGCTATATCGATGGTACGCTACATCGACAGTACGCTATATCGATGGTACGCTGCATCGACAGTACGCTATATCGACAGTACGCTACATCGATGGTACGCTACATCGACAGTACGCTATATCGATGGTAAGCTACATCGACAGTACGCTATATCGATAGTAAGCTACATCGACAGTACGCTATATCGATGGTACGCTTGAATTGCCGCCATTACAAAAACACACTTACAAGAAAAACTAAAATAAAAAAACTGTCAGAGTACCTTTAAGGCTCCGTCAGAAAGTATCCAATAGGAATAGGGGCTATATTACCTCGACATATAACCATTAGTCAGCGCTATTATAAGGTTAGTATGAACTTTTTATGAATAAAACATTGACCATGGATTAGCATAGTAGTTACTTAGCATATAACTCATTATGCGCTTAATAATCTTGAACTTGGAATACTAATGTAGCTTCTTGCAATAAGTATAAAGACCGACAAGGGTCTTTTGGCACGTGGATGACATTGAAAGGGGGGCGCTGTTCGCAACGAAAGGTGACGTTTAACGAGATGGCATCGTTAGTACCGATTTTTGCCAAGCGCCAAAAGACCCTTGTCGGCCTGTAAAAACCATTGAAACTACATTTTTTTAAAGGAAACTCAATCTGACAGGTCTCAAATAGCTGCCTCCCTTTCCTACACTAAACTTTCGAAAAGGATGCAGTACTTTTAGAAACGTTTAGTTAAATATAGAAAATACTCCAGAATCGTTGTAGGTACTTTACTTTAGTCAGATATTTATAGTAAGTACGTAGTTCATAGCAACATTGAAAATACTATAATGCAGTTTATAATATGAGTGAATATAAACGATAAGATGTTGGTAGGTAATATAAATTAAATTACACGCCACGTTTTATTACTAAACAAACATTGTAAAGTAATAATACCTAGTTATACATATCTACCTAATCCATCATGCTCTCTTCGACCTCATTGTCACGTTCACGTACACCCGACAGCACAACAATGGTGCTATTCCAACTCTTATGACCTCGACAATAAGAACGGTACAAAGTCCAAAGTGTTACAGGTGCTTACGATTGTACATAACGTGAGATTATGTTTGTTTAAACATAGACTGTGTAAATACTGTCATGGAAATAAAAATTGTTTTTAGTACTTGTGGTAATGTCTGAATAGATAAATTGTATTCATTGTGCCTGTACTTAAGGTAAAAACTTGCTTAGGAAATGACTTGATAGGATTTTTGAGGCACCCCTAGCACCCAGTAGCGGAACTAATATCCCTTCTATCTATCAAGAAACTTATTTCATTTCATACAAACAAAAAATAATTTCATTTCATATAAGCAACATTGGACGAGGTGTTACGGACCCTGGATGGATGGTCATGGTCACCAATCCAGGTTCTAGCTAGTGACATTTTCATCTGAGCCCCTCCGTGCATCGGAAATCACGTTAAGCAGTTCTCGGTTGCTATCGGTCGGCAGCCAGTCATCATTCTATGTCAGAGGCCTACGGGCAGCCTTAATAAAATGGCTTAGTCGCAAACTCGCCCACAAAATAACTGGTCTGCGGGCGAGTTTCCCTTTTGTAAATTTTCACGTAGTAAAGTAAACTGGCCCACATGCGACGATAAGTTTGGTCACCACACGAGAAGAAGAAGACCAATTTAATTAGGTAATATGGCCTGTAAATCCAGTAAACCAGCTACTTGTTATTAAAGCGGCGTAAAATGCAGGTAATGTAATATAGGACCGATAACACGAACGTGTTATTTTCCGGAGCAGCGGGCACTGTGCGGCAAAGCTGTGTCACGGCGGAAAATTGCCTTTTTCCCACACCCTCTGTCTTACACCTGACTTGTACTTTAATATAGGCATGTCAGAGCTCGGTGGCTCAGTCGTTGGGTCAATGGACTTGCAATACGGAGATCCCAGGTTCGATTCCCAGCTAGGGCAGACATGTACCAATGAGTCCTCGGTTTTTTGACGGTAAAACGTAGGTACATTTACAGAGTGCTCTCAAAACGATGAAGGAAAACATCGTGATGTAACCTGTATGCCGTAGAAGAAAAATAAATAAAGAAAAGGTCTGTGCTCGAGCAGTGGGGCAATAAAAATAGACTGATGATGATAGGCATGTCATCTACATATAATTGGATGTAGGTAATGTTCTAGTCAGGCACAATTCCAGCGACAAAAAGTCGCTGAATTTGCTGCCTAGTTCCGTTTACACAAACACGAGAGACATGCTGTCGTGAATTTTTAGCCTAGTGCGGTTGCGGTGATACTTTAGTCGCTGTCCTGTGGTTCATTTGAATAGCATCTTCGATCAATCATGCTTTGCCCACAAAACGGGTAGGTTATGTATAAACATGTTATAATTTAAGATCTACTTTGTATCCCGTAACCGATTGCAATAAAGACGTTTTCACTTTGACTTTCGAATAAAGAATTGTCGCACAAGAGATTTTTGAACCACAATTCTTTTATAATTTATGTCAATCAAAATAACAGCTTTAATAGACAAGATAAAAAAGAAATCGCATTTCAAATAAAAAAAGTCTAACTGACATTGTAATATCTTATTAGAAATGTATCACTTTGTTGATTGTCTTTTGAGAAAGCGTGGAATTTGCCAACTTTCTATACACAAATGAGTCTCACATTTGCTTAATAATCCGTATGCAGATAACTACTTATCATAGTTTTATAATTCTGTTCACATATCATTATGTTTAGATCTATAATTACTTATTTAAAAAAATACAAATTACTTATTAATGTATTTATCACACTTATTGCTATTAAGAAAAGTTACTTTAATGCACTAAACTGACTTGTCTTGCTCGAGCTACCTAGGGACAGTGATTTCCGACTCATTTTCATCGACAAAATCCCCAGTATAGCTCCCAAGCTATATTTGAAAACAGGGCGACTAATTTATATACACTGTTGTGTTTGTGTCTGTTTTGAAAACATTACATTACAAGTACCTAATATGTATTTTTTCTTAACATTGGAACAGTAACATTCTTATATTCTTATTTTACATACATTAAGGTAGGCTATCTGTATACTTACATAAGTATATCGTGAATCGTGAACTCAATGTTACTTACTACAAAAGTTATTTATGACACATTTCAAATTATAATAATAAGATATAAGTAGGTAGGTATGTACACATACATATCCGTCCATGTCTCAGGCGATATCAGGGCTGGCAGCTACCTCGCACAGCGGCTCAGTTTAGCCATACAGTGAGGAAATGTTGCCAGCGTCCTACGCACCTAACCTTACCACAAGAAGGGAGGGGGTCTCGACGGCATGTTCGTACTTTATTTTATTAGTACAGTCGAAGACAGAGATAAGTACACAGGGGGCCTCAATAAGGTTGAGATTTTCTCAAGAACTACTTGACCGATTTTAATAATTAGTTTTATCGGATCGGTCGCGTTTCGTGCGTCGGTGTTTTTGAGTAAACAACAAAGTAACAGCGTACCTACCTACGTAACAGCACGTAAAAATATAATTTAGTGTTTAAAATATAAATAATCAACAATACAAAACAGTAAATTATGATAATCACAGTTATTTTTCTTAATTTTAAACTTAGCAGTTATATAAATAGGGCAGACAACACATTTAAAAAAAATCTGTCTTACTATTTCTATTGTTTTTCCTTTAAACTTAAAATACGATCAATCAACTATATATAACGGTAAATCATGGTAAACACAGATAGCTTTTTAATCTTAACTAGTAAACAATGGTAAATTTAAATCGCAGTACTTTTTCAGAAATCAGTCTTGCAGTTTCTATCTATTTTCCTCCATAAAACTGAAATACTATGCATAACAGTAAATCATCGTAAACACAGCTAGTTTCTTAATCTCAACTAGTGTAAATAGCTGTAGATTTACATCAGGGTTTATTTTTCAGAATTCAGTTTCACAGCTTCTAATCCCCCCCCCCCCAACTTAGGATCAATTCGAGACATGAAAGTTACTTTACGAGTAATTCGAGACAGTCCTCAACACTTATGATATTATCCACCAATAAACTTGTCACCATTATTATATGATTATCACGGTCTATGACGCCTTGCATCGATTTTTGTTAGTATGCCTTTGTTGAATTTTTATATACATATCTTTCAATTCGTCATTCAATATATTTAATGTATAAATGAAAAAAATGCATTTCTTTTAAATATTCATGAAAGAACTAAAATCGGTTCGAAAATAAATAAGCAGGTTGTTTAAGTTTGACTACTAGTAACTTTCAAATAATTCGTATTAAATCTCACTGATTATAATATAAGACAGAAAAAAATTCAACACTGCACCGTTTATTATTAAATAATATTTTTAAAACAATAAATAAAATAGTCAAGTACACTATCAGTAATTTCTTATTTATTCATGAATTTTCTTATCGATACACACCCCTTTTACTATTACGTGCATCACTATGCCTCTTCAAAGGACACGTAAGTGCGAGCGAGACAGAAAATTTGCGATAGAACTCTACCAAAGTACCCGCTGCGATCCTAAGCAATCATTAAAATCTTTAAACGTTTGACAGTTTCGCGGGTTCATAACTCTATGGTTACACTCGCTAAAGTAGGTAGTAAGACGACCACAGCAAATATTAAATTAGGTAGAACGCACGAACCGCGACCAACAGTGGAGGTAGTTTTTTATTGTTTTCATGAAACGCACGAAACGCGATCAACTAGGTTGTTTACTCAAAAACACCGACGCACGAACCGCGACTATTCCGTTTTATCTATCTAACAGTGAAATATTTTTTACAATAGGGCAAGTAGTTTTTGAGAAAATCTCAACCTTAAAAACTCTCCTGTACACCTTTCTTTGTCTTCGACCGTACACACGAAGACAGAGAAAAGTATACAAGGGGTATCAATAAGGTTGAGATTCCTCAAAAACTACGGGACCTATTTTAATATTTCTTTTGCAGTTACAGAGTTTAAACTTTTATCTATCTATCAGTGGAATAATTCTTGCAATAGGTCAAGTAGTTTTTGAGATAATCTCAACTTTAAAAACTCTCCTGTACACTTATCTGTGTTAGACCGTACCTATTTGTAGATTTATTTATTTAATATGCCTTCCCAACAACACAATTTATTCAAGCAATGCTTACAGTCTTGTTCTGATACATGTGCCACTTAAAGGCTAGCACAGTCTTCAAAATTTCGACTCTAATTTGTACATTATTGAAATCTAAATTTTTAAACACATTGCTATCAAAAAGTACCTACTTTTTAAAGACCCTTTAGATATGTAATTATTCGCCAACCTACTCATAATGATCACAGAGCAGGGCCTGACCCCATCGGGTAGGTACGGGCACGCAGGTGTGGCGAGCGACAATAGTTGCGCATTGACTCGGAACGATCGATCGATGACGTCATGCTATCGCACGAAGGCATAAAGGCGTGTGCCATGCGCGTGCGACGCATGTGCCAGTTCCCACAACATTGTGTTTAGTTTATGTATGTGAGTGGGAATAATAAAATGTTTTATAAAGACAATAAGCTGGCAAGGCTTTCCCATTTCTAAAGGTCACAATGATTGTCGCTGGGTACCTTTTAATTGCATCTTGACATTGTGTTTTTATCCGTAGTTATTTGACTTTAGGCTCCCGGCCCATAATGGATATTACGGATTTAATTGGTAGAGTAGTATATAGAGTGTGGTTGGTACGATAAAAATTCTACTCTTACGCCAATGAGTAAAAGTAACAGTTACATTACGATTTAGAATTTGACGAAAGAATCACAACTAGGTAGGTAGGTACAACCTACAGCAGATCAAGTGTAACACTTTGGGCAGTTCTTATTATATGCGTCGTAAAATCGTACTGCAAGTGTTAACTTAACACCGTAAGTTTGCTGTAACGAAAATATAAACTAGATTTAGAGACCAACTTATCTTTGCCATTATCAAAAATGTCCATACCTACATCGAGGTTAAATTTTTCTATAATATCGAAAACTAATTCAAGAGTGTATCCTCAGAATGATCACGTCAATTTATTTAAGAAAAAGAATCCTATTTACATTTATTTCTGTGATTTAGGCAATATTTTTTCACGGAATGACAAGGTCGCACGTTCAAGTCCTGCCCACGGCAAGAATTTTTTCATCATGTTCTAATTTATTCACCGAACATGGATAATGCGTAATTCAAATTCTGAGTAAAAACAGGAGTGCATCATCGTAAATCATGTTTCTAACCGAATGTTAGACATGGTTGTCGGAATACTACTACTATTGTCCGATAGATGGAATTGCGTAACATACCCTTTAAGTATGTATAAAGCGATGAAGATTTTCGGTGGGCGTGGCATGGCCTGTGGTGGCTCAGTTGGTAAGAGCTTGTCACAAGGTCGCTGGTTCAAGTCCTGCCCACTGCAAGAATTTTTTCATCATGTTCTTATTTATTCACCGAGCATGGATAATGCGTAATTCAAATTCTGAATATTTTTTATTCAATGGACGTTAAACTATAGTCACATTCCACTTCCCATTTCCCAGCCATGCATCATGTCGTCGTCGGAGCCAACGGAGGAGGGCGGTGGTTGCGTCAACCAGGGGTTCGAGACCGCAGATGACGGCTTCCACACCATTGACCTGCGGACCGCGAGGCAGCAGCAGGACAGACAGAGCAGACCACAGGTAACTACTACTAACTAATACACTACAGAATACCATATAAAATATATTGTGACGTAAAGGTATGAGTTGTAAAATTCTTCCCAGAGGGAAAGGCAAAGCCAACTATGGCATACAGCCTGGTCTGATGTTATAATAATGTATATTATCTTATAAATACATACATATAATTTAAGTGGGTGTTTGTAATGTCCATTTGTATTGATTGAATTGATTATATTGTGAATATTATTAAAGTGACATGTAGTGTTTTAGAGATATATCTCTTTAAGCTATATTGTATGTGAATAAATATATAAATAAATAAATAAAATATATTCGAAGATAACCTAACCTAAACCTATATAGATAGACACAATCCTCCCTAACCCCTAAACGCAATAACTCAATGATCCACGCCATCATTGAATTACGATTTTAATTCTTACGACGAAGATTATGAGAACCGTCCAAACTCCAAAGTGTTACACTTGATCTGCTGTTAGCTGTACTACCTAATTAGTTAATTTAAAATTAAATTTCTTATTATTTTAATAGATGTGCTGCTGAGAGTTTTTCCGCACTTTTCTCCACAGTTGGCACCATTTTCTTGCAAAATCATGTGTTTTAATTAAAAATAGATAAGATTCTGAGTCGGTGGATATTTAAAAATGAAGTAGGATAGACCTCAAAGATTTAAACGTTTGATAGACTATAGTTATTTTCCTGACAATACTGGGCCCTAATGAGCATCGACAGGCCACCTATCAAGAAACTCCTAAGTCACAAAGATCTAAATTAATGGAATAAAGGTTGGAATAAAATTATGTCAGAAGTCCTTCTATTTGTGAGACTAGAATCGCCACATCAACTACGTACTTATAATAATACCGAGAACATAAAATAACAACAAATGGCTAATGAGAACTATCATAATATTTAATGTTAATGATCAAATCGTTTATAGTTGAAATGCTCCAATTCGAATTTGCTTATTATCTTATTTACGTCATATTTCGAAGAAGGAGTTTATTTAAATTCTAATTAAGCAAAACGTAAGCAATATTATTTTCAGCATGAATATACATTTTATTTGCATAAATACGAACGGAAACCGCATAAGTATGGCATTTCCAATATAACCGAAATTAATTTTGTGTAGTCTAAGAGCACGATGTCCGTCGAAAGCGCTCCTTTTCCTATTTAGATACTCTCAATTTCCCTACAGAAGCCATAAATATGGCGCGAATTTAATTTTGTTCCAAATTCAAATTAAAGTCACGTCAAGTGCTCCGCACGTGCGCAGTACATGTAGAATACAGATGGAAAGGAGAGTAACTGCGAGATTGATGACCCATTAGTGGAATTGAAGGATCTACTTACTTTCAGAATTGTATCTAATATCATAATTCATTGTTTTATTTTAAAGTAGGAACACAATCTCAGCCAAAACCCGTCTTTCCACGCTTTTACGCCATCCAAACAGCGGGCACCAAGATTGTGATCCAGACATTTTTGTTGAGATTCTGAATTAAATTAATTACTTGTGTTATTGTAAAATTACAGTAAAAATGGCTTAGTCCCGAGGCTACAGGAGGCCACAAAGTGATGGACAGACATACAAAATTCAGTTAAAAAAACATGCAATCAACGATATGAAATCTAACCAAAATTGTCGATAGCGGATCAAATGTCAACACAAAAAAACCTTGTATTTTCATTGTATCACTGAAAATTGATCTGTCGGCCTCAATTATACTACTTGGTGAGTTGTTTATAAACCACGGCGGGTTGATCGCGCCCTCAGTTGCCCGCGTGGCGTCCCGCCCGCCCTAACGTCGGTTAGACAGAGCTACGCCGCCTTCGAGCGAAAACTTTTACGATAAAACTCCAGTATCACATTAAGTTATTCAGTGGTTACGAAAGAGATGTATTGACTTTTGAGGATTGGGAGCGGTGATTTGGATGCTTTAAAATGGTATTTACTAAAAAATTTGATATTATTTCACATATGTGAATTTTCGTAAGTTAAGTAGATAACACTTAACAAGCTTTTAGGTAGGTAAGTTGACTTGTAATAACTGTGTAACAAAAAAGGAAAAAAAATATAATTTGCGTTGCGAATTTATATAATTTTAGTTCTGTATGTAAAACTACCAAGTTTAAATTCTAAAAACAGGTGAATTGCATATACAACATTGTTTTATATTTATGGTTAGTTATTTTGGATCCAGTAAAAAGTTTACCCTAAAGTTATTATGTACAATTTAAAGTACTAAGTACCTACTACTTAGTACTTACCTACTCATACTCGAGAAATCATAAATGCTTTCGAGTGTGTTTAAAATTCAACGAAGTTGTTTGTTTAAAGATTTTTGCGCAAAGTTTGATTCTTCAACATAATTTAGGTTATTGCCCTCGGTGTTTTTTGTGTATCTCCAAATATGGTTAAATTACCTACCTATTACAATTTCCTTGAATCATTCACACAGGCTAACGCAAGAAAAAGTTTAAATTGCTTCGAGCCGATCAGATATTCTACTAAGGTCGGTGATTTATAAACTTTGTATTAGGTAGGTAGTATACATTATGGCAATTTTCCGTCATTATACTATATCATTATAACGAAAACAGTGTTCACAAACATCGATATAATGTATATTTTTACGCTACATTTGCTTGATTATCTAGCTAGAATCAAGGCCGTGATTTTCGAATAATTATTTATTACTATATTGTATATTTTTCAATCATAATTGTCGCGGGCTCATTAGCATGGCAATGTTTTCTTTCAAAAACAGTAACATGACGTTTTTAAATACCACTAGTTTATGCTATTTTTGATCGTAATTATGTCGTCTATCGTTTATAAAAGTTTCATTGTGGATTAAACTTTTGAGAAATAAACAAAATGGCGGTGCCAGGCTTCATACAAATATGTTGATAAAAACACCAGAATTTCTTCTCCCTTTGGAAGTTGATGAAAATGTAACTAAGTAAGTGTCCATTTAAAAATCGTAGCGGATAAATAAATATCCGGATACTATTAATATTCAATATCCGGGAAGTCGACTCCTGGTCTACGATTTGTTTAGTTATTAAAGTAAATACCCAATAGGTTCTCTTGAGGCTTTTTGAAAATGGCGGGAAACGACGGTTGCGAAATTATTTAATAATTTTCAGTTTAATGTCTACAGTGGGTGTTTTGTGTTTAATGTCACGTTGGATTAATTGGAAAATGTTCGCGAATGACAGTACGGTGAAGTTATTGAAGAATTCAAGCAGGATCTGAAGTTTGGCGCCATGGTCAAGATTCCCACTACGAGCTCGGGAGTGAACGTGACTGTCGAGCTGCTTCGTCCACAGTGATTGACGCTGCGGCGTCTCCTGTGGATGAAGACAAGAAGACGCGGCTACCCAGGGTGATGACGCTACGGCGACTCCCCTGGAGGAAGATAGATGACTAGTATACAATGAATTTTCTGTAACATGACATTGGCAAATGACGAACTGTCGAGTCCATTAATAAAATAAATAAAATAAAGGTTCTCTTGAAAATGGCGGGAAACGACCGTGACGGTTGCAAAATTAAACTGAGATTAACTAACGTAGGGGTAGTCCTGTCACGAAAGTTCGTTACCTTTTGACTCTGGTTCTAGGGCAGCGCCCAGAATGTTGACCCTTCCTCTAACCGAGTAGCGGAACCGGGGCATTGACAGCTGATATAGACATAAGTAATAAAATTTATAAAAAAACGACTTGACTGTATGGGTTAGATTCCCTTTGCCTACCACGACAGGGCCACAGTCGTAGAGAGAGAAGCCTAAGTACTTCCGGAATACCTAATTTTACAGAAACAATTTTTTTTCTCGGAATTTACCTACGAAAAAATTCTGAAAAAAATTCAACGTATTCAGAGAGGCAAAATCTTGAAATGGTATTTTTCTTTTAGGATGTTAATAATTATTAGACCTTGTCAATTGGACAAACTTCGCTCGATATAAATAAATCGCGAACACTTTTCCAGAGCTTTTATACCTAATCAGTATTATGTATTCATACAAAATTGTGACACCTTCTATAAAGCCATCTCTAGATTTTATGCATCATTACACAAATCTGTCGGACTATTAAAGACGTCACGTAATGTTGAATAGGCGCTCAATGGCCAGACGACATCAATTCGGCTTCACAATAGCCTCACGCACTCACAATACATTGTTCAACAGCTGATATCCTGCGCTTTGTGGGAATATAAACAGAACTAAATAAGGTAGCTACTAATAGGTACCTATGTGTATATAGGGAGTAGGCAAATGCTAGGGGCACCACACCGGTGCGTTCCGTAGGAGAACCCGGAGCCCTCCGAACAGCACGAGGTCGGCCATCGAGGGGGTTTTATTGGGTACAAATCCCACATAAACCCGGCCTCCCCCCGAGGAGGTCGGGTATGTTTTAGAAGACGACGAAAAGACCACAAAAGGACTGACTTCATATTTTAGCCAGTCGTGTAGATTTGAATCATACTTTTCATATGTGATTCAATCCTTAATTCCACGAATCGGAAACGCCCACAAGGGCCCGGCCACTTGGGTCCACTAAATAGTATAATGATCTTGCGTCGCATTAAATCTTGATTTAAGAGTATTATGTCCGTCAAATAGCTCACTTCCGGTATATATGAGTAACACGTGTTTGGTGTAATTTTATAAGGCCAACTTGCAACAAACGACCCGAGTTAGGAGTACTTGCGACTTAGGCTAACCCTTTTTGTTGCTTGGCCCTTAGACTGGGTTTTTACTTTCTACTGAGGCGCTCAACTGAACCGGAGCCGATATTTCGAGTATTGAGATTCGTAAATTCAATTATTTTATGTCAGACATTACCTATTATATTATTATAGCCAAATGGGTTATTTACAAAAACTTTTACAACTAAGTAGTTCGCTGGAAATTTTAAAAGATCTGTCGGTGCAGCTCGTGTAGTCCACGCGTGACCAAAATGCTGGCCTGTATTTCGCTCAGAGGATCAGTCTAGCGATCCAGAGGGGAAATGCCGCCAGCAATTTGGGCACGTTGCCGGACAACGGGGATCGGTTGAACTATCTGTAATGCTAATCCATTCATATAGTTCAACCGACCCCTATAGTTTTTAGTTTAGTTTATATTTTCTAGGTTAATATTATAATACTTATATTAGTTATTTTAAATAACGTGGACTAAACTCCTATGTCTTTCCCAGACTGATGCTGAGCCCGACGTGGACTGCCCCGATGGCGCGAGTCCCGGTGAGGACCGCTCGCTGCGGTGCGGCTGGGGCGTGTTCCGGCCGGGCTGGCTGCAGCGCTTCCGGACAGCCAAGTGGGCGCTGTTCTGGCTGTGCTGGGCAGGGGCCATACAGGGCAAGTCTTTCACTATTACTAGTAATAGATCCAAGGAAGAGAGAAAGCCAAAATAGCACCCATTTGGCCAGCGAATTTGTTTCAGCAAATGAAGGACCTCCTTCATTCAAAGTGCTATAGTTTTAAAATACAATGCTTGAAACTCCGTTCCGGTTCAGTGGAGACAGTGTGATTGGTCAATTCATTCAACGCTAAGCTCCGCTCAGCTCAGCTCCGTCTTAGTAGCAACGCAGTCTAAAAGCAGGGTCAAGAGACAAAGCCAAAATACCATTTGGCCAGCGATTCCGTTTCCTTCAATCAAAGTGCTATAGTTTTAGCAAAGTTGCTGGCCAAAGTGGCTCTGTTTTGGCTATATCCTAGTCCGGACTGGGGCGTGTTCCGGGAGAGGTGGCTGCAGCGCTTCTGGACAGCCAGGTGGGCGCTGTTCTGGCTGCGCTGGACAGGGGCCATACAGGGCAAATATTAGATTACCTACAGGAATAAATCCAAGGATGTGGATGGAAGAGCGATTTCAACAAAATGACTATTACTAATATATATAGCTCGACTACCACTGACTGACTGACTGACTGACTCACTGACTCACTGACTCACTGATTGACGCGCCCGTTTAGTCTGAAGGAGTTAACGGAGGTGAAAGTGATGTAGGGGGGAGTTGTATAGTTTAGTGATTGGACCAGAGGAAAACTATAGGGAAGTGAAAAAAACAAAATGGCGGCGGATCACGTGATGCCATCTCCGCCATTTTCCAACCGATTTCGTTCAAATTTGGAACGCGCGTCACATGGTCGACCTACTTTGTGATGAAATTGAAAAACAAAAGAAAAACAAAATGGCGGCGGAAATATAGCCGATTGAAAATTTGGACATTTCAGACCAAACTTTGACGAATTAGCTGGCCTAGCACGAGCGCATGAGGAATATCCAACCAATTCCACTTCGTAGCATATATGATGTAGTATACCAGAAAATTGTCATTTTTGGGAAAAACAAAATGGCGGACGAGCAGTAAACCATAATATTTTCTCCATAAATTTTCCTATACGAAACGAAAGGATTACTGGCGTGCGGTAAATATCTATCAGTAACTATAGCGAGGCCGAAGGCCGAGCACCCTCCCGCGAGGCCGAAGGCCGAGCTCCGCGTAGGGCGAAGCCCGAAGCGATAGAACACCGCGAGGCCGCAGGCCGAGCTCCGCGTAGGGCGAAGCCCGAAGCGTCCCCTTGCCAAGCAGAAACAACTCCCCACCTTCCAAGTAACTTTTGCGAGGCCGAAGGCCGAGCCGGCCTGCGAGGCCATAGGCCGAGCTCCGCGTAGGGCGAAGCCCGGAGCGTCCCCTTGCCAAGCAGAACAACTCCCCACCTTCCAAGTAACTTTTGCGAGGCCGAAGGCCGAGCCGGCCTGCGAGGCCATAGGCCGAGCTCCGCGTAGGGCGAAGCCCGAAGCGTCCCCTTGCCAAGCAGAACAACTCCCCATCTTCCAAGTAACTTTTGCGAGGCCGAAGGCCGAGCCGGCCTGCGAGGCCATAGGCCGAGCTCCGCGTAGGGCGAAGCCCGAAGCGTCCCCTTGCCAAGCAGAACAACTCCCCACCTTCCAAGTAACTTTTGCGAGGCCATAGGCCGAGCTCCGCGGAGGGCGAAGCCCGGAGCGTCCCCACGCTACCAAAGGCTGAAAGATGCCCCTGCCTTTCGAATTATGAACAAAGTTATGGAAATTGTGTACAGCTAGCAACGTTTGGCTTTTGAAAACTTTCTTTAAGTTTCTGGCATACGGGCATTTCGAGCGTTGTTTGCTTCAAAAATCACAAAAATAACCTACTTTAAATGAGCAAACTCTTTCCGAATAAATGTTTTTCACAGAGTTTTGAACTTGCAACTTTCGGGCGGTGCTTGATATAATTAGTGGATGGCTTGCACGAATTATTTGCAAAGCGAACAATCCGGATAATGTTTATTTAGTTGCGGCGCCTACAACACGAAAACAAAGCAGTCTCGCGGGCCGCGCGCGGCCCGCGCACCATGCAACACCTAGTTTATTTATAACAGTTCTTGAGTCCGTGGCCTTTCGACCACATGGTCTTTAAAGGCCGAGGGAGTTGCGCGCAGTACTCACTCGAAGCTCTTTCCCGCGAGTACTTTACAGGCGCAGGGAAAAAACATCTGACAATCGTCTACTTTTGTTTTTTATGCATAAGCAAAAAGGCTGCCAGCCGCAACCACGAAGGAGATGCTATCATCTCTAAGGAGGCGCAGTCATGAACGCCTCACCTCCTACTTCCTCTGTCAATACTCCGTAACCGAGGGTTAATCTACCGCATAAATCCAGTTAGCAGTCCCAGGGGTAGCTTGTGTTTTTATATAACTCTGTTATTTCATTAGCGCCTTAGCCGTTGCCGAGGGGTTAGTTAATAAAGGGTTGTTTAGGGATGGAACGGTGGAGTTAACTTGCATGAAGTAAACACATAAGTATATCTTAATTAAGTATAGAGCTTAAATGAGTTCTTAAATTTAACATGAAACAATTTTCGTTCATTTTTACAATTGAAGCGTAGATATGAAATGAAATAATAATAATAAAATCTTTATTGTAAACAGTTACATATTCATACTGTGTGAAGCCCTGGCGCCTAAGCTAGTTAAAAAAACTGTGTTTTAGGCACCAGTGTCTTCCCCAGTCTTATTTTAGCTATTACATTGTCATAGTTAGATATCTACATACATTGATTATATAAGATAGAAAAAATGATGTTTATTTTCCAGAAGAATTCAATATGCTTAATTACAAAGTTATTGTATGTGTTCTAATCAAAATAGTACTTATATAAAAATAAACTAAACTAAAACAGCACAGACTAAGATATAACGCTAAGTTTGCTTGGTTTTTTTATACATAGGATTAAAGATAGCTTATCTTGGCATCACGAATCACGGCCTTTTTTTTTTTTTAACCCAGGTAAAACATGCTTGCAAATCATGTGTCACCACGCCCGGGGGAGCGTGTTGGTTATGTCGGGCTCACCGCCCTGAAGGGGCAGCATACCGACTAAACGTCCTGGGGTGTTCCACCTCGTGCCATTCTCGCCGAGCCACGGGAAACTGTGATACAACCGCGACCCGACTGGCGCCCGAGCACTCCTCATTGTGGGCTGTACTAGCCCACAATATATAATCCATTCATCCCTCACCTTCCTCCTCCCCGTCTGAGCCTCGAGCCGCTCGGGCGCCGTGCGGTTCGCGCACTGCGTCCGTGGGCCCGGGCCCTTACTTAGGCGGCGGCACCTCGTACACTCCGGTACGCTTGGCACCGCCTCATACCACCCCATGGCGCGGATTTCTTTCTTGCCAACCATTCTCTCACGAATCACGGCCTACGAATCTATATGATATGAGAGCTAAAAGTTTGCTTGTTTGGTGTTTGATGGTACAGTCGAAGACAGAGATAAGTATACAGAGGGTCTCAATAAGGTTGAGATTTTCTCAAGAACCACTGGACCGATTTTAATAATTATTTTACAGTTACATAGTTCTAACTTACATCTATCAAACAGTGAAAGAATTTTTGCAATGGGTCAAGTAGTTTTTGAGAAAATCTCAACCTTAAAAACTCTCCCGTACACCTTTCTCTGTTCCACCGTAGGTACATTGTTTTGTATGAGGTAGATAACTAAGTATTTTCAACTTGTATATATTATGTAAATAAAGTTTCACCTAATTAAACAGAATAAATTATGCGCTAATCGTTAAAATGACAATGCCAGATTCTGCCCCACCATCAACCGCAATTTGTACAAGATAACGAATAAATGTAAATATATCACCGTTTTTTATTAAAATTATTGGTTTAAAATAAAGGTTTGTACAAGTTGCGATTCCAAAACAATAGCTTCATTATGAATTCTGAAAATAGTAAGAAATCGAAGCGATTATTCATTGTTTATTTTCTTCTTCTATAGGAGTTGCGAGAGTAGTAGAAAATGATACTGATTATGATTATGTAATATGAAACCTGTAATATGTCCCCAACAAAATGATAGGCATACAGCTTAAATGGTCACGTAGTTTTGTAGGTGGGGCAAAGCTCCATTGAAATGTGGCAATGTCTTTTAAAGTGACATCGCGTTTTAAATCGTGAAATGCATCATTACAGCGTGGATCGATGCATAAAACGTTTTCAAGGTGAAACGGAACGCAAATCGTCGGTTACGAAACGTTTCCGTGACTATCTTGCAATGTTTACGATAAAGCTTGACACATACAGCCGCGACCTAGCCGCGGCTTGCGTCCTGCGATCAGTTGAAACGCATGCCCCGACTCATTTTTACCAACTGGACGTTAAAATGCCCAGAAAATGGGGCGGGGCATGCGTTTCAACTGACAGCAGAAAGCAAACCGCGGCTGTGTGTGGAGGCCATTATAAGGAGTGTTCCTAAAGCCAGTTTTTTTTAAAACAAGCTTTCGTATTTATAGTAGGTACTCTACATTTTGTATGAATAACTATTTCGGTTTAGATATAATTGTCATTTTAAAAGACATGGAAGGTTTTTTATTGCAATTTTTGCGATTTTTTTTTTGTATCGAGCGAAGTTTGTCCAATCGTGTATCGGTATTCATCAGTCTCTAAAATAGACACCCCAAGATTGCTATAAGTAAATTTTTTGGCCAGCATACCGACTAAACGTCCTGGGGTGTTCCACCTCGTGCCATTCTTGCCGAGCCACGGGAAACTCTTTTCCACATTCAATGAGTCAGATTGTACCAACATAAGTACCTATCTTCAATCTTCATTCATTACACTAAAGCGCTGAAAACGTCCTGCCGCGATATTTATACGGAACATTAACAGGGTGTTCCTGTAATTTCCCCGGGGACGTCCCGCCGCGGGATCGTGATAGCGGGAACTCTATTCCGGAATCCCGGGATTGAGTATCGTCTTACAGAGTGATATTAATAAATACAAATAAATATCGGTACCAGTTTACGATAGATTTAATATTAGGATTAGAAATATTGTAATGCATACAGAGTTACAGACAGGCAGGGGAGAAAATTGAGGCTGTATGCAACGAGGTACTTTTGCCTATGAACTGGAAAATAATGACGAAAATAAACAAATATTGCTGGATTCCTTGAAAAACGCGCGGAACGACATTAGCGACTTTTTTGTGAAAATTCTAATTAAATAGTTTTAGTGGTATTTAGTGATAAATGATCATGTTAAGTTAATCAGAAGATGTCCGCGAACGTTTCTATTAGTTGGAGTGCTCGAAAGAAGTCGTGTTTGTAAAGTTTTGTGCTCTTAGCAAGGATTCCTTGCATAACTCGATGATTGCATGGATCGTTGAATTATTTCGTTTAGGGGTTTGGGAGGGTTGTGTGTAGGTTTAGGTTAGGTTATCTTTGTATATAAGTATGTATTTATAAGAATTCAGAAATTCTATTAACATCACACCAGGCTGAATATCCTAATTGGCTTTGCTTTTCCTTCTGGGAAGAAATTTACAAAAAAAAAAGCGCGCGAATCGCCATTTCAATCTTTTTGGAAAATATCGAATAATGATTAATGATTAAGGTTTGGTTCTTGCTCAAAGCGTTAGGTTAATCAGGAAATGACCGCGAATGTCTATTTATTTGCAGACTTGCAGTATCTTCTCGAAAGAAGACGTCGTTTTTGTGAAGTTTCTTTGTCTTATCAATAACCTTGAGAAGACAAAGAAATAACAAAGAGATAACCTCTCACGTGACTCAGGGGTGGACGTCGATCATTGAGTTGTTTCGTTTAGTCTTATTCAGACGAGATTTGGATTTTACCAAGGAGGTTATCGATGCATGAAAATTTAAATTCAAAATTACCGCCGCGTTTTTACGGCATCAATCAGCGGTAACGCGAACGCGCTGTTACGGGAGTTGCGGTAACGAGAGTTGCGGTGCCGCGGTAGTTTTCGAAAGAGTACTTACCCGTGGTCCTGTCCATGGTGGCGGAGGCGGAACACCCCAGGAGTTTTAGTTGGTGCAAGTCCAACATAATCGCCCGTTCCCCCGGATGGGCGGTATACATAATGTATTTCTCCTGGGTAACAAAAAAAAAAGGTAATGGGAACGCGACGACGTTGTGTGAGTAGCGGTAATGGGAACGCGATGCTAGGGAATGATTTGGACGACCAGAGGGGTGACCGCGACTCTAATCGTTTTCGTTATCGTTTTAATTTTGACACTTGAACGATATACATTGCTGCTTCTTGTTGTCTTATTTTTATTTTATTTTATTTTATTTGGGATAACAAACAATTATACAATGTGTATACTTAGCCTAAGCTTACGTACTAACATAACAAAGGTACTTATTGTATAATCAGCAACGTTATCCACAGATTACATTGTAAAGTATGTAGGATTTACAGAGTGAAGCTTAAATTATTAATAAGTATTATTCTAAGTTTAGGTAGTGAAAGAGTCATAAATTTTTAGAACCTCTGTTTTAAAGTTAACTTTAGTCAGTGCAAAGAAATCGATGTCATATAAGTATTCATTGTAAGTTTTCATCAGTCTATGTAGGGGGGCACGCTCACCAGCATGGGTTCTGGTTGCCTTAAGGGCGAATAGTTTGTGGGGGTACATGGCTCGAATTCTATGAGAGCTGCTGGGGACTTCGTACGAGATGTTGTGTGAGAGGATATTACAGTCAAATTTATTGTGAATAATATCATATAAGACAGATGCATCGAGTAGCTGCCTACGTACTTTAAGAGTGGAGAAGTTAAATTTACTCAATAAGTTGATATAAGACGTTTTTGCATGATAAAGTTTATAGTTAATTGTACGTAGGAACTTTCTCTGTACAGTTTCAATTTGAATGTTATATTTGTCATAATATGGGTTCCAGATTGCTGATGCGTATTCCAGTTGTGGTCTAATTAAGGTTTTGAATAGATACAGCAGAGTACTGGGTCGCTTAAAGTGAGCACTCATCCTCATTACAAATCCATACATTTGGAAAGCCTTGCTCGTAACATGGTCGATATGATGACCCAGGTGCAGCTTGGAGTCAAGCAGTACTCCTAGGTCACGCATAACGGCGACATGCTCAAGATCCGATTGATTTAGTGAGTATGGGAACTTATGTATGTTAGTTTTCTTGGTAAAAGTTATAGATTTGCATTTTGGTAAGCTAAGATATAGTTTATTATTGAGACAATAGTTGTAAAGTCGATTTGTTATAACTTGCAAACACATAGCAGCAATGTATAGCGTCCATGTGTCAAATTGAAAGCGATTGCGATAACGATTGGAAGTCGCGGTCACCCCACAGCTAATGTGGCCTTTTCAATGTTTTTTGAGTTTCTGAATCCGCATTTACCTAGATACATTCATAATTCATTTATTCATTGCTATATGTGGTACATGGTTCTTAGATAGTACAGGAAGTGCTCACATAAACCCTGTAAACATTTCTATTCCAGTGTCCCTATATCCTCGACCACTAACTTGCTCGACATAAATCTGCGTTAAAGTTTGGCCACGAGTTATGGGCTACAGTGGCTACAGGGCTACAACCAACAGGTGCAGTGCACTGCGCCTCCGTAGTCCGTACTTTAGTAGGACTCTGTGGCTTCATGAATAACATTACAGGCAAGGAAAATACCGGTGGATATAACATTTCCCGTGTATTTTATTTATTTTATTAATGGACTCGACAGTTCGTCATTTGCCAATGCCATATTACAGAAAATTCAATATATTCAATAGTCTTCTATCTTCCTCCAGGGGAATCGCAGTAGCGTCTTCATTTATCAAATTGCAGCAATTATCAAATAATTTCGCAACCGTCGTTTCCCGCCATTTTCAAGATAAGCCCGACCAGTATATACTTATTTCTTCTGTAGGCTTTCGACATGTCGTGAGCTTGTCTACAAAGTGCTCTATATTCTATAGGTTTTGATTCCCTTGCGTTTTCATACAAATATGCAGCAAAAATATTAAACACAAAACACCCACTCACATTAAACTGAAAACTATCAAATAATTTCGCAAACGTCGTTTCCCGCCATTTTCATCTTCTCTGTTTCGTCCTAAGATAATAACCTAACCTCTAACTTGCTTCGATAAGAAACGATTATTTTTCATCGTAATTTTGAATTTGGAAGGTGCATAATATCTTAAGTACAACTCGGGAGTGAACGTGACTACAAAAAAACTGGACTACGAACCGACTGTCGTTACTAAGCGCTAACTTACCTTCTCGCAGCTTAGTAACTTTACTTAGCCAAGTTTCCCGAGGCTCGGCTGCCCGGCTGGGCGGACAACAGGTGGCCTAGTCGCTTCATTTAACTTTACACCACTTTATAGCCGCCCCTTTGTTGTAAGTAGTTTTTTATTGCCAGGCTCGGAAGCCTGCATAATCTTGAATGAGATATTATTTTCAAATCTACATTTACCATGCATGAGTTAGGTACATTATAAAAATGATACAGTCGAAGACAGAGATAAGTATCCTGTATACTCAATAGGATTGAGATTTTCTCAAAAACTACTGGACGGAATGTAGTACTTACAGTTAATAATAATTTTTGCAATAGGTCAAGTAGTTTTTAAGAAATTCTCAACCTTAAAAACTCTCCTGTGCACCTTTCTCCGTGTTCCACCTTACTATCGAGCGAGACAAAATCATCTCGCTTTGGTAAAACAACCACTAATATTTCACTTGGCTTCAATTTCAGGGACACCTATACCTACGTACTTATCTCTAAAATATTCTAAATGGATATTAAGTACCAGGAGTGAAGTCTCCATGAATACGAACATAATCTCATTATACCAGGAATGCAATAAGGGCACATTTGCGCCCCGCCAATAAAGGTCTATTAATATCACCTATCATATGGCGCCCTCGGCCCGCGTACGCCTTAAGTGCTTTGGCTATAGACATAGGCAGATATCAGGTGTGATTCTGTCGTGGCTAGTCTAATCCTAAATGTAACTGTCATTCATATGCTTATTTATTTATTTTATTAATGGACTCGACAGTTCGTCACTTGCCAATGTCATGTTACAGAAAATTCAATAGTCTTCTTTCTATCTTCCTCCAGGGGAGTCGCCGTAGCGTTTTAACCCTGGGTAGCCGCGTATTCATGTCTTCATCCAGAGGAGACGCCGTAGCGTCGTCACTCTGGACGAAGCAGCTCGACAGTCACGTTCACTCCCGAGCTTGTAGTGGGAACTCTTGATAAAAGCTTCAAACTTCAGATCTTGCATAAATAACTTCACCGTACTGTCATTCGCGAACATTTTCTGATTAATTTAACGTGATATTAAACACAAAATAGTCTCTGTAGACATTAAAAGGAAAATTATCAAATAATTTCGCAACCGTCGTTTCCCGCCATTTTCAAGAGAACCCCCATTCATATGCTAAGTATTTCGCGTAATAGTGACACCTTGCTTCGCTTCATCAGTCTATTTATATTGCCCCGCTGCTCGGGCACAGACCTTCCCTTACATCGAGGGAGCTGGGACCATGATCCATCACGCGGGCCCAGTTTTTTCTTCTTCTACGGCATGCAGGTTTCATCACGATGTTTTCCTTCACCGTTTTAGGAGCACTCGGTAAATGTACGTGAGACACCTCGCTTAGCGTCGATTAAAATTTAAAGTGCCACACTCAAATAAATGACCTTATATTATGTGGTTGGTATGAATCCAATGTCTCACCTGAAGGATGTGACTTCTGACCATGAAGTATGGCGTCATTTAAAAACTAATTGACGTGGCTTAAAGTAGCTGCTATCTCTTTTATCACTTTAGTAAAAGAGGTTTTCTTGCAGGATTTTGAGATAGAATCGCTATTAGTTTAAATTACAAAAGACAAACCATAGTAGTTAAGTTAGATACTAAATAAGAATAGTTATTTACAATGTCTAAAAATCGATATTCCAACTAAGAGTCCATTTACGTACCTAAGTATATCCTTAGTTTGCTCACAGATAGGTATACAAACTCTTTGTATTATTACCTTATTAACAGACGTTACATTCGGAATACTTTTCAGCAGATCTGCTTCTTTCTATGATCTGCGTGTAAAGCCATGATTTGTGGGGTGGGGGCGGCGAATTTAATTTTGCCGACCTAGTGCTTTAGCGTAATGCTTCGCTTCTTATAAGTAATATTTATTGTTTTAAATTAGATACCTTCCTTGAAATTATGATAATGCAATAGATATTAGAAAAATTGTTTTTATAATAGGAAATCTGAGATAAATCGTGGACCTACATAATAATGGGTTCTTTATTCCTGCATAAAAAAATAATAAATGCCATAAGACAATCATTATTTTTATTATTATTAATGGACTCAATAGTATATTCAATAGTCTTCTGTCTTCCTCCAGGGGAGTCGCAGTAGCGTCTTCACCCTGGGTAGCCGCGTCTTCATGTCTTCATCCAGAGGAGTCGCCGTAGCGTCATCACTCTGGACGAAGCAGCTCGACAGTCACGTTCACTCCCGAGCTTGTAGCGGGAACTCTTGATAAAAACTTGAAACTTCATATCTTGCATAAATAATCCAATAACTTCACCGTACTGTCATTCGCGAACATTTTCTGATTAATTTGACGTGATATTAAACACAAAAAATATTAGGGTAAGTGTATTTTGAGTCGAGAAATTAAAACCAGGTGAGTCACCTATGAGGACAAACGAATATCTTAGACATATGAAGTTCTAACTTCTAACCCAAGACATGTTAAACCAAGGCTTAAATAATGCACGTTTAATCAAAAGTTTAACGTGTTAATTTGCACGCGGTAATTAGTTTGCCACCTCTGGCCGATTTAATTAAAAAAGTTCCCGCTGCCAGAGGTCGCCAACCTGCGGTGGAGCGACATGGGATTATAGGGATTTTGATTTTTTAATAAAGAAAATTAATTACAAATTAAGTTATTGATAGGTCTACGACTTTCCGAATAAAAATAAATATATTTCTCATACAAATCGATCAGCTGACCAGGACTAAACGTATGAAATAAAAAATATCGCGAAAATCGAAAAGTCGTAGAACAAAAGTTGTTCAGTTACCGATACTGGAAACCCTCCCTTCGTTCATATACCCTTTACGTTACACCCTGTATATTCTTTATTTTATTTTTTCAGTTATAGGTTAATTAATTTATTAAATGAACAATAATAATAAAAATTACTTACTGGACTTTTTTTAAATCTTTTTTTCGAAGGAAAAACTTACCTACTTATGATTTTAAAAAGTTGGAAGAAACTATCGCGAGGTAACATGTCGAAGATTAAAATCTAAGGCATATGTAAATGTACAAATCCGCACTGGGCCCGCATGGTTGATCATAGCCCAAGCTCCCCCGATGTAAGCGAAGGTATCAAAAAATAGACTATTAATTATAATAGCAAAAGTACAATAAATTTTATTAAAAAAGCTATTTACAAAATAAAACTAATTACTACAAAATAAAACTAACTTAATATCTATAAAAAATACTTATGAAAGAAAACTACAAACTAAAGAACGAACACGTCGTCGAGGTCCCCGTTCTGTGGCATTGTGCCCAGGACGCTGGCAGCATTTCCTCGCTGTATGGCAATACTTAAACGCTGAGCGAGGTAGCTGCCAGCTCTGGGATCACCCGAGATGTGGACCAACCGGGTAGACAGCTCGTGGATGATATCTTTTGAGTCTGTCGACCATGGACCCATTGTTTCTACAGCAAGCGCCGCAAACTCATGATGTGGAGTCAGTCGTGAGTATTTGCGGCGCTTGAGTATTTGCGCCTGTTCCCCAGCAGCACCATTATGATAGCTACCTATGTCAGTACTCAAAGGAAACACACTTTAAAGATTTTCACGTATTTTTAAAATTCATGGCTTCAATTCCACCATCTGGCCACCGTTTTCAAGTTAAGTTAAAGTTAGTTGGAGTTAAACCGAGCGATTTATTAGCCGACAGGTGTAGCTAACTAACCCGCCGGTTAAGTTAGTAACTAACTAATGAATGTTCCAGTTAAGTTGCATACGAATAACTTAGTTAGCGAAACTTAGCACGAGACAGGATGCTACATTCCATAACTTTCTTAAGTTAGGATGGTAGTATCATGGGAGTCTTAGAGGGCTAAGATATAAAACCAGATATTTTATGGCAACTCCATTAATCTCCTATAAACAACTAGATACACAGTCTGCCTTCTAAAGATGTCCGAGCGCAAAGAAGGTCCAAACAGATAAATGAAATGAAATTTTTCACGGCTGCATGAGGTTGCACCGTTGCATATTTGAGTATTTGGTATTAATTTCAACTTGATATGTCTACGCGTTTCTGAGATATAGGTCTTGACAGACAGACAACAAAGTGATCCTTTATAGGATGTGAGGAACGGAACCTGTGTTAATGTGCTGCTCTTTGCTCCCATATCACCCAGCCATGTGATTTGCAATATAATTAAAAGAAACGTGACGTAACCAAGTGTTCCATAGTGTACCTAAGGCCGAATAAATGAGTATGAGTATAAAAGATTTAAGAAACAAAGGCTGGCTGGATACAAAAAAGCATAAGGACAAAAAGCAGACCATTCACACTGTAATACAATAATTTAGGTAAACCCTTTCGTGGATATTTTGTGGGAGAGTTGCCCATTGATCTCCTATAAACAACTAGATACACAGAGCTTACTAAAACAATTTAAAAAACGTCAAAGTATGGGTCCATTGTTAACGTCCAAATAATGTCCAATAAAGCAAATGATCCATTCATCCGTTTGGACCTTCTTTGCGATCCGGACATTTTTAGAAGGCAGACTGTGTATCTAGTTGTTTATAGGAGATCAATGGAATTATGAGTTTTATTAATAACAATGTCTGAGGGACGTTTTCATTGTTTCCGGGACTTTTCCGGGATTTAGGTTCCGTCCGAGTAACGTCCCAGATTAGTTTGGATTCCGGCGGACATATTGCCGGACTTTTCTATACTTATCGTACTAACTCCCTTATTAATGGCGGCCTACGTGCTAAGGATATTATTGTTTTCTTTCTTTATATTTATTTATCATGGCTCGACAACAACACAATGTATCTAGCAATTGTTACATTAAGTCCAGAGTCAAGTTCTGATACATGTGCCACTTACAGACTGGCACAGCAGTCACTAGTCATTTTCTGCCTGGCTGTACCAGAATCGACTTAAGGCTTTGTATGCGTGGATTTACAGTTTTTCTATGAAGGCTAGGGCACAAACTACTAAAATTAAACGTCTGAAAAAAATATATAGCAATCCTGGGTCTATTTAGAGACTGATGAATACCGATACACGATTGGACAAACTTCGCTCGATAGAAAAAATCGCAAACATACCCCTTCCATGTCTTTTAAAATGAAAATTATATCTAAACCGAAATAGTTATTCATACAAAATATATATCAAAATGTAGGGTACCATAAATACGAGAGCTTGTTTAAAAAAAAATCTCATTTTTGTTGGTGTATTTTTATTTCCCTGCCAAAATTTCTCTCTTGCTCGTGCTCTTCACTCCGCCGCTGCGGAGCATCTTCTGTCTCACTCTTGCTTTGACAACCATATAGCGCCTTAAAGAGAATCTTCGATAAAAAGGCGGTGGAACCGCATAAGGAATCACCGCAATGATACTCACTGCATCGGGAGTCACCGCTACGGGAATTCATCGGAAAGAGAAATCACTGCTACGCATTGATCTCCTATAAACAACTAGATACACAGTCTGCCTTCTAAAAATGTCCGAGCGTAAAGAAGGTCCAAACTGGTGAATGGACGAAACGACGTAGCGTCGTCACTCTGGACGAAGCAGCTCGACAGTCACGTTCACTCCCGTCCCGAGCTCGTTGTGGGACTCTTGACTATAGCGCCAAACCTCAGATCTTGAATGAATCCTCCAATAACATCACCATCCTTCGCACCTGTCATTCGCGAACAATTTCTGATTAATTTAACGTGATATTAACATTGATCTCCTTTAAACAACTAGATACAGTCTGCCTTCTAAAATGTCCGAGCGTAAAGAAGGTCCAAACGGATGAATAGACCCCCATTTGCTTTATTGGACATTATTTGCAACGTTGGGCGAGGTCAGGACCTGAATGGGTGACGCTAGTGACACTTTCATCTGAGCCCTCCGTGCCTCGGAAAGCATGTCAAGCAGTTGGTCCCGGTTGCTGTCGCTCGGCAGCAGTCGTCAGGCCACGACATATGCTACGGGCGGCCTGAATCTGACAAATATGGGTTGGTCACTAAACCACACGAAAAAAAAGCTTCTGCTGCGGAAAAATAATGGAACAGCCAAAGCAGTCTCAGAAATTAGAAAAAGAAAGTTCAATAACCTATCAATAAACCAATTCAAAGCGGTAATACTCAAATCGGTTAGCGGCATAGCCGGTTCGCGAACTAATTAGTGGTGCCTGGTGGTTCGTCAGCATGACACGCGAACTTTGCGGCGTCAACCAATCTATCTTCCGTCGTAACCAAAAACACTTCGGTTATTAAATTAAAGCAAATCTTTTCAATGGAGATGTCGAAGTTGAGGATACACTGAGCTCAAAAAATAAACTGTTAAGATGATACATGATTTAGATTAATATGAGTTACTTACCTTCACCTTTTCTAAATACTTATGAATGTTAGGCCCGTATTAATAGTCTGAGCTCAAACCCTCAAGAGCGAATTCAGGTGATACACTCTCAAGACGCGATCACCATCTCAAGTATGTCATTTATTAATAAACCAATCTTGAGGGCGTATATCACGTGATGTCTTTCTCAAGTCGTATTTGCAATCAGCAAATACGTTCTCAAGTGTTTTGTTTAATAATACGGCGTTACTCACGTGATACTATCGGGTATTAACAGGAAAGCCATCTTGAGGTCGTTCTCAAGATTGACTTTGCTGAGAGTGAGTGGTGGGCGCTGTAATACCCGACAGTTTCGATAATCAAAATCAAAATGAATGAATGAATGAATGAATAATAATAATAATAATAAGAACGGCGCAAATATGCAGGTCTCAGTGGAGACTGCATATTTGTGCCGTTTGGTGTGGAGACCCTGGGACCGTGGGGACCAGGCGCACACAGCATCCACAAAGAGATCTCTGTGCGCCTGGTGGATGTGTCTAATGACCAGAGGGCTGGCGCATACCTCGCGCAACGCATTAGCCTCGCAATCCAGCGAGGCAATCCAGCCTGCCTTCTGGGGACACTCCCCGCGGTCGGTGATTTAGGGCAAATTTTTTATTTATAGTTTTTATTTGTATATTTACTGTTTCTTTGATATAATATTTTGTAGTTTAAATTAAATATTTCAGTTAAAATCAAAATTGTTTGTTCGTTATACACGGGTACATAAAGATGGTGTGTTTAATGAAAGAACACCGAGATCTGCCTGTTGATAATAATATTTTAATTTCATGATTTTTTATTATTAATGGACTTGACAGATCGTCATTTGCCAATGTCATGTTACAGAAAATTCAATGTATAATAGTCTTCTATCTTCTTCCAGGGGAGTCGCCGTAGCGTCATCACCCTGGGTAGCCGCGTCTTCTTGTCTTCATCCACAGGAGACGCTGTAGCGTCAATCACTGTGGACGAAGCAGCTCGACAGTCACGTTCACTCCCGAGCTCGTAGTGGGAATCTTGACCATGGCGCCAAACTTCAGATCCTGCTTGAATTCTCCAATAACTTCACCATACTGTCATTCGTGACCATTTTCTGATTAATTTAACGTGATATTAAACACAAAACACCCACTGTAGCCATTAAACTGAAAATTATTAAATAATTTCGCAATCGTCGTTTCCTGCCATTTTCAAAAAGCCTTCCATGATTTCTTTGATTACACACTCTCTTTTATAGAGCCTTCCTAGAGCCAACTAGCGCCGCCAATCTTAAAATATATATCTTCCAATATAATCAATTTTATTAAAAAAGCTACGTTCACATTGTTTATTGCTATCAATATTATTTTTAAATGCTTATTTGTAACGTGATGCAATGTAGGTAAGTTGTAGTTCACATAATTGCGAGAAACGGCCGTTTCTGGCACATTTGTGCACACTACAACTTACCTACATTGAATCACGTTACAAATAAGCATTTATAAAAAAATAATATTTATAGCAATAAGCAATGTGAACGTAGCTTTTTTAATAAAATTGATTATATTGGAAGATATTATTTTTTTAAGATTGGCGGCGCTAGTTGGCTCATGTCAGCGCCTTAAAATAAACTTAAAATAATCCCGGTGTAGCTACGGCTGAACGCCATATTTTGGCCGCTACGTGACTCCGCATTAGATGGCCGCATCACACCGCTTGTAAAGCGCCACTTTGTTCGAGCCGTTTTGTTGTTGCTCCTGCTAATGGATTGGTATTGAAACAAGATGTTCCTATTACCGGAAATAGCTTTATGGATGACGGATAAATATATTTTGTATTGACAGATAATATATTTTAATCTTTAAGGGCCTTCCATGAGCCAACTAGCGCCGCCAATCTTTGAAAAATAATATCTTCCAATTTAATCAATTTTATTAAAAAAGCTATGTACATAATTACGATAAATACTATTTTTTAAATGCTTCTTTATAACGTGATTCAATTTCGGTAAGTTGTAGTTCGCATAATTGCGAAAAACGGCCGTTTTTGGCACATTTGAGAACTACAACTTAGTTTGTCGCAATTATGCCATGTATTGTATACTAGCTGTACCCCGCAACTTCGTTTGCGTAGAAAAAGTTCTATGATCAGATTACATACCGCCATGGCTTATAACCTATGAGCTGTCCGGATATTTCAGCTATCTCCTAGTGAAACTCCCGTCAAAATCCCTTCAGTAGTTATCGCGTGATACTTGAACATATTCACAGACAAACAGACAAAAATTCTAAAAATTGGTGTTTTGGCATCAGTATCGATCCTAAAACACATTTGGATGAATACTATTTTTCAATCTATACATATAATAAGACTGTAAAATAGTTTGTGTCTGTACATTGGATATTTTTTGAAAAGAATAATTGTAATGTGTTTTAGGATCGATACTGATGCCAAAACACAATTTTTTAGAATTTTTGTCTGTTTGTGACTTTGTGCAAGTATCACGCCGTAACTACTGAAGGGATTTTTATGGAAGTTTCACTAGGAGATAGCTGAAATATCCGGACAGCTCATAGGCTATACGCCATGGCGGTATGTGATGTGGAAACAAGGATCCAGAGAGGAAGATCTGCCTCCTGATCTCCTCCATCCTCCTCCTCTACGCAAACGAAGTTGCGGGCTACACCTAGTATTATTGTATATAATAGCACATGCTACCTATTGCTTATTGCTGCAATTAATCATCCAGGGCAAAATTTGTGGAAAGAGGAGCGTTGGCAGGAGAAGACACTCTTGGCTGAAGAATTTACGTGATTGGTTCGGCTGCAGCACCGGCTCCTTGTTCCGGGCAGCCGACAGAGGGTGAAAATTGACATGATGTTGTCCAACCTTCGATGAGAAGAGGAACGTTGAGAAGAAGAAGACCTATTGCTTTTTTTAAATCATGTATTTTTCGCGGCTAACATGTAAAACATATTCAGATTTGTTGGTAGAACTGTGTGCAATGGCCACAGAATTTCAAAAGCCTTTCCTCTACAAATTAAACACACGTCGTTACAATTGAAATGTACGAAAATATCCGTCGTATTGGCGTCCGGCTATTAAAGTTTCAGAGCCGGTCAGTTCCGGACAGACAGGCTTCAACTGAAATAGCCTGCCGATGGTAGACGACGGCTGACGGCTGCTCTTTAATTTTAATAGTTTATTTTTGAGAAATGCAATCGATAGGATTCGTATCGTGACGGACACCGTTACCGTAGTACAGGAGAGTTTTTAAGGTTCAGATTTTCTCAAAAACTACTTGACCTATTGCAAAAATTCTTTTACCGTTTGATAGATAAAAGTTAAAACTATGTAATTGTAAAATAATTATTGAATTCGGTCCAGTAGTTTTTGAGAAAATCTCAACCTTATTAAGGTCCCCTGTATACTTATCTCTGTCTTCGACTGTAGGTACTATTACTTTTATTGCTCTATTACTATAAATTACTTTATCACAGATGGGAACTTTCATATAATTATCAATTAAAAGCATTAAGTTCTTACTTTTTTGGTTATTCTTTTTTAGTGCTCTTCGAGATTTTTTCCATTTTTTTTTAATTTATTGTTTAATAACATTTTATAAAAATACATTTGAAATCTACTTTCCCATCTTAGGCGAAACCACGTATGGTTTGTATGCCGATGGGGAGTTCTAATTTATAATATAATATGTAAGTATATTACGCGGAGTCACCAACCCCCACCAGAGGACGTGCGCGGCGTCCTTCCACAGAGAGGCTTCAGCTCCACGAGAGACACAGCTCCCCGACCCCCGAGATTAGCGAGACTGTACGAGAGTAGGAAAGGCCTGAAAAGCAGCGTGTCGCTGAGGCCTTTCCTATTCATCTGTAACAATCGTAACTAAGTTATTTTTAAGCTCTAAATTATAACCTATGTTGCAGATGAATAAATGTCTCGTTATTTTTATTTTATTTCGTTGCAAATGTTTTGGAATATTTCGCAAACACTGTTTCCATCATAATTTAAAGGAATTCGAGGAACGTCCTACGATTTTTTTTACATTCTAGTTGCCATGAATGAAGGATGTGCTTGGATATAAAGGGATATGGATATAATGGTAATATATCCTAATAGAATCCCTGGCCAGAGAATGGAAGTATACCTATGTCCTGCATACTTAGTTCGTTTCCCCACAGACCCATACCCCATAGGAGGGCGCCCGTGTCTGCCCGCACAACATTGCTTCGCGACACGTGTAACCTAGAGATATTATCGATATGGACGGCACCCCTGTCCTCCGCTTCGTCTCTATACCTACAGAATTTTTCGCTTGCTTTGTACCGATTTCATGTCTATGGGGTAAGTGGTCTTTAGTTTCGGGCGGCCGGTTGCGCCGCTTTCGCATCCTCATGCCCAAACTTTTTGGTCAAACTGGTCCTGGGTTCCACATGTCGCCATATGTGTGCCTGCAGATGGTGGAGAGCCATCCACCTGGTGTAAACTCGTGTTAGCTTTGTAGGTTATCACTGAAAAGACGTCAAATGATGTCCTCCTCGTCGTGATTCCGAGTAATTTCCAGTGTCAATCCAAAGTTCGTATTGATTCTTGAAGACCAGGTAGAGATATATTATCAGGGGTTGATCGTGATAAAGTTCTACAAAGAATTTGGGCGGGTTTTCAGTATTATTCGCTTTGCGGTCTTCAAGATGGATTGAGGAGCTTCTCAAAGCTATCAGATCTCCTTGGACTAAAAGAGTAGAGTCATTATGAGTATGGTGTCAATAAATAACATTTCTTTGTCCGCAGGTATGGTGGTGAACGGCTTCGTGAATGTGGTCATCACTACTATCGAGAAGCGGTTCGGTCTGCGCTCCATGCAGACTGGTGTCATCGCAGGAGGGTACCTAATTTTTCTTCTAGTAGTGCCTCTCCGTCCAAGTAACAAAATAAGGTCCTATAGAAGTTGAGACAACGTTTACATGCAACTTCTGGTCCGATAATGGTCATATAAACTTATGGTAAACGGTTATAAAAGGCGAGATGGGCGCAATTTATAAGACCTATTGGTTGCATGGTTCAATAATGGTTCACTCCCGTTCGCTGCCAGCTCCTTGACTTAAGCTAGAACACTCGTGATGCCCGTCGCCAAGATTGTTTCCGGCGTCATTTTTCCTGCCCCTAATTTGTCCATGTTTGTATCTGTCATTTCGGAATATGTGTCCCAGATACCCACCTGTAAATGGTTCGCTGTTGACCTTGTAAAGCTCGACATATCTCTCTAGCGTCCCATCATAGATGGCGGAAGACATCGCGTCGCAGTCTCGTATTTTGTACCCTAAAATGGGGATTGATCTGCCGCCGACTGTGGAACGTTATCTGATGACAATGGTTTTGGTTTCAGCTACGACATGGCCTCGTTTGCCTGCCTGGCTCCTGTCACGTACCTTGGCGGCAGAAGCGGCTCCTCCAAGCCCCGCTGGCTGGGCTGGGGGGTGCTCCTCATGGGCACTGGCTCCCTACTCTTCGCGTTGCCACACTTCTTGGTCGCGCCATACAGGATAGCTGGGGATGAGCCTGATGATTTGTGCTCGAAGAATCGGACCATGGTAATAATACAAGACATACCTAAATAATTAATAATAATTACAATTTTTCAAGCGGCGAAAATATTCCCAGCGCTGAGCGCACTACGTATTTGTCGCGCTGGCTGTGGAAACACTGGGCCCGTGGTCGTTGGACACAAATATGCTTGCTAAGAGTATGCCCAAAAGACTGGTCCTCGCTACAGGGGATCTCAGGGTTGGCGCTTACTTCGCTCAACACCTGAGTTTAGTTCAGCGAGGTAATGCCGCCAGCATCCTGGGAACCCTGCCGCATGGGGGCGACGTAGGCGATATGCTTATAATGTAAATATTTTGTAAATAGGTACTTTTATTACTAGTATTATTTAAGTTTTAATATTATTAAATAATATTTAGTAATCAGACATACCTAGTAATGAAAATTAAGTGTGCTGGTATCTCTGTCGTAAAACCGATGGGGTAGATGAGTTCTGGAATGAAAGCTAAGCTGCGAACAGGTAAACGTAGAGTGATCGCAAGATGCCTGTATCGAAAATACAGATAATCGGAATGATAGCGATGATGGTAATAAGGCGACGTCTTACCTATTAGTTCTATAATGGTTGCTGCGTTACTGTGCAAATGTGATGCTACTAAATAAACCCAGCAATTATATTCAAAATTATTCAGCTTCTTTCTCATTGCCATTGAGGGCTTCATATCAGTTAAACAATAGAACACGTGACATCGCCATATCAATGATACCCCAAACGTGTGTTATCCAAACGTTTGGGGTATCCAAACGTGTGTGAGATAAAATATTGTTGCTTTTGTGAAAAATCTTTGACAGTTCTTGTCTTGGTCCTTGATCAACGTCGGTCAAAAGTTATGTCGGCCATAATGTCTGTCGGGCGAAAGTCGTGTCGATCAACTGTAGTGTCGATCAAACGTAATGTCGGCCAAATGTCTTTCAGGCAACTGTTTGTCGATCAAAAGTTTTACAATCGCACTTCATTTGTCAGACTAGAAGTAGTGGTATTATAACTGCATCGGTTGACTACCTTAATCCCAAAACGATCCATTCCATATGTAACTGAAGCTAACTTTAAATCACGTTTATGCCTAACAGCCTTCTCTTAACTTCATTAATCCCGTTCCCTCATTTATAATCCGATAAACAAGATAAGTTTTGCGTCGCAAACGCACTCAACTGATCTAAATTCTCTCACAATGGCTTTCAACGAGGACGGCTGCATGGAGCTTGCATTCACTAAGCCTGCCTTCAATGAAACCGGTCTCATTCTGAATCAATCGGCTGGATATTCCGACAAAACGTCATTATTCAGGAGCTTATGTATGGAGGATATAGGATAGCATGATGCACAAAAGTCTGTTCAAAGGTTTATAATGAGAATATTAGAATACGCGCCTCTGTCGTAGATTTTTATCTATCTTCAAAAAATAAATTCCTTGGACAATTGGTAAATGTTTTCTCTCTCTATTTATCACGATTTTATACGCCTATTTGTTAATCCAGGCCTATTTATTTATTTTACACACCTATTTGTTTATTTTACACGCATATTTGATTATTTTACGCGCCTATTTGTTCATCCAGGCCTAGTTATTTTACGCGCCTATTTGTTTATTTAACACACCTATTTGTTTATTTTACACACATATTTGATAATTTTACGCGCCTATTTGTTTATTTTACGCGCCTAATTGTTTAAAATACGCGCCTATTTGTTTCTTTTACATGCCTATTTATTTATTTCACGTGCCTATTTGTTTATTTTACACACATTATATGTTTATTATACTCGCTTATTTGTTTATTTCACGCACCTATTTGTTTATTTGACGCGCCTATTTGTTCATCCAGGGCCTGTCGTGTGAGGACCGACCTTCGGAAGGTGGTTCCTGGGCTGTAGTGATCTTCGTGTTCGCTCAGCTGCTACACGGCGCGGGTGCCACGCCACTCTTCACTCTAGGAGTCACATACATAGACGAGAATGTCTCCAAGAAGATGTCGTCGGTCTACTTGGGTGAGCTTGCAAATTCACGGAGTAGAAATATGTTGTATGAGCAAGCAATGTGTTTTGGAAATTAAACGATTATTTGGCTTAATTTCTTTTATTGAAAACAAACATATTTTTGCTGCACACAATGCGAATGGAAATGATATAGCGTCGAGGGCGTCGCAGATAGAAAAAAAATATAATTTTATGGCTCGGTTACGAACACAATGTGAACTACTTTTGATGTGACAACAAAAGTAGGTCACATTGTTCATACAACATATTTCTAAGTGGTACAGACAGAGATATATCAAGGCAATGAAGAGATATGGCCGTTTTGCTGCATATTTGTATGAAAACGCAAGGGAATCAAAACCTATAGATTATAGCACTTTGTAGATAAGCTCATGACATGTCGAAAGCCTACGCCTTCAGAAGAAATAAGTATATAGATACTGATCGTTACCCTTTAGCGAATATAGCGCCATATCGGCGAGTGGTTTCTTGTGTCACGGCGGAACTAACGAGCTCGCGTTACGTTACGCGTTATGTCATTCCCGCACTTACCGGCGGGATGGCCTACTGTTTTATGTGCCACTAGGTTTGCGATTGCGGCGCCACTTAGTGACGTCGACAGCAGATCAATGGTTACACTTTTTACTTTTGACAGTTCTTATTATTTGCGTCGTAAGACTTGAAATCGTACTGCAAGTGCTACCATTGATCTGCTGTCGACTGTACCAATGTTCGTACAGGACATACCTATCTATACCGAAGCCCAATAATTTTTTTTTATTAAATTCTTCCCAGAGGGAAAGGCAAAGCCAACTAGGGCATACAGCCTGGTGATGTTAATAGAATGTCTGAATTCTTATAAATACATACATATAATTATATGAATATAACCTAACCTAAACCTGCGCACAACCCTCCCAAGCCCCTAAACGAAATAACTCAATGATCCACGCAAGCATCAAGTTATGCAAAGAAACCTTGCTAAGAGCACAAAACTTCACAAACACGACTTCTTTCGAGCACTCCAAGTAATAGAAACGTTCGCGGACATCTACTGATTAACTTAACGTGATCATTAATCACTAAGTACCACGGAAACTGTTTAATTAGAATTTTCACAAAAAAAAGTAGCTAATGACGTTTCGCGCGCTTTTCAAGGAATCCCCCAATCAGTCTTATTTTGTAAACGAAAACTACCCTACTAACATTACGAGTTCATGGGATAGATTTATAAGATGTTTTAATTGTGTTTAAGTATAAAAAAAACGACCTATAAAATTGGTTTCTAGCAAAGTAAGTTCTAACGAGGTGTTGAGGAGTGCTGTGCTCTTTTCAAACAGAGCTACCGTGACTCGGGTTCGGAGCGGCGAAAAGACATTGCCACATTTCAATGGAGCTTTGCGCCTACAAAACTACGTGACCATTTAAACTGTACCTATCATTTTGTTGGGGACTTATTGCAGGTTTCATATTGCATAATCATAATCAGTATCATTTTCTACTACTCTCGCAACTCCTATAGAAGAATAACAAAAACAATGAATAAATCGCTTCGATTTCTTAGTATTTTCTGAATTCTTAATGAAGCTGTTTTTTTCGAATCGCAACTTGTACAAAACTTTATTTTAAACCAATAATTTTAATAATAAAAAATGGAGATATTTTTACATTTATTCGTTATCTTGTACAACTTGCGGTTGATGGTGGGGCAGAATCTGGCATTGTCATTTTGCTTGAAATAGTAGCGACTTCCGTTATGCAAGTAGTTTTTGAGAGAACGTCAAGCTTAATTAAGCTATAGGTAGGTTTCTCTCGGTTTGTATTATCGATTCTAATACAGTTAGCCAATCAATGCATTTCGTCATGCAGCCGTCGCTCTGAGCCTACATACAGGATGGCTTTGAATTCATTCGACAAAATTAAATGGATGGTTAGGCTTGTGACATACCTACATTCATTGAATTTAGGGAAAAATATAAAAAAAATATTTAGGTTTTTTTTTGTAATTTATATTTGGAAAAATCTTAAAATTACATGTAACATCAACCTAAACTAAATGAAATAGACTAAAACTATATGTACAAATAAAAATTTAAAGATAAAAAAACTTGCCCCAGGTCCACAATTGGCAGCGTGCCCAAAAGGCTGGCCGCGTTGCCCCGCTGTATCACGAGGTATATTTAGGTAGGTACAAAAAAATCAACTACTTATTTATCAAAAAAATATTAATTGGATGTGCATCGTTACTGTGCTGTGGAGTTTTTACATTTTAATTTTTAAGGTATTTTTAATTTTTTGCAACGATTTCTTTCACTAGAATTTGACCTAATGGTCATTTCTAAGGTCATTGTGTGACATGTGACGTACTCAGTTCAATTTTTGCAGTTTGATTTAAGTACTAAAAAAACTTTACCAATTTAATATTTATCATGAGTACAACCTCCAGTTTCAATTTGTCGAATAAATTCAAGGACACCCTGGTATAATATTGCTAATGTTTAGTAGCGCCACCTAGCTTTGTATCCCCTTAAAAATAATATAAAATAATCATCATCATCATCAGCCCGTATCAGTCCACTGCTGGACGTAGGCCTCTCCCAAAGCGCGCCAATCAACCCTACTCTCGGCCCTCTGCATCCAGTCCCTGCCAGCCATCGTGCAAAGGTCATCCCTCCATCTGGTCGGGCGTCCCACACTACGTTTCGTTCGTGGCCTCCATTCGAGAACTCGTCTACCCCATCGGTTATCGGTTCTACGACAGTGACCAGCCCACTGCCACTTCAGTTTACTGATTCTATGAGCAATGTCATATATAAAATAATGAATAACTAATATTCTTAGATCACGTTGTCAGAGTATTAATTAACTAACTGTGACAACCCCAGGGAGTTTCAGTTTTCGTGGATTTTTTCAGAAACCATATAACTTTCATTGACTTTGATGACTGTTTTTAATAGAGGAAGGATTGAGCTACATTGAGGCATAGCGTTTATATACGTGGTATGTTTCTTTATTGAGATATGTGCTTTTAAGTAAAAATTGACACAACTATCCTCGGTCTCCAAGGGCGTCGCCAGCCGATGGCCCAGGGGGGGGCAAGTCGATATAAATTACAGCTGTGTGTGAGAACAGGCGACGACGCGGCCGCGTGGACGGAATAGGAGAGACAGTAGCACTCTCCTCTCCCCGCTCGCTCTCGCCTCATCGCCTTTCCAGTACCTGACTAAGGACTTTGCATTGGGCTGGATATTTTTTCTAATCTCTAGGGGGGGAGCAGCTGCCCCTACTGCCCCCCCCCCCTGGCGACGCCCTTGTCGGTCTCCCCTACTTCCCCTACAATTATGATAAATGAAAATGTATATGCGCTACCTTACCTATGTATTGTATAATGACTTAGCGACCCAGTTTCAATTTGTCGAATGAATTCAAGGACAGCCTGTATATTTAGCCAATCCGCGTCGGAAATACAGCCAAATGCATTTCCGGCGTGACTAGATTAATTGCGTGCCACTTGCCTATAACGGAGCCGGTTAGTTTGTCACTGAATTTAACATTTGGGCTGGAGTTTGAAACTGATTCGACGCCATATTAAAGTTACGAACGAACTATTAGATACTATTCTAGCGAAAACTTAGAAGTGTTTAAATATCCTTACCTTACCTTTATATATATATATATATATACTTTAATATGGCGTCGAATCAGTTTCAAACTCCAGCCCAAATGTTAAATTCAGTGACAAACTAACCTTTATATATATATATATATATATATATATATATATATATATATATATATATATATATATATATATATATATATATATATACCTTACCTTTATTTATATATATATTTTATACCTTTCTTATGACTGACATTTAATTATTATTATTTTTATTTGTATAATTTGACTAAGCTATTATAATAATTATGAATTACACAGCGCATTGGTTTCTGACTGTAATGCTGTGTAACATTTTGTAAATAAATAATGTGGATGGATGGTAGAATGAAAATGAGATTGTTTAAAAAAAATCACACCCTTTTTAGGGTTCCGTAACTCAAAAGGAAAAAAATGAGCCCTCAGTCTGTCAAGACCTATATCTCAGAAACGCGTGGACGGATCAATTTGAAATTAATACCAAATACTCAGCTCTGCAACCTCATGCAGCCGTGAATGAAAATCAACTTTCTACGTTGACGCAATCAAAAGTTTGGCCGTTTGTTCGATTGGCGCATATTTGTATGAAAACGCAAAATACTGAAACCTATAGGGTACTTCCCGTTGACCTAGAATCAGAAATTTGGCAAGAAGCTAGGTCTTATAGCACAAGTAAAGGAAAAAATCCGAAAAACGTAAATTTGAAAGTACTTACATCCCTCCCAATTTTTTTTATTACAATATGGATATTTAATATTTTGATAATTTCAAAGTTAAGTTGGTCTCTAAATCTAGTTTATCTTTTCGTTAGAGCAAAGTTACGGGGTTAAGTTGCGTGGCACGGAAGCCTCGGGGCGCGAGGCCGACTCGCACTTGGCCGGTTTTTTTAATGCTCTTTGATTTGATGTTGTCATCTAGGTATTGAAAATTAGATTAAAAAGATATGTAAATTGAAAAATAAAATTGAAACTATGGAAAAATATTATAAATTAAATACTTTACAGGCATTCGTAAATCGGGAATCTAACTCCTACTCGGTTTTCCTAAAAGGGGTGATCCGCGACCAATAACTGAACATAAATGAAACAAAAATCAATCAGCTTGTCAAATCTCAATACAAAATGCAGGAAAAGCCAAAAAAAATACATTACCCCATTGTAGAGCGCCTCTCAGAAACCTTTCTTACCATTGATGCCATTGAGTAGCAGTGGCGAGGCGAGTGGCGCGGGTCCTTGGAGGAAGGGACGCTTCAGAGGGAGGTGTGTGCTCGATATATGGGGAGTTAGGTTGGTGTGCCAGTGAGGGTATAAGCGATATGTAGCTATAGATGCTCTAAGGACGCCGTGAGTTTTGTTTCATTTCATAGAATGCAAAAAATCAAACAAACGTGTCTCTTGCGAATTGTGAGTGAGTCTAAAAGAAACAAAGATGACTACACCGCGACAAAGAACTTTTGGCACGTGGACTCGTGGATGACATTGAAAGGGGGGCGCTGTTTGCAACAAAAAGGTGACGTTTTACGAGCGTTAGTTCCGATTTTAGCCACTGCGACATTGCGAAAAGTGCTCGCTCGCTGATCACTCCCACAATTTCTCGTTGCGACTTGCACAAGTTGCACAAAATTCGCATTCGCAACAAATGTAATCGTTATTTTAGATATTGATTATTTGCGTTATAGGTAGGTACTACTGTTTGTTGTTTTTGCAGCTCCTTTCGCTAGGAATTGCCTGGAAGAGATCGCTCTGAGCGATAAGGTCGCCTTTGTACAACAATATAATTAGTAATTATGTAAAATGTAATTCTTTTATGCAATAAAGAATATCTATCTATCCCTGGGTTGAAGTACTGGCGAATTGGACCAAATGCGTCGAAACGCGGATGCGTTTTCAACGGGCGAATAAATCGCATCGCGTTGCCTAGGTAGATGCAGCAAGCAAGCGAACTGTGTGCCACAGACCTTACGATATATTGACGGCAGCTTTTAGCTGTGAAAACAGAGGCGGGGGAAGAAACGCGATGAGTGTCGCGTATCGGTTCGGTTTGCACTTTGAGACTCCATCACTGTTGAGATTTGAGACTTATGTGCGGTTTAACATAAAGAAAAGACATTGAAAATAACCATTGAGGTTGAGATGTTCTCGAAAACCACTGAACAGATCTTTAAAACTCGTATGATGTTATCTATTTAATAAACCTAGGTAAACCCCACTTCCCCTAAATCGTGTTGCTATCCCTCTTGATCGATGGTAGAATGGAACAGTCGACGTCGATCGATAGTTTCTACTAGTAACTAGACCAATCGATCGATCGACTGTTGACAGAGAGGAAATTTAAAATTTTCATTAAAGGATCACTTCCGCAAGGTTCAGTTCCGCATGAACCAGTCAGTTATAATTGAATAAATAAATGAAGCATACAGTGTAGATTACTAACAATAGTAATAGTTGTGTAATACCTAGTTATTAAGTAATTGTGTTATTATTATTTTAAAAGATGTGCTGCTGAGAGTTTTTTGCCACTTTTTCTCCTCAGCGTTGGCACCTTTTCCTTTCCAAGTAAATGTAAATTCAAAAAATATGTTGTCGTGCAAAAATGTACACAACGTGCTTGCTTGCAATTAGACTTTAGAAATTTGACTTTGACTTTGTTCCATTCTAATGATCGATCGATTTGTGTTCCCTTAGAAATATAGACTCAAAAAGAAAATCAGTTAGGTACTTATCTACCTAATTAAACATTTTGTTTGTTTGTTAATGGCTTCTTTAATCGTGCGGTGTGTGGGGCCGGATAAATACCTCCCCTTGGCGATGCCCTTGGTTACTTGACTGTTTTTATTTTCAGGCGTGTACTACACGATGGCAGTGGTGGGCCCAGCGCTGGGCTACGTGGTGGGCGGGCAGATACTCAACCTGTACACGGACTTCCTCACTGTGGACTCGGAGACGTAAGTTATTGTTCTTAAGTGTATATTTTCTTGCAGACAATAGATACTTGATCTACGAAAATGCAGCATCAGTGTAGCTTTTCCTCTCTGCAGTGCTGTGAAGTATTTGGCAATGAGGGATTTCAAGGTGATAGTTGTAAGAAAAACAAACAAGCTTTTTTAAGTTGATAATAGATGGCGTTGCACCAAAATGTGATGAATGCTAGGTTAGACATTGTTACGGCCTCCTTGGCCGATCCATAGACTATGCGTCAATACTTTGGTCTGTCACCCCTGGTTGTTATTATTTTTAGTGGTCATAGAACCTTTCGAAATATAGTATGAACCGAAAATGAAACGAATTTAATTAACTGAGGCTGCACCAACAACATTGGTCCTTCGAGCCGGATCCTGAACGAACCGAACCTATATACAGTCCAAGGAAAACTTTTTGCGACTCGTGTCGGTAAAACTGAACCGAACCGAACTAGTATGTCGACACATCGCGAAACCAGAAGCATGACGAAAAATAAAGGTGAAGAAAACAACGACTCTACAAAAGGTAAAAATGACAAATCCAGTAAGAAAGGTAGCAGCAAGAATTTATCAATACGATCGAGCAGTAGCACCATAATTGCAATAAAAAAAGCCGAACTGTCTGCCGCGAAGAAACTTGCGGACATTGAAAAGGCTTTGATCGAAAAAGAGCTGGAGGTAGAGCTAGCAGAATTGAATGTGACGGAGGACGAGAATCGATCAACTTCTTCTATACTTACTCACCACGAACGCATTCAGAACTGGGTAGATGAACAACACGACCAGAAACAAAAACATCTAGAACCAAAGGACACAAGTAAACAGATAATAAATATAGAAACGGAAAAGCAACACTTACCCAAGATGACGAACACCTACGCCAAACCAGCTACGCGGAAGCGATCCCCTGAAAGAGCATCTGAGATACAGTTACTAACTAAAGCCATTACTAACCTTCAACGTCCAACTTTCGATAAAGATCTACAACTCTTTTCCGGAAATATTAACGAATGGCTGTCGTTCAAATTTGCTTACGAGGAGACGAAACATTACCTGTCAGACGCAGACAACATCACTCGCCTTCGTCGTTGCCTGAAAGGAGACGCACGCGAGGCAGTAGCCTCACAACTAAACACGCGCGCACCACCATCTGAAATTATGACCACCCTTGAGCTGCGTTTTGGACGCCCCGATCTGATTCTTCGCGAAGAAATAGCTATTCTTAAAGACCTACCAAAGCTTAGCGGCTCCACAGAACAGTTAGCAAAATTCGCATGTAAAGTACGCAATTGTATCGCCACCATCCGAGCCCTGAACAAACCGGAACGCCTATACAACGACGAACTCGTAGAAACCCTGAAAATGAAGATGCCACATCTTAAGTCACAATGGCTGACATATGCCGTAAATCACGAAGTGTCTGGTGCACCGGAGCTCATAAAACTATCAGATTTCTTGGAACAAGAAGCTCTTGCCGCTACGAAATATTGGATTCCGGAAACGAATAGATTTTCTACTTCTTCTAGACCAACATATTCGCAAAGAGTCCACTACGCTGGCGACGACACTGACGAATATATAACCAACAATAACGATGATCCAACTTTTGATGACGGCGGAGAAACTGAAAATTGTTTTACTTTGGACTCATCCAAACTACCTGAAGTTGACCCAATGAGATGCCCGCATTGCAAATCCGAGGAACATAAGAATGTTTATGAATGCAACCGATTCAACAACCTTTCTATTGAAGACAGATGGAACTGGGCAAAAGAAGTCAAACTCTGCTTCAAATGCTTGAAGTCAAGACACCGTCGAGAGAACTGCCGCGCTAAACCCTGTGGCATTAACGGTTGCCGGATGTCCCACAGTCGACTATTACATAGCCCTCCGAAGTACCTACCACCAAGAAATAAACACAGCTTTAACCACTGCTATAGATACAGAACTAGGTGTTGCATGGTGCGCGGGCCGCGCGCGGCCCGCGAGACTGCTTTGTTTTCGTGTTGTAGGCGCCGCAACTAAATAAACATTATCGTAGTAGTAGCGTGGGGACGCTCCGGGCTTCGCCCTACGCGGAGCTCGGCCTATGGCCTCGCAGCCCGGCTCGGCCTTCGGCCTCGCAAAAGTTACTTGGAAGGTAGGCAGTTTTTTTCTGCTTGGCAAGGGGACGCTTCGGGCTTCGCCCTACGCGGAGCTCGGCCTTTGGCCTCGCAGGCCGGCTCGGCCTCCGGCCTCGCAAAAATTACTTGGAAGGTGGGGAGTTGTTTCTGCTTGGCAAGGGGACGCTTCGGGCTTCGCCCTACGCGGAGCTCGGCCTATGGCCTCGCAGGCCGGCTCGGCCTTCGGCCTCGCAAAAGTTACTTGGAAGGTGGGGAGTTGTTTCTGTTTGGCAAGGGGACGCTTCGGGCTTCGCCCTACGCGGAGCTCGGCCTTCGGCCTCGCGGGAGGGTGCTCGGCCTTCGGCCTCGCTATAGTTACTGATAGATATTTACCGCACGCCAGTAATCCTTTCGTTTCGTATAGGAAAATTTATGGAGAAAATATTATGGTTTACTGCTCGTCCGCCATTTTGTTTTTCCCAAAAATGACAATTTTCTGGTATACTACATCATATATGCTACGAAGTGGAATTGGTTGGATATTCCTCATGCGCTCGTGCTAGGCCAGCTAATTCGTCAAAGTTTGGTCTGAAATGTCCAAATTTTCAATCGGCTATATTTCCGCCGCCATTTTGTTTTTCTTTTGTTTTTCAATTTCATCACAAAGTAGGTCGACCATGTGACGCGTGTTCTAAATTTGAACGAAATCGGTTGGAAAATGGCGGAGATGGCATCACGTGACCCGCCGCCATCTTGTTTTTTTCACTTCCCTATAGTTTTCCTCTGGTCCAATCACTAAACTATACAACTCCCCCCTACATCACTTTCACCTCCGGGAACTCCTTCAGACTAAACGGGACGGTCAATCAGTGAGTCAGTCAGTCAGTCAGTCAGTCAGTCAGTCAGTGGTAATCGAGCTATATATATTAGTAATACGATCACATCGCTTCCGACGCATCTGTAAATTCATGTAGCAGAGACTCATCTCGACGCAATTGTATTCTTCTGAAAGTACTCCCTGTCGATATACGCGGACCTAAAGGGGTTAAACGGACTTTCGCTCTTTTAGACGAAGGAAGCACGCTCACACTTCTTAAAGATGACCTCGCTAAAGAAATTGGCCTAACCGGAGACACAGAACCATTCACTTTAGCAGGAGTAAATGCTACTTCTGAAGAGCTTCACTCCAGAAGAGTAGATGTGGAAGTAATTGGACCATCCAACAAAATAGTAAAACTAACTGGAGCACGCACTGTGAGAACGCTGCCTCTTTATCCACAAGCTGTAAAAAATTTGGAAAATTATGAACATTTACGAAATTTACCATTGGAAAACCTTACCTACAACCATGCCACTCCGGAACTCCTGATAGGCCAAGATAATTGGCATGCTATTATAACAAGAGACATTAGAATCGGGAAGAAGAACGAACCGGTTGCATCTTTAACAGCCCTAGGTTGGGTAATACATGGATTTTCCCACTCTTGCACGCATGTAGTCAATTTTGTTGGACACACGACTAATATCAACAAAACAGATGATGATGTTCACGAACTACTAGAGGAGTATTTCCGTATCGATTCCATGGGTGTGTCCGGGAAACAGAAACATAGCAAGACAGACGAGAGAGCCTTTGAGATTCTAAAAAATACGTCTAGAAGAGTTGACGATGGAAAACGATGGGAAGTTGGATTACTCTGGATTGAAGATGAACCTAATATGCCAGATAGTTATGCAAACGCGAAGAAACGACTACGAGCCATTGAAAAGAAAATGGATTCTGATTACAATTATGGATCAAAATATAAAGAGAATATGGACAACTTTTTAAATAGTGGTTACGCCGGACCCTGTAAACCAATAAATTCAACTAAAAAATTTTATTTACCTCATTTCGGAGTCACTAACATAAACAAACCTGGTAAATTGAGAATAGTCCATGATGCTGCAAATAAAGTTCATGGCACTTCGCTAAACGATAAGCTTCTAACAGGACCCGATTTGCTATTATCACTTCTCGAAATTCTCTTCAAGTTCAGAGAAGGGAAGATTGCAGTATCTGCAGATATTAAGGAAATGTTTCTACAAATACGTATTAGAAAGGAAGATCGCCCCGCTCAACGATTTTTATGGCGAGACCTTGACAGAACTGGACCTATGAGAGAATTTGAAATGAAATCAGTAATATTCGGCGCAACTTGCTCACCTGCTACTGCTATATATATAAAGAACAGAAACGCCGAAGATTTCACTCAGCAGTTGCCGGAAGCTGTAGAAGCTATTAAGACAAGATTCTATATGGACGACTACTTACACTCGTTCCACTGCGTAGAAAAAGCTCTCCAATTGGTTAAAGACGTATCATATATTAATAATGAAGGTGGCTTCACTCTTACACAATGGATGTCGAATGATGAGAATGTCTTAAGAAGTATTGATGAAGAGAAGAGAGGATCAGGAGGAGTCAATTTGAATTTTAATGTAATTGTGAAAATACTGGGACTCAGATGGACCCCGAATGAAGATATGCTAGGTTTCAACTTAACTTTCTCTAAAATCCCTACTGAGTTTCTTGATGGGTCGAAAATACCAACCAAAAGAGAAACTCTGAGAGTGATCATGAGTTTATTTGACCCACTGGGTTTCCTTACGCCCGTAATCATACAAGGGAAGATATTATTGCAGCAAATATGGCGCAGTGGTGTCGACTGGGACCAACAAATCCGTGATACGGAAGCCACTTTTTGGAAACGGTGGGTGAAACTCCTGACCACCTCATACACCTGCAGAATTCCACGTTGCTATGAAATTGATGCACTTCTATGCGTTATTCAATTACACATATTCTGCGATGCAAGTGAAAAGGCTTTCGCAGCCGTTGGTTACTGGCGATTTACGAGACCAGATGGAACAGTCAACGTGAGCCTAATAGCCAGCAAGTCCCGTGTAGCACCTACAAAATCAGTATCCATCCCACGACTCGAGTTACAAGCTGCTTTACTTGGGGCGAGACTAGGCAAAACCATTAGCAAAGATCATGATACACTAAAAGCTACACAACGCTTCTACTGGTCAGATTCTTCAGCTGTTATTGCTTGGATTCGAGGTGATCCGCGTAACTATAAGACATATGTTTCTAATCGCTTGGGAGAGATTGCAGAATTAACCAACCCTTCAGAATGGAGATGGTTACCGTCATCTGTTAACGTCGCTGATGACGCTACCCGAGAACTCGACCAACTAGACAGTTCGAACCGTTGGTTTACCGGACCCATATTCCTGTACGAATCGCCGGATTCGTGGCCAACTCAAGGTCCAAATAATGTCGCAAATGAAATTATGGAAGAGAAACCAATCCAAGTTCTGGTTATTCAAACACCTTCACCGAGCCTCCCCGACATCGATAGATTTTCTAAGTGGTTGAGACTACTCAGAAGCACTGCATATGTTCTGTTATTCGCTGAACGTCTGCGCCAGAAAACGCCTATTAATTTACAATCTCGACATCTTGACGCCGCAGAGGAACTATGGATAAAGCAAAGTCAGAAAGAGAGTTTCCCAGCAGATTTACTACGGCTACGATCGAGACAATCTGTTGAAAAATCCAGTCGCCTATTCAAGTTAACACCATATATCACAGAATCAGGCTTGCTAAGACTTAAAGGTAGAGCCAACGCCACCATTGATGTGACCAGATGCCAAATTGAACCATTTATACTAGACGGCAAACATTCATACGTTAAACTACTTATCCAGCATTACCACGAGCAAACATTCCACGGAAATTGCGAAACTATTGTGAACCAATTACGCAAAAAATTCTGGATAATCCACCTGAGACCAACGGTTAAATCTGTAGAACGTAAATGTCAAATGTGCCGATTACGTCGCTCTCTACCTACTCAACCACCTGTCGGTGATCTGCCACCAATTAGACTTGCACATCATCAGAGGCCATTTACTCACTGTGGTCTTGATTACTTTGGCCCAATGCTAATTACAATTGGAAGACGCCGAGAAAAACGATATGGAGCATTATTTACCTGTTTAACTACGAGAGCTGTACACATTGAGCTTGCCGGAAGCCTGACGACAGACTCTGCTATTTTAGCTTTGCGAAGGATGATGGCGCGACGAGGATGCCCAAAAACTATACATTCCGACAATGGCACTAATTTTCGAGGCGCTGACGCTGAGCTTACAAGAGCTGAAAAAGAACTAGATCATGATAAAATGAAGGACTTCTTAGTGAACCGACGTGTTGACTGGCACTTTATTCCACCATCGGCACCCCATATGGGAGGATGTTGGGAGAGACTAGTACGTTCCTTTAAAAGAGCTCTGACCACCACACTTAAAGAAGTCGCACCGAATGAGGAAGTACTGCTGACGGTATTAATTGAAGCGGAGAATACCATAAACTCTCGTCCGCTCACACATGTATCCGTTGATCCGTCTGATGAAGAGGCTCTCACACCAAATCATTTTCTCCTCGGCAGTCCCTCAGGAGTTCCATTACCAGGATCATTCGATGGCTCCGATTTGTTAAGAAGAAGTAACTGGAGAAAAGCTCAACGACTAGCCGATGTGTTCTGGCAGCGATGGGTATCGGAATATTTACCTACACTCCTCCCGAGATCTTCAGCTGGACAAGCAAACATTGACCTGAAACCCGGAGATGTAGTGATCGTTGCAGATTCCAATATGCCAAGGAATACCTGGCCCAAGGGGATAATTGAAAAGGTATTCTCGGGACCTGATAATAGAGTTAGAGTCGCCGAATTGAGGACCACAGCTGGAATACTGAGACGTCCATCAAACAAGTTGGTGCTCATAGAACGGCATCAAGAAGACAACTCCTGACCAGCCAAACCTGGTGTGGCGCGACTATGTTACGGCCTCCTTGGCCGATCCATAGACTATGCGTCAATACTTTGGTCTGTCACCCCTGGTTGTTATTATTTTTAGTGGTCATAGAACCTTCGAAATATAGTATGAACCGAAAATGAAACGAATTTAATTAACTGAGGCTGCACCAACAACAGACATTATTCTAAAATAGCAGCAGCTTCTAATTTCATTTATATTTAATTGACATAATACATAATGCTTATAGGTATATACCTACACAATTATTACTTTAATATAGATTTAATACATTAAAATTCTACAATTAATAATTATAATCAATAGCTATGTAATCTGACTGTATGCACCGGTCTGCTCTTTGCCAATAGATTTTCCAACACAAGTTTAGAATATTGTTCTCAGAGAATTTTTCTCTGAGAGATTGACGTGATCAAGTTTAGTACCTAGTGTTCCTAAGATCTGAATAAATTATTTATGAGTTAATAAAGTCGATGGGCTTTATAATAGAATAGAAAACGTTTATTTGACACAAACATGCAACAATACATAAGAAGAATAATAGAATAGTACGGTGGAACACAGAGAAAGGTGTACAGGAGAGTTTTTAAAATTTGAGATTTTCTCAAAAACTACTTGACGTACTGCAAAAATTCTTTCACTGTTTGATAGATAAACGTTAAAACTATGTAACTGTAAAAGAATTATTAAATTCGGTCCAGTAGTTTTTGAGAAAATCATAACCTTATTGAGGCCCCCTGTATACTCGACTGTACACTACAAGTTGTGACGGTGAAGTGGTGCGGTGTCAAACCGGTCCCCAGCTCAGCATGTGCTGTAGTACTGGTACTACAGCGCAGGTTTTCAGTGCTTTAATACTTCATAAACGTTTTAAAACCATAAAATCATCAACTAAACTGTCGACGCATTTCTACAACCATTCCTACACTGAACTAAAAGCCAATTTATACGTACGAGTGAGTCAAAAGCCCCGCATCTTACTTTTTAATATTTCATGAAGCGCACGGCAGCAAGGTCTCTCATTGCGACTCGCTTTCATCTCATTGTGTGCGCTCGGGCAACTTTTCAGCCAAATTAATCCCGTGCTTGCGTCCTAAGGCTTCTATTCGTTCGCAGCGAAATATGATTTTCCGCGGGGCGAGTTTTGAACAACCTCTCTATAAGGCTTCAGTTTTAATTTTACCTACACTTAGGTGCTTTTACTTACGTAGGTGCCTACCATTCCTCGGATGTTCGTTGATTTAGGAGTGATTGAGGAGCTAGGCTGGCTGATTGCTATTAAAAATGAAATACCTACTGAAAATATGGTGAAAAACTATTTATTTATTTATTTTATTAATGGACTCGACAGTTCGTCATTTGCCAATGTCATGTTACAGAAAATCAATGTATAATAGTCTTCTATGTTCCTCCAGGGGAGTCGCCGTAGCGTCTTCACCCTGGGTAGCCGCGTCTTCTTGTCTTCATCCAGAGGAGACACCGTAGCGTCATCACTCTGGACGAAGCAGCTCGACAGTCACGTTCACTCCCGAGCTTGTAGCGGGAACTCTTGATAAAAGCTTGAAACTTCAGATCTTGCTCAAATTATCCAATAAATGCACCGTACTGTCATTCGCGAACATTATCTGATTAATTTAACGTGATATTAAACACAAAATAGCTCCTGTAGACATTAAAAGGAAAATTATCAAATAATTTTGCAACCGTCGTTTCCCGCCATTTTCAAGAGACTCCCAAAGTACTTAGGTGCTTTTACTTACGTAGGTGCCTACCATTCCTCGGATGTTCTTTGATTTAGGAGTGATGGAGGAGCTAGGCTGGCTGATTGCTATTACAAATGAAATACTGAAAATATGGTGAAAAACTAATAGGTATATGAATGTAAAAATAGACTTATCCAATCGTTATCGTAATCGCTTTCAATTTGACACATGGACGCTATACAATGCTGCTATGTTTTTGCAAGTTTTAACAAACGACAACGAAACGCATCGTTCAAGTGTCAAAATGAAAACGATAACCATAACGATTGAAGTCGCGGTCACCCCCCGGACGCAACCAGGCCCTTGACACTTCATACTCCTTTGTCGTAGCACAGCTTGGCATGTCAATGTTTAGTTTAATCGATTCTAAATAGATCGATTTTGAATAGAAAACTTATATCTTTAATCTGTGGACGCAACTAACAAGAAAATATTTGACGTAAGTAAGTATAAAAAGAAACAAATGATTTCAAAAATATTAAAAATAAAGTAAACATCCTAAATAGTCAGTCGCTAACACTAGTTATACCTCACTTCTCTTAAATCGTGATGCTCTCCCTTCCACACTTCGTTAAAAAAGGTTAAGATAGAAAGGGACAGGGCGCTGGCGACGTAACTTTAAATTACATTTATGAATACGCGCCTTAGGCTGTTATTTATTTATTTTATTAATGGTCTCGACAGTTCGTCATTTGCCAATGTCATGTTACAGAAAATTCAATCTATTCTATAGTCTTCTATCTTCCTTCAGCGGAGTCGCAGTAGCGTCTTCACCCTGGGTAGCCGCGTCTTCATGTCTTCATCCAGAGGAGACGCCGTAGCGTCATCACTCTGGACGAAGCAGCTCGACAGTCACGTTCACTCCCGAGCTTGTAGCGGGAACTCTTGATAAAAGCTTGAAACTTCAGATCTTGCTCAAATTATCCAATAAATGCACCGTACTGTCATTCGCGAACATTTTCTGATTAATTTAACGTGAACACAAAATAGTCCCTGTAGACATTAAAAGAAAAATTATCAAATAATTTCGCAACCGTCGTTTCCCGCCATTTTCAAGAGAACCGCCAGGCTGTTATTAACTTTGACAGTTGCTGAACCATCGATTTTGTATGACGAATTGTCGAAGTCCGTCGAAAATCCTTGACTCCTATTAGGTCGGTAATTCATGGACTGGAACACTAGATATTGTATTTAGACCCCTTCGGCCGTTTAGGAAACCGGAGTTTGGAAACCAGTTTCCGAAAATGATTTTTTTATCCTTCTACGGAACTGGTTTCCTATAAAGATAATTTAATCCTTCTACGTAACTGGTTTCCTATAAGTACTATGTTTATAGTATTTAGGCCACCTACGAAACTAATAACCTGATTACAGTAGAAATATATTTATTGTATTTAATTAATTAACATTTCTATCTTAATAAACATAAAAACAATTCTTCTTAAGATTAAATGAAAACAACTTCCTTAGTTTCGAAATAAAAATAAAAATGAGTATGGTGAAATAATTTCAATACTTTACAATACTTTACAATTAGACAACCTATTAATTTTCATTATTACGAAAACTTATACACGATTTAAATCATTGCTCGTGCCTACTAGTAGGAACAATTTGAGTACTTACCAACAAGTTCAACTCCAGCACAAGAGAACCTAAGTAATCTCAAGCCATTCGATTCTCCCACTATCACTTTGAACGAAAGCCCCCATTTCTGAATTCAATCAAGGGAAACAATGCTCCGACAACGCTCTATTATTCTAATTCATTACGAGAGTCCATCGCAGTCCACTCTATTTTGCTAAGAGCTCTCGAACGTTGGAAACACACCGCGGTTATTCAGGAATGCGAAATTGGAGGGCCGGGCTTGGGTTATTGTGGTAGGAAATTGCGCCCCTAAAGTCAAAGTCATTTACAAGTTAATTACCTTATTTTTGGCATTGACACTACATTAGGCGACATTGCAACCCGATTGGAAGGCGTTAGCATCCGTCATACAGTTTTTTTTAAACTAGTACGGTTGCTATCGTTTCACATTCTTGTAAATTGTTTCCAAACAATGCTGTTATAGCTATAAGTTTTCAATCAAGAAACTCTGTTCTTAAATTCTTAAGTCAATAAAAACCTTTATTATTATTATTATTTCTTTATTGCAAGTAAGCACGTTGTGTACATTTTTTCACGTCAACATATTATTTGAATTTACGTTCGAACACCACTTTGCAAGGAAAAGGTGTTTTGTTTTAACACTTTATTGCACAACACACACAAATACATAAATAACATCCAGAAGAAACAAATTTTTCTACCAGCAAACCCGCGCAAGAGAGAGCAGTGTTAAAAATTCAAGCAACTCATGACTAGTACAACGCTTTCCTCATTGACACACACGACACATTACGCACGCACGCAACCTCATGCACACAACACACACACCCTCTCACACATACATCCACACCATCTCACACACCACGCACTTACCTCAGATATAACATAGTCGCCCGTGTCCGGCCTGTCGCCCGCGGCCCGCGGCCGTGTAGCCACACTGCCAGGGGCTAGCTGAAAACCAGCGCTGTGGCATGCCGCAGCACTATGCTGAGCTAGCGCCCTATTTATCATTATTTCTGAATGTTTGTTTGTATATTGTTATATTTATTGTATCTCGTATTAGTATTATATCCATTTTATAGTTAAATTTTAGTTCATAGTTGTAATCTACTGTTTATGTATGGTATGACTTATATATTTATAACAATGTATTTATTTCTTGCTACTATTTATTAATGATGAATAAAATTGTTTTACTTTTTTTACTTACTTACTTACAGTATTAAAAGTGGTAGTCGTTGTGGTGTACAGATAAGATATGTACGAAAATAAATCAATTATAACTACTAAATATATAAACAATACCTATGAAGGTGCCAACGCTGAGGAGAAAAAGTGGCAAAATACTGTCGGCAGCACATCTTTTAAAATAATGATAACACAATAGGTACATAACTATTACTATTATTAGTAACTCTATCCCTCATGCGGAACCGGCGACACACCCATGCATGTTCATCGTTTAAATAGTCATCTATTCTGTATACTTAACAGGTGTTCCTTTAAACAAGAGTGACAGTTTAAGTTTAGGATTAGTTTTACGGCCACGACAGAATCATACGTAAGTATGGCCTTAATACTAAATGTAATATTCCTTATAAGTAAGTAAATTTTAGTAAGTAAGTACTTATGTATCATAAAGGTACATTGTACATATGTATTAAGGTGGAACACAGAGAAAGGTCTACAGGAGAGTTTTTAAGGGTGATATTTTCTCAAAAACTACTTGACCTATTGCAAAAATAATTTCACTGTTTGATAGATAAACATTAAAGCTATGTAACTGTAAAATAATTATTAAATTCGGTCCAGTAGTTTTTGAGAAAATCTCAACCTTATTGAGGCCCCCTATCTCTGTCTTCTACTGTCCATTTATTAATTTGTTTCTATGTCGCCCCCAATAGCACTTTAACCCCGAGGGCGCTATCGACGGCATTATCCTAGTGCCGGCTCTGGCTCGAACAGGGAATACTCGTGGCATTGGATACCTAAGCAAACAGCGGAATTTGCATATGAAAACAATTCTATGCATTCCGTAACCGAATTATGATAGCGTTCAAACTATGCCTGTGAATTTGGATAGGTTACCTTAAAGTACTGTAGCGATATTGGTTTAAATCATTGATCTCCTATAAACAACTAGATATACAGTCTGCCTTCTAAAAATGTCCGAGCGCAAAGAAGATCCAAGCGGATGAATGGACCCTCATTTGCTTTATTGGACGTTAATAATGGACCCTTATTTAGTTTTTAAAATTGTTTTAGTAAGACCTTTGTGTATCTAGTTATTTATAGAAGATCAATGGTTTAAATGCTCTTAAGTCTGCACTGGACTAAGTACCTACTATAAGTTCCTAATTAAGTATATATTTTTCGTAACTGTAGTCAATTTTCAAGTTATCCCGGAAGAAATATGGTTAGGTAGCCTGAACCTAATTCAAATTCACATTCAAGCGTATTTTGTCATTTTAACATTGCGTTATCAGCGTTGAATGAAATCACTTTTATTCTGCGTTTAAGAGTACTTACGCACCTTGAACTTAATCTTTGAATTGATCTCAATTTAGACATACAAACGAAAATCGCTACCAATAACAAGATAAATACTTATACAGTGCGCGAGGCGTAAGCTCAGGTTTGCATTTGTGTGAGTGCACACAGATAGTGTAGAGTGATATTCGTCCTGAGGCGCGACGCGTCCTACGCATACAAATTTATACACAGCGGGACGCCACCCTGCCGCGCACGCACCGCACTTCACCTCTTCAGCTTGGCGATCACTCACACAAATGTAAACCTGAGCTTACGCCTCGCGCACTGTACCCAGCCTCCTGGTTCTCTTGAAAATGGCGGTTGCGAAATTATTTGTCAATTTTCCTTTTAATGTCTACAGTGGGTATTTTGATAATGTTCCCGAATGACAGTATGGTGAAGTTATTGGATAATTCATGCAAGATCTGAAGTTGAGTCCAACTACGAGCTCGGGAGTGAACGTGACTGTCGAGTTGCTTCGTCCAGAGTGATGACGCTACGGCGACCCCTCTGGATGAAGACAAGAAGACGCGGATTTCATGCATCATATTTGTTGGTTACAGAGTGGGCATAACTCCAGCGAGCACCGTGTGGGTGGGAGCGTGGTGGATCGGGTTCATATTGTCGGCGATACTGTGCCTCGTGGTCGCCATTCCACTGCTGGCGTTCCCGCTGGAGCTACCAGGTACCTGCTTCTTCATGTTCCTCTTGCCAGCGAAGGTTGAGCAACATCATAGCCATCTTCACCCACTGGCCGGCTGCCCGGAACAAGGAGCCGTTGCTACAGCCGAACCAATAGTCTCCTGCCATAACACTCCTCTTCCCACAGATCTTGCCCGGGATTATTACAGCAGGGTTATATCGGGGGTTTCGCATCATCATTAGCCCGTATCAGTCCACTGCTGGACGTAGGCCTCTCCCAAAGCACGCCACTCAACCCTACTCTCGGCCCTCTGCATCCAGTCTCTGCCAGCCATCTTGCGAAGGCCATCCCTCCATCTGGTCGGGGGGCGTCCTACACTACGTTTACGCTTTCGTGGCCTCCATTCGAGAACTCGTCTATATCGGTTATCGGTTCTACGACAGATGTGTCCAGCCCACTGACACTTCAGTTTCGCATACGTGTTTCGGGTTTCGCATAATGTGACCAAAATATTGATGTTTCCGTACTATACCCGGTACCAACATAATGTTAACTCTTACAATTTGTCTCCTAAAGTTTCGAGACGTGCCTCTCACATTTCTCGTTATTCCATATCCTTATAGGGTATGGTCACAGTTCTCAGTGTTGGAGGTGTAGATTCTCTAAATCTAAAAGGTCCACTCTGTGGGCATAGGTCAGTTGTAAAATTGACATCATCAGCCCGTATCGATCTACTGCTGGATGCAGGCCTCTCCCAAAGCGCGACTTTTGCATCCAGTCCAATCATGTGACTTCTCAACGATTCGAATCCATCTCTCAACGCAATTTTTAAACATTCAAAAGGGTCTGCTTATTGTGTAATAAATAACCTCATTTTATGTGCATCAGGAGCAGCAGAAATAAGATCATCAAAGGTGTCTGAAGCTCACGAAGGCGAGGCTTCCAAGTCAGCGGCTTTCAGCTCTCTGCGAGAGCTGCCTCGGGCTGCTGCGGCTCTGCTGCGGAATCCTACGTTCCTGTTCTTGAACCTGGCTGGAGCCAGCGAGGGCATGCTCATATCGGGGTTCGCCGCGTTCCTGCCAAAGCTCATTGAGAATCAGTTTGCTGTGAGCGCGTCGGAGGCGGCCTTGCTTTTAGGTAAGATTTGTTGGCAATAGGTACCTGGTGATGGTTGGGACCAAGTCATTGGTGCAATAAATGCTGGACAGCTTGCTTCTCGCCGTATCGGACTCGAGCTGATCTAGTCGACCCGTAACCAGTGGTTGTCCATGGCCCTCGAAGTGGTTCAGCACTACGTTTTCTTAGGACAATCACAGGGCCCTCATGCGACGGGTTCACGACAGCCCTAACAGCACCCTGAAGGGCATTAGGGATGCCATGGACGGTCCGATTCTGAGGCACGGGTTACACTTACATGTCTAGGAGTATCTAAGTCACATGTCCGAAGCGCTTATACTCCTCATGTAAATTTATGGTATTTGTGACGATTCTATAACTTTTGATCGACAGACCGTTGCCCGAACGACGTATGCCCGACAAAAATTTTGATCGACACGACTTTCGCCCGGCAGGCTTTTGGCCGACATAACTTTTGACCGACGACGCTACGGTTCATCGACACAACTATCATAAACGCATTGCTAATATATATTTATTTATTAATAAAATTTAAAATAATTAAAATTATATAGTTAATTGTGTAAATAAAATATTATAAAAGGTACACGTCGTCGTGCAGCTCCCCTCCACAGGGCATCGTGCTGAGGACGCTGGCTGCATTACCTCTCTGTATGGCCAGGCTAAGCCTTTGCGAGAGGTAAGCGCCAGTCCTCATCGTAAATAATTTAAATAACTTCTCATGACTATTCCAGGAGTAATCACCGTACCAGCTGGCGGCGGTGGAACCTTCCTGGGCGGCTGGTTAGTGAAGCGGTGGCAGCTCGCGTGCGCCGGCATCATCAAGCTCTGCGTGGCGGCCAGTGTGGTCGCTGCGGCGTTCACCTTCAGCTTCGTACTAACGTGTGACGACTACCCGTTCGCTGGCGTCACTGTTGGTTACATCACTCCTAATGCACCAGGGTAAGGGATCTACAGGCTGCCGACACATTGGCGATAAGATAAGATGCATTAGTTGAATTTACGCATTATCCATGCTCGGTGAACAAATTAGAACATGATGAAAAATTTCTTGCCGCGGGCAGGACTTGAACCTGCGACCTTGTCATTCCGTGACAGGAAGTTTTTCATCATGTTCTAATTTGTTCACCGAGCATGGATAAGCGTAATACAAATTCTGCGTAAAAATAGGAGCGCGTCATCGTTAAATCATGTTTCTAATCGAATGTTAGACATTATGGCTGTTGGAATACTACTACTATTGTCCGATAGATGGAGTTGCGTAACATACCTTCTATAAGTATGTATAATACGATGGAGATTTTCGGTGGGCGTGGCGTGGCCTGTGGTGGCTCAGTTGGAAAGAGCGTGTCACGGAATGACAAGGTCGCAGGTTCAAGTCCTGCCCACGGCAAGAAATTTTTCATCATGTTCTAATTATGTTTAATGCATAAGACCAAACATTTTCTCCTACAGTTACAGCGACCGCCTAACCTCGATGTGCAACAGCGGCTGCGCATGCGCCGACGCCGCGTACGCGCCCGTGTGCGGCGCGGACGGCGTGGTTTACTACTCGCCGTGCCACGCCGGCTGCAAGGCGAGGACCCTGGCAGGGGCTGCCCAGCTCTTCCATCAATGCAGCTGTGTTGGGGTCAGGGAAAATGCTTCGCTGCCCAGCTATCAGCTTGGTGAAGGTAGACAAGAATTTGAAGATATCTTCCCTTCTTCTTTTCATCGAAGGTTGGACAACATCATGGCAATCTTCGCCCTCTGGCCGGCTGCCCGGAACAAGAAACCATCAATCACGCAAGCAGGATACACTATTAATAATTGGCTAATGCAATTCTCCTGCCAACAATCCTGTTCCAACAGATCTCCTCTTAGCATAGTCGTATTGGGGCATTTGTTGCCGTGCCACTCGGGTTGTATGGCCTGGACGAAGGCATGAACTGCCCAGCTATTCCATCAGTGCAGCTGTGTTGGGGTTAGGAAAAATGTTTCGTTGCATAGCTATCAGCTTGGTGAAAGTAAATATAGTCAAGCATCCAGTTCGGAATGGTGGATAACATTGCCTGTAATATTTTTCTTCTGCATCCAGGTTTCCTCACGATTTCCTGCCCACATTCTCACTTCCCTGCCCAATTGGGCAGAGTGAAAACCTCGCATGACAACTGAACTGGTTGTACAAATATTTTATACTCATACTCATTTATTAAGATCGTAGGAACACTTCGGTACACTTGATCACGTCAGTAAACTAACAATATACTTAAGTATACAAATAAACATCCTGTAACAGCAATGCGAAACGTGGCCGGAGAATGGTCCATGTGAGGCGATGCGGCAGGCAGCACCAGGACAGACCACCAACCAAGTTTACCAAGTGAGACGTATAAACCTTCTAGGTCTTATTGATTGCACCGGTCAAGACACTTGAATAAGTTGATGTTCGGGTCTTGTTTGACATTCTACAATTTCATCACCTAGTTTGAATAAAACACTTATCAGCGAATTATGTTGTAGTCGAAAGATTTGATTTAACATTTCTATTCCAGGGTCCAGCTCCATCTCGTACGAGGCCATCAACAGCGTGTGCAGCTCCGACTGCCCGTACCTGTGGGTGTTCGTAGGGCTGTCCTTCTGCGTCATGCTGTTCACGTTCCTGGCCACAATGCCAGCCCTATCCGCGACGCTAAGGTATATATACACCCTCGCGAACACTACACATGAATATTTAGGAAAGCGGAGCGGAGGGCTTTTGAAAATGGCGGGAAATGACGGTTGTGAAATTATTTGATAATTTTCAGTTTAATGTCTACAGTGGGTGTCGTTAAATTATTCAGAAATTGTTCGCGAATGACAGAATTGTGATGTTATTGGAGGATTCATTCAGGATCTGAGGTTTGGCGCTATAGTCAAGAGTCCCACAACGAGCTCGGGAGTGAACGTGACTGTCGAGCTGCTTCGTCCAGAGTGACGATGCTACGGCGACTCCTCTGGATGGAGACGCGAATACCCAGGGTGATGACGCCACGGCGACTTTCTTGGATGAAGAGAAGACTATATGATATTTTAACTATTCTGTAACATGACATTGGCAAATGACGAACTGTCGTGTCCATTAATAAAATAAATAAATAATCTCTCCACAGGTGCGTCCGCGAAGACCAGCGCTCGTTCGCGCTGGGCATCCAGTGGATCAAGGTGCGTCTGCTGGGCACCATTCCCGCGCCGCTGCTGTTCGGCTTCCTCATCGACCTGTCGTGCTCCTTCTGGGCCAAGACTTGCGGCTCCACGGGAGCCTGTCTGCTCTATGATAACGTCAACATGAGCAGGTGACATCAGATAGTGTTTAAAAATTGTTTTGTTTCTAATTTAAGTACGTTTTATAAGTTTTTGATTTATTTATAATATTTGGGGTTTGTAAAGTCGACAGCAGATCAACTGTCAAAAGTAAAAAGTGTTACCATGTATCTGCTGTCGACTGTACGTGGAATACGTATTGATTATACATCATCATCATCATCAGCCCGTATCAGTCCACTGCTGGACGTAGGCCTCTCCCAAAACGCGCCACTCAACCCTACTCTCGGCCCTCTGCATCCAGTCCCTGCCAGCCACCTTCAGTCATCCGTCCAGTCATTAATTATACACTAATATTGTATCATCTGCACATGATACCAAATATATTAATATCCATGATTGAGGTTATTATGGCCACAAATTGTTTATTTAGCTCAATGGATTTCTTAGGATGACAGTTATTAAGGGCCTGACATGAGCCAACTAGCGCCGCCAATCGGAGCGCCAGTCGGGTCGCGGATGTATCTAAGTTCCCGTGGCTCGGCAACAATGGCACGAGGTGGAACACCACAGAAAGTTTAGTCGGTATTCCGCCCCTTATGGGCGGAGAGCCCGACATAATCAACACGCTCCCCCGTGCGTGATGGTACACGTAAACGTGTTTTACCTGGGACAAAAAAAGGTCCGGTTCTGTTTTCCTTGAAGAGCCTCAAATAACCTGATATAACGTTCGTTCCAGGTACATGCTAGCCCTAGCGCTGGTAGGCAAGCTATGCTCAATCGTGTTCTTCTTCCTGGCCTGGTGGTTCTACCGCGCGCCCGGAGCCAAGAACCCTAACGCAGTGGTCCCTTCAGTAGACCTGGTGGTCTGCGGGGAGAAGACCAATGGCAACGCAGTGGGGAACGGGACCCTTGGCAACGGGTATTGTAATGCTGCGCTGGAGTGCAGCGATCATTTGTAGAAATGTAGGGATTAGCTTATAACCTTTTGAACGCCGCGTCATTTAGAAAATGATGCACCCTCAACGCCACCATACATGACATTTTAGAATAATTTGTCGTGATTTCCCGTTCAATACTTCATTTATTCAACCTTAGGAGCTCTAAGCACTTGGTTATGTCATACATAATGTAATAATTTATTATGTAAGGTACAGAATACTATGGTTATGGCTGAATGCACGAACAGAGAAACAGGGCAAAGAACCGACCCACGGGATATAACAAAATGATCTAATTGCGGCTGTAAAGAGGCCTTGTCAATGTTTTACAATTTAGAGTAAGTTTCTAATGGATTAACAATAATAATTAATTGCACTGAATGTCAAAATAGGTTTCTGTAAAAAAAACCATACCATATGGTCGTCTTTGGCGTTCAAAAGGTTAACCAGGTGTACGTAATATTCCAAATGTGAGATATAAAAGCCGCGGGTCTACCAATAAGGTAATCAACGTTAGCCTTTGAAGGACAGATGTATTACCTCTAGTAGGGTTATGGTGGGTCTACCGCGAATTTCAAGGTAGGTAATCGTCTACTTCACCATTATTCGTAGACCATTATTCGCGTAGACAGATTAGGCTTCTCTATCTACGATTATTCGTATTATTTATTTTATTAATGGACTCGATAGTTCGTCATTTGCCAATGTCATGTTACAGAATATTCAAAATCGTCTTCTCTTCATCCAGGGGAGTCGCCGAAGCGTCGTCACTCTGGACGAAGCAGCTCGACAGTCACGTTCACTCCCGAGCACGTAGTAGGACTCTTGACTATAGCGTCAAAGTTCAGCTCCTGCATGAATCCTCCAATAATTTCATCATACTGTCATTGGCGAACATTTTCTGATTAATTTAACGTGATATTAAACACAACACGACCACTGACCACTGTAGACATTAAACTGAAAATTATCAAATAATTTCGCAACCGTCGTTTCTCGCCATTTTCAAAAGTTCAATTATTCATATGAGAATCATGGAAGGTTCGTTTTGAACCATAGACACATTTAGCCATAGACAAACTCGGCAACTTAAGGCTGGTAGCGCTAAAGTATCTTAAAGTTAGGCCGTGGTTTAAGCATTTTCGGTGCATTACGCTATACAAGATCGGTGGTTTAGCAACTGTCAAAATAAGCCACTTTAGCAATCTTTATGGCTATGAGCCTTGGTGTTACGCGGTAGGCCTACTGATTACGAAGGATTCCATAAAAAATAAAAGGTCGCTACGATATCCGTTATCGTTTGATAGCTATGGGAATCAGGGGCGCCGACTCCGTGGGTGCTCGGCGCACAGAACACTATTACCCTGCTCGGGGGCTCGAGCACCCATGAGAATAAACAGTGGGGGCTCGAGCACCCATGAGAATAAACAGTGGGGGCTCGAGCACCCATGAGAATAAACAGTGGGGGCTCGAGCACCCATGAGAATAAACAGTGGGGGCTCGAGCACCCATGAGAATAAACAGTGGGGGCTCGAGCACCCATGAGAATAAACAGTGGGGGCTCGAGCACCCCATGAGAATAAACAGTGGGTGCCGTGCACCCCTGAGGATAGACATCAAGAAACAGATCAGTAATCGCCTATTAGGGATGGGCGTTTTTTCATTACCGATTCGGGCAACGGATGCCAGTTACTGATGCCGGTATCCGTTATCAAAATGTTCGTTTTTCGAGCAAAACGAAACCTCAAAACTCTTCTTGAATGGTATCAACGTTTTGTTTTGATGGGGCATCAAATGAGCACCCATGAGGTTTTCTTAAAGTCGGCGCCCCTGATGGGAATACAAAATACCCGTTTGGATCATTGATCTATAAACAACTAGATACACAGTCTGCCTTCTAAAAATGTTCGAGCGCAAAGAAGGTCCTCATTTGCTTTATTGGATATTATTTGGACCCTTATTTGGATGTTTTTAAATTGTTTTAGTAAGGCTGTTGTGTAGTGGTATTTAAATCAAAGCCGACATAATGTTATATACTATTATATAACATTATGTTATAACTTGGTTATTTATTAAAACAATTCTGAAACAAACCGTTACATAGAATCGACATTGAATCACAGACAACTGTCAACACCCAGTGTTGCCAGTGCGTTGTTTTACAATTCTACATATACAACAAAGATCTTTGTGTATCCAGTTGTTTATAGGAGATCAATGGTTTGGATACTTTGTTCAGCAAAATCCAAAATGTTGTCGGATAGGAAATAAGCATGTTGTATTATAATAATGCAAGTTTTGTTGTAAAATATCTGTGATGTAGTAGTTTTTAAGGTTTAAGGAGTGGCATAGATTACTAGCATTCCTTTGTAGAACAAGGCTAATTTTGTAGAACAAATTAAACGGCAACCCTTTAGGACCACTTCACCCCCACTTGCAATATCAGATAAGTCTAGAGTTAACTCGGGTTAAGGGTTATCTAGATATTGCAAGTCACCCTTAGGGCCATTTGATTGAACTTAATTAGTTAAGCTCCCTAAAATAGCATTGAAAATTATGAAAAATAATAAATAATGTAGCTATAGATTGTGCTGTTAGCCAGAACTTAAAAGTTGTACAATGGTTTAAACCACGGTTTAATAATAAATTCTTTATTGGAGTTTAAGGTTACATGTACAGTAATGCACGATCTTGCATGTGGGTGTAGACTTATACTATATAATTATAAAACAAAGAGAACGAGTTTATCAGATCGTGCTGATGTAGTGCACTAGCACCCCACACTAGGATTCCTGTGTTGTGGGGGCTAGTAGTTGTTTCTTTCCAATTTAACGTTTTTATCGAATTGTGAAAGTGACAAAAAGTGTGAAAGTTAAGGAAATGGGTAATAAATTTGTTCTGACCGACCCAATGATAAAAGTTTTTGGTAAAACGAAGCGAATGGTACAATAGTTGGTAAAGTAGGCGAAGCGTGCGTCGGCCAAATGGGTTGCCAGTTCTGCAAACTTAACGAGTTTTAGGTATCTCTACAATAATTCTTAGTTGGAAGCCATGAATATTCTGACACAAAACCACTCTGAGTTGACTTAAGAGTGTTCATAATGTTCAGAAATGCCAATATTTTATTGTATTACAGCTTATAGTCTGTCTAAAATGTCAGTTTACATATATCTAAAAACAGGTTTTCACTGTTCGCCCAACGTTGCTTAACTTGTACGATCGTTTTCAACGTGTACTCGCAACTGGACTACGAGACCCTCACTCGCTATTTTAATTTATTTTACAATTTTAGGTAGACCAACAGCTTCATACATGAATATGTGATAGAATAATTTATTCAAATAACTAAAAATATTAAACTTACAATATTAAACTAAAAATAAAAGTACTTACTAAAATATAACTAAAATAAAATAAAACTATATGTGCAAAATAGGTCGGTTGAACTATCCGAATGGCTTGCATTACGGATAGTTCAACCGATCCCCGCTGTCCGGTAACGTGCCCAAAATGCTGGCGGCATTTCCCTTCTGAATAGCCAAGCTAATTCTTTAGGCGAAATACAGGCCAGCATTTTGGTCACGTGTGGACTCCACGAGCCGCCCCGATAGATCTTTATAGATCTCCATCGCTCCCGGCACCCACGGATAGAATAGTATCGGAGAGCCAATAATAGGTCCTCGCTAATAGAAATGGTATAAGTTATCATGAGGCACTGTAACACAGCGTCTTAAGAGCTAACATAATAAGATATAAACTAATAATAACATAACTAACAAAATACAAATAACAGAATAATCAGTCATCAAAAAACAGATTACTTAAAAGTCGCTTCGCCCTGCTCCAGTATTAAATATATCAATATCCAGATCTTCGGATAAATGATTGAAGTTATCGCCCGCCCGCAGTAAAAATGAACTTCTTCTGTACCTAGTCGAGGCTAGTGGGGTAGAGATGATGGGATTGTGCCTGAAGGTCCTAGATGGGACTATAAGATTGATCCTAGACAATAACTCAGTCCTAGTAGTTATATCCGTCAGTCTGTCCGACAGCAGCTTGCAAGTGTAAACTGCGTAGCAAGTGGTCGAGAGAAGCGTTGAGTGGAGCGCTTTGGGAGAGGCCTACGTCCAGCAGTGGACTGATACAGGCTGATGATGATGAAACGATATTGCAAATCATACAAGATTTGCGCGAGCTAACTTGCAGGTGGAAACGCGGCCTAGAGATTTAAATTAAACTCTATTAAAATAACTGACTCTTTAGACAGACAAATAGTTATTTATAAACTAATTTTAATAAATTAATAATAGTACAATTTGTAATGGCACAATTTTTATTATATATTTATTAAGGGATTTTTTTTATTTATTTGCATCACGCTATTTTAAGGTCACATTGTACAGGTAACTTATTTTATTCGTTGAATTATGCAGTTAGTTGTAAGTGTATTTTGGTTGAAGACTGATTGTTTGTTTTATTATAGTAATTATAGAAATAATATTTAGATATAGTGTCAACAGTTTTCATTGAGTTGTCTAAAAATAATTAACTTATATTTGAAAATTCAATTCATTCCAATAGTCTATCTTCAGTCTATTTATTGCCCGAGATAAGTATGCAGGGGGTTGACCGCGACTTCAATCGTTTTCGTTATCGTTTTGAGAGTTTTTAAGGTTGAGATTTTCTCAAAAACTACTTGACCTATTGCAAAAATTCTTTCACTGTTAGCTAGATAAATGTTAAAACTATGTAACTGTAAAAGAATTATGAAATTCGGTCCAGTAGTTTTTGAGAAAATCTCAACCTTATTGAGGCCCCCTGTATACTTATCTGTCTTCGAAGCTATATACGCTTTATTAAACAAAATGATTAAATTGGAAGATATAATTTTTTAAAGATTGGCGGCGCTAGTTGGCTCATGTAAGGCCCTATACGAAAACATGAAATAACCTCTCAAGTAATCCTACAATCCTCTTATCAATCTTAATTAAGACTGCGACAAATTTATCAAAAAATACATTCCGTACAATTTTATAATTAAATAAGTACCTACATAAGAGTATGTAATTTATGTAATTTTATAATGTTTTCTAGTGATTTTGTAGGTGTATATATCTATCATATTATGGTGATCAGATCAAATTTTGAAATTGTACAATTTTACACAATAATAATTTGAATAAATATTTCCAATTTTACGTTTTGGTGTTTTACTCAATCATTAAAGCCCGTATTAATAGCCTGAGCTCAATAGCGAATTCAGCTGATACACTCTCAAGACGTGATGACCACCTCAAGTACGTCATTTATTAATAAACCAATCTTGAGGGCGTATCACGTGATGTCTTTCTCAAGTCGCGGTTCGCCTGCAATCAGCAAATACGTTCTCAAGTGTGAGTTTGACAGTTCTTTTGAGAACTTAGTTTTGTTTATTAATACGGCGTTACTCACGCGATACCCGATTCCTAAACGCGCACCTAAGTTACGTTTATAATTAGGAACGCCATCTTGAGGTCGTTCTGAAGATTGACTTTTGAGCTAAGAGTGATTTATTAATACGGGCCTTAGTTTTGTTATTCTCCGAATAAGCTTTTGCAGAGCTCGGTGGCGCAGTGGTTGGGTCAATGGACTTGCGATACGGAGGTTCCAGGTTCGATTCCCAGCTAAGGCAGCCGTGTTCCAATGAGTTATCCTCGGCTTTTTCGACGGAAAAACTTACGTACATTTACCGAGTGCTCTCAAAACGGTGAAGGAAAACATCGTGATGAAACCTCCATGCCGTAGAAGAAGAAATCTAAGGCATGTGAAATCCGCACTGGGCCCGCGTAGTGGATCATGGCCCCAGCTCCCTCGATGCGGATTACGGGCTGATGATGATGATTAAGCTTTTGGATAAGACAACTTGTTTCGGCGTAAGTAAGAAGGGAATAGTTCATAGTTCGAATAATAATAAAATATGACGTATTAGGACATGAAAACGAAAACCAAACTTTAAAAATATTCGAATAATATATATTCCATCATTAGAAATACCTATATTTATGTACTTATAATTATAACTTAACCATGTTCAACATTTCTATAAATAAAATATACTTACAATAATTGATTAGGTAGTGGAATAGGGCTAAGAATCTCACAGAGGTGTTAAAAGAATTTGACGCCTTGGTTGTCGTCGAAAGCCATCAATTCGCATTTTCCTTTCGCTTCCAGTGCCTTCAGCGCTTTTAGCAGGATATTCATATCGAGGCCGTGGAATTCTGAAACCAGCAAATACACTTTGGACATGATATAAGACGCTGTTGGTAGCGAAACTATATCTTTCACGTAAAAAAAATCGCCTCGCTGAAGAGTGGAGTGGTTAAAAGTAATAAAATACTGTTTCATTAAAAAAAAGTACCTAATTATTATCTTGACCATTCACGCTACGTATGTAATGAATATTTAATTTAACTTTTAACCAAACTGATGACCAAATTATGTATAACTTGCAGTACGATTTTAAATCTTACGACGCAGATAATAAGAACGGTTCAAATTCCAAAGTGTTACACTTTGATCTGTTGTTAGCTATACATAAGTAGGTAAATGACATTTGTGATAAATAAAATATTAGGAGATTCCGTTCTCCTAAAATAATCTCTAGCCAACTTTAAACTAAATGCCACGAGGACATGTTTTTAAAGTATGTATTTGATTGCTAGCAACATTGATCTCCTATAAACAACTAGATACACAAAGGTCTTACTAAAACAATTATAAAAACGTCCAAATGACCATTCATCCGTTTGGTTTGGACCTTCTTTGCGCTCGGACATTTTTAGAAGGCAGACAGTGTATCTAGTTTATAGGAGATCAATGGCTAGCAATGACAATGTATGTAACCTATTTTGATCCAAGAAACCAACATACCTTCATCGGCAGTATTCTCTCCTTCTCTCAGCTCGAACAACGTACAGACAGAGTTATTCAAGCCGTTATTGCAAGCCCAGGTGTACACCATATTGCCCCATTCATCCAACGAGTGCCAGTACACCTCCCATACAGTTTTACTTTTGTCTATGGGCGCCGCTTTGCCGTTCTTCGCCATATCTTCCAATACAGTTAGTATAGATTCTTGTGATAACTTGCGGTTAATAGCATCATTATTGAAAAGTGGGCCATTCTGTGATTCTCTGATGTCTATGGTAGATTGTTTAGTTGTTTTCATGTAATCTGATATTAGTTGCTGCCATGCTTCTAACTGCTTCGCTCTGGTCTCTGTGTGTGGCTGGATTCTGGAATAAAAGAAAAACTGAATATTAGAAAAATCATTCTTTATTTACATTTAAATGATAATGCCAGATTCTGCCCCACCATCAACCGCAAGTTGTACAAGATAACGAATAAATGTAAAAATATCTCCGTTTTTTATTAAAATTATTGGTTTAAATTAAAGTTATGTACAAGTTGCGAGTCGAAAAATAACAGCTTAATTAAGAATTCAGAAAATAGCAAGAAATCGAAGCGAATTATTCATTGTTTTTGTTATTCTTCTATAGGAGTTGCGAGAGTAGTAGAAAATGATACTGATTATGATTATGCAATATGAAACCTGTAATAAGTCCCCAACAAAATGATAGGTACAGCTTAAATGGTCACGTAGTTTTGTAGGTGGGGCAAAGCTCCAATGAAAAGTGGCAAATATCTTTTAAAAAAAAAACGTTAACATGAAAATAATACACATTGTGTTTATTTGCAATATAGTAGAGATAAGACTTTGATGCTATACTATTATGGACCCTGTTGGGCACACAATTAGGAGAGAGGAAGGCTAACCGTAGCTATAAAGGCTATTATAGCATAATAATATTAATTGTCAGTCTCTTATTGCATTTCATTGTCAATCTAGTCACATCACTGCATACTTACATTGTCTTTCCGACTTCGTAGCAACAATTCTCTCATAAATATCCAACAGTCTCTTCTCAGTTTTCAATCTCTTCACTAAAGTCTTAGCAGGTTTTGGGTCTAAATCTGTCACATTTATTTTGTAAGATACTTTCCTCTTCCCAATTTGTACGGTAGGAAAACCTTCTTCAAAATGAGGTGTAAAACTAATCATTATCGAGCAGTCTCTTGCTACAGCTGATATTAAAGACAGATTCTTTGCCTCTGTTTTCGAGAGAAATATTTCTCGATCTTTCTCAAGACTTAGGTTCAAGTTATTAAGCTTCAATTGCTTTATTATTGTTGGTACATAATCTAGATTTCCATCACTGTACATATCACAGTTAAAATTTTCAGTTAGTTTTTGTAAACATAACATTTTGTATAAAAAAGTGTCGCTTTCTAACTCGCTATTTTCTGTACAATTAAGTTTTTCTATTAAAAGTGATGGTTTTTTGGATTCTTTTAGAATAACAGAAGATTTGCCATGTTTGCTAAGTAATACTTCAATGATAAAATCCAAAAATAAGTTTATAGGATCAGTAGAGTATTCGAATATCTCCATGTTGTGAACAATGATATCAAAATCTTTACTATTTGATTCATTGCCAAAAATAATGTTACCGTCTTTGAATAATTTCAAATTATTCTGTGGATTGCTTATGAGATTCAATAAAGCGAGTTTCATTCTCTCCTTGTGCCCGGAAAACAGATCTAAAGGACAATATTTACTAATTTTCTCTATCTGTCTCTCTTGCAGTTTTAAATACTGTTTCAAGCAGTAGTAACACTTTGCATATTTCTTTAAATTCAAAGAAACAAATCCGTCTTTAGGTTTTAGCTCTAAGCAATAGTTTTCTGTGCATTCTGTACTAAGAATGGTTAGGTTATGAGCTTTGATTGCATAGGAACTTAGAATGGACTTAAATATTCTATGTTTTGGGCGAATTTTTGTCAGTTTCTCATCCAAAACTAACAAGTCAGATGCAGGTAGCTCTACAATCTCTTGTAGGTCGTTGGTAGTATTGGATAGCAAGGGCATCATGACTAAATTGACGAAATCCACTGAGTCATTAACATTTTTAATATCCAATGATTTATCATCTTCTTTGATTATACGAAGCACATAATCAGTCCCCAGGATCTGGATTACGATGTGAACGTTTCCCTCGTTGATATACCTCCAAGGTTTGTCCAGGAAACTCATAATGTTGGGTGCAAACAGTAAAAAAGTTTTAGTAATGAAAAATCTGATTTACTTACGTAAAAAAGGGAGGGAAGCTATACTGCCAAGGCCAGGCTATCTCTGCCATCACAATAGCTTCTAGATTTCTGAATCTAACGCTTCCTTTTTCCTGTAAAACTAGGGATTTTAGTTTGCAATTTTAATTTGTTTGCTTCATTCATTCCTTCCTCACACAGTCACAAACAGCTGATTGATTTTTTTAATAAAATTCTTTCCAGAGGGACAGGCAAGGCCATCTATAGCATACAGCCTGGTCTGATGTGAAAAGAAGGTATATATTTTTTTTAATATATAATATGTATCTATTTATTATTATCATCGTATAATATATGAAGATAATAATAAAAAAATTTCACATAAATATAGTTTAAAATGGCGTTTTGCCATGCTTTTCAAGGAATCAACCTAACCATTTTTGTTATCTTAGCAAGCTTAGCATAACTCGATGATTGTGTGGATCATTGAATTATTTTGTTTAGGGGTTTGAGAGGGTTGGACGTAGGTTTAGATTACGTTATAATCTATTAACATCAGATTAGGCTGTATGCCCTAGTTAGCCAGTTGGCTTTGCCTTACACTCTGGGAAGAATAAAAATAATTAAACGTCAGTCAGTCAGCCAGCCCAACTGCCCAAGCCCAAAAATTTCACGAAATAAATCGCGAAAACTGGTTCAATCGCTGTGGATATGATAATTTCAGCGAATTAGTGAAGTAGAATAATTAAAACTTACATTAAATAATGATTACGCTTAATAGGAAATTAAAGAAAGAGGTTAAGGAAGTTTCTAATGGTGTATGCATCGAACCTTCAAGAAGAATCTCGGTGAGGGACAAGTTACTGGTGAAGGAGGTTCAGGAGATGCAGGAGAACCTGCCCACAACGTGTGGGATCAGTTTTGAGGACCCCAATGCGCTGAACGAGTTCACATTGACCGTAAACCCCGACGAAGGATACTGGCAAGGCGGCAAGTTTCAATTTGCCGTATTTGTTACGGAAGACTATAATATGGCTGTGAGTACTTTTTAATGCATTTAAATTACTATCTACTAGCTGGTAAGGCTTCCCTTGGCACAGCCACTACGACGGAATTTGATTAATGGGAATTTGTCGCCAAATACTGGAATTGGCGTACCCAGTCGTTGGAAAAGTTATAAGGGGCTTATGGCTGGTCAAACTTTGCCAAAGAAAGGGACACATAGTAAGCAGTGGATGAGGCTTTTACCCAGAAGGAATCTGTACAAACATACTAATATATAGGATAAGGAACTTCAATAATCTACCAAAGTTGTACATGGTTCTCATTAATGTAATTAATACTGTATTATGGTGCAATAAAGTGTATTTTATCTACTAATGTCTAACGTACATTAAAATGTAAAAGTACGAATAAGGCAATGTTTAGAATGAGAGTCACGACTGTTGTGAAGTTACCACATAAAATTAAACCGCATTACCTTCAGCACCAATGAGGAACATCACTTCCTGAGTTCAAGCCTGAAACTGATTCACTCCCGGACAACATTGAATGAAATGAAATGTTTATTTTCCAGAAGAATTCAATATGCTCAAGTACATAGTTATTGTATGTCTTCTAATCAAAATAGTATATAATAATAAACTTTTATTTATTTATTTTTATTTGGTACACAAAACAGATTACAATCATTGTATAATTGAAATATCAGAGTCTTAAATGTATGGTCTAGACAGTAATCCAAAAATATGTGTACACATTGAGATTTGTATATCGTGGGGCATAAGAGTGAATGCAGGCAATGTTACCGCCGACAACACATCAGTGGTAACAGTTGAACTTGAATAGAGTTCTTAATATATGTAATTATGGAGGCATCAGATAGTCAACGTGACACTACCGATACGACACTGACCGCACAGTACCCACATTTCTAGAAAAGCAATCAGTAAAGTATTTATTATTATTATTATCAGTAAAGTAGCTAACAAACAAAAAAGAGCAAATTAAACTAAACATTGTTTTTGCCATCATACTCATACTCATTTATTTCACCTTGAGACCACCACCATTGTACACTTGGTTACGTCTATACAAAAGTAATGATTTAATTTAGTGTATACAATTCAATCATTTCAGCAATAGCTTCGTCAGTTGTAAATTTAATAATTCTTATTTATTTATTTAACACTTTATTGTACACAACAGAGTATAAAACATCTTAATAATAGAAAAATTGTACAAAGGACGCACTTATCTCTAAGAGATTTCTTCCAGCTGACCCGATAAACATGGAAAGTTTGAAACAGTGGAAGACAGGTGTACCTAAAGTATACGCTAATGAAAAATCTTATTAACACATTAAAATTAATGTTAAAATAAATATATGAAATACGAATAAGTATATAAGTATTACTAAAATAAATACATTATACAATAATATGAATATATAAAATAATACATATGCATACAAATATATAATATACATATATATCATATTAATAATAATATAAGATATGACTATATAAATATATACATAATTATAGTAAATTTATAAGACAACGGATGAGTAGACGACAGCATAGTTATGAAAGAGACAGATAATGTTCTTTAACACGGTTTTTGAAAACAGTAATGGATTGACTCTCACGGGCAGCAGGAGGAAGATTATTCCACAGGCGCACTGCATGGACAGAGAAAGAGTAATTGAAAAATTGAGTTTTGCGCGGAGTTGAAGGAAATTCTAGAAGAGTACTAATATGTGACCTGGTCGAACGATACGACGAAGAACGCACAAATACGAGCTGCTCACGTAAGTATGAAGGAGAGGAAGGGTTCTTGAGAACTTTAAAGAGGAAACAAAGAATGTGCATTTCCCTCCGCGCACGTATTGGGAGCCACTTAAGTTCAGTCCGGAAGTGAGAAATTCTGTCATATTTTCGTAAGCCAAAGATAAAACGTATACAGAGATTCTGCAAACGTTCCAACTTGTTGAAAAGTTCTTCAGTGGCGTCCAACGTGCAAACATCGGCATAATCTATGATAGGAAGGAGTAAGGATTGAGCGAGAGTAATCTTAGTCTTCAAGGGCAAAAAGTTTTGGAGACGCTTCAGGGAATGGAAAGAGAAATGAACCTTCTTGCTGATCTGGTTGACATAAGGCCCCCAGGACAAATTCTTATCGAGCACAACACCCAAGTTTTTAGCAGATGCACTGATCGGAATAATGACCCCGTCGTAGATAACAGGTGGAATGGTTTTGTTATCAGGCAGTAGATGATACATGTATCTGCTACCTATAATCAAGGTCTGGGACTTCGATGGATTGACCAGTAGACCATACGACTTAGCCCACTTGCTGATACGACTGAGATCCTCATTGAGCGCCTCAATACTGTCCACAACATCACCTACATTAAAATGGCGATAAATTTGCAGATCGTCTGCATAGAGATGATAATTTGAGGTTAAGATGTTAGTGATTGTGTTAATAAAAACAGAGAAGAGTAAAGGAGAGAGTACGCCACCCTGGGGTACACCCGCAGCAAGATCACACCAGTCAGAGTTACCCTCGTCCGTGCGGACGCACTGCGAGCGACCCCGAAGATATGAATCGAACCAAGCAGTTTATAATATACATCTCAATTAACTCATTTATAAATAATTATTTTAGAACTACATATTAGCTACAATAAACAAGTGTTAGGCTTTACTGAAATTCATAGCTGCTTAGATGGTTAGCTGCGGCAATTTTTACTAGAACTCAAGTGCCGTCAATGTCAGATTTAAGGCGAAAAATAGTATAAAAATTTCGTTCGCGCAGCCTTAGGCAGAACTTGCGGGCCTAAAAAGGCCACCCGGCCTACTACTGTTCATAATTAAATAATAATAAAAATTCTGTATATTCCAGCCTCCCAAAGTAAAATGTCTGACGCGACTATGGCATCCGAACATCAATGTGGATGGAGATATCTGCCTGTCGCTGTTACGCCAGACCTCTATAGACGAGCACGGCTGGGCACCAACGCGGAGACTCAAGGATGTCGTATGGGGACTCAACTCTTTGTTTACCGTAAGATCTTTGCATTAACTTAAGGTCACTTAAACTTTGCACACAGTTATTATTATTATTTGATATCACGGTGTTGGTACACGCCCAAGGGTCACTGCGACCTCAAAGGTCTATTGTGGCTACCAAGTTCTTATATCTCGCTCGCACGGCCAACATCCTTCAGGAATCGTATGATGCACTTGGGTGAGAGAGTCTTAATATCCTCGGGTGGCATTATGTGTCCACCTAAGGCTCGGCTTCTGCTGTAAATGAGTGTTCCACATTCACAGAGGACATGCATGGGGATTCCTCGGCACACAGATGAAAGGTAGGTGTAAAACTGCACTATTGCCAATATAAAAATCGCTCATCACTAAGTAACAGAGTTGTCCACGCATGAAACAAACTATCTCATGACGTGGTGTGTCACCATCAGTGAACTCTTAAAATTGGCCTGGACATGTGGTGGTGGAAAACTTTGGGTCGTTGAGTTATTTCATTTAGAGGTTTGGGAGGGTTGTGCGTAGGTTTAGGTTAGGTTATCTTCGTATATATGTATGTATTTATAAGAATTCAGACATTCTATTAACATCAGGCTGTATGCCCGTTTGCTTTGCCTTTCCCTCGAGCTGCTTCATCCAGAGTGATGACGCTACAGCGACTCCTCTGGATGAAAACATGGAGACGCGGCTACCCAGGGTGACGACGCTACTGCGACTCCTCTGGAGGAAGATGGAAGACTATTATATATTGAATTGTCTGTAACATGACATTTGCAAATGGCGAACTGTCGAGTCCATTAATAAAATAAATACTTACTTTTTGCAGGATCTTCTAAACTTCGACGATCCCCTCAACTTAGAAGCAGCGGAAATGTATAAACAGAACAAAGTTGAGTTTCAAGCAAAGGTCCAAGAATATATCTCAGTAACCAACTCCAAGGGCAAGAGATGAAACTTGTGATAAACGCTAAGTCATTATACAATACATAGGTAAGGTCATGGACCTATAAAAAAGGCGGACGTAATGTCGCTAAACAAAGAGTGAAGCACCCAACGTAAGGCCATTCGCTATACGTAAGAGCCGCTCGCATTAAGGGGCGGCGAGCTGTCAAACTCGAGCGCGAGACAGAAGATGTCCCGCAGCGGCGGAGTGACGAGCACGGCACATTGACTCCGTATTTGTATTTTTATTGATTTTGGATGAATTTTGGCAAGGAAATTAAAATACGCCAATAAAAACCCGATATTTTAAAACAAACTCTCGTAATTATAATACCCTACATTTTGATATATATTTCGTATGAATAACTATTTCGGTTTAGATATAATTTTCATTTTAAATGACATGGAAGGGGTATGTTTCTATTTTCTATTCATCAGTCTCTAAATAGACACCCCAAGATTGCTATATATTTTTTCCAGACGTTTAATTTTAGTAGTTAGTGCTGTAGCATTCATAGAAAAACTGAAAATACGCGCATACGAAGACTTAACATCGGCGTAAGACCGCGCTGTCCGCAATTACGCTGACAACTTCGCCTGGATACGTTTGTTTTGCGTTGTGTAAAATAAAATAATAATACCTTTATATGTTGTGAAAAGTTGGAACCATAGTGGTAGAATCAAAAAAGATCAGGGGATCACATTTCACACTCACACACACTTAAGCGGCCGCCATTACAGGTGCTTCAGTCATTGTTTAGCGAGATTACGTCCGCCTTTTTTAAAGTCAATGGGTAAGGTAGATAATCATTGATCTCCTATAAACAACTAGATACTGCCTTCTAAAAATGTCCGATCGTCCAAAGGGATGAATGGACCCTCATTTGCTTTATTGGACATTATTTGGACGTTAACAATGGACCCGTATTTCTAAATTTTTAAATTGTTTTAGTAATACCTTTGTGTATCTAGTTGTTTATAGGAGATAAATGTAGGCAATATACATTTTCACATTTGTATCATAATTGTAGGGAAAGTAGTTAATTAATACTCTGAAAACGTGATCTAAGAATATTAGTTATTCATTATTTTATATTACTTTTAAGGGGATGCAAAGCTAGGTGGCGCTACTAAATATTAGCAATAGTATACCAGGGTGTCCTTGAATTTATTCGACAAATTGAAACTGGGAGTTGTACTCATGATAAATATGGAATTGGTTAGGTTTTTAGTAAATCAAAACTACAAAAAAAATATGAATTGAGTAGGTACGGACCACAGCAGATCAATGGTAACCCAACCCAAGTGTTAACTTGCAGTACGATTTTAAATCTTACGATTTGATTATTGAGATTTTCTCAAAAACTACTTGACCTATTGCAGAAATTCTTACACTGTTTGACAGATAAAAGTTTAAACTATGTAACTGTAAAGGAATGATTAAATTCGGTCCAGTAGTTTTTGAGAAAATCTCAACCTTATTGAGGCCCCTGTATACTTATCTGTCTTCGACTGTACAATGGTTTTCTCAGGTTCCCCTTGCGCTGACAAAATAGTCTGTGTTTAATAAAACGCTATACATTTTTATGATAAGGGCTTTTGTATAACACTGGTTAACTTTAGCCCATGGTTGGTGCAATGGGCCCATATAAAATGCTATTTAGGACTGGTGGCGCCTCCTAGCTGGGATATGCCACAACTAGGTATAATAAATCAATTCTTGCTTGCTTCCTTGGTCTTCTATTGTCGTTCTTTGTAAATGTTTCAAATTACGCGCCTAATACCTTAGTCTATCGCAAGTATCGGGCCAAATGCACACACGTAGTTAAGTTATTCAATTCGTTTTGTGGCCGAACCGAATCGTGCCACGGCCAGCGAGCTTACATCTCCAAATTCACTGAGGATAATACGTTAATCTAAGGCCCGTATTAATAGTCTGAGCTCAAACTCAACTCAAGAGAGAATTCAGCCGATACATTCTCAAGTATGTCATATATTAATTAACCAATCTTGAGGGCGTATCACGTGATGCCTTTCTCAAGTCGCGGTTCGCCTGCAATCAATCATGTGTGTACTGTGTTTGGGTAACAATCTAGATTTAAACCGGTTCTTTTGAAAATGGCGGGAAACGACGGTTGCGAAATTATTTGATAATTTTCCTTTTAATGTCTACAGGGACTATTTTGTGTTTAATATCACGTTAAATTAATCAGAAAATGTTCGCGAATGACAGTACGGTGAAGTTATTGGATTATTTATGCAAGATCTGAAGTTTCAAGCTTTTATCAAGAGTTCCCGCTACAAGCTCGGGAGTGAACGTGACTGTCGAGCTGCTTCGTCCAGAGTGATGACGCTACGGCGTCTCCTCTGGATGAAAACAAGAAGACGCGGCTACCCAGGGTGAAGACGCTACTGCGACTCAGGAGGAAGATAGAAGACTATTATATGTTGAATTTTCTGTAACATGACATTGGCAAATGACGAACTGTCGAGTCCATCAATAAAATAAATAAATAAATAGATTTAACCCACTGTTCTGTGTCCTGATTACCGTGGCGGACCCGTGACACCACCCAATGGCACCACCGGTGGTATCATGGGGATTTTTCAATCCCCATGGCACCACCGGTGGTACCATGGGGATTATTTTTATAACATGATACCACCAAGTAATAGAGTCCCTAATAAAGTGCATTTGATTTTTTTTTCTCATTCGCATTAGGTACGTACATACTATACTGTACTATATTCTACGTATTTGGTACTACGTAATTCTACGTATATGTCCTTTTCATAGTCGCAATGGAACTGTTTAGGTCTCCATAGAGGTGATTGCGACCTTATTAAATAAGATAACTTCTCTCCTTTCGGTCAGACATTAAAGCGTAAATTAAGGGTTTCACATTGGTTATTTCTGTGGTACTGTTAATGTCCCCGTGTATAGTGTATAATTGAGCAAATGGGCGTGGACAGCTGGCAAATGTACCGTCTGCAAAGTATTCATCAATTGTTGAAATTAAATGCCGCGATTCTTCAGAACTAAAAACCAATATACGTGTGTTTTCGTCTGCATAATCCGCTAATATAAAGTTATAAAATTGTAGCGGGACCTCGACTTTATTAATTTCTAAAGCAGTGTGAGATACCCCTAGTTTAGTGAATTGTAGAGAAAAAAAATCTATCTTTATGCGTAGAATATAGTACAGTATAGTATGTACGTACCTAATGCGAATGAGAAAAAAAAATCAAATGCACTTTATTAGGGACTCTATTACTTGGTGGTATCATGTTATAAAAATAATCCCCATGGTACCACCGGTGGTGCCATGGGGATTGAAAAATCCCCATGATACCACCGGTGGTGACATTGGGTGGTGTCACGGGTCCGCCACGCTGATTACTATGTATTGATTGTCACTTGGTATGTACACCTTTAAATAAATAAATCAGCAAATACGTTCTCAAGTGTGAGTTTGAGAGTTCTCTTGAGAACTGAGTTTTGATTATTAATACGGCGTTACTCACGTGATACCCGATTCCTAAACGCGCACCTAAGTTACGTTTATTAATAGGAACGCCATCTTGAGGTCGAACGACCTCATCTTGAGAACTCAAGATTGGTTTTTGAGCTGAGAGTATGGTTTATTAATACGGGCCTAAGGCCTCTATCATACAAAATTCTTGTAACACCTTTAATACTTACAGAACTAAACTCAATATATTAAGAGCCTTCATAGAGCCAACTAGCGCCGCCAATCTTGGAAAAATAATATCTTCCAATTGGATCAATTTTATTTAAAAAGAAAACTATTAACAAAATGTTTATTACGATAAATACTATTTTTCAATATACAATACATGGCATAATTGCGACAAGCTAAGTTGTAGTTCACAAATGTGCCAAAACCGGCCGTTTTTCGCAATTATGCGAACTACAACATACCGACATTGAATCACTTATAAATAAGCATTTAAAAAATAGTATTTATCGTAATAAACATTTCGTAAATAGCTTTTTTAATAAAATTGATTATATTGGAAGATATTATTTTTTTAAGATTCGCGGCGCGTTGGCTCTATGAAGGCCTCAACGTTCTGTTGATCAATCAGCCTAACCTTTTTCCCTTAGAAAAAGTAAATTATTACAATTTTAATTGATTGATTACTTATCTTAAATATGTGTTTCTCTTTAACTTGTATTGAAATAATAGCAATATGTCCGGCATTTGTACAGTGGAACACAGAGAAAGGTGTACAGGAGTGTTTTTTAAAGGATGAGATTATCTAAAAAAACTACTTGACCTATTGCAATAATTCTTTCACTGTTTGATAGATAAAATTTAATACTATGTACTGTAAAAGAATTATTAAAATCGGTCCAGTAGTTCTTGAGAAAATCTCGACCTTATTGAGGCCCCCTGTATACTTATCTCTGTCTTCGACTGTACACGCCCGATAGATTGTATATTGTGGAATGCTTTATTTGTATCAATTTGTAAATATAAATATGAAATGCCAAAAAGGAATATTAAGAATGTATAAAAGGCAAATTGTTTTGTAAAAAATATATGAAATGTATTAGTAGGGAATTGTAACGTCATGAATTGAATTAACATGTGTATACCGCAGCCCAAATCAAGTGTCTTATTTTGTAAACAAAAACTACCCTACCCTATTGCACAGTTATTTTCACATTATTAGATCGGATCACTTTATTTTCACAATGACGAACAGGTTCGATCAATCAGTTCCTTCAGTGTTACTTCACAACAGGTAATTAAACGATCACATTTGTTTACAAAATAAGGCACTTGATTTGGGCTGCGGTGTATATGATTGGTTTCTAATAATTGCATATAGTTTGCTAAAAATTCAAGAAATACTGAAATCACAAACACGAGCTTTAAATTGCAATAAATTAGAATTTATACTGACTCCAATGCTTTTATTGTAACATAACATTCTGTGACATAAGATTGTCGTGACCTCCAAATATAAAGGGACAAGCTCGCAACGCAGCATCAGCAGGTGACGTATCACATCTTTAACTTAAGCGCAATCATCTATAATCGCATATAAGTGACAGAGTGAGCGGGACCTCTCGCCTAGAGACGAATAAATGACATTGCCACATTTCAATGGAGCTTTGCCCCACCTACAAAACTACGAGACCATTGAAGCTATCATTTTGTTGGGTTATATATAGCATAATCACAATCAGTAGGAGTTGCGAGAGTAGTAGAAAATGATAACAAAAACAATGAATAATTCGCTTCGATTTAATACTATTTTCTGAATTCTTAATTAAGCTGTTTTTTCGACTCGCAACTTGTACAAAACTTTATTTTAAACCAATAATTTTAATAAAAAACGGAGATATTTTTACATTTATTCGTTATCTTGTTCATCATGCGGTTGATGGTGGGGCAGAATCTGGCATTGTCATTTAGCGTGCCACACTCCGAAATCGCCACATTATTTATTAAGTTTTCTCATCATAAGCAAATATGACGATTTTTCCATCTCATGGACATACGTCGATTCTGACCAAGCTGTGTATAGTTGGCCTTGTCTCTCCCTCTGGGAAGAATTTTATTATTATTATTATATATAATATATAGTATATATATCTCCTAGTGAAACTCCCATCAAAATTATGGCGTGATACTTGCACAAAGTCACAGACAAAAATTCTAAAAATTAGTGTTTTGGCATCAGTATCGATCCTAAAACACATTACAATTTATTCTTTTCAAAAAATATCCAATGTACAGACACAACTTTTTTACAGTCTATTATATGTATAGATACGCTAGTTGACGTTTTCTGGTATTTTTGGTTACTCGTCAAGAGGCAGAATTTTCATTTTCATTATATTATGTAAAAACGGTTCGATAGGTATATCGATTGGTGACTATTAAATAATTTTCTTTAGTATTACAATGTGTAATATTATAGATATTCTGATGTATCACGGGAAAAAATTTCTTCCCGTGGACCACCGAGGTGGACGATGGGCAATAACCCGTATTTCCTTTTGTACAGTCGACAGCAGATCAATGGTAATACTTTTTACTTTTGACAGTTATTATTTGCGTCATAAGACTTGAAATCGTACTGCAAGTATTACCATTGATCTGCTTTTGATAAATGAAAAACAATGCCAGGAAATCAATGCTCGTTTATTAAATAATCTTAATACATGAGCATCAAGTGTACCAATTAGTATACAAAATAATAAATAAATAGTATAAATTGTATACAATAAATAATAAATAAATAACAATAAACAAAATTTTCGTAACAAAATTTTCATTATGACTAGAGTTTCGAGTGATTATTAAAATTTACATGATGTTTATGAAATAATGGGCGTGATAATGGTTCGTCGATGCGCTCACTTGGAACTACTAATACTTAAATATTCATAATAATAAATTTGCGTTAAAGTTTTTAAAGAATGAGGTACTTATTCATAAAATTTGGCGCCTAATTTTTTTAAAGTCTTGGAATTTTTTTTGTTCTGTTACCGATAACACTCTTGTGGGCTTAATAATTATGTGATTTTCGATACAACCTATGTATTTGTAACACAGATCATCAAATAAGTAAATCAAATAAACTTTCTAATAAATCTAACACAAATGTTCGTTGCATAGGATAAATTGTAGGCTATAGTATTTTTTGACTCGAGATTGCTAAGGATTTAAGAAGTTCCAAAATTCAAAAATCTTTATTTATTCAAATAATTACAGTTCTAGTCAGTTTATCGTTGACTAATATTAGCGTACGCAATCTGAAATCGCTACAATTGTTTCAAGTTTTACCTTTAAGTCTACTAATGTAGTGAACTTAATGCACCCGAATGATTAGAATATACTGTGTAGTATACTTAATGCACCTGGAAACTATTCCGGGTGAGTTAAATATACTACACAGTAGACTGGGTGAATCAAGTCTGCTAATTAGTATAGGTACTTAATTCATGCACGCGGGTGAATTACCCCAGGCGAATTAAGTACCAATACTGCTCCATAAATTATGACTAGTGATAGTTCCAATTGTGCGCTAGTTGGTGTGTGGTCATAGCGTGGTCGTAGTGTGGTCAGTGCGTGGCGAATGTGGTGAGTAGCTCGTCCTGAATGGAGTTTGATCGCGTGAGGTGTCTGGCGGAGAACTGTCCGAACGCCGCGCCCACCGTGTCCGCCTGCGAGGACTCCCGCGCCTTGCGCTCGTGGTACGCCTCGGAGAACTCCTGCGAAACGAGATTAGCGTCAGAACCGCTCGGACAAACTCCCAGGTCCTCGAGGCCTATCCTGGAAGGATGTATCACTTATGCTGGAATTAGTGACGGTAGTCTCATAATATTTGTGACGCAATAGTTTAAAAGTTATAAGCGTTGACGCCTGAACTGATGAATATGTACCCGATTATTTTTTTATACCCTATGACACTCCCGTAATCAAGACGAATCTAACGATACCTCGTACACCAACATCCATCAAGCCGTTTAGGCTACACGATGGCAGGAAGGAATGGACATACATACACTCGAAAAACATTACCCTCCTGGTGCAGTCGGGTAAAAACAATTTCGACGATCTTTTTTAAAGATACAATCGGTTATCCTAATAAAGATTTGCTACTTGGCTTTTTTAATAAAATTTATTATACTGGAAGATATTATTTTTTTAAGATTGACAGTTAGTTGGCTCATGTAAGGCCCTTAAAGTATGATAAACAGTTTTTAACTTTTAAAGTAGATAATAAAGTGAAGGAACTGATTGATCGAACCTGTTCATCGTTGTGAAAATAAGTAATCCGATCTAATAATGTGAAAACAACTATGCAATAATCACAGAACAGCTTAAAATGTTAGTAGGGTAGGGTAGTTTTTGTTTACAAAATAAGACACTTGATTTGGGCTTCGGTATATGTTTTTGCATTATAAGTATATTATTATTTATTTTGTGTATTGTAGTAGTAGCTTATCCTATTTACCTTGAGCCTGTTTCCTAGGAACACGGCTCGCTCGCGCTTCCTGTTCATGAAGTCGCTGTGCGTGAGCCAGCGGTGCTCATAGCACTCCTCGGACGACGGCCGCTTCAGCGGGACCTTCTTGAACAGGAACATCAGGAAACGGGTCGCCTCCTGCAGAGAAACGCTCCTGGTGTTCAATTTCACTCCAGCAGTCTCCACTGCTCGGATACAGACCTTCTCTTACATCCAGGGAACTCTGGTCATAATCCACCTCGCGAGCCCAGTGCGGATTGGTCAATTACACATTGGATATGTATAAATTCTTTAAAAAAAACCTTTTATCTAAGTACAACGTTTTGTATACATTTACTAAGTGTTTATTGAGGAAATTTGAACCTTAAAAACTCTCCTTTCTCTGTGATCGACTGTACCTACTGGTGTATTTCTACTTCGTCCAAATTATGTCATTTACTTCGTCCAAATTACGTCTTTTACTTCATCCACATGACGTCTTCTACTTGTTTAAATTGCGTGTTATACTTCGTCCAAGTTAAATCTTTATTTCGTCTAAATTAAGTCTTTTACTTAGTCCAAATTACGTCGTTTACTTCGTCCAAATTGTCTTTTACTTAGTCCAAATTACGTCGTTACTTCGTCCAAATTGTCTTTTACTTAGTCCAAATTACGTCGTTTACTTCGTCCAAATTGTCTTTTACTTAGTCCAAATGGTCTTTTACTTAGTCCAAATTACTTCGTCCAAGTTATGTCTTTTACTTAGTCCAAATTACGTCGTTTACTTCGTCCAAACTTCTACTCAACATACCTGCGTAATTTCTTTATACAGATGCTCGAACCGGTATCTCACGAATGAGATGTTCTGTTTAGTCTCCGAGTCGTCAGCGCCGCGGAACGGCGAGACGCCCGACAGCATGATGTAGGTGAGCACGCCCACAGCCCAGATGTCGGTCTGCGGGTACGCGGGCTCGTCGTTCACTATTTCGGGAGCTGCAGACATACATTTATTTATTATTATTTATTTATTATTTCAAATTTGGTCCAACATAATGGGTTGCCAAGGCGTAGGACAGTCATACATTGATAAAAATGTCCGAGCGCAAAGAAGGTCTTAACGGATGAATGGACACTCATTTGCTGCATTGGACATTATTTGGACGTTAACAATGGACCCTTATTTGGACGCTTTTTAAATTGTTTTAGTAAGACCTTTGTGTATCTAGTTGTTTATAGGAGATCAATGCAGTCATGTTTACTTACATTATATATAAAATAACGTAAATACGAGTATATAAGTGCATGGGTAAGTTATTGTTGTGTTTTGATATTTTCTTGCATATGCGCTATGCGACACGAAATAAATGATAAACGGAGAAAAAATTTCATCACGACCGGCATCTCGAACCTCACCATTCCGTGGCAATTTTTTTATTATCCATTTATCATTTAGATTCAGAAATCAGAATTTTTTATTTATTATTGTATGAACATCATGGTTATTGTAAACAGTTGGTATAAATGTTTCATCACAGTTTCATATGCAAGAAAATATCACCACCATGAACTCTTATAGCAGGATTACTTCAATAATAATTCGTACCATGACGTCCTTAAATCTTCTTATGCGCGTATTTACAGTTTTTCTATGAAAGCTACGGCACTAACTACTAAAATTAAACGTCTGAAAAAAATATACACAAATCTTGGAGTGTTCATTTATAGACTGATGAATACCGATACACGATTGGACAAACTTCGCTCGATATTCCATGTCTTTTAAAATGAAAATTATGTCTAAACCGAAATAGTTATTCATACAAAATATACATCAAAATGTGAATTTAATTGGCGTATTTTTATTTCTCTGCCAAAATTCATCCAAAATTAACAAAAATACGAATATGGAGTCACTGTGTCGTGCTCTTCACTCCGCCGCTGCGGGACATCTTCTGTCTCGCGCTCGAGTTTGACAGCTGGCAGCCCCTTAAAGTAAGCTTATTAAGGACGTCATGGTACGAAATAACAAGTGAAGTGTAGGTACTGATGATGCGAAACTAACCTTTGTATTCCAATTCGCCAACTTGCGGCACACTGGTGCCCAACTTGGTGACCTTATGCGCCGACCCGAAGTCAATAAGCTTCACTTGGATAGACCTAACGGACGCCATCACAACGTTGTCAGGCTGCAGGTCCAAGTGGCAATAACCGCGCCAGTGAAGGTATTGCAACCCATCCAGAATTTGAGTAACTATAGTCGCTACCATCTGTTCAGTATAATCGTGACGACTAGCCAAATACGTCAAGATATCAGCTCCCTGAAGCTTCTCCAGAATCAAGGCAGTCACAGGCGATCCAGGCGCCTGATATGCCCCGATTAAATTCGATATCCTTTCGTGCCGTAACCTCCTTATGCACTCATATTCCCTTTGGATTTGAACCTCCGTCTCTGGTCTGTTTTCTAGAATCTTAGCTACAACTACGCTGTCATTACTCTTGTCTACTCCCTTTACTACGATAGAGAATTTGCCGCGCCATAACTCCGATATAAAGCTGTAGCGTTCTGTGAATGCATCAGAGGAATCCCAATCAATAGGGCTCTCTTCTGTATTGTAGTTCAATTTGGGTCTTTCTTCGTCTAATACTATTTCTTGGCCAGCTTCAGTCATCTGTTGGAGATGCTTCATCGCTTTCGTGACTTCAATTTTAGGTGCACCCGACTGTTTTGTCTTTACCAGATGCGTCGGAATACCTTTGTCGCTCCATCCAATCCTATTGCGTGATGATAGTCTGAATTGATAGCTAGTGTCTGGCGTTAGGTTTCTGACAACGAAGAATTCATGGTCTATATTGTTCGCAGCGTCTTTCCATTCGACGCTGTCACCTTCCTTATATTGGAGGCTATAGCAGACCACGGGCGAGTTGCCATCGTATTTGGGTTGCTTCCATCGTAGTAAAACTTCAGTATCAGCTACGTCTGTAGCCGTTGGACTGTCAGGTGCATCAGGATTGGTCGCTTCAACGATTCTGGTTCTAGCCACTGTTTGTCCAACTTTGTTTCTTGCAACTACTTTGTAGAATCCTATGTCGTGATGCATGGCTGGGTCGAATTTTAGGGTCGATCGTCCGTCCTCGTCTTCTATGATCTTGATGCGCTGTCCTTCGGCGATTACCATGTCGTTTTTGAACCATTGGATTGAGGGTTTGGGGTCTCCGACGGCGTAGCAGGTGAGTTGGGCTGGTTCTCCTTCTCTTACGGGGAGGAGTTGAGGTTTTTCTCTGAGGAAGGGCAGTTGTCCGTCCTTCTTGGATTCCATGAATGCTTGGGCCTCTGCATAGGAGTCTAGTCGTGTGCCCAGCTCGTGTCTGAGGCGGCGTATGGTGTAGCTTTCTGAGCCGTAGTTGTTGATGCGTTCGCGGCGTTCGTCGTCTATTTCTTCGTCCATGATGTCGGTGAAGCGGCGGCGCTCGCGGATAATTGGGGTCTGCGGACAATTATAAGAATATTGAATAAAATAATGGTCTTTGTAATTAACTATAAATTTTGTTGCAAGAGAAATTTGAGTTTTGTACGAGGTTTAACATTAACACTGAATCCGGGTTTAAAGCGTCATCGCTCTGGACGAAGCAGCTCGACAGTCACGTTCGCTCCCGAGCTTCTAGCGGGAACTCTTGATAAAAGCTTGAAAATTCAGATCTTGCTCAAATTATCCAATAAATTCACCATACTGTCTTTTGCAAACTTTTTCTAACAACCACTGTAGGTACCTAGACATTATAATAAAAATTATCAAATAATTTTGCAAGCTTCTGTTGCGGATGCAACATCTCCATGAAGTGTAGAGTGTAGTTTTATAATTAGAAATGTTTTAAATTTGGTTGTATCGAATGTTTGGTTTTATTTTTTTATGAAGGATTTTGTTTAGCTTTTTGGAGTCGATTACAAGGTTTCATGGAAGTAAGACGTGTTTTCATTTTATCTGGTCTGCCTCTGGTCTTCCTATCCTCTTCACCTTCGTTTCCCGCCATTTTCGTTGAGAGGAGGTGGAGAAGACTTAGGACTCACCCTGGGGTCGTACGCGTCGTTGATGCTGATGTGGTACGCATGCGAGCGGTGGCACGCCACCTTCATGTACTCGCGCAGGCGCACCGGGAACGACGTGTCGCGCAGCTGCAGCAGGTACGTGTCCGGACCGTTCTGGTAGCTAAGGGGATACAACACTTTATTTATTTATTTTATTAATGGACTCGACAGTTCGTCATTTGCCAATGTCATGTTACAGAAAATTCAATATATTCAATAGTCTTCTATATTCCTCCAGAGGAGTCGCCGTAGCGTCGTCACTCTGGACGAAGCAGCTCGACAGTCACGTTCACTCCCGAGCTTGTAGCGGGAACTCTTGATAAAAGCTTGAAATTTCAGATCTTGCATAAATAATCGAATAACTTCACCGTACTGTCATTCGCGAACATTTTCTGATTAATTTAACGTGATATTAAACACAAAATAGTCCCTGTAGACTTTGTGTGTAGGTACGGCACGAATAATGTTCGAATAACGGAATGTACAAAATGCAGCAAGTGCAGTCGAATACAGAGATAAGTATACAGTAGGCCTCAATAAGGTCGAGATTTTCTCAAAAACTACTGGACCGAATTTAATAATTATTTTACAGTTACATAGTTTTAACTTTTATCTATCAAATAGTGAAAGAATTTTTGCAATAGGTCAAGAAGTTTTTGAGATATTCTCAACCTTAAAAACTCTCCTGTACACCTTTCTCTGTGTTTCACCGTACGTTGTACAATCTAAAACACTGAGCTTGTAGTCCAGTTCCTACACGTAGAAAACGATAGTACAATTTGGTGTAATGAAGAAAATGTGTAGATAGTATCTCTAGTACTTACTGGCTCTCTGACTTGGCGGAGACCTCCCAGTCGGGGTGCTCCCACTGCTTGAACTTGAGATCCCACGCGCCCGGCGTGCGCTCGTGAGAGCCGCGCTCAGGCGTGCCTGTCACAACAATAACAATCTCTTAACATTTATTTAGTTTTATTAATAAACTTGATCCACTAAGTTTTGACTGTCAATTAAATATTTCTATGTATATTCTATGTAAGGAAATATTTAATTGACAGTCAAAACTTAGTGGATTACTTTTTAAATAAATGATTACTTTGTAAAAGTGTTTATTTTATTTTAAATACCCAGTACCCATATCTTTTTTATTAATTAGGTAACAACTTCCACAAAAAGTGCTCATTCTGCGAAGTGCTCAATCTGCGAAGTGCTCATTTTGCGAAGTGCGCATTCTGCGAAGTGCTCATTTTGAGAAGTGCACCAAATGCGAAATGCGCATTTTTTGTCGAGTGTACATTTTGCGAAGTGCACATTCTGCGTCAGACCCTTTTAATCAACGACCAGCAACTCTGTTTAAATAATCTTAGTGTGTTTTTAATATTTTTACCCGACTGCGAAAGAAGGAGGGTTGTTTTTCCAGCGTACGTAAGTATGTATGTAAGTATGTATAATAATAATAATAAAACGTTTATTGCCGAACAACTTAGGTCCATTTTGTGTTAGTAACAGGTGCCTTATCCTATGTTAGTACTTAATCACTAGACTAGTTTTGGTAATTTTGATAAGGTGCCTCAGCAGCGGGCAATCCCACCTGCCGGCGATGACCTCCAGGAGGCTGTTGGGGTAAGGGGCTGTATGTAAGTATGTATGTAAATATGTATGTAAGTATGTATGTAAGTATGTATGTAAGTATGTATGTAAGGTATGTATGTAAGTATGTATGTATGTAAGTATGTATGTAAGTATGTATGTAAGTATGTATGTAAGTATGTATGTAAGTATGTATGTAAGTATGTATGTAAGTATGTATGTAAGTATGTATGTAAGTATGTATGTAAGTATGTATGTAAGTATGTATGTAAGTATGTATGTATGTATGTATGTAAGTATGTATGTATGTAAGTATGTATGTAAGGTATGTATGTAAGTATGTATGTATGTATGTAAGTATGTATGTAAGTATGTATGTAAGGTATGTATGTAAGTATCTCTAGTTGTGTGGCACGCCCTGCAGCCTAAACGGCTTGATGGATTTTAACATATGAGGTGTCGTTAGATTCGTCTTGGTTGTAGGAGTGACATAGACTATAAAAATTTAATCAAAGCGGCTTAAATTTTTGGCAGTTGGTTTTTTTAAATAAACACTCGAAAAACATAACCCTCCTTCTTGCGCAGTCACTCAAGTCACGGGATCAATGAAAGGTAAGTCAAGCTTACCTTCTGGCGTGTACACCTCTCCGGGAGGGTACACCATCTTGGAGGGGTGCTCAAAGGCGCCGCTGAGCGGCCGCCGCCGGAACCAGTTGCGGCACTGCGCGTTGCTTGTCCAGTCCCTGTTATATGAATCTCACGGTAATGACTCTGATAAACTCTATTCTATTTTTATTTGAACGGCTTCTACTCTTATTCAAGAGATAATTTCGCCAATGTCAAGTTATTTAGAGTATTCATGTAAATAGAAAATGAAACAAATAAAAAATCAATCCGCCATTCCAAAATGAGGGCGGAATAATCTGATAAACTCACTCCGTGGGTAGGTTCTTCAATCTGATGCGATCCTGGTACATTGGAACACAGATAAAGGTGTACAGGAGAGCTTTTAAGGTTGAGATTTTCTCAAAAACTACTGGACCTATTGCAAAAGTTCTGTCACTGTTTGATAGATAAAAGTTAAAACTATGTAACTGTAAAACAATTATTAAATTCGGTCTAGTAGTTTTTGAGAAAATCTCAACCTTATTGAGGCCCACTGTATACTTATCTCTGTCTTCGACTGTACTTCAGGTTCGCTTCGTCCATATTCATCAATATCTTTATACATGATAGTAGGTTTATAGGAAACTCTGTATTACCTTTTTTAATTATCGCCAATTTTGTATGTTATGCCCTTATAGCACGCGTTAGTGATCGGCGTAACGCCGCGGAGCTGTCAAATTGACATTTTACAAGGCATTTGACATTAGTTTGACACCTCCGCGGCCTTGCGTCGATCGTTAACGCCTGATCAGTCTATCTCTACCGACCCTTACCACTAATATCTGTGACGCAATACAATAAACTATAATTATTAAGTTTACGTTACAAAGTGGCGCCGAGACCAGGATATAATTATTACCTTATTATTTCTAGTGAATATTGTTACATGGCGTGGTGGCGAATAAGTAGGGTTTCACTTTACAGGATTACAGTAATTTAAAGTGTAACTTTGTTATTACAGTGCTATTAAGAAAATATCGGTTAATTACCCAAATATATGTTACAATCTCATAAGTTGGTGAACGGTTTTAAATAAAAGTTTTCCAGTATAAAAAGATGCGTATGTGTCTCGAAAAATTTAAATTATGTAAATGACAATGCCAAATTCTGCCCCCTCAGAAAATAGTATGAAATCGAAGCGAATTCAAATTCAAAAATATTTATTTGTAGAATTATTCATTGTTTTTGTTATAATTTTCTACTACTCTCGCAACTCCTACTGATTGTGATTATGCTATATAAAACCTGTAATAAGTCCCCAACAAAATTATAGGTACAGCTTCAATGGTTTCGTAGTTTTGTAGGTGGGGCAAAGCTCCATTGAAATGTGGCAATGTCATTTAAAAGGAACTACTAGCAATATCAACATTAAAAATAACGTAAATTCCACTTACCTATACAAATTATAATAATTCCTCAGCCGATCCGTCGTAATCAGGTACTCATCCTGATAGATCTTGTCCGCGAGGTTCAACCAGGGATGCGCCAATGCTGTGTTAACATCCATTCTCTCATGCCAGTTGAACTTAAGCAACTTGGAGATGAAGTCCCTGGACTCTGTACTGAGTCTGGACCACCATTCCTCGTCGTGCCACTCCCATTTTCCTTCCTGAATCCTGGTAAGGGTTTCACGGTCATTTATGCCTCGGAACGGCGAATGTCCACTGAGAAGGATGTAGGTGATGATGCCGACGCTCCACATGTCTGCGTTGAAGGAGACTCCTTCGCCGCTGGCTACTTCGGGTGCCACGAATTCGGGCATTCCGTAGTCCAATGCAGCGTGCTTGTTGAATTGAATGCGGCGCGAGAGACCGAAATCACAGATTTTTAATTCGTCGCTGCCAGCGTGCGATAGAAGCAGCTCGCCGATCTATGGGAGAGAATTGAGAGTTACGTGCTGCCTTGCCATGAACTCTTATAGCAGGATTACTTCAATAATACTTTGTTATTTCGTACGGTGGAACACAGAGAAAGATGTACAGGAGAGTTTTTAAGGATGAGATTTTCTCAAAAACTACTTGACCTATTGCAATAATTCTTTCACTGTTAGATAGATAAAATTTAATACTATGTACTGTAAAATAATTATTAAAATCGGTCCAGTAGTTCTTGAGAAAATCTCAACCTTATTGAGGTCCCCTGTATACTTATCTCTGTCTTCGACTGTACCATGACGTCCTTAATAAAATTACGTTAAGGTAGTGTAGGTAATTACTTTTACCTACACTATCTTAATTAGGATGAATACCTACTATTTTTCAATATGCAATACAATACATGGCATAATTGCGACAAGCTAAGTTGTAGTTCACAAATGTGCCAAAAACGGCCGTTTTTCGAATTCCTATGCGAATTACAACTTACCGAAATTTAATCACGTTATAAATAAGCATTTAATAATAGTATTTATAGTAATAAACATTTTGTACATAGATTTTTTAATAAAATTTATTACTTATATTGGAAGATATTATTATTTTTAAGATTGGCGGCGCTAGTAGGCTAATGGCCCTAAAGGTAAATGACATGTATGTATATTCATAGGTAAGACGGTGGGGGCTGAAAACCAGTGCTGGTGATTGACTTCATCAGTGAAGTCATCGCCAGCAGATACTGAGTCCCTCGCCCATTGCCACTCGTAATGGTTAATAACCGGCCGCTAGTCGGAACAAGACGCTCCAGCTCTGCTTGGTCGGGCGTGTATTGTTTAAGTTACTGTTACTTATGTAAAATTTTATGTGGCAATAAATTGATTTGATATTATTATTAATGGAAGGCCCTTAATGTAATGAATTAATTTATGTTATGGATAATATTGACAGAATCAAGTGTTCCATAGAGTACCTAAGGTGTAATAAATGAGAATTATGTGTATTATAACTCACCGTCAACCCCAAATGCGCAACGCTATTGTCATGCATATATTTAATTCCCCTCAACAGCTGTCGCACATATCCTGCTATCTCCCTCTCGCTGTACCCCTGGCTCCTCAGCAGTCTGTCCCTGACCAGCTCCCCGCCTGAAGCCAGCTCGGTGACCAGCGCCAGGGTATGCTCGTGCTCGTACGCGTCGTGCAGTCTGATCAGGTGGCGGTCGTTGAGCAGGTTCATGATGTCCAGCTCGTTCTTCATGAACGGCTTCAGGGCCGAGTGGCCGTGCATTATCTTCGCGGCGTAGTTGCGACCTGGTGGATATGTTCGGTGATAATCAAGGTAGCGTCCAAAGCCCAAAAGTTAAATGAGGCCCCCAGCTTAAAAAATTGATGTAATTTTACAACAATTATTTGCACTTCATTCATTCGGGGATTCCCGGGGAATTATCCGCTTGAATGACGGGAATTCCCCAGGTATTAGACGCGTACAGCATAAAAGAATATTAGAACTGCGTAAAAAGTCTAGATGGTAGTGTTTTGATCTTGATGAAAATGACATTGCCAGATTCTGCCCCACCATCAACCGCAAGTTGTACAAGATAACGAATAAATGTAAAAATATCTCCGTTTTTTATTAAAATTATTGGTTTAAATTAAAGTTATGTACAAGTTGCGATTCGCAAAAAAAAACCAGCTTAATTAAGAGTTCATAAAATAGTAAGAAATCAAAGCGAATTATTCATCAAGAATAACAAATTATTCTTCTATAGGAGTTGCGAGAGTAGTAGAAAACGATACTGATTATGATTATGCAATATGAAACCTGTAATAAGTCCCCAACAAAATGATAGGTACAGCTTAAATGGTCACGTAGTTTTGTAGGTGGGGCTCTAATGAAATGTGGCAATGCCATTGTTAAGGATTTGATCAGCGGAACATTCCGCCGGCTTCTTTTAGTATTTTAGTATTTCTAATAGGGATTCTGTTTCTTCACATCTGGTCCTTTTCGACATTTAAAATATAATTAAATATAATGCTATTTAAATTTCGATTAAAATAAGAATATGTGTACTGTAATTTCCGAATTAATAAACGATTTTTTCTTCTTTCTTCTTTCTTTCTTTCATAATTTAGTGTCTTCAACCAGTCAGTAACAGCTTTTTTGCAGGCGTGATATTTCATGGGATAAACCATTATCTGCTGTCGTTCGTATGTACCTGTGAGCCTCTCGGCCGCGTGGTAGACGACGCCCTGCACGCCGCGGCCCAGCTCGTCGCCGAGGTCGTAGAAGTCTCCGAAGGGCTTGGAGCTGGGCTTCACGCGCGGCGGGTGCTCGCGGATCCTGTGGGTCATGGGGAAGAGTCAGCGTGGACACCTTTTCCTTGCAAAGTCGTGTAAATGAATTAAATAAGAAATGCGGATCGTAGTACATGTTGAAAACGATTCTGCGCTATAATCTAAATTGTATTTCGATGTGTAGAACGACGGACACATAGACTGTTTGACACGCGCCCACAGAAAATCTTCATCGCTTTATACTTACTTAAAGGGTATGTTACGCAACTCCATCTATCGGACAATAGTAGTATTATTCCGACAACCATGTCTAACATTCGGTTAGAAACATGATTTATGATGATGCGCTCCTATTTTTACTCAGATTTTTTTTTAATCATGTTCTAATTTATTCACCGAGCATGGATAATGCGTAATTCAAATTCTGCATAATAAATAATATGAATAAGTTAAAACATGATGAAAGTTTCTTGCCGTGGGCAGGGCTTGAACCTGCGACCTTGTCATTCCGTGACACGCTCTTACCAACTGAGCGTGTCACGGAATGACAAGGTCACAAGTTCAAGTCCTGCCCACGGCAAGAATTTTTTCAATTAAAATATATATACAAATTCTGAATATGAATAAGTGCTATTATTCCAGTTACCTGGCCGAGTATTCGTGTTCGGTCTCCTCGACATGCAGCATGGCTGACGAGGAGACTGCGCCGGCCACGTTGCGCGCAGACACAGAGTACAGACCCTCGTCCTTCAGGATCGCGTCGTTGATGATCAGCACGGTCGTGTCGGGCTCGATGAACTGGATCTGGGGGGTTGGGGACGGGTATTAATGGAGAGCTCGGTGGCTCAGTGGTTGGGTCAATGGACTTGCAATACGGAAGGTCCCAGGTTCGATTCCCAGCTAGGGCAGTCGACAGCAGATTAATGTTTCACTTTTGACAGTTCTTATTATTTGCGTCGTAAGACTTGAAATCGTACTGCAAGTGTTACCATTGATCTGCTGTCGACTGTACCTCGGTTTTGTCGACGGAAAAACTTACGTACGGTGGAACACAGAGAAAGGTGTACAGGAGAGTTTTTAAGGTTGAGATTTTTTCAAAAACTACTTGACCTATTGCAAAAATTATTTCACTGTTTGATAGATAAAAGTTAAAACTTTGTACTGTAAAAGAAGTAAACCTTATTGAGCCCCCCTGTATACTTATCTCTGTCCTCGACTGTGCAGTTACCGAGCGATCAAAACGGTGAAGGAAAACATCGTGATGAAACCTGCATGCCGTAGAAGAAGAAGAATAAATCTAAGGCATGTGAAACCCGCCAATCCGCACTGGGCCCACGTGGTGGAACATGGCCCCGGCTCCCTCGATGTAAGGGAAGGTCTGTGCCCGAGCAGTGGGGCAATATAAATAGACTGATGATGATATAACTCACCTTGATTCTCGTACTAGCGGCCAACGGCTGCCAATCCTTATACCACTTGATGTCAGGGTACGGCACCCCTGTGACCCTGGCCTCGATCCTGGCCGTGCGGCGCTGCAGCACGATGGTCTCCTCGGGGCGTCTGATGAAGGTGGGGTACTCGGCCACTTCGAGCCGTACCCTCTGGCGAGCTTGCCCGTGCTCGTTCGTGGCTACTGCTTCGTACCAGCCAGCGTCACGCTCTAGCATCCTGGGGAAGTGATGGCTGAATTAATTTAATGTAAGTATTTGTGGTGATCAAATGAAATGAAATGCTTTTTTAAGGGAAACAATAGGTTCTCTCGAAAATGGCGGGAAACGACGGTTGCAAAATTGTTTGAATTTTTTTGTTATAATGTCTACAGTGGTTATTTTGTGTTTAATATCACGTTGAGTTAATCACAAAATGTTCGCGAATGACAGTCTGGTGAATTTATTGAATAATTTGAGCCAGAGCTTTTATCAAGAGTTCCCACTACGAGCTCGGGAGTGAACGTGACTGTCGAGCTGCTTCGTCCAGAGTGATGACGCTACGGCGACTCCTCTGGAGGAATATAGAAGAATATGATATACTTATTGAATTTTCTATAACATGACATTGGCAAATGACGAAATGTCGAGTCCATTAATATAAAAAAGGGAAACAATAAAGGCTCGAATAATAATAATTTGTAGTGATCAATCAGAAGCTACTTCAATAGTTTTCATTTTGACACTTTTAATTCTGACAAAGGGGCTCGTATGCCAATTACACGTACACGTTGAAAACGATCGTACAAGTTAAGCAACGTTGGGCGAGGTCAGGACCTGGATGGGTGACCGCCCTAAAACCTAATGAAGTGTCGGCCCTAAAACCTAGTCTCGATCGGACACTACAGTGAAGTGTTAGAACACAAATGACAGACAAGACGGAGCGATGATCTACGCAAGGGGATGTTAGATACCGGGTACAGCAGCGCACCTTGGTAGAACCATAGGCCCAGTTTGGTAGAAGCTGATGATGAGTTGATAAGTAGTATAGTTATGATGATCGTACTTGTTAATGAATAAGGTCGCTTGTCCGTTGCGGGTGTAGCTCCAATCGTATCGCCCCCCAATCTCTATCGGCTCATCGTTGAACAAATACGTCATCTTCGGTTTCGGATATCCGTACACAAACCAGAACAGATTGACGTTGTGACCTTTGACTCCGTATTGAGAATCATGTTCTTGACGAAGAAATCTCGGCGCTTGGGCGTATCCGTCGTGCAGAGGACGTTCAATATCGAAGTCTTTGGGGAAGTATGGGGATGTTTCTGGTCTGAAATCGATGCCTGGTTCCAAGTAGGGGATGAACTTCGGTGGGTCCGGTTCTAGTTTAGCGCGGTGTGTGACGGCGTAAGGCGAGGGGTCGCTGACTCCGTATTTGTTTTCTACTCGGATGCGGAATTTGTAGTCTCGGAAGGGTTCGAGGTTGCGAATGTCGCAGACGCAGGAGCGTAGGCCGGTGCGAGCGGTGAACCAGTCGCCGTCGGGTTGTTCGCACATCTCAACCTGCGCAAAGAGTAAATATATCACTTTTAGATTTAGGCCATTTATACAATTTAAGAAAAATCAATGAAATCCTTAAGAGCCTTCCATGAGCCAACTAGCGCCGCCAATCTAGCCACGGTTCACTAATGTTTGACAAAAAACGTATGACAAATGATCATTTTACAAATTATTTTTGTAAAAGTAATCATTTGACAAACTTATCATTTACTAAAGTGATCGTTTTAAAAGTGATCATTTGACAAAAATCCATTTTATAAATATTTAACATAGCAAATGTTGTGAATGCTAAACCGTCATTTTGCAATTGATTAAATGACCAAAGTATTCCTTTTGCAAGTTCGCCATTAGACAAAATATTGGGTAAATAAGTGGGTATTTTATATGTATAATTGTTAATAAATGAACTTGCTTTTTGAATACAAAAAAAAACCTAACATCGAAGTCTCTGGCTTGGAAGCCAGAGCCTTCTGAACCTAAACATCCGTGTCGGATCTGGTTAGAGAGTTGGTCGGGGTGTCCCTTCATTTGATAAAAAACAAATTACAATTACCAAACAATGCATTTTGTCAAAGGTTTTTATGCCTTGCGTTGTTTTATCTATTAACGTATATAATAAGTGAATAGTTTGTTAAGTGATGTTTTGAAGAAAGAAACTTTGTCTCGTAATTGTTTTGTCAAATGAATTATTTATAGAACCATTACTTTGTACAAAGATGAACTTATAAATCATAGTTTTGCCAAACGTTGTTTGTGAAATGAAAATTTGTAATTTGTTTTTTATCAAATGAAGGGACACCTAAAAAAATAATATCTTATAATTTATTAATTTTTGTTAAAAAAGCTACGTACACAATATTTATTAGGATAAACACTATTTTTAATATACAATACATGGCATAATTGCGACAAGCAAAGTTGTAGTCACAAATGTGCCAAAAACGGCCGTTTTACGCAATTATGCGAACTACAACTTACGGACATTGAATCACGTTATAAATAAGCATTTAAAAAATAGTATTTATCGTAATAAACATTCTGTACATAACTTTTTTAATAAAATTGTTTAAATTGGAAGGTATTATTTTTCAAAGATTGGCGGCGCTAGTTGGCTCATGGAAGGCCCTTAAAAGTCTCGGTTAAAGCATCGTACTATCGAATAACCGGCCCTTGTCATACCCGGTGCAAAGCTGCTAGAACGCTAGCGGCGTCGCCGCGTTGTATTGCTATGCTTCGCTTATATCGGGGATATCGTTATACTGGAATAAACTTATACTTATGCTGATGACTTTAAACGGATCCTATCGCAACTAAGTGAAAGTTATACATTAAAGACTCACACACTCTCACACACAACACACTCTCATCCCTATCGCTCTCTCTCATACACATACAAGATCTACCCACATTAATTTTTGCTCATACTAGTAATTAATTAGGATATGGTGGAGCCTGGTGTCCCAAGTTACAGGTTAATTCCTAGTTTAGGCACCAGTCTCTCTACAAGCAATTAATATTAGTTTTAAATGCAAAATTGTAAATATTTATCATTATTGTTTGTGGTGAGAAAATAAACATTTTTATTATTATTCTCTCTATTTATTTTATCTCTTATTTAATATCAAATATACATTTAGATATCAAAAACAAATAGAAAAATATATAAATATAAAAAATAGCCACCCACCGGCAGCGGGATGCATGCGCATCCAAGCTGCCGGAGGCTAGGATCCCAGAGTGAGGAACCTCCTCACAATACGTGCCGTGTCCAGCAGCACTGCCTTCTGCATCCGGCCCTTGACCTAACTGTCTAGCGAGAGTCTCTTAAGGTGTTGGTCGAGACTCTTATTATTATTTTTATTATTATTAGTTGCCATCAAGAAGAAAATCTTCTATAGTCTAGATTTGATTGAAAGAAGTTTAGAATCCAGAATAATACCTAAGAACACGATCAAACCATCTTTCAATCAAACAAAAAAACAAAATGCGTTCACCCCTTTGGGAGGTACGATGCACATTCACACTGACTTATAATAACTCTTTTTTTCTCTGGCGTTAAAAACTAACCTGGTACGTGACGGGGAAGCGTGGCCCGTGAGGTATAGACGGCTTCCACGACAGAGTGAGGTGTCTGTCGGCCATGCGCGAGATGATGGGCTTGTCGGCGAGAGGCATCGGGATGCCGGTCTTCTTCATCTTGTCGAAGTCTGAGTACTGGTCGGAGATGGGACGCTTCTGGGTCTGAGGCTCCAGAGCTGGAATTATAATAGATAGATAAAACATTTATTCGTTTCTGCAACACACTACAATACATACACAAAAGAAGGTACAAACATGGAGAACAGATAGATATACTACACTAAGGAAAGTAACATGAAGTGTTTTAGGTACATATTGTCTGTGTGTCGCAGTAATGAAAGGGCGCTGACTCAGCATGTTGCTGCGCGCGCGCACGCACGAGGCGGCGCGCGCGCAGCGCTGGTATTCTGTCACTGCCTCAGTGACGTCACAGTCACTCCGTCATCAAAACAAAGACATTTATTTCAGGATTTTCGTGTGTGTGTTGAGTTGTGTGTGCGTGTTGCGTGCGTGCGGCGTGAAACAACGGAAACTTCCGAGGAAAACCGTCCGATTACTATCATATACTTATATAATAAATAAATATGCCATGTCGTGTATGTATAAGGTTGTGAAAGTGTTTGAAATACATTAGAACATGATGAAAAATTCTTGCCGTGGGCAGGACTTGAACCTGCGACCTTGTCATTCCGTGACATACGCATGCATACATATTTGAAATACGCTAATTCCAAGTCACGTCAACCTATTTTTTTTTAATTTACATTTACACCACTTTGCAAGGAAAAGGTGAGGAGAAAATGTGGCAAAAAAACTCTCAGCTGCACTCCTCTTATTGATGGTTAAAAGCACGCTACTCACTATCGTACGTGAGTTGTGCTGTGCATGACTCCTCCCCGTGCGGGTTGTAAATGCGGCACCGGTACGCGCCGACGTCTGTCGGGTCGATACCCCTGATGGTCAGTCGTAGTAAGCCTGTCGTTTCCTTGTCCATGCGGATCCTCTCGCACGGGAACAGCTTCTCGTCGTTACGGAACCTGTGTTCAAAGTGTCACGTTAGTGTTTCTTCGAAAGCCAATAAGTCAAATTTCTTTATTGCAAGTAAGCACGTTGTGTACATTTTCGCACGTCAACATATTTTTTTGAAATTAGATTTACACCACTTTGCAAGGAAAAGGTGCCAACGCTGAGGAGAAAAAAGTGGCAAAAAACTCTCAGCAGTGTTTCCTAATTATCAATTTATGGATTGATACATGTGTGTGTGGGAGAGAGAGAGAGAAGAGGAGAGCCGTAGCAGAAGGCTCCCTTCTGTAATAGTGTCAATAATAGCTATGGCAGAAGCGCTTAAAAGCTCTGAAGTTGGGCCAGAAATAAAAGGAGCCCCGGAAACCGAAGTCCCCATGTAGCTTTGGAATAAAAGTATGTTATTGATTTTTCTCCGACCCTTCTAGAATGCTCGGCAAAAAAGAAATTCTGTAATGTCTAATCTAATTCTCTTAATAACTTAAGAGACTCTCGCTAGACAGTTGGATCAAGAGCCGGATGCAGAAGGCAGTGCTGCTAGACACGGCACGTATTGTGAGGAGGTTCCTCACTCTGGGATCCTAACCTCCGGCAGCTTGGATGCGCATGCATCCCGCTGCCGGTGGGTGGCTATTTTTTATATTTATATATTTTTCTATTTGTTTTTGATATTGAAATGTATAAATATATTAAATAAGATAAAAAAGAAATTAACGAATTTATTATTAAGAGAGAGAGAGTGTGTGTATGTCACTTACCACTCCACGTCCGGGTCTGGCGTGCCGGTGGCGCAGGCGGTGAACTTGGCGCTCATGCCGCGCAGCACCTCGATATCGCCGATGCGCTTCAGGAACGAAGGCGGCTCCATCTTCTGGCGGCGGTCACTGCACAATGAAAGTAACTAAGCTAGCTAGTCGACGACAGAGATAAGTATACAGGACCCTCAATAAGGTTGAGATTTTCTCAAAAACTACTGGACCGAATTTAAGTTCTCACTTTTATCTATCAAACAGTGATAGAATTTTTGCAATAGGTCAAGTAGTTTTTGATATAATCTCAACCCTGAAAGCGTCCCTAAAATATTTTTTAACTCAATCAATTCTATTTTATTGAGTTAAAAAATATTATTATTTCTATTTTATTAAAATTAATTTTAATAAAAACTTTTGATTATGAATAATAATGATATTCAATGAAGCGAATTCAAGCTGGGATATATTTATTATTTTATACATTATTTGCTTCTTTACCATTATTATTAGGATTTTTTTATATTTTTAGGTAGATAAATTTATATTTTTTAAAGATTTTTAATTTGAATATTTATATATTATATTTTACGATAATTAAACTCTCCTGTACACCTTTCTCTGTGTTCCACCGTACGAAATAATAAAATATTATTGAAGTAATCCTGCTATAAGAGTTCATGGTAAGGGGGCAGCACATATTTTACACTCACATCTCCGTTTATCAACTAGAAAAGAGCTGATAAGATAAGATAAAAATTCTTTATTGCAAAGAAAAAGGAATTACACAAAGGAAATACGCTAACACAGTTATTATCACAATTGGCGGTCTTATCGCTTAAAGCGATCTCTTCCAGACAACCTTTAGGTAGAGAATTCAGCGGATGAATAGGTAGCTTGTCGAGCAGTATGAGCAGTAATTAAAGTCAAAGTCAAATTTATTTATTGCAAGTAAGCACGTTGAGTACATTTTTGCACATCAATATATTTTTTGAATTTACATTTAATAATATAGGTTTTTATTGACTTAAGAATTTAAGAACAGAGTTTCTTGATTGAAAACTTATAGCTATAACACCATTGTTTGGAAACAATTTACAAGAGTGTGAAACGATAGCAACCGTACTAGTTTAAAAAACTGTATGACGGATGCTAACGCCTTCCAATCGGGTTGTAATGTCGCATAATGTAGTGTCAATGCCAAAAATAAGGTAATTAATTTGCTAATGACTAATAATGAATAACTTATATCTAATAGAATTCTGTATGTTGTTGGTGTGTGTGTGTGTGTGTGTGTGTGTGTGTGTGTGTGTGTGTGTGTGTGTGAAAGAGAGAGAGAGAGAGGGTGTGTGTGAGGGTGTGTGTGAGATTTACACCACTTTGCAAGGAAAAGGTGCCAACGCTGAGGAGAAAAAGTGGCAAAAAAACTCTCAGCAACACATAAATACCTAACCTAACTAGTACCTACTTAAATACATGGTAAGTCTATACTAGCCTATCGCCCACCAGTTCATATAGCATTTTGGCCGCTCCCGTAGACGGTTCGGCCAAAATGCTATGAAGCTCCCCCATACTACATATACATATATAGATAATAAGTATGTGTGTTAATTAGGTTAGGTTATAATGGGACCGACATATACATGTGTATAAAGGTCCCTAAATAAAATATAGAAAAAAAGTATATACTCACATCTTATCAACGATCTCCAGGTTCGCCTCGCACGTGGCCTCCCCCTCCCTATTGCGCGCCACGCATTTGTACCGCCCCGAGTCCGCGGGCGTCGCGTCGCGCACGTACAGACAGCACGCGTCGCCGTCGCGCTTCACGTGGTACTTGTCGGTCGAGCGCAGCGGCTGGCCGTCCTTGTACCACGTGATGTCGGGAGCAGGTACACCGGAGACACGAGCAGGGAATTTAGCGTCGAATGTTGGTAGCTAGAGGAAGAAAATCGTTCATGGACAGTAGAAATTACGAAATGACAGTGAAAATTCTCAACTACTGTCATAACCGTGGGGGATTCTAAGTATGTGCGTGTCAAGACCGACAAAAATGTACCTACAACCTTTATTTTGACAGTACACATACCTATTTTCTACGCGGAATGACAGTGGGACCGCTCCACAAAGAAAACCGCCTCCGAACGCCGCGGGAGATGCCGTTGTGTCTTTTTAAATGCATCAAAATATACGTCATACGCCGTACTGTCATTTTCCGAATACTCAAAGTACGGCATATGCCGCCACTGTCCATGAACGTGGACCCTTCATAAGCCTAAGTGTTCTGTGTTGTGGCATAACTTAGCTAGGAGGCGCCACCAGTCCTAAATAGCATTTTATATGGGCCCATTGCACCAACCATGGGCTAAAGTTAACCCGTGTCATAAAAATGTATAGCGTTTTATTAAGAGCCGTCATAGAGCCAACTAGCGCCGCCAATCTTAAAAAAATAATATCCTCCAATTTAATCAATTTTATTAAAAAAGCTATTTACAAAATGTTTATTAGGATGAATACTATTTTTCAATATACAATACATGGCATAATTGCGACAAGCTAAGTTGTAGTTCACAAATGTGCCAAAAAACGGCCGTTTTTCGCAATTATGCGAACTACAACTTACCGAAATTGAATCACGTTATAAATAAGCATTTAAAAAATAGTATTTATCGTAATAAACATTTTGTAAATAGCTTTTTTAATAAAAGTGATTAAATTGGAAGATATTATTTTTTCAAGATTGGCGGCGCTAGTTGGCTCATGGAAGGCTCTTAAATTATACATTTTTTTTTCTTGTGGTTTAGTGACCAAACATATTTGTCAAAGTTATTCAGGCCGCCCGTAGGCATTTCACGTGGCCCAACGACTGCTGTCAAGCGACAACGTCCGGTACAAACAGCTTAACGTGCGCCCCGAGGCACGGAGGGGCTCAGATGATAGTGTCACTAGCGGTCACCCATCCAGGTCCTGACCTCGCCCAGCGTTGCTTAACTTGTACGATCGTTTTCAACGTGTACTCGCAACTGGACTATGAGCCCCTTTCAATTATACAGTAATAAACAGAGTTGACAAATTGAGAGAGTCATTGATTGGACTCGAGGTTTTGAGGTTCCAGCTCGGACATTCGTCCTCTATTGAACTATGTAACTGTAAAAAAATTATTCAATTCGGTCCAGTAGTTTTTGAGAAAATCTCAACCTTATTGATACCCTGGTTCTCTTGAAAATGGCGGGAAACGACGGTTGCAAAATTATTTCATAAATTTTGTTATAATGTCTACAGTGGATATTTTGTGTTTAATATCACGTTAAGTTAATCAGAAAATGTTCGCGAATGACAGTATGGTGAATTTATTGGACAATTTGAGTAAGATCTGAAGTTTCAAGCTTTTATCAAGAGTTCCCGCTACAAGCTCGGGAGTGAACGTGACTGTCGAGCTGCTTCGTCCAGAGTGATGACGCTACGGCGTCTCCTCTGGATGAAGACATGGCTACCCAGGGTGAAGACGCTACTGCGACTCCTCTGGAGGAAGATAGAAGACTATTACATATTGAATTTTCTGTAACATGACTTTGGCAAATGATGAACTGTCGAGTCCATTAATAAAATAAATATCGATACCCTCTGTATACTTTTCCCTCGCTCCATGTGTTACCTGTTGCAGATCGCTGAACCGCTGCGAGAAGCTCGGCGGCTGGTACACCTTGCGCACGTTGATGGTGCCCTGCGAGCTGTCCTCGCCCAGCGGGTTGGTCAGCTTCACGGAGTACACGCCGGCGTCGGGCAACTCCATCGGGTCGATCTCGAGACCAACCTGAGATACATAATAGGGATCTCGTCATCAGCTTCGTTTATACACTTCTGTGGCACAGACAACAGTAATTTAAGATATATCTTTAGTATAGTCATTTGTGTGAGGTAGTGAGAAAGAGGGTGTATGTGTGTGAGAGAGAGTAAGAGGGTGTGCAAATGGGTATGCATGTGTGTGTGTGTGCGAGATAGGTTGTGTGTGAAAGAAGGTATATGTATGCAAGGTAGGGTGTGTGTATAAAAGACAGTATGTGAGAGTGTTTAGAGTGGTGATGTGCAGGTTTTGAGCAGTGCGCGGGTTTGTAGAGCGTGTGAAGGTGAGTGTGTGAGAGGGTGTGTCAGAGGGTATGTGGGAGGGTGTGTATGTGCGTGCGAGGTAGGATGCCTGATGCTAGACACATATCGACAGACCGTCCGCAGATTAGTGTTACACTAACCTGCGTATCAGGCATGCTACCTCGCACGCACATACACACACATTACAATGGTCTGATATATGTGTGAATCCCACGGTAAACGACACTCACCCTTTTCCCGTCGCAAGTGAGCACAATCTTGTCTGTGGGCGTGAGCGGCTGTCCGTCCTTGGTCCATTGCACTTCAGGGATGGGGTTGCCCACGAAGGGGACGGACACGAATAGCGGCTGCCCCTCCTCCGCCGTCATATCGCGCAGGCCGTGGATGAGTTGCGGTCGCTCTTGGGGCAATGAGTCGTCCGCGCGGCCTTAGGGAAGAGATATTTGAAGGTTAGATGTTTTACCTAAGAGATATTTGATGGCTGGACTTTTTTTGTTAGAGCCTCTGAAGTCTCAGATTTTCTTTCTGAAATGTAACGGATCCACCGCTCCATTCCGCCGTTATAAAAACAAACAGGCGGCCGCCGGCTCTCGTTTGCGATCTCTTGCGTTATGCGCATATGTCGATCTACGGGTCTGCGCAGACAACATACCACTTACCCAATAGACATGAAATCGGTACAAATATGCAAGCAATATGCGACCTGTCATTACTGCGACACACAGACAATATGTATAGTCGACGACAGAGAAAAGTATACAGGGGGCCTAAATAAGGTTGAGATTTTCTCAAAAACTACTGGACCGAATTTAATAATTCTTTTACAGTACATAGTTTTAACTTTTAGCTACCAAACAGTGAAATAATTATTGCAATAGGTCAAGTAGTTTTTGAGAAAATCTCAACCTTAAAAACTCTCCTGTACACCTTACTCTGTGTTCCACCGTACCTAAAATACTATGTTACCTTCCTTAGTGAATATACCTATCTGTTTTGCTTTCTTTTGTGTATATATTGTAGTGTGTTGCAGAAACGAATAAATGTTTTATCTATCATCAATTATTTATTTTACCCCAGCTCTCGCTCCACACCACGAACGAACACAGTACGGGATGTGATGAAAATCAGCGCTGTGCCCAGTCACCCCAGTGGCTGGGCACAGCATTTCAGCTGATCACAGGCCATTTACTCATATTATTTTAAGTTAGCTCTAAGTGTATAAATAAGGTCAACTTGTATGTATAATATGTGTAATAAATATTTTTCATTTCATTTCATTTCAATAGACGAAGCGGGCGGCAGGGGTGTCATATTAAATCCATGTCGATATCTCTAGGTTACAAGTGTCGCGAAGCAATGTTGCGCTCATGTGCGGGCAGACACAGGCGCCCTCCTGTTACAGGTCTATGGGGTAAGTGGGATGCGTGCTATACTCACTGGCGACGGTAAGGTCAGCTGTGGACGCGCTCTCGCCCTTGTCGTTGAGCGCCACGACGCCGTACTGGCCGGCGTCGGCCGCCGTCGCCTTGTCTATGAGCAGCGCGTGCGTGCCGTCCGGTTGGGACACTATCTTGATGTGCTTGCCGTCCGGGACTATCTCCTTGCCGTTGTGGGTCCTGGCAAATTAAAGTAACGCTTTTAAAAAACCGTCCAAGTGTGAGTCGGACTCGCGTACTGAGGCTTTCATGCAACTCCAACTTAACCCCGTAATTTCGCTCTAACGAAAAGATAAAATAGATTTAGAGACCAACTTATCTTTGCCATATCAAAATATTTTGTCCATACATCGACATATTCCTGATTAGTTGGCCATCTACAAATATAAGTTTGTAATACCAAAACATATATTTTTGGGGAGATGTAATTTCAAATGACAATGCCAGATTCTGCGCCACCATCAACCGCATGATGAACAAGATAGCGAATAAATGTAAAAATATCTCCGTTTTTTTATTAAAATTATTGGTTTAAAATAAAGTTTTGTACAACATGCGAGTCGTAAAAAAATGCATGCCTAAAATTCCCCTTAACTCAAAAATAAAAGGTCATAAATCACAAGCTTTGAGTTTTTTTTTCATTTTCGACCCCTCGTTAATAGGGCCTAATTTGTTGCAAACCACCTCTAGTATCACCCCTTTCAAGGATTGTATCGAATTTCTAATCACCCTGTATAATAAGTTTTAATTTAATAAATTTTAACAATAATATATTTTTTTTGCCGTGGGCAGGACTTGAATCTGCGACCTTACCAACTGAGCCACCACAGGCCACGCCACGCGACGAAAATCTTCATCACTTTATACATACTTAAAGGGTATGTTTTACATCATGTTCTAATGTATTCACCAAGCATGGATGCGTAATTCAAAATCTGAATAATATTATGTTTTATTTTCTTACCACTTAATAGTAGGCGGTGGATGTCCCAAGACCTTGACCTCCAGTCTCGCAGGGAACCCTTCAATGACCTTCGTGGGCTGCAGCTCGGCTATAAACGCTGGCTTCCGTTCCTTCTGGGTCACGTCCACGTTGGCTTTGGAAGCCACGTCTCCCAGCTTGTTGGTGACGGTGAGGGAGTACACGCCGGCGTCCTCGGGCTTGCAGGAGTCGATGCTGAGGCCGATGACCCCGCCGGGCTGGTTGATGAAGTTGATGGCTTGAGATGGACGGATTGGAAGGCCTGGGGAATACGAAGTACTGGTAATAAGAATTACGTAGTTACCTAACTGTGAAATAATGTAATTGATAGGTATTATTTTAAAACATGTGCTGTTTGATTTGATTTACCAAACCCATTGATCTCCTCTTAACATCTAGATACACAGTCTGCCTTCTAAAAATGTCCGAGTGCAAAGAATGGATGAATGGACCATCATTACATTATTTGGACGTTAACAATGGACACTTATTTGGACGTTTTTTTAAACTGTTTTAGTAAGACCTTTGTGTATCTAGTTGTTTATAGGAGATCAATGACTAAACCTTACCAATTCAATATTTATCATGAGTACAACCCCCAGTTTCAATTTGTCGAGTAAATCAAGGACACCCTGTATAATAATAATAATTCAGACTTACGGAGCGGAAGGTCTTGAAGTAAAGTTATTTGGCAGTATGCGAGTCTCTACTAAGTTGTACACATGTTTACTTATAAATAGTTATGCTCCCAATTCACTTGCCTATTGGATGTTTCTCGTATTTGTCAAATACTTGACGGTACATACAAATAAGACGAATATTTTGTCAAGAATACCAACCACATATGGCAATTATGACAAATACGCAAATACGAATAGCCAAGTGAAGTGCCACCATCAAATATTTTAGATATGTTTGTCAACATATTGTGTGTCGAATAGGCAAATAAGACGAATATTTTGTCACACATACCAACCACACATGGCAAGTATAACAAACACGCAAATACGAATAGCCAGGTGAAGTGGAAGCATTAGATTAAAGTCCGTGTAAAGGAAGCAATAGTGTGACGTATGCTCACCATCCTTGAACCACTTGACCTCTGGCGCGGGGAAAGCCATGACCTTGGCCTCCAGCTTCAGCGGCTGGCCGACCACCGCAGTCGTGTCCTCCAACTCTTGGCTGAACGACGGCTTCCTTGGCGTTGCTGTAATTGTATACGATCTTGAAGATACCTCGCCTAAGTTGGCGATTATAAATTACTTAGCGAGTATAAAATTAAAGTCAGACATTTTTACTCGACTGCCCCAGAAGGAGGGTAATGTTTTTCTGGTGTATATATGTATGTATATACATTCCTTCCTGCCATCCATCTTGATGGATTTTGGTGTATGAGGTATCGTTTGATTCGTCTTGATTACGGTCATAGGGTATAAAAAAATTAATCAAAAGGCGAGTAGTTAATTCCGAGAGCTCGGTGGCTCAGTGGTTGGGTCAATGGACTTGCAATACGGAGGTCCCAGGTTCGATTCCCAGCTAGGGCAGCCATGTACCAATGAGTTATCCTCGGTTTTTTCGACGGAAAAACTTACGTACATTTACCGAGTGCTCTCAAAACGGTGAAGGAAAAACATCGTGATGAAACCTGCATGTCGTAGAAGAAAAAAAATCTAAGGCATGTGAAATCCGCCAACCCGCACTGGGCCCGCGTGGTGGATTATGGCCCGAGCTCCCTCGATGTAAGGGAAGGTCTGTGCCCGAGCAGTGGGACAATATAAATAGACTGATGATGACGAGTAGTTAATTTGCAGACTTTTATTAAAATAATTTCTGCTTGTTCTGTACTGTCACCAGAGTTTTTTTGTTTCTTTTCGGCCAGCATTTCATAACCAAAACTCTATGAAAGAGTTGGAGTCAGCGATTTACATAATAAAAATAAAAAAAATTCATGAAATTTTGACTGAATATACAGAGATTTAGTTATAAAGAACAAAAATACAGAGACGTACTAATAGTAGAGATACGAGTTGTCCCAATCGGGGTTGGATGTGAACAGCTTGTAGTCTAGTTCTATACGGTCCTGGTACCTCGGGATCATAAAGTACTCACGGTTGAGGGCCTCAGCGCAGCACAGATCTGTCTCCTTTAGGATTTGATACTGCCTCTAGTCTAGACCTATGCCGTCCTGGTACTTTGGGATCACAATAGTACTCACGGTTCACGGCCACAGCGCAAACCTCCGCTTTGTCCCGTTGGGGGTTTGATACGACCAGCATGTAGTATAGCTCTATGCAGTCCTGGTACTTTGTGACCATATGACTCACGATTGATAGCCGAGCTGTCTCTTTTGGGATTAGATATTATGCCCTGCTTGTAGACCTATGCCGCCCTGGTACTCACGGTTAACAGCTACAGCGCCCCGTTGTCGCCGTTGGTGTTGGATATGGCCATTACAAGCTTGTATTATAGCCTTATGCAGTCCTGGTACTTTGTGACCATATGACTCACGATTGATAGCCGCAGCGCAATGTAGGGCTGTGTCCTTTGGGATTAGATATGCTTGTAGCCTAGACCTATGCTGTCCTGGTACTCACGGTTAACAGCCACAGCGCAAAGCGCCGCGTTGTCTCCGTTGGGGTTGGATATGACCAGCTTGTACGCGCCGCAGTCCGCGGGCGTCACGCGGTCGATGTTCAGCTTGATGGTGCCGTCGGGCAGCGTGGTCTGCACCACGCGAGGGTCGCTGGGAGACAGCTCCACGCCGTCCTTGTACCTGACGGAGATAAATGTGAAATGACCATGCCAGATTCTGCCCCACCATCAACCGCAACTTGTACAATATGAAACCTGTAATAAGTCCCCAACAAAATGATAGGTACAGCTTAAATGGTCACGTAGTTTTGTAGGTGTGGCAAAGCTCCATTGAAATGTCTTTACGGAGGAGTATAAAGGAAAAAGGAGGACGAATATATTCCAACGGGGAAGCTTAGAATGGTAAGTGGTTTGGCGCTATAGTCAAGAGTCCCACTACGAGCTCGGGAGTGAACGTGACTGTCGAGCTGCTTCATCCAGAGTGATGACGCTACGGCGTCTCCTCTGGATGAAGATAAGAAGACGCGGATACCCAGGGTGACGACGCCACGGCGACTCCCCTGGATGAAGGGAAGACGATATGATATTTTGAATATTCTGTAACATGACATTGGCAAATGAGGAACTGTCGAGTCTATTAATGAAATAAATAAATAGCTTGATTTGGTTTTGGGGGATTTCCGGAATAATCCGGGCGTTGGCTCACCACTTGGCAGTCGGTATGGGGCTGCCGTCGGCCTTGCACTTGAGTTCCAGCGGCTCTCCCTCGTCGACGTCGCGCTGCCGGTCCAGCTTGTGCGCGAAGCCGGGCGTGGTCTGCGCCAGCGAGATCACGGCCTCGCACACAGCCTCGCCAGACAGGCTCACAGCACGCACTTTGTACTGCAATAACATAGATTTTTTGGTTATAAATTACTAATAATTCGTTTTATTGTCAGACAACTTAAAGGCCTTTTATGAGCCAACTAGCGCAGCCAATCTTCAAGTTCTTATTATTTGCGTCGTAAGACTTGAAATCGTACTGCAAGTGTTACCATTGCTATTGTGTCGACTATACAACTTCCTGTGGCGTCAAAGTATGCACCTTGTTTATCGGTGAAAATAGTGTGACGACTTGGCGATCATAATTAGTCAGTGACGTCATAATTTACCATCTGTGACAACTGTCATACCTTCGGCTTTCTATGCCTGCCTTTTTACCAACGGCTCATACTAAAACTCGCCTTATTATATATAAACGGATCACTCACTTATATTGTTGAAGTCTGTATTTAGACTGACAGTTTCGACCGATTTCCACGGTCTTTCTCAAGGTGCGCGCCACCGAAACCGGTCGAAACTGTCGGTCTAATTGCCGACTTCAAAAATACAAGTGAGTGATATCCGTTTATATATATCTAGCTGTACCCCGAAACTTCGTTTGCGTAGAGGAGGAGGATGGAGGAGATCAGGAGGCAGACCTTCCTCTCTGGATCCTTGTTTCCACATCACATACCGCCATGGCTTATAGCCTATGAGCTGTCCGGATATTTCAGCTATCTCCTAGTGAAACTCCCATCAAAATCCCTTCAGTAGTTATGGCGTGATACTTGCACAAAGTCACAGACAAAAATTCTAAAAATTAGTGTTTTGGCATCAGTATCGATCCTAAAACACATTACAATTACTCTTTTAAAAAAATATCCAATATACAGACACAACTTTTTTATAGTCTTATTATATGTATAGATAATTTGTAGTAATGCTCACTACAGTTTTAATTCTAAAACTCACCTTGCCAGCATCCGCTGCGTTAAAGTGCTTGATCTCCAGTTCGCTGTCAACCTGACCGCCCACCGCAGTGGTGACGGTGTGGCGCTCGTCGTTGGTGACCTCTGTGCCGTCGCGGTACCACACCACCTTAGGCTTGGGAACGCCGTCGCAACGCACTTTCAGGGTGCAGTTATCGTAGTCTTTGACTGTTTGCTTCTGCAGCGGTTTGATGAACTTCGGCTCGTCGACTGTCAAGTTGGAGGTAAATGTTTAGTCGAATGAAAATCGTTCACGCCTGATTCCCGTAGGCAGAGACGGTGCACTTCCATCTGCTGCGATCCTTTTTTTTACCCAGGTAAAACATGCTAGATCATGAGTCACCACGCCCGGGGGAGCGTGTTGGTTATGTCGGGCTCACCGCCCTGAAGGGGCAGCATACCGACTAAACGTCCTGGGGTGTTCCACCTCGTGCCATTCTTGCCGAGCCACGGGAAACTGTGATACAACCGCTCCCGAGCAGTCCCCATTGTGGCCTGTACTAGCCCACAATGTATAATCCATACAACCCTTGCCTCCTTGATTAATTTTATATTTACATGCATGCTCTAAATAACTCAAGCTATTGGCGAAGTTCCACTTTAATAAGAGGATTGACCGTAAGGTGGAAAAGCAAGGCCTCCTACACAGGCACCTGGTACTTAACAGGAGAACCTCGGCAACATTGTATCAATAGCTAAGCTGAGAAAGAAATATTTTTTTAATTTTTCATACTGTAGATAAAATCTAAGGTATGTGAAGTGGGTCCGTGCCCGAGCAGTTGGTACGGTGGAACACAGAGAAAGGTGTACAGGAGAGTTTTTAAGGTTGAAATTATCTCAAAAACTACTAGACCTATTGCAAGAATTATTTTAGTGTTTGATAGATAAAAGTTCATCATCATCAGTCTATTTATATCGCCCCACTGATCGGGCACAGACCTTCCCTTACATCGAGAGAGCTCAGGCCATAATCCACCACGCGGGCCCAGTGCGGGGTGGCGGATTTCACATGCCTTATATTTTTTTTTTCTACGTCATGCAGGTTTCATCACGATGTTTTCCTTCATCGTTTTTGAGAGCACTCGGTAAATGTACGTATGTTTTTCCGTCGAAAAAACCGAGGATAACTCATTGGTACATGGCTGCCCTAGCTGGGAATCGAACCTGAGACCTCCATATTGCAAGTCCATTGACCCAACCACTGAGCCACGGAGCTCTCTTTACTGAGCCACCGAGCTCTCTTTCATATAACAGTTAAAACTATGTAACTGTAAAAAAATAATTATATCCAGTAGTTTTTGAGAAAATCTCAAACTTATTGAGGCCTGTATACTTATCTCTGTCTTCGACTGTACAAATATACTAATGATAATTGTCCAACTCACTATGCACGGTGAGTTTGGCTTGCATGGCAGTCTCGCCGATCTCATTGGTCGCCGTGACGGTGTACACGCCCGCGTCGCCCACACCCACGCTCTTCACCACCAGCTTGTACGTCTCGCTGGCCGCGTCAGCCACCACGTCGTATTGAGACGACGGCTGGATCACATACCCGTCTTTGCTCCTGGAATGTTCATTTATAACTGGTGAGCTAGAGATTCCATTAGGATCTTATGACATTTTAACAGGAAAAACATTATTTTACTATTTTTATTAAAAACATTATATATTGCAGAGGAAGGATCTTATTGTTTCATCATGTTTTTTGTTCACCGAGCATGGATAATGCGTAATACAAATTCGGAGTAAAAATAGGAGCGTGTCACGGAATGACAAGGTCGCAGGTTCAAGTCCTGCCCACGGCAAGAAATTTTTCATTTACTCTCGTATTAGATTTGATGACAAAATACCGTACGTATACATACTTTCGATGATAGTAGGTACCAAGCCAGATGGAGGGATAACCTGTGTAAGGTGGCAGTCGAGTTGGTTGGTGTGCTTTGGGAGAGGCCTATATCCAGCAGTGGACTGCTACAGGCTGAGATGCGTGACCGACGCATAACCGAGCCAGAATTACTGTGGAAAAACCATCAGCAAAATTTCACGGCGTATAAAAACACTTACCATTTCACCTCAGCAAGAGGATTGGCTCGGATGTTAGCAACAAATGTGGTTTCTTCATACGGCACTGCGGTGACATCCTTCAGACCTTCGATTTCCGGGCGCAGTAAGATGTCAAGACGCGCAGAGCTCTCGCCTACTCCGTACTGGTTCTTCGCTTTGATGGTGTAGACTCCTGTATCCGCATGGCGACCTGATGTGGACACAATGATTAAGGTTACACGGTTCTTCATTTAATAAGAAACGAATATATCCGCCAGGAGACAAAAGTGGTTGACATTGCTCATAGAATCAGTATAGGCACATTTATTTATTTATTTATTCATATATAATTTGCACCTTAACAGCTAGTAGCCAAATAGTACAAACATAACATTAAAATTATTATTACTACTAAACACTCATTCAGTCAATCGAACTTTTAGGCATTCTTCTTTCTGCTACCCTCTTACACTCTGTCATCAAACATCCCGGCGCACTCACAAATAGGTCACACTGTGACCACATACTTTTTTAATCATGCCACATATGTGGGGCACGGGCTTGTGAAGCTAGTTCGTCGTGCTCCATATATGGGGCACTGGACTGTGAACCTGTTAACACCAACGTACTCTACTTACCAGTAGGTATATGCAATGTGAAGGTGCACTCCTTAAGCCCATGTTCAATCTCCTTAGTGTCGGCGGAGGCGATGACTGTCGCGTCTGGAGTCAGCTCGATTCCATTCAGGAGCCAGGAGACGTGGGGCTGAGGGTCGGCAGTGCATACCGCCTTCATGGTGACGGGTTCACGCTGCATCACGCTCTGAGCTTCTAGGGGGCTCGTGAACATTGGCTTGCGGAATTCGTTCACCGCTGGACGGAGAAATATTTTTATTGTTATTAAACTTTTGACACAATGGGTGCCACTTTAAGTACCTACAAACATCATTGGTATTTGTGCCTGTAAGAAATTATTTTGAAACTTACGAGAAACAGTAAGTTCAGCATTCTGCACTTTCTTTCCAAGGTCATTGCTGACTTCACACTGCCATTTGCCAGCGTCTTCCACCTCCACCGTGTCGATGGCCAGTTTGTAGACTCCACTGTCACTGGTGATGTGGACTCGAGAGCTGGGCTTCACTTCCTTGCCGTCGTGCAGCCATTTGACCACGGGCTGCGGCGCCCCGATGGCGTTCACGGTGTAGACCAGAGGTAGGGACTCGTATATGTGGCTGTCTTTCATGGTGCTGCCTTTGATTGTGGGGGGTGCTGGAAGACGTGATAAAGGTATTGTTAGGTAATGCCATGGTTGTGATGGAAGACCTAGGTGTTTAAGAACTTGACTTATCTGTTGAAACAGTAACTGACAAGGACTGTTATTTTAACAATTAATATTTTTAGCAGGTAATGATAGTTTTAAAAATACTGCCTCCTTTTCCTACATCATACATAAGTTAAAAAAGGGATAGTACTATTTCTAGAATTCTGTCAAATTAAGGCTCAGTCAGATGGACTCAACTGCACACAGACTACAATCGGGCAGCACGGTTGGTTTGCAGTCGTACTAAACTAATAACTGCATACAAACTGCGCAGTGCAGTTGAACTGCAGTGCAGTTGAACTGCAGTCCAGTTGAACTGCAGTCCGTCTGTCTAGCTAAAGCCTAATCTAAAACTAGAAAATGTTTGACAGATTGGCTGCCAATATTAAAAACAAATAGGAATACTAAAACGTGTACAAAACAATTGACAAATAAATTGAGGAATTAAAAACGCTAGAACCTAATCTAATATTTACAGAGAGTAATAAAACATAATCAGTTATTGACGAAGATCTTCCAAACAAAGCATAAAATATCGAAGCTCCTAGAAAATAAAGAAACACTTCATTATTTACACAGCGTAAAAATATCCATAGATTTCGCGGTATATACAGCAGTTACAGTAGAAATTTATTGACGATTAAACCAAGGTATATCTCACTCACCATCCGCAGTGTCATCTGAGAGAATGTATATGTAAGAGTGTCTTCCAGTGTAGCAATACGTACCATTTTTGTTGGCAATATCCTTTTTGGAGTATAAAATTATCCTACACATATAGAAGCTTAATTCATGCCGGCAAAACCGTGCGAAAAAAAAAGTATTTACCTTGATGATGTGATAATTGTCTCTGGGTAGCTCAATACCTCTGCTGCACCGAGCCCCAAGTATTAGTATGCCAGAAGGGAATGTTATTACGCATGCGCGCTAAAACAAACATACGACAGTGCATTAGTACAGTACAATGGCGATACACTGGGGGTAGTGATAAATGATCCGCTATTTTCGTAAAAAGGGCTTGAAAAATAGAATTATAATTCCCTGAAAGATCGCTTCGAAAGAGCTTACCAAGCGTAAAACGGTCATGAATGAGGTGAATAATAAAAGAAAATGGCAGATCATAGTTAATTCGACAACAGCAATTATAATATTTCGACTGAAAGCAATTTAAATTATTCTCCCTTTAAATATTGCGTAGCGTTACTTTATCATATGCCAGCCCTCTTTCGATTCCCTTCCGTATGCTTTATTTGATTGAAAATTACCTTTTTCGTCTTCCTGATTTAGTATATCGTCTAGAATGCTCCTCTGTCTCTGACTTCGTCTCAATAACGCCTCTATTTCGTCATCCACCTCTTCTTCCACGATAAACAGTTTAGAAGCATTTTGCCGTTTTCGCTCGACAGACGATTCTGTCACATTCTTCGTTATATTATCGCAATTCTTCATAGGCCCAAGTACAAACTCCTCCACAATACGATTTTTAATATCGTCAACTTTTGTTTTGGCAGCTTTAAAGTCGTTTTCGTCAAATTCCTTCGAAATGTGAATGAGTTTTTCTGTGATATCGTTCTCGAAAACTTTCTGAGAGTTCTCTCTGACTATGAATGATTCTTCTTCGCCTTCATCAGTGAAGTAATCCTCTTTGAACGAGGATCGACGCACGTAAGAGTCTTTGCTGAATACTTTTCTAGTGTCGTCTAAATCGAAGATGGATTTCGACAGATCTTCTATTGAAATCTCCCGGGACAGAGACTCGTTCTGCCAACTAACTTCATCTTCTGACATCGACATTATTGAAATAGTTCTATTGGAATGTTGTCTTCCGCATGTAGATACATTTTCCGCCTCAGAATCAGTCGGCGGTTCTTCTATAATACCGTAGGTACCTCTCCTGACATGATCAGGTACATAATACTGGCCTATTTCAGATAAGAAGTAACTATGACTGGCTATTTCCTCTACTTCTAATGAAGTTTTGTGCGGTTTAGTTGGCGGTATGATCTTTCTGCTGCCATATTCGTCGTCATCGTCATCATCGTAATATACGGCAGTGGATGTCATTTTGTGCAAAGTGCGCGTTTCGGCTGGACCTAACAGTTAAAATAGTAAGTTGATTGTTGGTCATATTTAAATATCTAATTAGACATGCGATGAGATCCACTGCATTAAAATTGAAATTTTAAGTTTTATTGTCTAGATAATAGAGAGTATTGAAACTAAGCAATTTGGTGTGAATGAGGATGTTAAGAATGAATGAATGAAGTTAGGGGTAGGGAGAGAGAGAGGGATAAGCTAGGTACTGACCTGTGATAATGGCGCCGTGCGACCGAGTACTGCTTACTTTAGATATGAGAATTGATCCGTCATCGCCTGTCTTGAACGTGGTTACAGTTTCGAAAACTCGTCCTAAACAACAAATCACACTTAGGGGTGTTAAAACAGGTTAAAACATGCAACAGTGTGCGAAAAAATGAGATTCTCGCAGTCTAGAAGCTGTTTGCTAAATTGAAGAGAGAAGCTTGAAGCGTTTATTTGTTTTATACCTTCAGTTTCAGCACTTAAGGGTTCTTCAAGGGACTGTTTTTTAACCGATTTACGTTTGGGGGACTTTATTTCTTCATCAATGGGAACTTCTTCTATGAGGTCAGGTTTCGTTACTCCCTTCTTCGCCGTTTGTGTTTCGACATCCATTTCCTCTATAATAGGCTGCTTATTATTTTCATTGTGGTTCTCATCCCAAAATGACTTTTCTTCAGCAATCTCCGGTTCGGTGACAGACTTCTTAGCCTTGTTGCCAGCTGGCGTGTCTACTTCCTCGACTTTAGGCTTCTTGAGTTTACCATCATCATCTGCATCATCCCAAAATGACTTTTCTTCGGCAACTTCGGGCTCTGTCACAGACTTCTTGGCTTTACCAGGTGCTGGTTGATCGACATCTTCAACGTTAGTCTTCTTAGGTTTCCCGTCCTCGTAATCGTCCCAAAATGATTTCTCCTCAGCTTCTTCTGCTTGTGTCTTTCCTTTCTTCGCGGTTTGCTTTTTGCCAGTCTCCAACTCCTCTTCCAAAAGTTGCTGCGTCGATTTATTTTCGTCTTCGATTTCATTTTCGACAATCGTCTCCTTTTTGAGTCTCGAATGTACTTCTCTTGCTATCAAACACAATGGAAACAATGGTTATGGTAAAACGGTGGTTCATTACAATGGGGAGACATGTATTAATGACGTCACAGGTGAAGTTAAAACAATGCGGGACGTGCATCATGTTCGTGAGTGCATAATGTGGCATTCTAGTCTCAACGAATGCTTCGGTGACAATAACATTCTACCAGTTGGTATGGCATCTATGGGACGTCACAGTAAAACTAATTCGTGCAGTAATGCAGCCTAAAGGTTCGAGCACATTATGCCGGGCTGCAGCGTGTCGGGGCGGGCCGCAGCGCAGCGCAAAATACTTACTTAGCACATTAGTGACGGGCCGGGTCGCAGCGCATTGACGGATTTTGAGTACAGTGTACTGCTAGATATAGTAAAACGAACACGGGCACGTGTGCACTCCAATTCGCTTGCTATAGCACACGTGTCGGGGCGCGCCGTAGAGCCGCTGCGGCAAGACACAGTGTGCGATAGTTCATACAAATTGTATTAAAGCGAAGTGAGCGGATTTTTGCGCTCCGCCCCGACTTGCTGCGGCCCGGCATAATGTGCTTGGACCTTAAAAGTCAATTCATACTATGTTAACACAAACTACTACTGTACCTATTTCCAGCGATGTGCCAATACGAGTGTGGATATTGTCTTTTTGTTGACGGTCATGTGTTGCCATACATTACCGTTTTCGGAGTAATGTGGTGTGTTTTGTGTAGTATAGCTGGAACTCTAATGCTGATACACGAGTTTAATCATTGCTACATAAATTTATGCGTCATTTTTTTTAATGTAATTCATCAATAGGCTTCCTTATAACTTTTCAAAAGGGCCAGTGGAAATTTTGTTCCAAATGATTTCATACAAAATTCATCTTTTCATTTGACATTTGCTAACGAAAAAGCAAATGTCAATACCGATTTTTCTTTATATTAAACTAGCGAAACGAAATTCAAAACCACTTAATATCAAGCGAGACTGATCTTATTTCAAGCTCTTTTTTCATTTTATTCATTTTTTCAAGCTGCACATGTTCATGAAACTGTTTTATGGTTCTGAGGACAATATTCATAGACAACCTTGCACGTTGTGATACACACCTGTAGTTACTTAATTTTTTAATTAATTTCAATTTTGATTTCACAATTTACTATGAATTTGTGTCTATTTATTTATTTATAAACTCACGCCTGATTCCCGTAGGCAAACATGATGGAACTTCCATCTGCTGCGATCCTGGCACACAACCCTCCTCCACATTCATCTCTTCATGCATGCTCCTCGGTTTGTAGTATACCGTACTTGACCCTTTTTCAAGACCTCGCCAACTTGGTCGCCGTACGTTCTCCTCGGTCTACCTCTGCCGACTCTTCCGTCAACATTCGCTCTGTGTATTTCTTTCATTACCCTTCCTTCACCCATCCGCTCTAAGTTAATTTGAGTCTATTTTGTAATAATAATGAAAAATATTCTATGTTCTAATTGATTCACCGAGCATGGATAATGCGTAATTCAAATTCTGAGTAAAAATAGGAGCGCATCATCGTAAATCATGTTTCTAACCGAATGTTAGACATGGTTGTCGGAATAATACTACTATTGTCCGATAGATGGAGTTACGTAACATACCCTTTAAGTATGTATAAAGCGATGAAGATTTTAGGTGGGCGTGGCGTGGCCAAGGTCGCAGGTTCAAGTCCTGCCCACGGCAAGAATTTTTTCATCATGTTCTAATAATGAAAAACATTTGATTTTTGATACTTATCAAATAAGCCTAGCTAGTGGCCGCGGCGCTACTCACTGTGCACTGTGACGGTGCTCTTGCAGGAGACACTACCCATCTCGTTCTCAGCCTTCACTTCGTACTCGCCGCCATCCTCTTCCTTCACTATGGTCACCGTTAGGTAGTAGTTTTCGAGTCTGCAGGAAAATTATACTAAGGGTCAACAACTTTTGTTCTACGACTTTTCGATTAAACAATAAAAATAAATTAATGTCTCATACAAATCGATCAGCTGACCGGACGGATATGTATGAAAAGTCAAAAAATAAATTCGCGATAATCGAAAAGTCGTAGAACAAAAGTTGTTCAGTTACCGATACTGAACACCCTCCCTTCGGCTTCATATACCCTTTACGTTACACCCTGTATAAACGGATATCACTCACTTATATTGTTGAAGACGGCAATTAAACTGTCGGTCTAATTGCCGACTTCAACAATATAAGTGAGTGATATCCGTTTATATATAATAATGTTCTAATTTATTCACCGAGCATGAATAACGTAATTCAAATTCTGAATAATAAAGTTCTGTATGTGACGGTATACCCAACTAACCTCTGCGTATCCCTCTCTATCTTGACGCGTGCATCCAGCGTGATCTCCTTGCCGTCCTTGAACCACTTGACCTTGGGCTCCGGCGTGCCCTCCACCTCCACCTCCAGCTTGAGGGTCTGGCCGGCGTCCACGGTCATGTCCACCAGGCTCTTCGTGATACGTGGCTTTCCTGGGGAATGAAGGTTATTCACTGAACAAGTTATGTTTGAGTTTAAAAAATGCCAAGTTAACTGTACGTTTACATGTAAAGGTTCTAGTGGAACACAGAGAAAGGTGTACATGAGAGTTTTTAAGGTTGAGATTTTCTCAAAAACTACTTGACCTAATGCAAAAATTATTTCACTGGTTGATAGATAAAAGTTAAAACTATATAAGTACTGTAATAGAATTATTCATCATCATCATCATCAGCCCGTATCAGTCCACTGCTGGACGCAGGCCTCTCCCAAAGCGCGCCAATCAACCCTACTCTCGGCCCTCTGCATCCAGTCCCTGCCAGCCATTTTGCGAAGGTCATCCCTCCATCTGGTCGGGGAGCGTCCCACACTACGTTTACCCGTTCGTGGCCTCCATTCGAGAACTCGTCTACCCCATCGGTTATCGGTTCTACGACAGATGTGACCAGCACACTGACACTTCAGTTTACTGATTCTATGAGCAATGTCAACCACTTTTGTCTTCTGGCGGATATACTCGTTTCTTATTCTATCTAACAGAGAAATTCCAAGCATAGCTCTTTCCATAGCTAGCTGAGCGACTTTGAACTTGTGTGTCCACGTTTCGGCTCCGTAGGTCATCACTATCATCGTATAGAATTATTAGTATCAATATACTTGTATATATAAAATCTCAACTTTATTTAGGCCCTCTGTATACTTATCTCTGTCGTCGACTGTACCAGACGTAACACCAACGAACTATACAGGGTGTAACATAAAGGGTATATGAAGCCGAAAGGAGAGTGTTCAGTATCGGTAACTGAACCACTTTTGTTCTACGACTTTTCGATTATCGCGAATTTATTTTTTGACTTTTCATACATCTCGTAATGGTCAGCTGATCGATTTGTACGAGACATTGATTTATTTTTATTTTTTATTCGAAAAGCTTTATTAGAAAAGTTGTTCAGTAACCGATACTAAACACCCTCCTTTCGGCTTCATATACCCTTTACGTTACACCCTGTATATAGTCGTTTATTTTTTTATCTGCGCCGTAAGAGTTGATATCATACTCTAAGGCCCGTATTAATAAATCACTCTCAACTCAAAAGTCAATCTTGAGAACGACCTCAAGATGGCGTTCCTATTAATAAACGTAACTTAGGTGCGCGTTTAGGAATCGGGTAACACGTGAGTAACGCCGTATTAATAAACAAAACTCAGTTCTCAAGAGAACTGTCAAACTCACACTTGAGAACGTATTTGCTGATTGCAGGCGAACCGCGACTTGAGAAAGGCATCACGTGATACGCCCTCAAGATTTGTTTATTAATAAATTACATACTTGAGATGGTGATCACGTCTTGAGAGTGTATCAGCTGAATTCGCACTTGAGGGCGGGTTTGAGCTCAGACTATTAATACGGGCCTAAGTGTTACCATTAAACTGCTGTCGAGTCTATCTTCACGAACTGCCGCCATTTTGTGTCAACTACAAGGGTCTATAACAATCTATTCATTTATTAGCCTATGATATGCCATTGTACTCACTCTTAACGGTAAAGGTCGCCTCGCACTGGTCCGCTCCCATGTCGTTGGAGACCTTGCACGAGTACCTGCCCGAGTACTCGGCCGACACCTCCTTGAGGATGAGCTTGTGCGTGGCGCCGCTGTCCACGCGCGTGAACACGGCCTTCTTCTCAGTGATCTCCACGTCGCCGAGGTACCTGCGGGTAAGGGTGGCTTTAGGCATGATCGACAAGCATTCATCATCATCAATCATTCATCGGAAACTCGTCTGCAATGGGTGCGGCAGAAAACCAGCGCCGAGCTCTCGAGCAAGGCACCATGCTGAATCGCAACCTATTCACTACTGCGGCATACACAATTAATGTAATGTATATCTGTATAAAGTTTGAAGTTATGTTATTTATTTCTTTATATTTCTTTATATTTCTTTATATTTCTTTATATTTCTTTATATTTCTTTATATTTCTTTATATTTCTTTATATTTCTTTATATTTCTTTATATTTCTTTATATTTCTTTATATTTCTTTATATTTCTTTATATTTCTTTATATTTCCTTCTTTCTTTCTTTCCATCATCATCAGCCCATATCTATTCTATTTTTATTTGAATGGCTTCTACTCTAAGAGATAACTTCGCCAATGTCAAGTTATTTAGAGTATTCATGTAAATAGAAAATGAAACGAATAACAAATCAAGTCGCCATTCCAAAATGATGTGCGGATTATTTCTTCTCAGTCCATATCAGTCCACTGCACCTGGACATAGGGGTCTACTGTTCCATCCCCAAGCCCTGGGCCCGAGATTGAATGGTAGATACTATCGAAAATTAATGAAATATACAAATTCAACCATTTTTCGAACTTTTCTATTTCATTTTTCTCTAATTGTATGAACGAACTATCTGATCTAGTTTATATTTAGGTCGCAAGACGCTTGTCGCAATGAGCTTGCCGCAAGCGATGGTAGGTTAGGTTAGGTTAGGCAAATGCCACCTCGACTATATGGCCAGTCCGACGCTGTGTCGCTATGTGTACAAATATCCCTAAATCAATAAAGAAAAAAAAAAGTATATTTACCATCTGACTGTGGGTTCTGGGTACGCCTCCACCGATACTGTGAACTCCACGTTGACGTCTCCCTCGCTCGCCGTGAGGTCGCGCAGGCGCTGCGTGAACACGGGCGCCGAGCGCACGTGCAGCGCGCACGCGTCGCTGGCGGCCCCGTGCACGTTACGCACCTACGTCACAGAGGATATTTGAAATAAAACAAATTTGTTTGCATTGTGATTTTATAAGTATGTAATAGAAAAATTGGGGGAGATGTAATTTCAAATGACAATGCCAGATTCTGCCCCACCATCAACCGTATGATGAACAATATAACGAATAAATGTAAAAATATATCCGTTTTTTATTAAAATGATTGGTTTAAAATAAAGTTTTGTTCATCAAACGAATCGAAAAAACAGCTTAATTAAGCATTCCGAAAATACTAAGAAATCGAAACGAATATATATATTCATTGTCTTTGTTATCATGTTCTACTATTCTCGCAACTCCTACTGATTATGATTATGCAATATGAAACCTGTAATAAATCCCCAACAAAATGATACAGCTTCAATGGTCACGTAGTTTTGAAGGTGGGGCAAAGCTCCATTGATATGTGACAATGTCATTTACAGTTTTCGGATTTTTTCCTATACTAATTGCCCGCGACGTGGAGATCGAGTCGGTGGAAGGGTTCGTGCTGAGGTTGACGCGTCGTTGATTCGACCGCGCCGATAACAGCACTCACCCCCACCTGCGAGATCTCGCTCCCATGCACGCGCGCCCTCCGGTAGGTCGCCCCCTCCAGAGAGAGCTGCTTCGCTACCCGCCGCCGTCTGTGGCGGGTTTGAGTCGTGCTGAGGTTGACGCGATCACTATTCGACCGCGCCGACAACAGCAGGCACGCTCATCTCCGCAACCTCGCACCCCTGCACGCGCGCCCTCCGGAAGGCCACCGCCTCCAGAGGGAGTTGCTGCGCTCCCCGTCGCCTTAAGCGGCGGGTTTGAGCTGTGCATCAAACGTGCGAACCGACCTGCATAATTCCCCAACTCCCAAATCCCGCATCGCAGGCGGGTACAATCTCACCGTCGGATCAACATCCGGTGAGTTCATGCCCGGGTAGAGAGGGTATACCTCAAGGCCCGCACTTCTCCCCCAAGGTTAGGGGTGAAAAGACCCGCAGGCTGATTTTGTAACTAGCAATCGCTAAGCGATCGCGACTATTTCGAAATAGTTGCTGTCAAACGTGAATTTCGTATTACGTATCAGCGATTAGCGACCGGCCGACGGTGCTGCCGCCAGGGAGCAACTCGAGAACTAAAGTTGCTTCTTAGTCGCTTCTAAGCCATACAAAGATCTAAAATTCGTATTTTGTAAGACTTTGACAGCGACGCAATCGCGACTCGCGAGCAACTAGCAACTGGAATTAGCAACCGCTAAAAGTGCGATCGCTATTTAGTTTATTAGTGAATTTACGTATTTTATATTGTGTTTTAGACGTTAAACTGGTGAAATGAGTGAAATAAATGTAAATTGTATATATCAGTGCCAATAAGGAATAGAAATAAAGTGCTGTGCTGTTTGTTTATGTGCTCGTATTAGTTGAAAAATGGCACGAGCATTTTTGATAATTGATGCGATGGTAGAGGAGGAAGAAAGCCAGGGAAGAGAGAAGAAACCAGGCTCTTGCAACTATTCGCCTCCACCGAGATCTTCGAACGCGTGCACACTGCACGTCCCTTACAAATGTCAGAAGGCCTATTCAAAAAAACATTATAGGTTATCTAAAACTTTATTTCTGAACCTGTCTTCTGAACTTGCTCCATTTTTCGCAAGTAGAAGAAGCAAAACAAAAACTATTTTCATGCTCATAGCTAACTTGTAGTCTTCGTACATTTGTTAAATTCATGATCCATGCTACTTAAATTAAATACCTGAATGTAAATAAAACTATTTTGATACATAAAATATGGTTTATTTTCTTTAGTTTAGTCAAGTTAATACACACACTTTACTGTTATGTTATAAACAGAAATAATTATGAAACAATCAGATAACCAGCAATACGGGATTTTAGCAAATATAACAATATTAATTTAATAATATGGAGATAAAATATGTGTAGAAATATGAGAGGAGTAAGTAAGAAATATAGAAAAAAACTACTGACATCCCCTACAATTGTGTTCGCTGTGACTGACTGACTAAATTTTCTACTAATAATCGCACCGTGTCTGCGAATGCCTGGATGGTTGGCCAATTAGCTGTGCTGTCTCGGCATTTTTGAGATGCCTGTGCCATCAGATGAGTAGCATTAGCTAATTTTTCTTCCGCAGCCACCCGACGCCGTTCAAGCTCAACTACCCATTCAGGCTCCACTTCTGAAAATATAGAAGAAAATATTTTATAAAACAATATTCCAAATTCCCCCCAAAAAATGTTTTCTTTGATAAATGGTTAAACATTATTGTTTTCCATTTAGAAGTGGAGGGTTCGATTACCGCGCGTCATAAATAAACTTTGATACTATGATAATTACACAGGGAAAATCAATAAGTGTAATGTAGTAACATTACCTATGTGGTTCCACACATGGTGTGATTAATTATTCAACATCATCCAAATGTGTCTAGTAGTTTTATATGATTCCGTAACCCCAGACAGAGCTGTATGTAGTAGGTACTTACTCGTTTCCATCTCTTGGTGGCACCAGTGCCATGGGCGTTCAACCTTGCGGCGAGGTCCTCCCACAACGTCTTCTGGTTGTCTTTTGACCTTGCCCAGAGACCAAACCCTTGGGCTAGGATGCGATGGGTCGCCATGAACTCCAATAATGACTCCATATCCTATAAATACAATTTTAATTTCACTCACACAAGCTCTATATATTTATAGGTACTCCATATTTATGTTTTAACAATGATAAATGAACAACAATGAAAAACTTTTCACTATACTTACTTTTAAAATAATTAATATCACAACACAACATGAATATTGATTGTTGACGAAATGACAACTCCCGCCACTTTAGTTGCCGATTGTTTCCGAGCGGTCGCGAGTGGCGCTGTTGTCTATGGCGTATTCGTTTGACAGCGACCGCGACGAAACTCTCTAGCGATTGCTTACAAAATACCAATTCCTAAATGCAACTAGCAACCGGTCGCGTGACTATTTCGCAATCGATCGCTAGTTGTCATTTTACAAAATCAGCCTGCCGGTCGGTGGGTCGAGTCGCGAGTAGCCTAACGCGCCTGCAAACCTAACTTAGGCCAAACTTCCTCTTTGGGAGCTAGTCAAAGTTTAATTAAGTATAATATGTAGGTATACTGTAATTTCCGAATAATTAAACGTTTTCTTTCTTTCTTTCTATTGTAAAGCCTTCTGGCCTGATAACTGTCCTACCTCGCACGAGTACTCCCCGGCGTCTGCGCGTGCAGCCGACGTGATGACCAGCGAGTGGGCCTCGCCAGAAGACGAGATCTTCACGGAGGAAGACTCCACCAGCTCAGCTTTGTTCTTGAACCTGTGTTACACGATGGAACGTAATGATTTACTTTTCATTTACAATTCAGAAAATCTAGTCTGATATGGTGTCAGTGTGAGCTCGGTGGCGAAGTGGTTGGCTCAATGAACTTGCGGTAAGGAGGTCCCAGGTTCGATTCTCAGCCAGGGCAATTAACAGCTGATCAAGTGTAACATTTTGGACTTTGGACGGTTCTTATTATCTGCGTCGTAAGATTTAAAATCGTACTGCAAGTGTTATATTGATCTGCTGTTGGCCGTACCAATGAGTTATCCTCGGTTTTTTCGACGAAAAAACTTGCGTACATTTACCGAGTGCTCCCAAAACGGTGAAGGAAAACATTATGATGAAACCTGCATGCCGTAGAAAAAAAAGGCATGTGTAATCCGCCAATCCGTACTGGGTCCGCCCCAGCTCCCTCGATGTAAGGGAAGGTCTGTGCCAGAGCAGTGGGGATATATAAATAGACTGGTGATGTTTTCCCACCACGGTGGCGGGCGCTGGTTTTGTTTTGTTTATAAGATGGCGTCAACAGATACTTTTATTATTACGAGTTGTTTAAAACAAAATTTGTGTTGAAAAAATAATCAAAATATATTTTTTTTTAATTTTAGAAATGTTATCTATACCGAATACCAAATCAAGTGTCTTATATTGTAAACAAATATGATTGTCTAATTACCTGTTGTGATGTAACACTGAAGGAACTGATTGATCGAACCTGTTTATCATTGTGAAAATAAAGTGATCCGATCTAATAATAGTGAAAATAACAATGCAATAATCACAGAGCAGCTTAAAATGTTAGTAGGGTATGATAGTTTTTGTTTTCAAAATAAGACACTTGATTGGACTTCGGTTTAAGTGCTACAGCATCTTACTTACCATTTGACGGTTGGTGCCGGGTCGGCTTCGGTCTCAATCTTGAATGTGACTGTCTCCTTCTCTTCGCAGACCTTGTCGGCGCCCATTTTCTTGGTGAATGTAGGCGGTGACGTCACGTGCCACTGCCAGAAGTCCGAGCACTGGTTCACCTCGTTCCTGGCGAGACAGAAGAAAGGTGATGAGTCGTTGAATTATTTATTATTTATTTATTTTATTAATAGACTCGACAGTTCGTCATTTGTCAATGTCATGTTACAGAAAATTCAATATATTCAATAGTCTTCTGTCTTTCTCCAGGGGAGTCGCAATAGCGTCTTCACCCTGGGTAGCCGCGTCTTCGTGTCTTCTTCCAGAGGAGACGCCGTAGCGTCTTCACTCTGGACGAAGCAGCTCGACAGTCACGTTCACTCCCGAGCTTGTAGCGGGAACTCTTGATAAAAGCTTGAAACTTCAGATCTTGCATAATATATAATGCATTGCATTTTAAATTGCATATTAAACACAAAATAGTCCCTGTAGACGTTAAAAGGAAAATTATCAAATAATTTCGCAACCGTCGTTTCCCGCCATTTTCAAGAGAACCCGTCCTTGAATTGATATTCCATTTAGATGGGAAATTGACAAGGTAAACAGAGGGAAATGCAAAGCCAACTAGAGCATACAGCCTGGTCTGACGTTAATAGAATGTCTGAATTCTTATAAATACATACATATATACGAAGATAACCTTACCTAAACCTACGCACAACCCTCCCAAACCCCTAAACGTAATAACTCAACGATCCACGCAATCATTGAGTCTTGCAAGGAATCCTTGCTAAGAGCACAAAACTTAATAAACACGACTTCTTTCGAGCACTCCAACTAATAGAAACATTCGCAGATATCTACTTCTCTTTTATTATAAAAACGTCGTTTTCATTATTTAAAAATTAAATTAAGATCGTGAAAATTAAAAAGGGCGTAAGTGACTATGACGTCACATTACTGAAATAGTGTCGTTCAAAAATCGGTGAATACCCATGTTTCGGACGTTTTCGGTATTTGTAAGAGTGTGTTCATTGCTATTTTTCGTGTGGACTGGCCAAATATGATTCTGACTACCTAGAAAGTATTGAAAAAGTGTTACAAACAAAAATACAATGTATTACTTGGCTGTATGGGTTAGATTCCCTTTGCCTGCTACGTCAGAGCCACAGTACTTCCGGAATGCCTAATTTTATGTGCTTTACGATAGCTAAATGCGGAACATTCTTGAGCTGACTGGTATAATATTTGTAAAATAAATGTAGCAAAAATGCCTCTTACTTAGCGACAACAGAGTAGGATCCAGTGTCAGTGAGTTTAGCGTCCTTGATGACGATCTTGTAGACCTCTTCGCTTTCTTTCACGATCTGAATCCGCTCCGAGCTCTTGATTTCGACACCGTCCTTGTAGAACGACACCTCGGGTGCCGGGGCGCCCTCGATTTCGACAGTCACGGTATGGGTGCTGCCGACCTAGAATGGAATGTCCCCATTGAAGTGGTATTACATAATTTAATTATTATTACTTTATTGTACACGAAAGAAGATACAAATAAAATATTAGAAACAATAAACTTAATGTACACAGGTGGTGCTTATCTCTAAAGAGAGATTTCTTCCAGCAAGACCTAGGAAGTGAAAATAAATTTGAAAGAGTAGACGACATTACCTACTACGTGTACAGTCTAATTACTTACCTAAAATAAATACACTACATACAATTATAATACATACAACTACGTATAATGATATCTTATCATGCATGATCACTCCTTACATAATAATATAATATATATACATATACACATATATACACACATACATATATACAGATACATATATATAATAAATAATACCTACTGCATACTACTTAAGAGAGAAATAGTGTTCTTTCAGTCGCTTTTTGAAAATTCCGATGGAGGTGCTGTCGCGCACTTCAAACGGAATGGAGTTCCATAATCGAGTCGCGTGAACCCTGAAGGACTTGCTATAAGCCTGCGTGGAATGGAGAATTGGATAGAGATCCAGGCAGTACTGGGATCGCAATTTAACAGGGTAGCCTTGAATTCATTCGACTAAATTAAATGGATGGTTAGGCTTGTGACATACATTGTGGTGGACCACGGCAAGTTTTTCTTCCCGTGGTACACCCTGGATGGACCACGGGATGAATAACTTGGTTCACCTGGGTGTACCACGGGGAATAAAAACTTTCCGTGGTACACCGAGGTGAACAGCCGAGGTGGACCACGGGCAATAAGCCATTAATTCTGCACAGCGTTTAAGTAAATTAAACAATTGGGGAAAAAATAAAAATAAAATATTTACAATAAATTCAACTAAGTATCAAAAAAATATTAATTTGAAGTGCATCGTTACTGTGCTTTGGAGTTTTAAACATTTTAAGGTATTTTTAATTTTTTGCAACGATTTCTTTCACTGGAATTTGATCTAAAGGTCATTATGAGACTTGTGACGTCCTTAGGTAAAATAATATTGCAGTTTTGATTTACTAAAATACCTTACTAATTCCATATTTATCACGAATACAATTTGTCGAATGAAGTCAAGGCCAGTCTGTATATTAGATAACCGATTATTTAAACGAATTTACATAAAAAAAATTGCTAAGTAGCTGGTCCCCCGTAACGGCACCCTTGAAATTGTCTTCTTAAATTGCTATCAACTCACCATGCACGTCTGGTTCTCAATCTTCTTGGTGATCTTGGGCGCGGCCTTGACGACCAGGTGTATAGTGGTGGTGTCCTCGCCCAGCTCGTTGGACGCGATCACCTGGTACGCGCCCGCGTCGGACTTCGTCGCGTTCTTGATCACCAGGGACATGCTCTCGTCGTCTTCGTACAGGAATCTGGGGGAAATAATCAGATCAGTGAATAAGATGGAGTAGTAATCAAATCGAGCTCGTTGGCGCAGTGGTTGGGTCACTGGACTATTTATTTATTTATTTATTTATTATTTCATTTAAATGTCTAGCATTACAGTCTTAAACTAATGCACTATACATTTCATAATTTGTCTTAGTCATATTAATAAATTAATTTACAGGATAACAATAATGAAAATGTCAATAAGAATAAAAATAATGAAAATGTCAATACAATAATGAAAAATGTCAATAACAATAAACAATCCAAAATGTCACTATATCACAACACAATACAGAATGATATGGAGGTCCCAGGTTTGATCCCGGCCAGGTCAGCCATGTACAGTCGACGACAGAGATAAGTATACAGGCCTCAATAAGTTTGAGATTTTCTCAAAAACTACTGGATTGATTTTAACAATTCCTTACAGTTGCATAGTTTTCACTTTTATCTATCAAACAGTGAAAGAATTTTTGCAATAGGTCAAGTAGTTTTTGAGAAAATCTTAATCTTAAAAACTCTCCTGTACACCTTTCTCTGTGTTCCACCGTACCAATGAGTTTCCTCGGATTTTAAGGTTCCGTGCCTCAAAAGAACAATAAAGGAACCCTTATAGGATCACTTCGTTGTCCGTCTGTCTGTCAAGACCTATATCTCAGAAACGCGTGGACGGATCAAGTTGAAATTAATACCAAATACTCAGGTCTGCAACCTCATGCAGCTGTTAAAAAATCAAACTTCTACGTCAACGCAATCAAAAGATATGGCCGTTTATGTCGCATTTTCTCGCATATTTGTATGAAAATGCAAGAAAACCAAAACCTATAAGGGTACTTCCCGTTGAAATAAAATCTCCTAAATTTTTTTTTTCATATTCAAATAATATAAAAATAAAATATTACAAACTTATATTTGCAGATGATGAACTAATCAGGAGTATATCGATGTATGGACATAATATTTTGATAATGGCAAAGTTAAGTTGGTCTCTAAATCTAGTTTATCTTTTCGTTAGAGCAAAGTTACGGTTAAGTTGTGTTGCACGGAAGCCGTTTTTTTATATCGCGACTGCCGCGCTTCTGCAGCGCCTCGAGTATGTTCGCTGACGCGCGGGTGCCCGACTTCTTTTCTATTATCAGAGCTCGTATTGCTTCCTTCTGGAGCAGACTGCGTAGCTCTGCCAATAGCATACTGATGATGGTGAGTGACAACCTCTCCAGCCCAATATTTCGGCATTGGCTGTCTGTGCACCGGAGCGAGAACCGAAAGTAGGTTAAGACTGACGTAGGGACCATTAGGTCCAAATGTAAGCTTTATTTTATTTATTTTGTATTTTTTATGGGTTTTTTATGCCTGCAATAAAGAATTATTATATCTGTTGGCATCAGTATCCCTTTGATCAAAGCCACAGCTTATTTATTACTCACTTGTGCCTAGTATCCGCTTCCACGACCTTCCCGTCGTGTTTGAACACGATGCTGGGCTTGGGGTATCCCTTGCACTGCAGCTCGATCATGGCGGACGCGCCGGCGGAGACCACGGCCTCGCGGTGCTCGATGATGAGGGTAGGCTTCTCAGGCTCGCGATGCAACTCGTGGACAGCGCCTGATGGGGATTATGAGGGTACAAGCGAATGATATTATTATTCAGAATTTGTATTACGCATTATCCATGCTCGGTGAACAAATTAGAACATGCTGAAAAATTCTTGCCGTGGGCAGGACTTGAACGTGCGACCTTGTCTTTCCGTGACTGCCAATGCCGTGCTCTTACCAACTGAGCCACCACAGGCCACGCCACGCCCACCGAAAATCTTCATCGTATTATACATACTTAAAGGGTATGTTACGCAAAGTTGCAGTTTCCAGTCCGGCCCACGGCACGAAATTTTTCATCATGTTCTGATATATTATTATTTTATTATTGGACTCGGCGGTTCGTCATTTGCCAATGTCATGTTACATAATAAACAATAGCTACAGGTGAAAAATGTCAGCTTATCAAAGTGGACATACCTATTATCATAACTTTAGATTTAAGTCAATGTATTTATATTACGATGTTCGCTTATAGTTAATCATTTTGCTAAAGTTTTTAAATAGGCTAAGCCTGTAAAACTGTCTTATTTTTAAGTTACTTATATCTAGGAACAAATCTACACTAGATTATAAGTTTAATTGTTACACTTACTGGCAATAAAGACATTTTAAAAACAAAACAATGTCATGTTACAGAATATTCAAGATATCATAGTCTTCTCTCTTCCTCCAGAGGAGTCGCCGTAGCATCATCACTATGCACGTTAAATTAATAAGAGAAATGTTTGCGAACATAAATAATATGATAAGATAAGATAAATATTCTTTATTGCAAAAAAAGAAAAAGAATTACTTACACAAAAGAAATAGGGTAATATAGTTAGTAGTACAATTGGCTCTTCCAGACAACCTTTGGGTAGAGAATTCAGCGTTTGAATATTCAGATTTCGAATAATTATTTGCAAGACCTGTAGTTTCGAGCTAGATTCAAGAGTCTCTCTTGCAGCAGAGCTCGGGAGTGAACGTGACTGCTGAGCTGCTAAGTCACTGCTGGTCGAGGGTTGAAGAGGCATTTGGTGACTTTTCTGGAGGAAGAAATGAAACCGATGACCTCTACAGAGTGACGACGCTACGGCTACTCCTCTGGAGGAAGAAAGAAGATGATAGATTAAGATTTATGAAATACTCTGCAACATGAAATTGGCAAATGACAAACTGTCGAGTCCATTAATAAAACAAGGTACCCACAGAAGCAAGAATACTAAGGGTCTCTTGCAATATCGAGAAAACCCTAAATTAAGTAGTTAACCCGAGAAAACTCCATACATTTTGCTCGGGTAACTCTAGAGTAATCTTATATTGCAAGTGGAGGTAAATCTCTGTCTCTGTCTTAGTTGCCATGGCAGTCGGTAGGCACCCTAAGATAAAGCAAGCAAACATTTCAAAGAGCATCAATGTCTAACACAAATTGTAGGCAGACAAAGCTTTTTAATACCGCTGGATGCAACATCTATGCAATAAGGGCTATGTCAGACAATGGCATAACTTTGGCAAAGCTCACGGGCCAGCCTCATAATAACCACAATATTACTGGCTGGCGCTAAAGCCAACATTCGTGCAAACATTTGACACAACGTCGACCACAATATCAATGGAAAATGGTAGATATACGTTGGCCATAAAATATGCGGGCGTCACTGGCCGACTCTTCAAGTTCTGAGGATTTCTTTTCCAGAGAAGTCTGGTGGACGTCTGTGGGCAATTTCAAATAACCAATGGGACCGATACTAGTGAAATGACAATGCCAGATTTTGCCCCACCATCAACCGCAAGTTGTACAAGATAACGAATAAATGTAAAAATATCTCCGATTTTTATTAAAATTATTGGTTTAAAATAAAGTTTTGTACAAGTTGCGATTCGAAAAAAACAGCTTAATTAAGAATTCAGAAAATAGTAAGAAATGGAAACGATTTATTCATTGTTTTTGTTATTCTTCTATAGGAGTTGCGAGAGTAGTAGAAAATGATACTGATTATGATTATGCAATATGAAACCTGTAACAAGTCCCCAACAAAATGATAGGTACAGCTTAAATGGTCCCGTAGTTTTGTAGGTGGGGCAAAGCTCCATTGAAATGTGGCAATGTCTTTTATTCATACTGACACTGTGCAAAAATATAATAATAATAGAGACGGGTCCCGCTAGGTGCATCACATATCCTTTCAAATTAAAGTTCTCTAAGGGGCCTCTACGCGTTGGACCTATGTCTCCGTGCAAGCCTTTCAAAGAACCGGGTTTTCTGAAACCCGTGAAACCTGGAGAGATACATAATATAATAATAGTAAATAGATTAATAATAGTAGAAAAATATAATAATAGAAGGAGGGGGAGAATCGCTGATCGTATTAGCTAACATGGACGATGTCAACCAATGGAACCCATACTTACGTCAGCATGGGTCCGACGTAGTCAATCCCGTAGTGAGATTTTATGTACAGTATAACACGACAAAGGTGTACGGTAGAGTTAAGGTTCCGATTTTCTCAAAAAGTTATTGACAGATAGATACCTTTCAAGTAGTTCTTGAGAAAACCGAGAATATAAATAGCCAACCAGTGGGGTGACCGCGACTTCTATCGTTATCGTAATCGCTTTCAATTTGACACATGGACGCTATACATTGCTACTTATATTTTTGCAAGTCTTAACAAACGACAACCAAACGCGGCAATGTATGTCGTCAAAGTGTCAAAATGAAAACGACCGTAACGATTGAAGTCGCGGTCGGGTTCTCTTGAAAATGGCGTGAAACGACGGTTGCGAAATTATTTGATAATATTCCTTTTAACGTCTACAGGGACTATTTTGTGTTTAATATCACGTTAAATTAATCAGAAAATGTTCGCGAATGACAGTACGGTGAAGTTATTGGATTATTTATGCAAGATCTGAAGTTTCAAGCTTTTATCAAGAGTTCCCGCTACAAGCTCGGGAGTGAACGTGACTGTCGAGCTGCTTCGTCCAGAGTGATGACGCTACGGCGTCTCCTGTGGATGAAGACAAGAAGACGCGGCTACCCAGGGTGACGACGCTACGGCGACTCCCCTGGAGGAAGATAGAAGACTATTATACATTGAATTTTCTGTAACATGACATTGGCAAATGACGAACTGTCGAGTCCATTAATAAAATAAATAATAATAATAATAAGTCGCGGTCACCCTGATGTCGCTTGAGAGACGAAACAGAGAGGTTTAGACATACCTTGCACTGTGAGCTCTGCGGAGCAGGAAATGTTCCCGGTGCTCGTCTTGGCCACGCAGGTGTACAGTCCCGCGTCTTCAGGCTTCACGTGCTGGAACACCAGCGCCAGCGAGTCCTCGTCGTCGCCGAGCAGCACCTGATCACGGCACGCGGATAAAGTATAAGGTCAATGGCTTTTTAGGGAAAAAATATATAATAAAAAACCGACCAAGTGCAAGTCGGCTGTCGGATTCGAGAAGGTTCCGAGCAACTTCACCATAACATTTGCTCTAACGAATAGATAAACTGAAATTAGGGACAAACTTATCTTTGCGTTTTTGAAACTGATAACGTCATACATCGACATACTATTGTTATTATTTATTGTATATAATTTAATTTAAATGACTTTAAATATTATACCTATTTAATGGAATAATGAGACATGATAACAATATTATAACTGTAATACATATAATTGAATTAATATTCTAATAATCTAATTAATTATTAAATGAAATGTATAGTGCATAGGTGATAAACTGTAATGCTATTCTTTTTAATGAATAAATAAATAAATACTAGGCGTCAACTGCATAATATATAAGTTTGTAATTACAAATAAAAAATATTTCGTAATGGAACTCCAAATTGACAGTTTTCGGATTTTTTCCTTTACTTGTGATATAAGACCTAGTTTCTTGCCAAATTTCATGATTCTAGGCAGGGGAAGTACTTTATAGGTTTTTTCCCCTTGCATTTTCATACAAATATGCGGGAAAAAGCCATTTAAGCGGCCACATCTTTTGATTGGGTTGACGTAGAGCTTTGATTTCTTAACGGCCGTATGAGATTGCAGACCTGAGTATTTGGTATTAATTTCAACTTGATGCGTCCACACGTTTCTGAGATATAGACGGACAATAAAGTGATCCTATAAGGGTTCCTTATTTCCTCTTGAGTTACGGAACCCAAAAATGGACAGGACGGACAGGTGAAAATCAAGGGTTCGGCGAATTATCCTTCTATCCATTTATATTACCTTGAATCTTTCTTCAGGGTCGAAGGTTTCTCCATCTCGCTTCCACGTGAAGGTCGGCTTCTCCCCCTTGGCGAGCAGACCCTCCCCGCCAGGAGCCAGCTCAAAGAAGATGTTCTTGTCATCTGGTGGAAAGAAGATGATACAATTTCAGTACAATCAACAGGTGTGATTCAATACTCCGGTCTACTGAGCTCTGAAGCGAACTACAGGTCTACGAGAAAGTGTACAAAGTGTATGAAGATACCTAACGTAAGCCACACACGCTAAGGTCTACCGGAGAGGTTACCGCGTGTATGGGGACGTTCCGGTGTACCGGAGCGGTCACAGGTATACCGTACGGTGTCACTCGAAATAATTGATTTTCCATCTTGCGCCGCCGCCACCGCTGGTCGCCTGCGCAGGTTCAAAAAACTTCTTCTTCTCAACGTTCCTCTTCTCATCGAAGGTTGGACAATATCATGGCAATTTTCACCCTACGTTCATCAAAAAACTGCACAGGTCTATTCCCACACACGTTCCGGTCTACCTGCACAGGTATGCCTGCGCAGGTACACCTCTCCGGTAGACCGTAGCGTGTGTGGCCGCCATTACAGTACAAGAGAGTTAATAAGGTTGAGATTTTCTCAAAAAGTTCTCTGCGTCACAGTGCAAATTTGAAATGATTTAACGAAACAGGTGACACTGTTTACAAGAAACGTTCTTTGTCATATATTTTCTCATATTTTACGAGCCACTCTAAAATATAACCTTCCAAAATTAACAGGCGGTCATCCAAACATGTCAGTCATGCCAACATCGCAACGCAATACGTCAGAGCTTAAACATTTTAATTGAAGTTTGTTTTTAAATTGTAAAAACATTTGTATCGAGCCAGATATAATAGGAATGCTGGCAAATTTAAATATTACAAATTAGACTGCAATCACAGACCACTTACCCCATAGACAGAAATCGGTACAAATGACAATGCCAGATTCTGCGCCACCACCAACCGCAAGATCTACTTACAAGATAACGAATAAATGTAAAAATATCTCCGTTTTCTATTAAAATTATTGGTTTGAAATAAAGTGTTGTACATCTAGCGTCTGCAATTCTGTCAACGATGAGCGCATAGAGACGAGGCGGGGGACAGGGATGCAGTATTAAAGCGCTGCGTCCATGTCGACAATATCTCTAGGTTACACGTGTCGCGAAGCAATGTTGCGCTCATGACACGGGCGCCCTCCTGTTACAGGGCTATGGGGCAAGTGGTCTGTGTTCGGCAGCAATGAGAGTGGCCTACAGGCGGTCTGAATAACTCTGACTGTGGTCACTTAGGACCGTATTAATAAATCACTCTCAGCTCAAAAGTTAATCTTGGGAACAACCTCAAGATGGCGTTCCTTTTAATAAACGTATCTAGGTATCATCGGGTATCACGTGAGTAACGCCGTATTAATAAACAAAACTCAGTTCTCAAGAGTTCTCAGAAACTCACACTTGATAACGTATTTGCTGATTGCAGGCGAACCGCGACTTGAGAAAGACATCACGTGATATGCCCTCAAGATTTGTTTAATAATATATGCCATCGGATGGTAATAAACATTTTCAATAAATTACCTAGCAGTATGTCCAGCATTATGCCTTATATTAAATTTAAAAAAAACCTTATCTAAATGGTTGTGTGACAAGTGTTTCTACTCTATTAAGAAATTTTTTGACTATAAGGAATCCATTTAAAATTTGAAACTATTATTGTATAAGTTTGACATTTAAATTGCATGCCCTCCGGCGAAACATGTATAAGCTACTCACACAACAATATTAACCATCTGTATTTGACCATGTTTCGAGCAATAAATCATTTCATTTCATACTTGAGATGGTGATCACGTCTTGAGAGTGTATCAGCTGAATTTGCTCTTGAGGGCGGGACTATCAATACGGGCCTAAATCTCACGATAACATCGAATCGAAACAAAGCTCGTGTTGTCTATTTCAGTGGCTGGATATTTATAGTGGTAATCGACTCATAAACAAACGCTGGAGGCCGTCCAAATGTATAAATAATCGCAAAGAAAATGTGGTACAACTGTATTTATAGCTGATTACGTTTTCCATCCATTTATCGCATTAATAATGGAGAGGATGCGGTAATCCATCGTAATTCATCAGTGTTGAGGATGTGATCTCCAATAAAAGATTGTATCACTTTCAACTATGTTTTTAATGGATTAAGTAAAATAAAGCTACATGTAAGTAATGGTCGTGATCTCCAATAAAAGATTGTGTCACTTTCAACTATGTTTTTAATGGAGTAAAATAAGCTTGATACATGTAAGTCCTTATTTCTCTGAGCATGTAAGTAATGGTCGGTGCCGAGGAACGAGTGGTAAGTAACACGTTTTGTCCGCAGCGGCGCGGGAGTCGCCGCAACTTCACAGGTAAGTAGTTTGTGGTTAATTTCGCGTAAGTTGCGTAGACAATCAGTTTTAAAGAGAGAACTGAAGAAAGAAGGTAGTAGGTAGAAGAAAATTCGTCTACCTACAGCGAGTTTTGTATGAGGTGTTTCTGCATACGCAGATCAGTGTGAGTCATATTATTTAGTTGTGGCCATTCGTATTCGCTATTGGATGTTTGTCGTATTTGACAAATAGTTGACATTGGTGGGGTGTGTACTTTATTTTGATACAATTTAGCGTTTACATAATTATTGGCCACAGTTTAGCATACTTATTTTTGCGATTTAAAGTTGTTACATGAATTTGAATTTTAAGGATGTTTCTATGTTATTACTCATGACTGTACATACAAATAAGACGAATATTTTGTCAACAATACCAACCACATTGCAATATGGAGGTCCCAGGTTCGATTCCCAGCCAGGGCAGCCATGTACCAATGAGTTATCCTCGGTTTTTTCGACGGAAAAACTTACGTACATTTACCGAGTGCTCTCAAAACGGTGAAGGAAAACATCGTGATGAAACCTGCATGCCGTAGAAGAAGAAAAATCTAAAGCATGTGAAATCCGCCAACCCGCACTGGGCCCGCGTGGTGGATTATGGCCCCAGCTCCCTCAATGTAAGGGAAGGTCTGTGCCCGAGCAGTGGGGACATATAAATAGACTGATGATGATGACCAACCACATGGCAATTATGACAAATACGCAAATACGAATAGCCAAATGAAGTGCCACCATAGGAATTTGTTTACTGACTATACTGTCACCAGCATTATTATACTTCAGTAAAGATCATTGTTGAAATCATTTATATTTTTTTATGTACAGTCGAAGACAGAGATAAGTATACAGGGGGCCTCAATACGGTTGAGATTTTCTAAAAAACTACCGGACCGAATTTAATAGTTATTTTACAGTTACATAGTTTTAACTTTTATCTATCAAACAGTGAAATAATTTTTGCTATAGGTCAAGTAGTTTTTGAGAAAATCTCAACCTTAAAAACAATACTGTACACCTTTCTCTGTGTTCCACCGTACGAAATGTTTATTACGATAAATACTATTTTTTAAATAAATAACAATAAATTTACTAATAATAATAAATAAATAAGCCCATCTAGTGAGTGGCGAGTCACCACCTGCCAATTTTTTCATAACTTCGAGACAATGTGATCATGGCAGGTGTCCGACGTCTCGCTCTATAGACCAGACTGACTGACCCACCAACACCCCAAACCAATAGTACCAATTAAGTTGTAATTTCCAATCACTGCAATAGTTTATGCACCTGACGGGGTCTGTCATTGAGTGCAGTCAGATGCACTCAGAGACGGGTCCCGCTAGGTGCATCACATATTCCTTCAAATTAAAGTTCTCTAAGGGGCCTCTATGCGTTGGACCTATGTCTCCGTGCAAGCCTTTCAAAGGACTGGGTTTTCTGAAACCCGTGAAGCCTAGAGAAATTACTAAAATCTAACATTAAAACTAAAAACTAAAACTACCTATAAATAAAATATGTCCTCTAGGAGGGCATCGGGAGTACCCAGAAGGCTGGCAGCATTCCCTCTATGTATATTTATATTTATTAGTGTTTCTTTTCTGAATTCCCAAAATTGTAGCGGGTCTAATTAAAAGACCGATCGATGGGCTCTGATGGTGAATAATAATCGGCGTCTAGTTTAAACAAGGTAACACCTAACGTGGTCTACGTGAGTTCAATTTCGAATACTCACCAACAACAGTGACCGTGGCTTCTGTCTCGACTTCTCCGTAGATGTTCATGGCCTTGCAGGAGTATTTGCCGGCGTCTGAGTGGCTGACGTCTGCTATCACTAGCTCGTAGCAGCCTTTGTCGGCGAGGGTCCGCACGATGGAGATGCGATCCGTCTCGGAGGTCGTCACAATCTCCTTGCCTTCACGGAAGCTGAAGACGGATGTAGTAAGTGAGTATTCTCAACAGTAAAGATTTACACAGATAAGGTTAACAGCGATTCCTACATTAGGGTCAGCGGGTTGCTAAGGGGGCACTGAGGAAAAAGTTCCCTATATATACCCCCCCCCCCCTATAATACCATCGGAAAGGGGGCTCTTTAAGGATGATTTATTGTCAATGTAATTTTTTTGTCCGATCAACCTCTGTCAAATTAGGGGCTGAAAATGAAAATTAGTACTTAGAAAAAAATAGACTCCTAATTTGACAGGGGTATATCGGACAAAAAATCATCCCCCAAAGCACCCCCCGATGGCATCATAAAGGGGGGGGGTGTATATATAGAGATGAAATTTTCGATCAAAGTCTTTTTTCCTCAGTACCCCCTTATCGACCCTCTAACTGGTTATGCATATGATTCAGTGAATTCAGAATTCGAGAATTCAGTTCCGGAATCGTTATTTTGCTTCATTTGCGTAATTTATTGTTAAATAAGTATGCAACACAACCCTGCGATCGATAACTTGCGAAGCAGACGTGGCTCGCAAAGCAGCCACATTAAAGTGGAACTGTGCGGGCCCCGCGTTCCGCATGCAGCCGGACCGATGGGCCCGGACTGGCACAGAATGGGTGCCAGCGGACGGTCGCCGGCGTCGGGGCAGACCTCGGCGTAGGTGGAGAGACGATATCTTTAGATACAGGGATGGGTGGGTGGAAGAGGCTCAGGACAGGGATGGATGGAAGAGGAGGGGGGAGACCTTTGCCCAGCAGTGGGACAATTTATAGGTTTACAAAAAAAAGTATGCATAGTCTTTAAAGATTTTGATACTTACAACTTAACATCTGGATTGGGATCCCCTTTCACCTTGACCATGAATCGGAGGTAAGTGTTGAGCAGAATCTCGGTATCCTTCAAGGCCACCAGGAAGTATGGGGCGTTGAGTGCATTCTTAGCTTTCCTCTCCTCAGCTGTCACTACAAACATCACGAAAATATTAACAATAAGCTAATAAGTTATGCAAATATAACCTGCCCTATTACCGTTCTCAAAACGATGAAATTATACCATGTCATGGCGCGCCAAACAGAGACGCCGCTACACCAATGCCATAGCACTGTCCCTTTCACGGCCGCTATATATGTATGATTTGATCGTTTTGAGAACCGTAATATTCCCACTGAAAGCGAAAATATAATTAATTGCTTTTCAATCAGTGAAAATCTTCTGAAAATTATAGTACAGTCGAAGAGATAAGAATACAGGGGCCTCAATAAGGTTGAGATTTTCTCAAAATCTACTGGACCGAATTTAATAATTCTTTTACAGTACATAGTTTTAACTTTTATCTATCAATCAGTGAAAGAATTTTTGCAATAGGTCAAGTAGTTTTTGAGAAAATCTCAATCTTAAAAACTCTCCTGTACACCTTTCTCTGTGTTCAAACATACACTTTTGTCAATATCCAAAATGTGTTCAATTTCCCAAATGTCACACTGATTAAGAATGCTTTAATTAAAGAAAAATACCGTTTAAATCTAAAGGTGCTCCCTCACCGTGAGCATTCGCGTGTAATGTAACGTTACAGATTCGAGCATTACATCAGTGAGGGAGAAAAACAGCGTCAGTCAGGGAGGTAGTATTGTAATGTAATGCTCAAAGTCGAATCTGCAACGTTACATTACATGCGAATGCTCCCGGTGAGGGAGCACATTTTGTTCAAGTTCATGCACAAAGTAAATACTTAATACTAAATAAATTGCGTGGATTTAAGTGCAAAAATACAGGAAAATTAGAGAGTAACAACAATGGTCAGATATCAAACTACGTGTTATACGCTTTACGATGTCTTAATCAATGATTTCGCGAAGAAACATGCAGAGAAATATGAAAATACTAAGAAATAATTTGTCAAATATCTCTGAAAATAACATAAGATTAAAATTCATTTGAGGTCAATTTTACCTAATTATAAAGTCATCTATAAGGATCTGCCCCTGTAGCACGAGTCAGCGTTAGCGATCGAAGCAACGCCGCGAAGCTGTCAAAGTGACATTATTACAAGGCGTTTGACCAGTGGCGGATTTACACATTTGCCGCCAGTAGGTTATTCTGCCGCCTATCGACGTCTACAATTCGATACCCTAGTTCACAATCAAATTACTTAAATTGTAACTTTATGATATTATGTGCATTATCTATCGTTCTAATTTTTCAGTAATTAGTATGATTGTGAACTAGGGGATCGATGTATCAGTTTCTTCCTAGACTAGATTATTTTTACAACTCAACGACCAACGATTTAGTTAAGATTGCACTAGAAATAGTTCAATCTGTGGTCAATTCGGCCAGACACAATTGACCGATTCCCTCGCCGGAACAAAAAAAAATTGGCCCTGTAGTTTCCGTAGTCATACATAACGTAATTTCTGTAATTGGCCCCAAATTTGCCGCCTTAGGCTCCAGCCTACTTAGCCTGCTGGTAAATCCGCCACGGTTTGACAGCTCCGCGGCGTTGCGTCGATCGCTAACGCGACTCGTGCTAGCCCCCTCTGATCAATGGTTATCAACCACAGATCACTTACTCCATAGACCTGTAACAGGAGGCCCGTGTCTGCCCGCACATGAGCGCAAAATTGCTTCGCGACACGTTTAGCCTGGATATATTATCGACATGGACGCAACTCTTTAATACGGCACCCCTGTCCCCCGCTTCGTCTCTATGCGCTCATCGCTGCTTGCAAATTTGTACCGATTTCATGTCTATTGGGTAAGTGGTCTGTGTTATCATCGGATCCCAGTAGATGACAAAGCAACAAGATTTCTAACTTACATTCGTAGACGACTAACTGGGCCGTGCAATGGGCGTTTCCTTTCGTGTTTTCAGCCCTCGCTGTGTATAACCCAGAGTCGTCCTCCCTGCAGTGCATGATTTCCAGTTTGTTTTGACCGCTGTTTCTGGACGATACGTTGACTCGGTCCATCAGCTTGTCAGTGAGGGGTTTGTTGTCCTTCAACCAGGTGACCTTCACGGACTCGCTGGACTCGCGAAGAGTGCATTCGAAGTAGGCGTTCTCGCCGGCTGAGGATTCAGAGGTTGGTTAGGGGGGATCGTTCGTACGGTCCCAAAGAAATTGGTAGAAAATTCTCCTGGTTTTTCAGTGATTATGAAAATTACACAATTTGTTCAAGGGCCTTCCAGCCAACTAGCGCCGCCAATCTTAAAAAAATAATATCTTCCAATTTAATATCAACCAATTTTATTAGAAAAGCTATGTACACAATCTTTAGTAGGATAAACACTATTTTTCAATATACAATACATGGCATAATTGCGACAAGCAAAGTTGTAGTTCACAAATGTGCCAAAAACGGCCGTTTTTCGCAATTATGCGAACTACAACTTACCGACATTGATAATATTGAATTTCTGTTATAAATAAGCATTTAAAAAATAGTATTTATCGTAATAAACATTATGTACATAGCTTTTTTAACAAAATTGATTAAATTGGAAGATATTGGCGGCGCTAGTTGACTCATGGAAGGCCCTTAAGATTGAAAAATTTGAACTCAATGTCAACGTAACTTTTAGGCCCGTATTAATAAATCACTCTCAGCTCAAAAGTCAATCTTGATAACGACCTCAAGATGGCGTTCCTATTAATAAACGTAACTTAGGTGCACGTTTAGGAATAGGCTATCATGTGAGTAACGCCGTATTAATAAACAAAACTGAGTTCTGTCAAACTCACTTGAGAACGTACTTGCTGATTGCAGGCGAACCGCGACTTGAGAAAGACATCACATGATACGCCCTCATACTCATTTATTCGGCCTTAGGTACACTATGGAACACTTGGTTACGTCACGTTTCTTACATATTATATGTTTGTACACATTGATTACTTATATATCCAATCACATGGCTAGGTGATGTGAGCGCAAAGAGCAGCACAGTAACACTGTTCTTAACCTAGTTCATAATATTTAAATTTGCAATTGTCACAATTGCAAGTTTCACCTAGTTTATATACTATAATAGCAGCTGTAAAGAGGCTTTGTCATTCCGTGTATACAAGATTGGTTTATTAATAAATGACATACGTCTTGTGAGTGTATCAGCTGAATTCGCTCTTGAGGGTTTGAGCTCAGACTATTATATCATCATCATCATCATCATCAGTCTATTTATATTGCCCCACTGCTCGGGCACAGACCTTCCCTTACATCGAGGGAGCTCGGGCCATAATCCACCACGCGGGCCCAGTGCGGGTTGGCGGATTTCACATGCTGTAGATTTTTTTCTTCTTCTTCTACGACATGCAGGTTTCATCACAATGTTTTCCTTCACCGTTTTGAGAGCACTCGGTAAATGTACGTAAGTTTTTCCGTCGAAAAAACCGAGGATAACTCATTGGTACATGGCTGCCCCAGCTGGGAATCGAACCTGGGACCTCCATATTGCAAGTCCATTGACCCAACCACTGAGCCACCGAGCTCTCACTATTATATACGGGCCCTAACGAAGTAATATCGACGAAAGAATCAGCTTCTCGTACCGTACGAACTTTAAAAAATAAATTAAATAAGTACACAAATAAGATGAACTAATAAATGAGAATAGAGTCAAGGAATATAAGCATTGTTAGAGTAATGTGTTGGTGTTGATTAGTGGTCTACAAGCGTATATACAAGCGCTAAGGGTGTGTCTACTTCTATGAAGTGTTTTACATGTCCAAAGTTTCAAAGACTTACGCTCGATGTTTTGTCCTTGCAGCGTCTTGGAGAACCCCGGCTTCCCATCATGAGACTCGGACTTAGAAACGGTCTTAGACCCTTCATATTCTCCCGTAACAGAACCATTAGCGATGGCAGTTCTAGAGTATTTACTCTCAAGAGATTCTCCTTTCTTACTCTCATAACTTGATTCAATCTTAGAAGATGCATCCTCGATTTTGTTGCTGTCATACTCTGCTCCATATTTGGAGGTACGCCGTTCAGATTTGGAGCTATCGTAGCTGGATTCTAAGCCGTATTTCGACGCTATACTGTCGATTTTGCTAGCAGCGTCGTAGTTTTCAGAACCTGACTCAATTCCGTACTTGGATCCTCCTTCAACTTTAGCACTTGAGCTGGAGTACTTGGACTCGTAGCGGGAGGAAGCGGATCCCTCGAGTGCTCCTCCGGTTTCGTAGCGACCGGCCTCTGTACGGGAGCCGCTTTCGCGACGCGAGTATGATGATGAGAGGCCGGAACTTTCGTAGCCGGTCGATGATTCTAACCTTCGACTGCTACTGGAGTATTCTATGGCAAGGAAAAGTCTTTAAAGAGTGATAAAAATTGACTGGAACTTGTTAACGTGTAACAATACTTCTATAATTAATTTATTCAACCTTAGGAGCTCTAGGGAACACTTGGTTATGTCATACATAATGTAATAATTTATAATATAAGGTAATACAAACTAGGTTACGGCTGGATGCACGAACAGAGAAACAGGGCAAAGAACCGACCCACGGGATATAACAAAATGATCTATTGGCGGCTGTAAAGAGGCCTTGTCAATGTATTAGAGTAGGTAAGTTTTTAATGGATTAACAATACTTAATAATAATTAACTGCACTGAATGTCAAAGTAAGTTTCTGTGAAAATACCATGTCAAATACAATTTATATAAAATTTAGAATAAAACTAATAGTCGGCTGTGAAGTGACCTTCGTCATTCATTCATTCAAATGTCAGAATTATGAGGCCGTGTTTAAATATAATTTGTATTAAATAGTAAATGTCAAAATAAACCGAGAGCACACGCGCTCTACAAGGAGCTCAGCAAGCGCCTGAGGGAGGCGACGGGTGACCCTCGTGCTGGCGGCTTTCTCGCGCAGAGGCTGAGTCTAGCCATCCAGCGCGGGAATGCCGCCAGCGTGATGGGCACCCTCCCAAGAGGGACAAGTTTTTTAGAATATTTTTAGTTAGGTAGATTTTTAGTTTAGTTTTTAATGTATTTTTAAGTAGTTTAGTTATATTATAATTGTGTAAAATATTTATATTAAATATATTTCATTCTCAGATATTTGTTTTTATATTATAGTGTAGATTTTATACGATTATTTGATTAAAACTTTGTTTAAAAAAAAAAAAAAAAAAAAAAAATCGTAATATTTCACATGTAGAATAAAATTAAAATAATATCGACTGTAAAGTAACAAAAGAAAATGGGGATTGATTTGATGGTTCTGGTTACTGAACCATTTTGTAACCGTTCTTGATCGATCTTCAGTAGTGTAACATAGACATTTTAAGAGGTGAAATATCGTCTTTATTATTATCGAATTTTAAGAAAATTACGACTATAATATTACATACCTCCAGAGAGCCGCGAACTGCGGCTGTACCGCGACATCTCGTCTCCAGGTTCCTCCGAGGTTACAGCTTGACCGCTCCCAGGGACTTGGTCTTCTGATTTAGCGCCAGTTGCGCTTACACCCTTCGCTGTCGACGCCTCAACCTTCTGAGTTTCAACTACTGTCGTTTGCTCAACAGCTTTCTGGGATTGGACAGTTTGTTGAACGGATTCACTTTCAAGAGCCTTCCTACTAGCTTTTAAAAGTTGTAGGGACTCCTCCCTAGTTAATACTTGAGATTCTTCAGAGCTCGACGCTTTTGTCTGAGATTTCTGACTCTCCTGTGATTTTACTTCAACTGCTATAACTTGGGAAGATTTCTGTTCGACTGCAGATACCGTTGACGAATCTTGAGTTGCTGCTATTGACGATTTTTGCTCAAATGCTGAAGCTTTTGTAGACTCTACAGATTGCTCCTGAGCTTTTGTCTCGACTGCTGAAGATTTCTCAACCGATAACGATGTTGCAGACTCCTGCGATTTAACTTCAACCGCTGACACTTGTGACGATTTCTGTTCAACTGTTGATTCTTGAGATGTTTGCTCAGCTGTCGAAGATTGAGATGTCTTTTCTACAGCAGAAGAGACTTGTGTAGATTTTTGTTGGACAGATGCTGTTTTCTGTTCAGAAACTGACGACGATTCTTTAGATGATTTAGTTGATTGTTCGACTGAAGACGTCTGTTGTACTGACGAAGTTTGAATAGCTTGCTGTGTAGACTGTGACGTCTGCTGAGTACTCTGAACAGATTGATTTACCTCGGTTTTACTTTGAACTGAAGAAGCTACAGCCTTAGCTTCTGTTGTTGACGCTTGAGTCTTTTCAACAGAAGCGGCTACGACAGTTTGTTGGGTGGATTCTGACTGTGAAACCGAATGTGCTTTCTCGCTAACCAATGCAGTCACTGACGATTTAGTTTCTAAACCAGTTGTGACTTCGCTACTGGACTTTACTTCAGTAGAGACTTCGGTGACTTCAGATCTTGAGATTTTCTTCGCTACTTCGCTTTCTACCGAAGCTTTACGCTTTGCTGTCGCTTGGGACTCTTCTTTAGAAACTTGGGTTTCGTTCTCGACTTTGGAGCGTTTTTCTTTGCTTTCTTGGAGGTCTGTGTCTTCTCGCTCTCGCTTCTTCTTCTCTTCGGGTTCCGGAGAAGTGACTTGCGGCGGAGAGAGGACCTGGAGGTCGTCGGCTGCGTGTTCCGCTAAAGCGACTGCAAGCAAAATAAACGTGTTTAGACTCAACTGCTAATCTAGTCCAAGGATTCTCAGAACTGACAGTCGTTCTACTTAAATGCAAACAAATAGGTCACTGGGTTATGTACGGCACCTTTTATCTCAATGTTTTGTTTCTATGGAAATGTTATTGTGATTTTATATTTCCAACTTCACTGTTGGTATGGTTCTAATGTCTTATTTAAACTCTCGAGGATCTCGTAGTCCAGTTCACACACAGTACACGTTAAAAACTATCGTGCAAGTTAAGCAACGTTGGGCGAAGTACATGGGATGGGTGAGCGCTAGTGACACTTTCATCTGAGCCCCTCCGTGCCTCGGGGTGCACGTTAAGCAGTTGGTCCCGGTTGCTGTCGCTCGGCAGCAGTCGTTAGGCCACGTCAGAGGCCTACGGGCGGCCAAAACAACTCTGACCAATAGGTTTGGTCACTAAACCGCACACACACACACAAAAATTAAACTCAGACTGAACAAATATTTAATTAATATTAAACAGTAACAAATAACAGAGGGCATCCTCAAAATATCAAATGCAGAGGAGGTCTGCCCTCAGGCAAACCATATCGTCGTCGTCGTCGTCAGCCTGTATCCGTCCACTGCTGGACGTAGGCCTTCTCGCAATCCTTCCATTGTCTTCTATTTGTGGCCGTACGCATCCATTTCTTCCCACATGTGCGAGAGATGTCGTCAGACCATCTCATCGGTGACCATATCCTATGGAGTAATTATATAGCAACGAACGTGTCAATTTTCAAATGATGATTTATTTTATTTATTTATTTACAATTATATTTACGGCCTTACAGACATGCCAATGCACCGTAAACATAGACACATAATGTACAGGTTTACTATATAGTAACAACACTGGACACCCTATCATCCGTCACCTCACAATATCTCAGGCACTCACAATACACAGCCGCCCATCGACTCGCAAACACGTCACACTCAGGTGCTGTTGTTAGGAGCGCATTGAGCAGTGCCAACGCCCGGAGCAGTGGGTACTTCCTGTGGGACACGGTCCGCGCCGACGGCACCGCCAGCAGCTCGCGATGATGATGTTATTGAACTCACCGACGTCAGTGGAGTACTGTCTGATCTCCTCCACCCAGGCTGCCTTGACCGGCTCCTTGTGAGCAGTGAGGGTTACGGAGCCGCTCTTGTGCCGGAGCTCGAACTTAAACCGGTCGTCTTCGTGTTCATTGAGCTCGACTTCGGGGAGCTGGAAGATATTAGAAGAACATTTAAGGCGCTTACCGTTGGCGTCATTTGGTCAAAACGGTGGAGAATTCGTAGGCAAGATAGATAGATAATCATTTATTCATCAGACATATTGTAGAGAAATACAAAAAAAAGATGTATCACCATACGCCAAGTTCAACTAGTCAATATTATACATGGAAAACAGAGACAAATTTTATTCTATACAAATACAATACAAGTCTGATGAAACTAGCTGTGCCCGCGGCTCCGTATCCATGATCTAAATACGGAGTTGTTGTGGTAGTAGGTACGGTGGAACACAGGGAAAGGTGTACAGGAGAGTTTTTAGGGTTGAGATTTTCACTAAAACTTCTTGACCTAATACAAAAATTCTTTCACTGTTTGATAGATAAAAGTTAAAACTATGTAACTGTAAATTTTGTCCAGTAGTTTATGAGAAAATCTCAACCTTATTGAGGCCTGTATACTTATCTCTGTCTTCGACTGTGCCTATTGACGGTCAGTTTGCGCCGTTAGGTGTCTGTAATACGTGTGTTATATTATAAATCTATTATTTTCTATGGTTATATATGTTTCTATTTTTTTATGAGAGAGTGGTCTGAGTATGCGCAGAATAGAGATGAGTGGAAGGGTTGGGGGGAGGCCTTTGCCCAGCAGTGGGACATTACAGGCTATTAAATTAAATTTTCTATGGTGAAGTGAATGATGACGAAATTATGCTGAAATCTAATCCTCTTAGACAAAAACGTATCAAATGTAGGACTTTGGTCTTTTTACTGACTGTACCTACTTATTTGGTTCATATCAACAAAAATCGAACTTCAAGGTGTTACCATTGATGCACATCATCACTACCACAGACCACTTACCCCATAGACCTGTAACAGGAGGGCGCCCGTTACTGCCCGCATGAGCATGAGCGCAAAATTGCTTCGCGACACGCGTAACCTAACGCGTAATCGACACGGATTTAATATGGCACCCCTGCCCCCCGCTTCGCCTATTGCACTCATCGCGTGACATAATTTTTCGCTTGCAAATTTCATGTCTATGGGGTAAGTGGAACTGGGCGGGCCACGTGTGCCACATGCAGCCGGACCGAGGGGCCCGGACTGTCACAGAATGGGTGCCATCGGACGGTCGCCGGCGTCGGGGCAGACCGCGGCGTAGGTGGAGAGACGATATCGTTAGATACAGGGATGGGTGGCTGGAAGAGGCTCAGGACAGGGATGGATGGAAGAGGAGGGGGGAGACCTTTGCCCAGCAGTGGGACAATATATAGGTTAACAAAAAAAAAATGGGGTAAGTGGTCTGTGGTGCGTACTCAATGAATGAGAGAGTTTGGTAAAACGAACCGTTTCTGGATGAAGTCCAAGAGAAAATGGATGTTTTCCCAAATTGGTTTATTTTCGGAGGCACGGAAGCACGTAATTTGGCATACATTACTCGAGTACAGTAGGTAATGTTTAGTAAACAAACTGTTATGTAAGCAATGTAGCAACAATGTCATGTCACGGGAAACTAAAACTACAGGCTTCATCTACAAAATACGAAAGGCTATGTATGTTATATCCGCCGTTTTCTCGTGGACCCACTAAGTTGACCCACTAGTGGGACCACGAGGGAGACTTATTTCTCGTAGACCCACTGCTTCATCGGTCTGAATTGGATTACTGTTGATAAAGGACAAAGCATAAGGTGTGACTACGGATCGGTCAAGGTATACTTCCCGAGTAGTTGAAGAGCTGAAAACTTACTACTACTACTTAACGTGTGGGATAAGTCCGCCTTTGTACCTATTTTTAATTTTTTTCAGGTATTTTGCAAAAGAAAGGACTTCGGTCCTGCTGATACTTTGAATTTTTCAGATAAAAAATATTTCCAAAAAAAATCGACTGCAAAAATACTATCCCCTTTTGATTAATTTTTTATACCCTATGACACTCCCGTAATCAAGACGAATCTAACGATACCTCATACACCAAAATCCATCAAGCCGTTTAGGCTACAGGATGGCAGGAAGGAACAGGCATACCTACATACATACATTTTTTTTGTTAACCTATAAATTGTCCCACTGGTGGGCAAAGGTCTCCCCCCTCCTCTTCTATCCATCCCTGTCCTGAGCCTCTTCCAGCCACCCTCTTCCATCCCTGTATGGGTGCCATCGGAAGGTCGCCGGCGTCGGGGCAGACCTCGGCGTAGGTGGAGAGACGATATCGTTAGATACATACATACACCCGAAAAATATTACCCTCCTTCTGGGGCAATCGGGTAAAAAATAAAAATAAATAATGTTCATTTCTAGCTTATACTGTACGTATGTCTATACTGCATTATTATATACATATTCCCGAACAGGCCAGACTGGAAAAAAATTATTTATTATGTGCATCTGATTTCTTATTTAGAATTAAAACTATAGTGAGCCATTACTACAAATTATTATATATAAACGGATATCACTCACTTATATTCTTGAAGTCGGCGATTACACTGACAGTTTCGACCGACTTCGACGGTCTTTCTCAAGGTGAGCGCGCCACGCCCGCGTCGCCGGTGACGTTTCTTCGCGCACTAATTGCCGACTTCAACAATATGAGTGAGTGATATCCGTTTATATACAATAATCTGCTTTCTTGTAATATTGTATCAGTTTTATTTATTTACTTACTTACTCATGTTCTAATTTATTCACCGAGCATGGATAATGCGTAATTCAAATTCTGAGTAAAAATAGGAGCGCATCATCATAAATCATGTTTCTAACCGAATGTTAGACATGGTTGTCGGAATTATACTACTATTGTCCGATAGATGGAATTGCGTAACATACCCTTTAAGTATGTATAAAGCGATAAAGATTTTCGGTGGGCTCGGCGTGGCCTGTGGTGGCTCAGTTGGTAAGAGCGTGTCACGGAATGACAAGGTCGCAGGTTCCTGCCCACGGCAAGAATTTTTTCATCATGTTATAGTTTTACTCTTCGTGTGCAATAAAGTATGGCCCATCGGCAAGAAGGTGTCCACGTTTACCTTTAAAATATCCTTGAGCACAAACACCGAGCGGTCGTCCGAGACCCGCTTGACCTTGCACACGAGAATGCGTGCCTTGAACAGGAACAGGTAGCGCTCCTTCTGCCGGCCCTCGCCGTCAGACACGGTAAACCTGGAACCGGCAACGGCAACTTACGGCATTGGACTCGGTCGACGAAGTGAATCGGTCTACTCATATTCAACTAACACAAAGGAAAACTAGTCTATTTAGATGTTAGAACTTTGCGAGAACCAGAGGACGTGAAAAAACCTTTGGAAAATTGCTTACATAATTTGACTCCATCCGGTCTGTTTACGTTCAATTTGGCGTACCGCGGGTGACAGTGACAGCAAGCCCATTCCCACATCAAGATTAACAGTCGGATGGTGTCAAAGACCCCTGAGAAGGATCCCCCGGACACACGCCGGCGGAGTCTCGGAAGTAATTCGCAAGTCTCCCCGTGACTCCGCCATAAGACGGCGAGACGGAACACCGAGGGTTTTTTAGTCGGTAGGAGTCCGAACCGATAACCGATGGGGTAGACGAGTTCACGAATGGAGGCCACGAACGGGTAAACGTAGTGTGGGACGCCCCCCGACCAGATGGAGGGATGACCTTCGCAAAATGGCTGGCAGGGACTGGATGCAGAGGGCCGAGAGTAGGGTTGATTGACGCGCTTTGGGAGAGGCCTACGTCCAGCAGTGGACTGATACGGGCTGATGATGATGATGATGATGAAGGAGTCCGACATAACCGTCCTTGCCTCCCCGTGGCGAGGAGGTATCACATGAGGATTTACCCCATGAAAAAAAGGCTTAAGAACAACAGCATTAAGTTACCAGTCGTGCGTAAGTAGCCTTCCGAGCTTGTATATGTTCCCCCGGTAGCCTTCGATGCTCGCGATGAACTTGTTGTCGGTCGCGCGGTTGGGGACGCCGAGGAAGAGTTCTAAAGCCTTCTGCAGGTCCGCGCAGTCCTCGCCCAGACGACGGGAGTACTTCACTAGCTCCTGAAGAACATGTTAGGATTTTAGGAGCGAGGAAGGTCGACCGCGACTTTTGTCGTATAGAATAGATACCAAAATGCAGCGGTACAGTGATATAAGGGGCCAGCTCCGCTTGTGGTGCCACAGCGCTGATTTTCAGCTGACTAAAGGTAGTTTGTGGTCAACAGTGGAGACATTCAATATATTGTTGATTACATCATCAGCAATGACGTGACGTGAATATAGCCCTTCAAGGTCGGCAATGAACCAGCAACCCCAGGTGTCTCTAGGTGAAAATGACAGCTTATACCATCTCGTCTACCTGTCTCTTGCCTTTCTCATAACCTACTAGCTAACTAACCTTGAGCAGTAGCTGGTAGTCGTTGATCCTCTGTATGGGTAGCTTGAGGTGCTCAGAGAGACCCTTGTCGTCGCCGAGTTTATCTGCTACGTCCTGGAACAAGCGACAAAACAATATAAACATATATTTCTAGCAGAATCTCAGCGTCAGGTAAGATCTAGCCATCAAGGGCATAAGTATACGCGAGTTTAGCTGTAACTATTTTATTAGAAGAAAGAAAGAAGAACGACAGAAACATGAAAGATTTTTGAGCATGAAATTGGGTGATATGGGGCGCATCGGGCCCGCGTGGTTGATCATGGCCCGAGCTCCATCGATGTAATCCCTTACATCGAGGGAGCTCGGGCCATGATCAATGATCAAATGCACAAACCTTCCCAGGTTTGTGCCCAAGGGCGTCGCCAGCTGATTGGCCGGGGGGTGAGGGCGGGGGTGTAAATGGAGGACTGGGAAAATATGTACAGTCGAAGACAGAGATAAGTATACAGGGGTCCTCAATTAAGTTGAGATTTTCTCAAAAACTACTGGACGGAATTTAATAATTCTTTACAGTACATAGTTTTAATTTTTATCTATCTAACAGTGAAAGAATTATTGCAATAGGTCAAGTAGTTTTTGAGAAAATCTCAACCTTAAAAACTCTCCTGTACACCTTTCTCTGTGTTCCACCGTATCTATGAATTGTGTACAGTCTAGAGCACATGAAGCTTCACGCGAACGGAACACGTGCAGGAATGATCGGAGGCGGTGTAGGAAGTAGATTAAGGACGTTGATTCTAGGTCAACGGAAAGTACCCTATAGGTTTTGGTTTTCTTTCTTGCATTTTCAGAGAAAATACGACATAAACGGCCATATCTTTGGATTGTGTTGACGTAGAAGTTTGATTTTATCACGGCTACATGAGGTTGCAGACCTGAGTATTTGGTATTAATTTCAACTTACTCCGTCCACGCGTTTCAGACAGACAGGCGGACGCACAACAATGTGATCCTGTAGTGCTCCTTTTTTCCTATTGAGGCACGGAACCCTAAATGGAGGGGGGGGGGGCTTCTCGTGTGTACCCTAACAATAAGTACATAAAAATAGGCTGATGATAAAGTCGAATACTGAAATGGAACTACTCTAATTTCGTCGTAGGTCACATCAGATGCCACATTTATCTCATAAAATCTTGCATTCTATTTTAAATCAGGTGCAGCCTTGACAAAGAACGGTCGCCGGACGTCATTAATAAACCCAAACAGTTGTGGGTCACCGAGGTTTCGTAATATCGCCATCGCTACTGAAGTTTCATGGAGTTGATACATTTTTCAGTGAAGAGCCAACGGTGACGAAATCGTTTTAGAAACGATGGCGTTATTAGGATACTGGGATAGGTAGCGTTGACAATTCAGTTAGAAAGGTACGGTGGAACACAGAGAAAGGTGTAGGTACAGGAGAGTTTTTAAGGTTGAGATTTTCTCAAAAACTACTTGACTTGTTAAATTCGGTCCAGTAGTTTTTGAGAAAATCTCAACTTTATGGGAGGCCTTATATACTTATTTATTTTATTAATGGACTCGACTGTTCGTCATTTGCCAATGTCATGTTACAGAAAATTCAATATATTCAATAGTCTTCTATCTTCCTCCAGGGGAGTCGCAGTAGCGTCTTCACCCTGGGTAGCCGCGTCTTCATGTCTTCATCCAGAGGAGTCGCCGTAGCGTCATCACTCTGGATGCTCGACAGTCACGTTCACTCCCGAGCTTGTAGCGGGAACTCTTGATAAAAGCTTGAAACTTCAGATCTTGCATAAATAATCTAATAACTTCACCGTACTGTCATTCGCGAACATTTTCTGATTAATTTAACGTGATATTAAACACAAAATAGTCCCTGTAGACATTAAAAGGAAAATTATCAAATAATTTCGCAACCGTCGTTCCCGCCATTTTCAAGAGAACCCCTTATATACTTATCTCTGTCTTCGACTGTTCCTAATATGAATTTTGGGCGGTTTACGCTTTGGATTGCGAACGTTTGTAATTTTGTGCTTTGGACATTATGCGCATAAACGGTAGGTAGCGATTCTGTAGTGCGTTTTCTTACTTTACGCAAAATTTTACATTCCAAACTGTAAAAGATCTCTCTTTTACATTTTTATACCAATTGTTTTTGCATTTTTATACCAATCTTTGTACAGGTTCGAGTGGAGTCCTGAGATCCTTACAACGCTTGCTTTTTGCAATAAATAAATAGGTCCATTTATCCACTGAAAAAATGGCTTCGGTTTTATGTAAAATCTACCATAAAAAGATGCAATTGTATTTAGAATAATTACTGTTACTCAATTATAACAGGGAGAGTTATGTAAGCGGAAAGTCATGAGTGGATTTTCTGAACATTCATCGACGACATTTACATTCGTTCCAACAGCAAATTAACGTAAGATATTTCTAACACCTGCCGACACTGTGGACTAACGGCCAATTCTGTCTGTCCATCCATCTTAATATCGCTGTGAAATGCAGTGCTACATCTCTAACAACGCCACTCTTAATCAGCAAGTTAAAACTGTTTTAAGCGCGAACAGACATTGTGGTGAAATACGCAAGATTCTGATGGATAATGTATTAAAACTTTCAGGATGGATGTTTGGAGGAGGCTCAGGATAGAGATAGGAAAGAATCAGGAAGATTGAGACCTTTGCTCAGCAGTGGGACGACTTATAGGTTATTATATATAAACGGATATCACTCACTTATATTGTTAAAGTCGGCAATTAGACCGACAGTAGTGCGCGAAGAAACGTCAACGGCGACGCGCGCGTGGCGCGCTCACCTTGAAAAGACCGTCGAAATCGGTCGAAACTGTCTAATTGCCGACTTTAACAATATAAGTGAGTGATATCCGTTTATATATAATAATTTGTAGTAATGGCTCACTGTAGTTTTAATTCTAAGACTCATAGGATATTAAAAAAACTTCCAGCAGTGTTATTTTCGAAATTAACAGTGTTAATCTCATGAATGATAGATTTGTACATGTCATTCGACGCTGCTTCAGCGATGATGAAAGTTGTCAACTTTGAATAACACTGCTCCGTAGACAAAGAAGCCTATAGACGGAGTGTGGTTTCTGTCTCGCTCTCGAGTGACAACAACAACGTAATATGGATATCGTAAGCGTGAGAGAGAAAGATTCATATATCTTCTGTCCTTATCGGCGTAGCCAGTTTTTCGTTATTGAAACTAACTGTCACCGGCACGAAAATGACAGATCGTTTGTACGTTGCTATAAATTATGATAAATTATTGTTTTAGCAGCATTTTGTAATAGTTTTTCCTAGGCAACACCTTTTTTTTAACCCATGTAAAACATGCAAATCATGTGCTCTGTGTGTGTGTCAAATAAATGTTTTCTATTCTATTCTATGTGTCACCACGCCCGGGGGAGCGTGTTGGTTATGTCGGGCTCACCGCCCTGAAGGGGCAGCATACCGACTAAACGTCGGCTGCCAGAAAGAAAGGGTAAAAGTGGGTACGCGGGGTGTTTGTCTATTGGATAATCAGTCTACGCACTGCTCTGATCAATCCCGTACGTCGCAGTGAGCTTATGCTAGCAACTCATGGTGTCACATGGATGGTATATATGCTACATGACGTGAATACTGAAAGAAACTATGTACAGCGGGGTTACTCTCACCTCTTATAGCGATCCAGTTTAGGTTCTTAAACTGAACCGAATCGCTATTTATGTAGCAAATTGTCAGTTGACAGACATTTGAATCCAATTTATTTTATTATTTATTTTATTAATGGACTCGACAGTTCGTCATTTGCCAATGTCATGTTACAGAAAATTCAATGTATAATAGTTTTCTATCTTCCTCCAGGGGAGTCGCCGTAGCGTCATCACCCTGGGCAGCCGCGTCTTCATGTCTTCATCCACAGGAGACGCCGTAGCGTCAATCACTGTGGACGAAGCAGCTCGACAGTCACGTTCACTCCCGAGCTCGTAGTGGGAATCTTGACCATGGCGCCAAACTTCAGAGCCTGCTTGAATTCTCCAATAACTTCACCATACTGTCATTCGCGAACATTTTCTGATTAATTTAACGTGATATTAAACACAAAACACTCACTGTAGACATTAAACTGAAAATTATTAAATAATTTCGCAACCGTCGTTTCCCGCCATTTTCAAAAAGCCTCCGAAGCCAATTTATATCCCACAATTTCTTCAAACTGTCACCATCATCATCAGCCAATATTCGCCTTTTGCTGCAGATTGGTCATGCCAATACAAACCTTAGCGACTGAAGCTACATTTCAACTATCATCACATATTCCTGATCCACCAGACTCTCTCCCCCTTTTTGTCCCAGGTAAAACACGTTTCCGTCTACAGTCGAAGGCAGAGATAAGTATAAGGGGGTCTCAATAACGTTGAGATTTTCTGAATAACTACTGGACCGAATTTAATAAATATTTTACAGTTACATAGTTTCAACTTTCATCTAACTAACAGTGAAAGAATTCTTGCAATAGGTCGAGTAGTTTTTGAGATAATCTCTACCTTAAAATCAGTCCCATACACTTTTCTATTGTTAGACCCACAGACCACTAAGCTTACCCCATAGCATAGACATGAAATCGATACAAATGACTATGCCAGATTCTGCCCCACCATCAACCGCAAGTTGTACAAGATAACGAATAAATGTAAAAGTATCTCCGTTTTTTATTAAAATGATTGGTTTAAAATAATGTTTTGTACAAGTTGCGAGTCGAACAAAACAGCTTAATTAAGAATTCAGAAAATAGTAAGAAATCGAAGCGATTTATTCATTGTTTTTGTTATTCTTCTATAGGAGTTGCGAGAGTAGTAGAAAATGATACTGATTATGATTATGCAATATGAAACCTGTAATCAGTCCCGAACAAAATGATAGGTACAGCTTAAATGGTCACGTAGTTTTGTAGGTGGGGCAAAGCTCCATTGAAATGTGGCAATGTCTTTTGCAAGCAAAACGTGCGCAATAGACGAAGCGGGTGTCATATTAAATCCATCTCGATATCTCTAGGTTAAACGTGTCGCGAAGCAATTTTGCGCTCATGTGCGGGCAGAAACGGGCGCCCTCCTGTTACAGGTCTATGGGGTAAGTGGTCTGTGGTTAGACCAGACCATTTACCGTCAGGTCTGCTAGTCTGTTTGTCATGCCTTGCCGATCAATCTCAACATCCATTTAATTAGTGTAGGTACGGGTCGCGAGAGGCCATTCGTCGGATGTCGGTTTAATTGATTGGCTGCCTTCCAACACTAATGTCGCTTATTGACATTATGTTGCATGTTGTAATACTTTCACTTACGATCAATATCAAGATGAAATAACGGTGATTGATACAGTCCTTATCAATGGCGTAACCAAGGAGGGTTGGTATAACAGTAAGCGATAAATTTTGCATGGAAAATTCCAGCAGAAATCCTTCAGGGCGATATGAGCCGCCAATCTTAAAAAAATATATAAGCAATCAATTTTATTAAAAAAGATTTTTGGAAAATCTTTTAAATACTATTTTGTAAATGCTTATTATCAACGTGATTCAATTTCGTTAAGTTGTAGTTCGCATAATTGTGAAAAACGGTCGTTTTTGGCATATTTGAGAACTACTTGAAAATCAGAATGGCTAATTTTAAAGTTATAACTCTTATATAAATACACCTCTAAAAGTGCAATTGAATTTATTTAAATATTTCAAAATGAAATCTGTCAAGCTTAAAACTAATACAATAATATAGTTACAACTAAATTATCCGTTGAAACTTCGTCAATCAAACAACCCGCCCCTTGTCATACCCGGGGCAAAGGTGTCCATGAAACTATGACCAACCTTTGCACCAGGTAGGACCCGGAGCGAACCTACAGTAGAGCGAGAATCCTAATTGTAGACAATGTGCCATTTTGAGAATTGGACATTTTGCGAATTTGGCCTTTAGAGAACTAGCCTTTTTGAGAATTGGACATTTTGCGAATTTGGCCTTTAGAGAACTAGCCTTTTTTGAGAATTGGACATTTTGCGAATTTGGCCTTTAGAGAACTAGCCTTTTTGAGAATTGGGCATTTTGCGAATTTGGCCTTTAGAGAACTAGCCTTTTTGAGAATTGGACATTTTGCGATGTAGTCCTTTTGCGACCCGGTAGCCATTTTGAGAATTGGGCCTACATCGTATATTACTAAGTAGCTGTTAGCTTAAAACTAGCAAACAAACGACATAATCGCCACCATTATATTATTTATGCAAGACGGTGGTAAAATCCATCATAAATGTAGAGACGTGCGTTCAGAAGTCGAACACGTGGCCCGATATAGAGCGCCTTGACACATTAAGGCGAGGCATGCGGAGATACACGGACTGGCTAGAACTGAAACGTGGTTAGCGGCAGGAAAAACGGAATAAATCATATGTTTTGCTATTGTAAATTCGTTCTTTCATACTTAGAGCTATCAGCTAAGTTAAACAATAACAGCCTTACTTAAAACAAACACTAAACAACTATTGAACAACATATTAAGCGAGGCCCCTCATTGGCCCCCCAAAGACATTGCCATATTTCAATGGAGCTTTGCCCCACCTACAAAACTAGGTGACCATTTAAGCTGTACCTATCATTTTGTTGGGGACTTATTACAGGTTTCATATTGCATAATCATAATCAGTATCATTTTCTACTACTCTCGCAACTCCTATAGAAGAATAACAAAAACAATGAATAAATCGCTTCGAATTCTTACTATTTTCTGAATTCTTAATTAAGCTGTTTTTTTCGAATCGCAACTTGTACAAAACTTTATTTTAAACCAATATTTTTAATATAACTTTTTTTTTTACATTTATTCGTTATCTTGTACCTACAACTTGCGGTTGATGGTGGGGCAGAATCTGGCATTGTTATTTCGTTGAGTCCAATGATGCCCCAATCTAAATCTAAATATAAAGTAGGTATCCACTATACCCAGATACCTATTCTTCTCAAATTCTGAAATGCTAGGATAGGAGGAGGACGCGAAAAACATTAAAATTTTATATTTATTATAAATTGAAGAATATGAAAAGTAGATACGAAAGTAATTTTGAAGAATCACGAGTATCCTAAAATTTTACCAAGATTTTTAAGAATTGGTGAAGAAATTGAATTCATATTTCATTAACCTTCTTGATGGCTAACAGGGGCAGTGAGTTCAGATGTACTGAATGAAGTATTATGAGCCTACCACAGAAAAGGATAATTAACTACTAAAAATCATGAAATAATTAAGTCTTCAGATGATCGTTAACAAGAACATTAAAACTATCAAGGACGATTATTTAGTAGATTAGTAGATAGGGGCACGTAGTCCAGTTGCGGGTACACGTTGACAACGATCGTACAAGTTAAGCAACGTTGGGCGAGGTCAGGACCTGGATGGGTGACCGTTAGTGACACTTTCATCTGAGCCCCTTCGTGCCTCGGGGCGCACGTTAAGCAGTTGGTCCCGGTTGTTGTCGCTTGACAGCAGTCGTTAGGCCACGTCAGAGGCCTTTTTTTTTACCCAGGTAAAACATGCAAATCATGTGTCACCACGCCCGGGGGAGTGTGTTGGTTATGTCGGGCTCACCGCCCTGAAGGGGCAGCATACCGACTAAACGTCCTGGGGTGTTCCACCTCGTGCCATTCTTGCCGAACCACGGGAAAACGTCAGAGGCCTACGGGCGTCCTGAATAACTTTGACAAATAGGTTTGGTCACTAAACCACACGAGAAGAAGAAGATTTAGTAGATACAAGTAATACCAGAATTGATGTTGATTGAATTAAACTAGAAAGATATAAAACATTAGCTCGTAGAAGAATAAAAGTGGCCAAATTATCTTAAAGCCACGTTGAAGGAAATAGAGCAATAAACAAATCCCCAAGATATTATCAACAAACCTTGACCCTTACATGATACTATAATAATGGATAAAGGATATATATATATGTGGGAAGAAATTAGTGAATGTTAACGAAATCATAGAAAATTGCAAAAAGGTAAGAAAGAATAGAAATGAATGTACGCCAAAACAGATTAAAGAAAAAGACAAAAATTTGGTATCAAATCAAATATATAAGTCGCCGTCTCGGGTCGTGTCTTGTCGAAATGTTCCGACAAGACACGACCCGAGACGGCGACTTTTATATTTGATTTGATACCAACTTTTTGTCTTTTTCTATAATCTGTTTAGGCGTTCCCATCACACCAGCAGCGTTACCGCGCTGGATTGTTTGTTTTGTTTTGAAAATATCTTTATTTCGTAATATAAATCAAATACATTTAACACTTAGTGTACATTAAATGCTAAGCTAAATGATAGTGAGTTACAACAATTTGCAGGCTGATAGCCTATATAAACTTTGGAAACAGTTTTTTTTTTGGAATAGTTAGGTATCAGATATTAATACTAAGGTTCAATAAAAGCTTACTTACTTAAAGTATTATAATCACTATGTGTGCTTTGTTAAGCTAAACACATTTTCTGCATAAATAGCTAAAATAGCTAAGGAAATATATATATTAACAATATTGTTAAAAATAGTTGACTACAGCATAAATGCGGGCGGTAAGTAGATTTGCCGCCTAATTGCTAGGTAATTGTTACTTTGTTAGGTGCGCCGCGCTGGATTGATGATCAATGAAATGGTAAAAGTTTTTAAAGATAAAGTTTTAGTTAAGGTTAGAATGACTGAAGATGAGAACGAAGAGAATCGCTAGAATATTGAAGATCCAATAAGTAAGAATTAATATCTGAGACTGTTAGTTATTTGGTTGTTGATGCGAACTATTTCAAACGTGACTCACAGGAATGCCAAATATTATATATAAACGGATATCACTCACTTATATTGTTGAAGTCGGCAATTAGACCGACAGTTTATGTATAATAATTTGTAGTAATGGCTCACTATAGTTTTAATTCTAAAAATGCCAAATATACAATAATATCGACACCATAAATGCCACTTGGTACAATTTAGCATGTAAGCATGTAAGGAAGCTTATACGTCGTGACCTTCGTCGCTCCAATACACGCCGCATACAAGAGGCAATTGAGCAAAATCGAGGGTCAAAAGTATTCATGCAGCAGTTGGGGAGAAGCCATCTGACCAAACTGAAGTCGGCGAATGGCAGAACCGTCACTTCCAAACCAGAGATACTCGCTGAGATCGAAGACTTCTACGGCCGATTGTACGCACCTCACGCACCGCAACCTGAGCCTAGTACCGATGATCCCCGAGCCACGCTAACACGCCATTTTACCGAAGACCTGCCTGATGTGAGTCTTGACGAAATCGGACTGGCTCTCAAACAGCTTAAGAATGGAAAAGCCCCCGGTGAAGACGGGGTTACATCTGAGCTCCTGAAAGCAGGTGGTACTCCTGTCCTGATGGAGCTACAGAAGCTTTTTAACTCCGTCTTACAGAGTGGGAGAACTCCGAAGGCATGGCACAGGAGCATCGTTGTCCTGTTTTTCAAGAAAGGGGACAAAACCCTATTGAAAAACTATAGACCTATCTCTCTCCTGAGTCATGTATACAAGCTGTTTTCGAGAGTCATTACGAATCGTCTTGGACGGAGATTTGACGACTTCCAGCCCCCGGAGCAGGCCGGGTTTCGCGGAGGATATGGCACCATAGACCACATCCACACAGTGAGGCAGATTATACAAAAGACAGAGGAATACAATCGGCCCCTGTGTCTTGCATTTGTGGACTATGAGAAAGCATTTGACTCTATCGAAACCTGGGCTGTTCTGCAGTCCTTGCAGCGATGCCAAGTAGACTGGCGATACATCGAGGTGCTGAGATGCCTGTATGACGCCGCCACAATGACCGTCCAAATCCAGAACCAGCAAACAAGATCTATCCAGTTGCGTAGAGGTGTGAGACAAGGAGATGTTATATCACCGAAACTCTTCACAAACGCGCTGGAAGATGTCTTCAAAACACTGGACTGGAATGGACGTGGCATCAGTGTAAATGGCGAGTACATTTCACACCTTCGGTTCGCCGATGATATAGTGGTCATGGCTGAGTCGCTGCAGGATCTGCAGACAATGCTGGATAGCCTTAATGCTGCTTCTCGCCGTGTCGGACTCGGGATGAATTTGGATAAGACCAAGATCATGTTCAATGATCTGGTCGTCCCGGAACCAATAGTAGTCGATGCCACGGTCCTCGAAGTTGTTCAGAAATATGTCTACTTAGGACAAACTCTGCAGCTGGGTAGGAACAACTTCGAGAAAGAGAGTGACAGGAGAATTCAGCTGGACTGGGCAGCGTTTGGGAAGCTACGTCATATCTTCTCGTCTTCAATACCACAATGCCTAAAAACTAAGGTCTTCAACCAGTGCGTCCTACCAGTGATGACCTACGGAGCCGAAACGTGGACATTGACGGTGAGACTGGCCCACAGGTTCAAGGTCGCTCAGCGAGCTATGGAAAGAGCTATGCTTGGAGTTTCTCTGTTAGATAGAATAAGAAACGAGTATATCCGCCAGAAGACAAAAGTGGTTGACATTGCTCATAGAATCAGTAAACTGAAGTGGCAGTGGGCTGGTCACATCTGTCGTAGAACCGATAACCGATGGGGTAGACGAGTTCTCGAATGGAGGCCACGAACGGGTAAACGTAGTGTGGGACGCCCCCCGACCAGATGGAGGGATGACCTTCGCAAAATGGCTGGCAGGGACTGGATGCAGAGGGCCGAGAGTAGGGTTGATTGGCGCGCTTTGGGAGAGGCCTACGTCCAGCAGTGGACTGATACGGGCTGATGATGATGATGATGACAATTTACGAGTGCATTTTGTTATACAGGGTGTAACGGAAAGGGTGAAGCCGAAGGGAGGGTGCTCAGTATCGGTAACTGAACAACTTTTGTTCTGCGACTTTTCGATTTTCGCGATTTTTTTTTTTTGAATTTTCATACATTTCGTACCGGTCAACTGATCGATTTGTATGAGACATTAGTTTATTTTTATTTTTTATTCGAAAAGTCGTAGAACAAAAGTTGTTCAGTTACCAATACTGAACACCCTCCCCTCGGCTTCATATACCCTTTACGTTACACCCTGTAGATATACTTAAGAAGTCTCTTATCTAGTTACATACAAATACTCATATATATATAATAGTCATAATTAAGCCGGTTCTTTAAGCTGATAATGAAATACTTAGGTAAAATAAGTAAACAAAGAAAACGACATTCTAAATTGCTGTGAAGTGCTGGTAAAAGATCAAAAGAATCCTTTGTTTAGCATTTTTAGGGTTCCGTGACTTAAAAGGAAAAAAAGGAACCCTTATAGGATCACTTTGTTGTCCATCTGTCAAGACCTATATCTCAGAAACGCGTGGACGGATTAAGTTAAAAATTATACCAAATACTCAGGTCTGCAACCTCATGCAGCCGTGAATCAACCTTCTACGTTAACGTAATCAAAAGATATGGCCGTTTATTAATATGCTTATTAACTGTAATATTATTATTTATCCTTTTATATGTAGCTGTATTATTCCTACTCTCTGTGAATACCATTTATTTTTTTATTGTTTTTCTTTTTATTCTTCTTGCATTTCTAGCTCTACCTCTCGCTATTTAAAATTCTTAATTTCCCTAATTAGTTGGTTGCCTGGAAGAGATCGCTTTTAGCGATAAGGCCGCCAAAATTGTACATTATGTCTATGTAATCTTTTTCTGTAATTGTTGTGTTTTATGTACAATAAAGTGTAATTGAATTGCTTAACGTCGCTACTACACTAACCAAATAGAATATGACGAAAAAATAAGCATGCAAATGGATCATTCTGATTATAACATGAAACATGACGTCACGATAAAATTAGCTTTACTAATCCCTAAAAATTCACACAAAAACTAGGTCAAGGTCATCCATGCGCTCTTTTCACGAGCATTTCATCCCAAATCGCAAGAACATCACAAAAGCTGTTCAAATCAGACAAACATCGGTAATATGCTGTAAAACACCACCCACACTGCTGCCTCAAAATAAACCCGACGCGTTGCTTGTAATACTACACCCAGGCGTAACATTGAAATGTGGGAAAAATCACGATATTTTCGCCACAGCCAGCTGCCCGGTCTAATTATAAAGCTCCGGCATTATGGCGGTTTACCTGATGTCAGGCAGGCAAGTCCAGATCCAGTTAGAGAGCACTATCACAGACACACACTTCACTCGGTCGAGTGGTCGAAGGTCGTAGCGCTGGAGCGAGCGAGGTGGTCGCGGCCGCGGCTTCCAAGCGACTGGTCCACGTCCACGGGCGGGAGTCGTCCGCTAAACTTAGCCCAGTCGATGGGCGGGAGGATAACACAATTTCTCCGGTGACGTAGCGCTATCGCTCGGGAATCACGGCACACGGTCACCATCGCAAGGTCGCCAAACAAACATTGCCGCGTATTTCCTAGATGTTACAAGAACTTTCGAAGCAGACAGTGGCTCGAGGCCCGGACGGGGAGGAGGAAGTTGTGGATGATGAATTGTGGGCTATTACAGTCCCCAATGGGGAGTGCTCGGGGCGCCAGTCGGGTCGCAGATGTATCGCAGTTCCCGTGGCTCGGCAACAATGGCACGAGGTGGAACACCGCAGGAAGTTTAGTCGGTATTCCGCCCCTTCAGGGCGGTGAGACCGACTTAATCAACACGCTCCCCCGGACGTAGTGTTACTGTGCCTTGGAGTTTTACATTTTATGGTATTATTAATTGTTTGCAACTATTTACTTCACTGTAATTCGACCTAATGGTCATTTCTCTAAGGTCATTGTGTGGCCACCTTGTAAATACCATACCAAAAGTACCTAGTTACTATGCAACCTAAGGCACCGGTTTGCATTCGTTCGACTTCTGATATTTGCAAATGTTTGTGAGGTTTTTTTTATATTTTAGTGTAGCATATAACTGTTGGCATCATCTCATTGAGTAACCTTTCTCGAAAAATTATCAAGGTGTTTTCTATCATTCCGTTAGAAATATAAATTGTGCCGAGAAACTCATTCTAGACAACGCAGGAAGTTTTGGGCCAAAGTTGACGTATTTTATATTTCTGGAATTGACTCATGAAAAACGATGAACAACAGAGGATGCGTAGGATAGGAACGTTTAAGTTCTCATACGTTAAAATGGTCATTAACATTTTACGTAGGATAATGATGACAAAATGAAAACCTACTCAAAACTCTATGTAGGATGGAGTAAGTATGGTTTAATTGGTAGTCAAAATGCTTCTGTTTGTAGTTAATCTAAAATGCTTTTGTAAGTTTACGCTCCAGACAACCTTTTAGCCATCAATGAAGGTCCGGCCATGGTTTCTAGCTTCTAGATACTTAAGTAATACAAGTCAATTTTCCTACTTCAATTTCATCATCATCAGTATATTTATATTGACCCACAACTCGGGAACAGACCTTCCCTTACATCGAGGGAGCTGGGGCCATGATCCACCACGCGGGCCCACTGCGGATTAGCGGATTTCACATGCCTTAGTTAGAATATTTTTTTGGGGGGCATGCAGGTTTCATCACGATGTTTTTCTTCACCGTTTTGAGAGCACTCGGTAAATGTACGTAGGTTTTTCCGTCGAAAAAACCGAGGATAACTTATTGGTACATGGCTGCCCTGGCTGGGCATCGAACCTGGGACCTCCGTATCGCAAGTCCATTGGGTCAACGAGCTCTCTCCGAAGAGAACGTTAATGGCATATAAATAAGTGGTCAGCATAAATGGATGAACCACGAGGAAGCACCTATTGAAGGTACCGTATATTTAATAATACCTGTATAAATTATACTTAATTTGTATTTTTTTTGAGAGATAGGCAAGGAAATCCCGATCTCAAAGAGCAAACAATACGATTAAGAAGCGTTCAGAAAAGTCACAAAATATTGTCACGAGAGCTGGAACCGTCTCTTGCGATGAAAACTAGTGTTTATTTACACGACCTTGTGGAGGAATGCCAACTTTAATACAAATATCCAACGTTTATGGTTCTGCTAATGGCCCGAGATGTTTACCGAGTTGGCTTTGAAAGACGATTTTATGAAAATGGGCGTCGTGCTGAAAATAACACCAAAGTCATGTGCATTGTGTAAATTGTTGATAGCTTAAAATGACTTAGGTCACCTTCTACGCTTAGGCAGTTGTTCTACCGCCGGCGAGTAAGCGATTAACTATCGGCTATTTTCAAGATCAAGAAACGTACAATAGATAACATTCAAAATAAATTAAAATTTAAAGTTTGGGATGCTATGTCATATATTCTCGTCTTCAATAGGGGGAGACCGAGGAGTGTTGTGACAATTTTTACTTAAAAGCACATATCTCAATAAAGAAACATGCCACGATTATAAACTCTATGCCACAATGTAGCTCAATCCTTCCTCTATTAAAAACAACACCAAAAAAAATTCTAATTTTTTTTTTTTTTACCAGCGGTTATACATAATTTACAAAAGTTAGGCCAAACAAATTACAATACATCACAAAAAGACATTGCCACATTTCAATGGAGCTTTGCCCCACCTACAAAATTACGTGAACATTTAAGCTGTACCTATCATTTTGTTGGGGACTTATTACAGGTTTCATATCGCATAATCATAATCAGTATCATTTTCTACTACTCTCGCAACTCCTATAGAAGAATAACAAAAAAAATGAAGAAATCGCTTCGATTTCTTACTATTTTCTGAATTCTTATTTAAGCTGTTTTTTTCGAATTTTAATAAAAACGGAGATATTTTTACATTTATTCGTTATCTTGTACAACTTGCGTACAAGTTGTACAAGATGGGGGGGGGGGGGGGGCAGAATCTGGCATTGTCATTTAGAATAAAAATATTAACTACTTATTAATCAATTATATATTTACTTATTACTTAATTTAATAATTATAGTGACGCAAACATCCGAGTGAGCAATGGTTCCCTCTCTCTCAGTCATCTCAGTCATCCCCAACAGTCATCAAAGTCAATGAAAGTTTCTTATTTAAGATTTCTGAGAAAATTCACAAAAACTGAAATTACTTCCTTTGTCACAACTCTCCTAACACCGAGGTAAGTTCTGACATAGTTATGTATCGTGACTATATTTGATAGATATAAACACTTTTATATGTATTATAAAGAAAATACACGTTTTATGCCTGAAACGATGATAAAAAAATCTAATCAAATACTTACCCTCTCTCTTGGATTACATAACGTAATATTATGTATCAGATATGTTCATATTAATTAACGAATTCAACGTCTCGATCAAAGAAGCCGAACCACATCATAGATTCCCGAAATTAAACTGCATATCATCTGTACACCAATAAATCGTTCCGTGCAGTAATTTTACGCAATCTTGCCAATTTATATCAAAGTTCGTCTGCTGATGCCGGTTCTAATATTATCCTTTATACAGGGTGGCCGGATCAAAATTCAAATCAAAGAAAATCCGATTGAACAGTGGAAGTAAATGTTGCTACTTCATTAGGGTATTCGAGGCTCTAAGAAATTGCTAATACCTACCTATAACCACCGGTGACCGCGACTTCCATCGTTATCGTAATCGCTTTATATAACGCTTTCAATTTGACACATGTCCATTGCTGCTATGTTTTTGCAAGTTGTAACAAACGACAACGAAACGCAGCAATGTATGTCGTCCAAGTGTCAAAATGAAAACGATAACCATAATTATTGAAGTCGCGGTCACCACACAGTGAGCTTATCTTTCAACTTCGCTGAATATAGCTATCTTATTTTATTTATTTATTAAGGGTTTCCAACAGATGGTACACATTATAAATTAAATGACAATGAACATTAATTTCATAAAATGTGCCCACCCAGTTAAAGGTAACGACAGCTTACACTTAAAAAAAGAAATCTCACTATTGCCGGTAGGCTGAATATGGATATAATCATATTTTTGGCGAATCTACGAGTTTGGAATTTTTTTTAATTTAATTTAAGGGCCTTCATAGAGCCAACTAGCGCCGCCAATCTTAAAAAAATAATATCTTCCAATATAATCAATTTTATTAAAAAAGCTATTTACGAAATGTTTATTACGATAAATACTATTTTTTAAATGCTTATTTATAACGTGATTCAATGTCGGTAAGTTGTAGTTCGCATAATTGCGAAAAACGGCCGTTTTTGGCACATTTGTGAACTACAACTTAGCTTGTCGCAATTATGCCATGTATTGTATATTGAAAAATAGTATTCATCGTAATAAACATTTACTAAATAGCTTTTTTAATAAAATTTATTATATTGAAGACATTATTTTTTTAAGATTGGTGACTCTATGAAGGCTCTTAAAACAAAAATTATACTAAAATAAAAGAAATACATAACTATAAATATATATATTTTAATTTTTTTTACACAAATTGAAAACCCTCTCAAACACGTATGCGTTGAACACCTTGGGGTTTTATTAGTGGGTATATGACCGTATTCTGGCGCGAGTCCCACATACTCACCGCGCGCCCCTCCTCATTGGCGCGGTGAGATGCGAAAAGCATTTCCCCAAGAAAAAAAAAGAAAAAAAATCTGATACCCCCTGTATTTATAGGCGATTGCCCCCGATATGACGTTAGGCTAGAAATGCACGAATTGCCGGCGATCATACGGCAACATGGCACGCCGACTATTCTCGTTGTTGGCTTCGTGCCTAGCGGGGACCGGCGCCCGCGCAGCCGGCTTAGGGGGTCGCTAATCCGACGGTTTATGATAGGGGATTAATTAGATAACGGAAGCTAGGGCCAGAATTAGCTAGAAGCACTAGAAGTTAGAACAATTCGGGTTCAACTGTGAGACAGTCAAAAAGTCAAAGTCAAATGACATTGCCACATTTCAATGGAGCTTTGCCCCACCTTTGGTCACCTACGTTTTTGTTGGGGACTTATTACAGGTTTCATATTGCATAATCATAATCAGTAGGAGTTGCGAGAGTAGTAGAAAATGATAACAAAAACAATGAATAATTCGCTTCGATTTCTTACTATTCTCTGAATTCCTTATTAAGCTGTTTTTTTCGACTCGCATGTTGTACAAAACTTTATTTTAAACCAATAATTTTAATAAAAAACGGAGATATTTTTACATTTATTCGTTATCTTGTACATCATGCGGTTGATAGTGGGGAAGAATCTGGCATTGTCAAAATCTTTATTGCAAGTAAGCAGCACGTTGTGTACATTTTTGCAGTCAATATACTTTTTGAATTTACATTTACACCACTTTGTAAGGAAAAGGTGCCAACGCCGAGGAGAAAAAGTGGCAAAATACTCTCAGCAGCACATCTTTTAAAATAATAATACAATTACTTAATAACTATATAAGTACATAACTATTACTATCATTAGTAATTCTATCCCTCATGCGGAACCGGCGACACACACCATGTATGTTCATCGTTTAAATAGTCGTATATTCTGTAATACGCCTACAAACACAGTGTCTCACAGTTGAACTTCTAGTGAGACAGTTGAACCCGAATTCTTCTAACTTCTAGTGCTTCTAGCTAATTCTGGCCCTAGACTTATTCTTCTTCTTCCAGTGCCTCTCCACTACTGAAGGCTGGCCGTCAGCACCGCATATCTCCCTCTGTCTTGAGCCAGTCGGAAAAGCACTTCGATGCTGGCTATCGCTGTCCACTCCATTATTTATAGCTTCAAGCTAAGGCTCTATTGTACAGAATTTAGATTACGATTATTATTATTATTTTTATTATAAACCATTTATTCCAATAAAATTACTAATTACAAATGTCAAATTTATCAAACAGGCAAGCATATTATATTATTTAATTACATGTCAAAAATTGTACTTATATAATATTTCAGTAGTTAATTAATTCATGGTTAGTATTATTTTTAATATTAAGTAATATGTTATTTAGTTGTCATGTATTATAGTGTATTTCATATTTAAGCTTGTCTATTATTTATTTATTGGTCACCCATGACTGGGTATAGGTCGATTACGATTACGTACGATTTATATTGATAACTAATGGTAATGATTTTAGCCATAAACCTAGTTAAACCTTACTTCCCTTAAATCGTGTTCTTGTCACTTTCGGTAAAAAAAACGTTAAAGTAGAAAGGAACAGAAGGCCTAAACGGTGGAATAATGTTAAGTCCCGTTTACGCTACGCGCCTATATGTAGTTGTCATGGGTTAAGTCGCTACTCTTGGTTAGCTTTTATTGCAAGTGGGCCTAAACCTTTTTAGAGAAGCTACAAGAATAATGCTACCTGTAGCGCCATCTGTTGCAGTGATTATAAAAGCAGTCAAATACAGTAAAATCTGGTTTGAATCTGTGAGTATCTTTAACATCATTTTTGTTTATAATCCGTGCAACAGATGGCGCTAACCAACAACACGATGCCAAAGATAGCACACTGATGCAAACCTTTCCGAGCTATTTTTGCACTTGGCTACATGCTGTTTTCACAAATGGTTCTCTATGTAAACGGTAGATGGCGTGGAGACACACATACATATTGTTGAAAGCGAGGATAATTCGAGGTTTTGTTAGTACATTAAGAAGCCACTAGGTGGTGCTGCTACGCGGGCGCCATCTAGTACATATATCTAGCAGTACAAACGGAACATGGTACTAATTCGGTTATTATATCCATGCGCTAGATGGGTCTATGTTAAATTAGACTCTCCCGTCATGAAATCTTTCTACGCAGGTCAAAAGTTAAGCGCAGGCCACACCGCCAGCGGGCGGGCGAGCGAGCTAGGCGGGCGGGCGAAGCGAGAGAAGGAAATGTCGCTATAGTATGAGGTGCGGGCGGCAGGCGCATTTCTGTTACTGTTTGATCAAAGTTAAAACGATGTAACTGTAAAATAATTATTAAATTCGTAGTTTTAGTAGTTTTTGAGAAAATTTCAACCTTATTTGAAGCCTCCTGTATACTTATCTCTGTCTTCGACTGTACATATAGTTTTTAGTTCAGTTTAGTTCTAATTTTTATTGTTGTTTTATGAATAAATACGAAAAGTATATTATAATACCATTTATTAACAATCCCGATCACGGCACCAGATGTAAATATTTCACTGACCTGGAAGTACGCCTTAACATCTGGCTGTGTTGCGAGCAGGTGCAGCGCTCGGGGCTGGTCGCGGCAGTACGCGACGTGTTTGTCGAATTCTCGCTCCATACGTAGTAACGCGCGACCCAGCATGCGGGGCTCGCCAGCGTAGTACTTGATGCCTTCCAGCAACGCCCTGCGCAAAGACAACAGTTGTTGTAGTTTTTTTTGTAATCTATCGATTTTGTTTAGTATTTATAATAATATTTTATTAATGGACTCGACAGTTCGTCATTTGCCAATGTCATGTACAGAATATTCAAGATATCATTGTCTTCTCTTTCTCCAAAGGAGTCGCCGTGGCGTTGTCACCCTGGATATTCGCGTCTTCTTGTCTTCATCCAGAGGAGTCACCGTCGCGTCGTCACTCTGGACGAAGCAGCTCGATAGTCACGTTCACTCCCGAGATCGTAGCGGGAACTCTTGATAAAAGCTTGAAACTTGCATGAATTCATCATCGCATCACAATCATCTAAGCGTGTCTCGAAAAGAACGTTAAGCAGTTGGTACCGGTTACTGTCGCTCGGCAGCAGTCGTTAGGCCACGTCAGAGGCCTACGGGCGGCCTGAATAACTCTGACAATAGGTTTTATCACTAAACCACACGAGAAAACCAAAGAATAAGTACTCACGTGCTATGAAACTCTGCTATCTGTTTAAAGTTGGAGAACAACAGCTCTCTGTTGTCAAAGACTGGTTTGGGCGTGGTTGCCTTGTCCATGGGCTTCATGTATCGCGTCACCACCTGCTGCATGTCACGCCCGAACTCCTCCTCGGTCTCGATCAGCTCACGGACCACGCCTCTGGAAACGACAGCACGTTTTAGGTCAGGAATTACCTCATTTCAGTTTGCTTCTACTATACACACACCTCCCTCACCCTTAGGTACACTCTCACACCCCACAACATACTCGATTTGCGCTGCTCTTTTGTTTTGTTTTGTTTTGTGTAGGTATTTGCTTGAATAATTTTGTTTTGTAATGGTTTTTCTTTCTGTTTGACTTCTCTAAAATTAACGTTCATGGACAGTGGCGGCATAGGCCGTACTTTGAGTATTCGGAAAATGACAGTACGGCGTATGACGTAGTATTTTGATGCATTTTAAAAGACACAACGGCATCTCCCGCGGCGTCGTAGACGGTTTTCTTTGTGGAGCGGTCCCACTGTCATTCTGTGTAGAAAATAGGTATGTGTACTGTCAAAAATAAAGGTTGTAGGTACATTTTTGTCGGTCTTGACACGCACATACTTAGAATCCCCCACGGTTATGACAGTAGTTCCGAATTGTATGAGAATTTTCACTGTCATTTCGTAATTTCTACTGTCCATGAACGTGTGAAATTTCTTAATTGGCTAATATAATTATAATCACTAGTATTGATTGTAATAAATAAGGCTGTGAAAATTCTAATAAACAATAAATAAATAACTATATTATGACCGTAAGCGCTGTGCCGCGCCTTGTGTGGCGTCAGACGTAGGGGGGAGGGATGCGAGCGAGTGCGAGAGAGAGCGGACGACGAAACGACAAAGTGAGCATGTCCTGTACATTCATGACCCAAACTAGCATTAACTGTGCTATTGGTCCCGAGAAAAAAAAATCGATCTAGGCGTAGAAGGCCCAATTCTCAAAATGGCAACGGTCGTAAAAGAACTAATTCTCAAAAGGCCTAATTCTTAATGCAAGGGAATCGACGTGTATGTGATGAAATAGTATAAGTGTGTGAATGAGATGTAAAATGTGAAATATATAAAATAAAAGCTATAAGTACATATATATGTGAAATAACTGTGATATAAGATAATAATTAAAAATTAAATGACCATAATGTATTATATTAAACTTAAATAATTAAATGTATGTGACGATTTAGGCATAATCTGTAATGTTTCATGCACTATGAATTAATAAATGAATTAGAATTTGAATTTTAAAATGCCCAATTCTCAGAATGGCTAATTCCCTAAAGGCCTAATTCTTAATATGCCCAATTCTCCAATTTACCAATTCAATATGGTAAATTGTCTACAATAGGAGCGAATAAAAGTAATAGAGACTAAGGAAAGTGCCTAAACTTTTTTATGACCCACGTAAAACAAGTACCTGATCAGGTGCCGAAGACTGAGCAGGGGACGAGTAGGTACCCTAAAAATAAATTAATATTGCCTCGTCTCCTGTCGGGGGACCAATGGGCACCTATATAGGGGCCGAATCTACAACTTTTAATCCGAGGGACGAATATTAGGGGACCAATGGGTTCTGACCCACTTTTACGTGTACCACCACGCCCGTCATTTTTGCAATAGGTCAAGTAGTTTTTGAAAATCTGAACCTTAAAAACTCTCCTGTACACCTTTCTCTGTCTTCCACCGTACCGCCACGCCCGGGGGAGCGTGTTGATTATGTCGGGCTCGCCGCCCTAAAGGGGCGGAATACCGAGTAAACTTCCTGGGATGTTGCCGAGCCACGAGAACTGCGATACATCCGCGACCCGACTGGCGCCCCGATCACTCTCCATTGTGGGCTGAAGTGCTTATACCTACCTAAGGTATAACCAGTAGGTATACAACATGTCAAACTTCGCTCACCAACATCAATCATTAGGATTTATGATCCGTGTCAGGTAAATATTTGGAGTTAGCAACGGTATTGTTTACGAAGACATAATTTACTAGGTTTAGTGTGTGATTTAGGCTGTTTATAGAGTCACGCGGGCCACCCACGTGGCTCTATGTTCTAAGGCCGAGATAAAGGCCGAGATTCATGCACCGTTTTGAGTGTGAGTTAAGTTTGAGTTCGGTCTTACAACTGTTAGTTTTCATACAATTATGACAGTAGCAACAGAGAGCTCAGACACAACACAACTCAAAGTTAAATTTTCTCTGAAATAATAAATAAAGAGATGCGTCCATGTCGATAATATCTCTAGGTGCCAAGTGTCGCGATGAAATTTTGCGCTCATGTGCCAGACACGGGCGCCCTCCTATTACAGGTCTATGGGGTAAGTGGTCTGTGACTTGTGCCAATATTCTAGATAGTTTAAGTACGAAATATGACAGAAGATTCAACCCCACTACTCCAAAATGTCTATGACTATACCTCAAATGACAATGCCAGATTCTGCCCCACCATCAACCGCAAGATGTACAAGATAACGCATAAATGTAAAAATATCTCCGTTATTTATTAAAATAATTGGTTTAAAACAAAGTCTTGTACATTTAGCGAGTCGAAAATAACAGCCTAATTAAGAATTCAGAAAATAGTAAGAAATCGAAGCGAATTGTTTATTGTCTTTGTTATCAATTTCTACTACTCTCGCAGCTCCCACTGATTCTGCAATATGAAACCTGTAATAAGTCCCCAACAAAATGATAGGTACCTACAGCTTCAATGGTCACGTAGTTTTGAAGGCCCCACCTTCAAAGTTCCATTGAAATGTGGCAATGTCAATAAGACTCAAATAACTGCATTAATGCACTTAGAAAACCAAACAATAAGCCGTAGCTTTCCGAGAACACACAAATAAATCTTTACGCCACGGAAAGGCAGTTTGTCGCGTCGCTTCCTCAATTAATCTGCATCAGCGCCCGAGACACAAAGCCGCGACCAATTTACTGCAAAACTGCATCGTTTGGCGACAAATAAATCAGCTTCGCGCCAAATTACGCGGTCACCTGACAGCTCGTTAGTAGCACAGACGACCTGGCACGTTCTGGCCAGTTCCAGATGTTTAAGAGCCTTCCTAGAGCCAACTAGCGCCGCCAATCTTAAAAAAATCATATCTTCCAATATAATCAATTTTATTAAAAAAGCTACGTTCACATTGTTTATTGCTATAAATATTATTTTTTAAATGCTTATTTGTAACGTGGTACAATGTAGGTAAGTTGTAGTTCACATAATTGCGAAAAACGGCCGTTTCTGGCACATTTGTGAACTACAACTTACCTACATTGAATCACGTTACAAATAAGCATTTAAAAAATAATATTTATAGCAATAAACAATGTGAACGTAGCTTTTTTAATAAAATTGATTATATTGGAAGATATGATTTTTTTAAGATTGGCGGCGCTAGTTGGCTCATGTCAGCGCCTTAAAACGTGTATTTGTGGTATTTATGTTCTAACATTATCGGTGGCGTTTCTTTTACTACAACCACTCGTAGTTCAAATCTCCCCAAGCTACATAGGTACGGTGGAAGACAGAGAAAGGTGTATAGGAGAGTTTTTAAGGTTGAGATTATTTCAAAAACTACTTGACCTATTGCAAAAACTCTTTCACTGTTTGATAGATACAAGTTAAAGCTACGTAACTGTAAAAGAATTTTTAAATTCAAAATTTTTTAAATTCAATCCAGTAGTTTTTTAGAAAATCTCAACCTTATTGAGGCCCCCTGTATACTTATCTCTGTCTTCGACTGTACATGGATTTTGAAAATAGCAGGAAAATGACAATGCCAGATTCTGCCCCACCATCAACGGCAAGTTGGACAAGATAACGAATAAATGTAAAAATATCTCCGTTTTTTATTAAAATTATTGGTTTAAAATAAAGTTTTGTACAAGTTGCGATTCGAAAAAAACAGCTTAATTAAGAATTCAGACAATTGTAAGAAATCGAAGCGATTTATTCATTATTTTTGTTATTCTTCTATAGAAGTTGCGAGAGTAGTAGAAAATGATAGTGATTATGATTATGCAATATGAAACCTGTAATAAGTCCCCAACAAAATGATAGGTACAGCTTAAATGGTCACGTAGTTTTGTAGGTGGGGCAAAGCTCCATTGAAATGTGGCAATGTCTTTTGTAGTTACATCCCATTGATCTCCTATAAACAACTAGATACAGTCTGCCCTCTAAAAATGTCCGAGCGCAAATAAGGTCCAAACGGATGAATGGACCCTCATTTGTTTTATTGGGCATTATTTTGACGTTAACAATGGACCCTTATTTTGACGTTTTTTAAATTGTTTTAGTAAGACCTTTGTGTATCTAGTTGTTTATAGGAGATCAATGTTGCATCCCCAAAATATATTTTATTGCGATTGCAAACTTATATTTACAGTTGGTGAGTATAGAGATAGGAGTCATCGAACCGCAAAGATAAGTTAGATAAGAACCCTGAATCATCTCGTGTGTCATGTCGTTACAGCAAAGTTGCGACGTTAAATTGTACGGAACCCTCGGTGAACGAGTCCGACTCGCGCTTGGCCGGTTTTTGTATTGTATTTGTAACGTTATAAGAACACTCATTAGGCAAGAAATCTTCAGAAAATAAAAAGTAATCGGTACATGACCGACCTAGGTAATAGGTAGTAGGTAAATAAGTTTTTTTATTTATGCAGGTAGGTACAGTCGAAGACAGAGATAGGGGGCCTCAATAAGGTTGAGATTTTCTCAAAAACTACTGGACCGAATTTAATAATTCTTTTACAGTTTCATAGTTTTAACTTTTATCTATCAAACAGTGATAGAATTCTTGCAATAGGTCAATTAGTTTTTGAGATAATCTCAACCTTAAAAACTCTCCTATACACCTTTCTCTGTGTTCCACCGTACTTATCTTAAGTACCAGCTAATGATAGGTATTTAATATTGCTCAACAAGCTACCTATTCATACGCAGAATTCTCTACCCAAAGGTTGTCTGGAAGAGATCGCTTTGAGCGATAAGACCGCCAATTGTAATACTAACTGTATTAGCCTATTTCTTTTGTGTAATACTTTTTATTTTTTTGCAATAAAGAATATTTATCTTATTAATTAGATAAAACGGGAATTACCGTGTTAAACATTTATTATTGAAAATAAATTAATAAATTTTTGCAAAATGGGGGTACCTGCAAATATCAACAACTTTTCTCAACGCAGTCAGCGAACACGAAAGAGGGTAGATCGTTTTGTGTCACCCTTCTGACGTTCAACTCACCGACTTCAGTCTACTCGTGACCATGATGGCTGTAATGCTGTCGAAATATCGAGACATCAATAATAAATGTTTAAGACGGTAATTCCCGTTTTATCTAATTAAAAAGTATACAAACCGTGAAAGTTTTAAAAGTAATATTTATCTTATCTTTATCTAGGTTTTGAAACTTCCTAACCACGTTAATCGCCACTGAAATCTTTCCAAGTTTCTATAAATCCAAAAGAAACATTTCCCGTATTTTGCACGCGGTCGATGTAAATGGAAAACTCGCAATATAGTCATCTGACTCATGTATCTGTGGTGTACCTCCATTCACCAGGTCTACGCTATGCCCGCCCACGCCATGTTGGCACCATGTTCACATACGAACGCTGTGACTCACTTCACGGGGAAACATTGATTTACGAGTATCATAGTGTGAACGGTGGAACACAGAGAAAGGTGTACAGGAGAGTTTTTGAGGTTGAGATTATCTCAAAAACTACTTGACATATTGCAAAATTCTTTCACTGTTTGATAGATAAAAGTTAAAACTATGTATCTGTAAAAGAATTATTGAATGCGGTCCAGTAGTTTTTAAGAAAATCTCAACCTTATTGAGACCCCCTGTATACTTATCTCTGTCTTCGACTGTACTAGCTGTACCCCGCAACTTCGTTTGCGTAGAGGAGGAGGATGGAGGAGATCAGGAGGCAGATCTTCCTCGCTGGATCCTTGTTTCCACATCACATACTGCCATGGCTTATAGCCTATGAGCTGTCCGGATATTTCAGCTATCTCCTAGTGAAACTCCCATCAAAATCCCTTCAGTAGTTATGGCGTAATACTTGCACAAAGTCACAGACAAAAATTCTAAAAATTAGTGTTTTGGCATCAGTATCGATCCTAAAACACATTACAATTATTCTTTTCAAAAAATATCAAATGTACAGATACAACTTTTTTACAGTCTTATTATCATAGTGTGTATAAGAACTCGGTGGCTCAATGGTTGGTTCAATGGACTTGCTATACGGAGGCCTCAGGTTCGATTCCCAGCCAGGGCAGCAATGTACCAATGAGTTATCCTAGGTTTATTCTTACGTACATTTACCGAGTGCTCTCAAAACGATGAAGGAAAACATCGTGATGAAACCTGCATGCCGTAGAAGAAGTAAAAAAATCGTCGGGCACAGACCTTCCCTCGATGTAAGGGAAGGTCTGTGCCCGAGCAGTGGGGCAATATAAATAGACTGATGATGACAGTGTGTATGACTAGACCGTCGATTCGTTGAACAGCCAACTCCGTTGGTAATGGCACGGATTTCATCGGAACGGATAATTGGACCCTGATGATGAATGTGCTTCTCAGAACTGCTGCTTTGAGGACAAAGGTGTTCAACCAGTGTTACGGAGTTTGTTACAGAGCGAGCAGCAGTAGAAAATAAACGAGGAAATAGAGGAACAACTGGGTTTTATTGGAGTACCGTAATATTTTAAAAATCGTAAGAAAATCAATAAGTAATCGAATTAAGATCAAAGTGAAGGTTACAGCTTATTTTTATAAAAAACATTGCTCTTTAGAAATGACAATGGAATGGAGCTTTGCCCCACCTTCAAAACTACGTGACCATTGAAGCTGTACCTATCATTTTGTTGGGGACTTATTACAGGTTTCATGAAATGAAATGAAATCAAATTTATTAATTCATATTGCATAATCATAACCAGTAGGAGTTGCGAGAGTAGTAGAAAATGATAACAAAGACAATGAATCTTCTTCGATTTCTTACTATTTCTGACGTCTTTTCGACTCGCATGTTGTACAAAACTACATTTTAAACCAATAATTTTAATAATAAACGGAGATATTTTTACATTTATTCGTTGTCTTGTTCATCATACGGTTGATGGTGGGGCAGAATCTGGCATTGTCATTTAGGCGGTCAACTACAAGATGCGGTCGAAAGAGACCGCATCGGAACATGTTCTACCAGTGATGACATACGGAGAAGAAACGTGGACATTGAGGATAGCCCATAATGGACGTGGTGGTTTGGCCCATAAGTTCAAAGTCGCTCAGTGAGCTATAGAAAGCTTGGTGATTCTCTGGTGGATATAATAAGAAATGAGTTTATCCACTACAAAACAAAAGTAAGACATTGTTTAAAATTCTAATAAAATCTCTGGCGGCGGCGTAGGAATAAGTACAGTTTTTGTTTTGTTTTTAAAATATCTTTATTTCACAAAGGAGCATTACAACTTAATTCCCAGTGTACATTTCCATTCCTAGGTCTAAGTAACATGTAATATAGTTTAGGTTTTTTCAGGTTATACCTATTATAAACTTTGGCTAAATACAGTAAGAAAATAAACAAAGCTAGCTACTAAAATTAATGGAACGAATTCGGCAGTCAAATGCGGATTGGCACAGTTCTTGGATGCAAAACCACAGATTAGTGCAATTTGCCAACTCCCAGACTTATGGACGTCGTAAATATGATGCACACGTGTGCAAACAAGCGATACACGCCGCTGGCAACGTGCACGCGACAGATTGGGATGTTTTGGGTACCTACTGGATATATAGTTGCTAATGTCATCATCATCATCAGTCTATTTATATTGCCCCACTGCTCGGGCACAGACCTTCCCTTACATGAGGGAGCTCGGGCCATGATCCACCACGCGGGCCCAGTGCGGTTTGGCGGATTTCACATGCATTAGATTTTTTCTTCTACGGCATGCAGGTTTCATCACGATGTTTTCCTTCACCGTTTTGAGAGCATTCTGTAAATGTACGTAAGTTTTTCCGTCGAAAAAAACGAGGATAACTCATTGGTACATGGCTGCCCTGGCTGGGAATCGAACCTGGGACCTCCGTATCGCAAGTCCATTGACCCAACCACTGACAGTTGCTAATGTGGTTTGTCATTATTATGGGTACCGATTGCATTAAGCCCCCCGTGAAGGGTCCCCTTCGAGAAAGAGAGTGACAGGAGAATTCAGCTGGGCTGGGCAGCGTTTGGGAAGCTACGTCATATCTTCTCGTCTTCAATACCACAATGCCTAAAACTAAGATCTTCAACCAGTGCGTCCTGCCAGTGATGACCTACGGAGCTGAAAGTGGACATTGACGGTGAGTCAGTCGTATATCGTTCCTTTTTGGCAAAACGAACAGTTACTCAGACGTGACGTCATGCTGTCACGTCACGACGCCGATGTCACGCTGCTTCCAGACCTTTTTATGAAAAAGTGTAGCAGACAAGCAGACGAGGCACCTTATGATAAGCGGTCATCGTCGCATAAAGACACCTTCAACACCGGAAAGGTTGATAGTTCGCTGTCGACTTCAATGAACGGGTAAACGTAGCGTGGGACGCTCCCTGACCAGATGAAGGCATAAAGCAAGGTGGCTGGCAGAGACTGGACGCAAAAGGCGGATTGAGTGGTGTATTTTGGGAGAGGCCCAATGTACCGCAGTGAACTGATACGGGCTAATGAAAAGTCAAAAAGCCAAAGTCATATTTCTTTATTGCAAGTAAGCACGTTGTGTACATTTTTGCACGTCAACTAATTTTTGAATTTACATTTACATCACTTTGCTAGGAAAAGGTGTCAACCCTGAGGAGAAAAAGTGGCAAAAAACTATGATAATGATTATGTCGACCTCAAAGCGCTCAATTCACGTTTCTCTTGAAGGACCCCATTATAGCAAATAGTCATAGGACAGAACATACAGCATTTCACCTTCTAGATTCTAGAACATGCTACTCACTGTCTCCTCGCAGCCAGCGCGGTCTGGTCCTGTTCAGCGGAGTGCTTCTCCTCCAGGACCTTGGCCGGTACGAAGCCTTGCCGCGTCTTCAGCTCGCCGCCCTCCACATCTTCCAGAACACGGACCAGCCATCTGGAATTAGAGAAAGAGATGCCTTGAAATTTAAGTTAATCATATTATTATTCTTTCTTTCCTCGTGTGGTTTAGTGGTCAGAGTTAGCCCTACCCCGTTGACCTAGAATCATGAAATTTGGCGAGAAGCTAGGTTTCAAAGTATGATAATAAATATAGGTAAATATGTAAGTATCTAAGTCAAAGTCAAATTTCTTTATTGCAAGTAAGCACGTTGTGTACATTCTTGCACGTCAACATATTTTTGAATTTATATTTACACTGCTTTGCAAGGAAAAGGTGCCAACGCTGAGGAGAAAAAGTGGCAAAAAACTCTCAGCGGCATATCTTTTAAAATAATATAATAATACACAATTACTTAATAACTAGGTATTACACAACTATTACTATTGTTAGTAATCTAGACTTTATCCCTCGCGCGGAACCGGCGATCACACACCATGCATGTTCATCGTTTAAATAGCCTGTAATTTTAATAGAAAATCTATTAGATTAAGCCGTTCTATAGACGCATCTAATATAACTAGAATAAACTATAATAGACCAATCATCTTAGTCTATTATTAAAATATCAAAGGACGATCAAACGTGTCCGACATCGTGCTAATTTAATTTTATTGGCAAGATAATTGAAAGTAGAGCATCTTGTCACACGTCACAGCGGGAGCTTTCAGAAGCTGTCAAACCGAGGAAGCGGGAAGTGACGCCAGCCAGGTCGACGGCACCACGTACAGCACATAAACCATTGCAAAATAGGCCGTATTACCATGTCGTAGATGGTAATACGGCCTAGTGGTGATAACGTGCTGCCAACTGTACAGACAAATTTAAAAAAAAACCGGCCAAGTGCGCACCGAGGCTTCCGTGCAAACACTTAATTAACCCCGTAACTTTGCTCTAACGAAAAGATAAACTAGATTTAGAAACCGACTTAACTTTGTATAGTATTAAGCTTAATTCATAACATAGGATTATAATTTAATGTTTACCGGAAGTAAAACGGAACGCACATCAAAAAGAACAATTACGAATTGTCTATTATAGTAACGTCACTTCCTCTCTGCCATTTGCCTTTTTTTCAAAACCATGCTATACGTGCTGTGCAATTAAAATTACTTATTAAATATATGAAGGTCGCTTGGGGTAGTAAAAGGGCATAATAACGTCTCCTGGTGCTCAAGATAGTGGATGAAGGCCAAAACAGGAGCGCTCCGAGAAGAAAGACCTATTTCACGAGGTATGCCCTTGGGACATTCAAAGGTTAGTGACTTTCATATATCGTGTCGTGTTTCCTATTAAATACAGTCCATCTAGCCTACCTAATCTATTGAAATATCATACAACTTTGCCATTATCAAAATATTTTGTCCATATATCGACATGTACTCCTGTTTAGTTGATCATCTGAAAATATATTTGGTGGGATGTATTTTCAAATTTACAGTTTTCGGATTTTTTCCTTTATTCGTGCTGCCTAGCTTCTAGCCAAATATCATGATTCTAGGTCAACGGGAATTACCCTATAGATTTTGAGGTTTTTGGGGTTTCATACAAATATGCGCCAAAATTCGACATAAACGGCCATATCTTTTGATTGCGTTAACGTAGAAAAAAATTCACGACTGAATGAGGTTGCAGACCTGAGTATTTGGTATTAATTTCAACTTGATCCATATACGCGTTTCTAAGATATGGGTATTGACAGACGGACAGACGGACGGACAGACGGACTGACGGACTGACGGACAGACGGACGGACGGACGGACGGACGGACGGATGGACGGACAGACAGGCAGACAGACAGACAGACACGAAAACTGACAAGTTGTAGATCCCAAACCGAACATCTTTTTTCGGAATGTACTTATCATTGACCTCAAATCGGAATTCATACTTTAGGAGACCTAGCCTGAGGTATTGTAGAGTTTATGAGCTGTTAGATCTAAGTCTAGATTTTATTGAACCATTAAAGTCATACTGATGTACTCCAGAGACTGGTGACTGAATCAGGTTAACGATCTCCTGACTAAGCCAGTGGTTAACCTGTCTTTATGAATCAGGGGTACAGGTTCGGTTATCGATTGCGAAAGTTGGAAAATTTTATATCAAAAGTTTTAAAAATTTCCAAAATATTTGCAGAATTTGTTTTATAATATGGATTTCAATGTTTATGGAGTTACACAAGCCGCGTTAATTGTGTTTAGGAGAAATAAACATGTTTAAATTAAAATTAAATAACAAAAGACATAGCCACATTTCAATGGAGATTTGCCCCACCTACAAAATTACGTGACTATTTAAGCTGTACCTATCATTTTGTTGGGGACTTATTACAGGTTTCATATTGCGTAACCATAATCAGTATCATTTTCTACTACTCTCGCAACTCCTATAGAAGAATAACAAAAACAATGAATAAATCGCTTCGATTTCTTACTATTTTCTGAATTCTTAATTAAGCTTTTTTTTTCGAATCGCAACTTGTACAAAACTATATTATAAACCAATAATTTTAATAAAAAACGGAGATATTTTTTAGATTTATTCGTTATCTTGTACCACTTGCGGTGGGGCAGAATCTGGCATTGTCATTTATTGAAAAACTGTAAATCCGCGCATACGAAGCCTTAAAGCTATTACGTAAGTCTAAATGACATTTATCACACTCATATAGCATATATAAGAGCTCGGTGGCGCAGTGGTTGGGTCGATGGACTTGCAATACGGAGGTCCCAGGATCGATTCCCAGCCAGGGCACCCATGTACCAATGAATTATCCTCGTTTTTTTCGACAGAAAAACAGAGTGCTCTCAAAAACGGTGAAGGAAAACATCGTAATGAAACCTGCATGCCGTAGAAGAAAAAAATCTAAGGCATGTGAAATCCACCAATCCGCAGTAGGCCCGCGTGGTGGATCATGGCCCCAGCTCCCTCGATGTAAAGGAAGGACTGTGCGCGAGCAGTGGGGCAATATAAATAGACTGATGATGATGATAACATCATAAGAATTTCACCCGGTTTTTTAAGAAGTTGACAAATGAAACCGATTCCCGAAAACCATAATCTAGTAACCTTATTTCCGCTTAATATACGATCGTAATGACATTCCAAATTACTACATTCTACATCGGTACTTTGATAAATCTCTCCTCCCACTTCCCGCTGATTGGGAGCGACTCTTGGACTTAAAACACATGTTATTCGCTGGAACAACAAAGGAGGTTATTTAGGTTAATTGAGAACAAGCTACCAAATTGCTTATTTACGCTCTCCCTTCGGATTTATGCGTTCTTTTATTGTTTTAAAAGGCTATTGAAAGTCTAAATGATGTAGAGGATTGAAGCATAAAGAATATCTCCTACAGAGGGCTGGGGGCTGAGCCACGTCGATTTTTACTAGCCGATGTCAGATTTTTGGCGAAAATTAGTACAAAAATTTTGTTCGTGCAGGCTTTGACAGGACAAAAAGGCCAGCCGGCTGTGGGGTGACCGCGACTTCCAATCGTTATCGTAATCGCTTTCAATTGGACACATGGACGCTATATATTGCTGTTATGTTTGTGCAAGTTTTAACAAACGACAACGAAACGCAGCAATGTATAACGTTCAAGTGTCAAAATGAAAACGATTGAAGTCGCGGTCACGCTCCTGAGCCGCGTCGATTTTTGCCAGCCGGTCAATGTCAGATTTTTGGTTAAGTTAATCAGAAAATGTTCGCGAATGACAGTATGGTGAATTTATTGGATAATTTGAGCAAGATCTGAAGTTTCAAGCTTCTATCAAGAGTTCCCGCTACAAGCTCGGGAGTGAACGTGACTGTCGAGCTGCTTCGTCCACAGTGATGACGCTACGGCGGCTCCTTTGGATGAAGACATGAAGACGCGGCTACCCAGGGCGAAGACGCTACTGCGACTCCTCTGGAGGAAGATAGAAGACTATTATATATTGAATTTTCTGTAACATGACATTGGCAAATGACGAACTGTCGAGTCCATTAATAAAATAAAATAAAATTCATCTTCCTATTCATGATACTATGATGAAAGGTATACTGAAATATCAACAAGCCTAGATAATAACCGAACACATGCAAAAGGTTGTGCAATGTACGATTAACCTGCATCGCTTGTACAGTCAACCATACAGTCACATTTCGAATTTTGCGCCGATCTTATTGTCAGCGCCATAAGAGTTAAAACAATATCAAGTGCTACCATTGGCATGTTGACGACTGTACGACTGTTGTTTATGCGTGCTAGTATGAAAGCTTCTGTCGTAACTCGTCACGTGAAATGTAAACATATTTGACGTCATAACATTAGGTCTTTGTACCCATGCAAAACGCTACTAGGGTCTCGTGAGGTTATGGCGTAACGGGAAGACTGTAGCGCAAATATCAAATCACTTCAAATGTTGAAATTTGAAACAAGCAAAGAAAATCTGGTGCTCTCCTGGTAGGAACGAATTTTACCTTACGTATTAATAGTCTGAGCTCAAACAGGCTGGTATCGTCCGAGGTCAGATGACTGCACTAAGGGTTGTGTGTGTGTGTTGTCACATAATTCCCCACTAAGCCTCGCGCCCCGCCAAGCTAGCCCCCAAACCACAATATTGCCCACTAATAAATATAAGAAATTGTTGTGGGATTCAGCTCAGAGTCAATTAGACGTTTAGCCCGTTAAACGTTTCTCGCCAAACGTTTCGTTCAGTTTCAGCTACCAGGGTAGCATGAAGGACAAGAAGGTATTCAAGAAGAACTATATTGATTCGCTTTCGTCATAGCCAGAGGTCAGAACCTGAAATCTGATGCGCGCGGCTGTACTAGGACACTAGGGCCCGTATTAATAGTCTGAGCTCAAACCCTCAAGAGCGAATTCAGCTGATACACTCTCTAGACGTAATCACCATCTCAAGTGATGTCTTTCTCAAGTCGCGGTTCGCCTGCAATCAGCAAATACGTTCTCAAGTGTGAGTTTGACAGTTCTCTTGAAAACTGAGGTTTGTTTATTAATACGGCGTTACTCACGTGATAGCCAATTCCTAAACGCGCACCTAAGTTACGTTTATTAATAGGAACGCCATCTTGAGGTGGTTCTCAAGATTGACTTTTGAGCTGAGAGTGATTTATTAATACGAGCCTTAGTCTTTGTAGTTACCTCACCACCAGACCGGAAAGCATAGCTTTGCATTTCATCATCATCATCAGCTCGTATCAGTCCACTGCTGGACGCAGGCCTCTCCCAAAGCGCGTCACTCAACCCTACTCTCGGCCCTCTGCATCCAGTCCCTGCCAGCCATCTTGCGAATGTCATCCCTCCATCTAGTCGGGGGGCGTCCCACACTACGTTTACCCGTTCGTATCCCCCATCGGTTATCGGTTCTACGACAGATGTGACCAGCCCACTACCACTTCAGTTTACTGATTCTATGAGCAATGTCAACCACTTTTGTCTTCTGGCGGATATACTCGTTTCTTATTCTATCTAACAGAGAAATGCCAAGCATAGCTTTGCATTTAATCCGATCCAAATGTCAATGAGATTAGACCCAAATCTAGTTTAGCAAATCCTGAAGACGGAAGACGGATTTCCATGCGATTAAAAAATGAGGTTGACAAACAACACTGATTTGTACACGAGTTATTAGAGGAAACGAACGTGGGACTTGTTGGACATGTGTAGTTGTGTTGTACTACATTGGGAATGTTTAGGATCGTATAGAGGTTGTTTAAAGTACAGTGGAACACAGGGACAGGTGTACAGGAGAGTTTTTAAGGTTGAGATTTTCTCAAAAACTACTTGACCTATTCATCATCATCATCATCAGTCTATTTATATTACCCCACTGCTCGGGCACAGACCTTCCCTTACATCGAGGGAGCTGGGGCCATGATCCACCACGCGGGCCCACTGCGGGTTGGCGGATTTCACATGCCTTAGATTTTTTTCTTCTTCTACAGCATGTAGGTTTCATCACGATGTTTTCCTTCACCGTTTTGAGAGCACTCGGTAAATGTACGTAAGTTTTTCCGTCGAAAAAACCGACGATAACTCATTGGTACATGGCTGCCCTGGCTGGGAATCGAACCTGGGACCTCCGTATTGCAAGTCCATTGACCTAACCACTGAGCCACCGAGCTCTCTTGACCTATTGCAAAAGTTATATTACTGTTTGATAGATAAAAGTTAAAACTATGTAACTGTAAAATAATTATTAATCGGTCCAGTAGTTTTTGAGAAAATCTCAACCTTGTTGAGGCCCCCTGTATATTTATCTCTGTCTTCGACTTTACATATGTTTGTTTAAGCATTTTGTTCGATATTTTCATATCTTCTCGTTGTGGTTTAGGGAAGCAACATATTGTCTAGTGAGTAGTGGCTACTGCATATAGCTAAACATTTACGATAAGATAAATACACTTTAAAATAATTATGAAATTCGGTCCAGTAGTTTTTGAGAAAATCTCAACCTTATTGAGGCCCCCTGTATACTTATCTCTGTCGTCGACTGTACCTATGTATAGAGAGGATGTATAAAGTATAATATTCATTTATAACTTACTCTATGGAACACTGTTTAATACTTATTCCGTTTCGTAGCATTTGGTCCAAAGTCCCAAAAAAAAAAATTCGCGACAATAAAAAAATATTTATTTTCTTTCTCAACTTAGTCGTAGTTACAACGATATTGGGACTCTCCTGTTAAGAGCCTTCCTAGAGCCAACTAGCGCCGCCAATCTTAAAAAAATCATATCTTCCAATATAATAAATTTTATTAAAAAAGCTATGTTCACATTGTTTATTGCGGCCAGAAACGGCCGTTTTTCGCAATTATGTGAACTACAACTTACCTACATTGCATCACGTTACAAATAAGCATTTAAAAAATAATATTTATAGCAATAAACAATGTGAACATAGCTTTTTTAATAAAATTGATTATATTGGAAGATATGATTTTTTTAAGATTGGCGGCGCTAGTTGGCTCATGTCAGCGCCTTAAGTACCAAGTACCTAGTACAGTCGACAGCAGATCAATGGTAACATTTGCAGTACGATTTCAACGCTTACGACGCAGATAAGAACGGTCCAAAGTGTTACACTTGGTGTGCTATTGACTGTACAAGCGAAAGGTCCCAGTATTAGACTATACTACTACGTCATGCTGCAAAAGATAGAGCATTTCTCTGACATCGTGTATAAACTGATGTAAAGAAATTTAATTTTTTCATTTCATTTCATTTATTCATAAACAATTTAACATTGTATTCGAATGACTTACATAATATAATAACAATAATTTAAATTAACTATCGATTACTAAGTACACAAATTCAATTAAAAAAACATTTATATAAATAATAATAATTTAGTCAACTTTGATTACAATAATTTAGTCAATTCAATCTACAAAGGTCTCAAAAGTCGTCAATGGAATAGCAGCACTTTTCCAACAGAAAATCTCTCAATTTTGTCTTAAATATGTTCAAGCTGTGTATGGATTTTAATTCCTAAAGCCAATGATACACTAGGGGACAAATGTCCTACGACATGTATCGGCGACATGTCAAGCGAAGCCGGCCGATTTCGCCTGACATATCTGGCGACATCGCGCGACTTATGTCCGTAGCGACGTCAGGTTGCCAGACATGTCGCGCGAAGTCCGGTAACGTCGCGCTACTTCACCCGACGTCCCTGGCGACACGTGTCGCAGGACATTTGTCCCCTAATGTATCCTTGGCTTTAGGCATTCTATTGAACAAAGTGACTGCCTGATTCCTAGGGCAATGTTGGACAACACGCAATGTTGGCTGGATCATAAATTCGGAGTAATTCAGGAAATGCCCACGTTAACAGCTCATCTCGTTCGACTGACAGTTGTAAGGTCGACAAAACATCAACAATAATCATAGCAATATGTGCCGTAATACCATGAAGTAGCTCTACGGTTTTCATGTGAATAGTTTTTGTGGTGAAATGCGAATAGTTTAATAGTCAGAGTACGCAGAATTACTGAGACACAATTTGAGGAAATTCAGGAAATGTCCCCCTGTCAACCGACTATTGCCCTGACGTGTTGTCACTCTTTCCCACATACCACTTACCCCATAGACATGAAATCGGTACAAATGACAATGCCAGATTCTGCCCCACCATCAACCGCATGATGAACAAGATAACGAATAAATGTAAAAATATCTCCGTTTTTTATTAAAATTATTAAATTAAAATAAAGTTTTGTACAACATGCGATTCGAAAAAACAGCTTAATTAAGAATTCAGAAAATAGTAAGAAATCGAAGCGAGTAATTCATTGTCTTTGTTATCATTTTCTAATACTCTCGCAACTCCTACTGATTATGATTATGCAATATGAAAGCTGTAATAAGTCCCCAAGAAAATGATATATGAGCTTCAATGATCACGTAGGTGACCAAAGGTGGGGCAAAGCTCCATTGAAATGTGCTGTAATAGTTTATATATAAAGTAGAGTTTCCGCTAATTCGTAACAATCATGATCCTATTTAAACCCCCCAAGCAACAAAACCGTCAAAATTCCATATACGAACGAAGCTATAGGCCACAGGTAGTTTAGAATATATTTATAAAGTCGCGGATGCCATTTCGGTGCGCAGTATAAAAAGCCGTGGCGGCCCAGTTCCGGCAGTCCCATTCGAGTTCATGTGGCAGGGTTAAACCAATAACCTTAAAACACTAATTCCTCATAATCAAAAGGCAGGCCCGGAGGCAGGGAGCTAGGCTAGGAGCGATTCACGATTTTGCGCCCCTTTCAGTGCAAATTACTTGGCTTATATTTATAGCTGGACAATCTTGTTGGAGAATTAGACATTACGCCCAAGATTCCTGTATATAAAACTATCTATTGGGTAACATTTTGGATTATTTAAGGAAAATTATTCAGATTAAATGTTTCTACTGCCGTCTACTATACTTTGTTACCTTTTTATTGTTTCAAATTTAAGTAGTTTTATCGGCATAGGTGGCAACTCACCCTACAAAAATCTCACAAAAAGATGAGATGCCACCTTTTAAAACTGTTAGTGATCGATTCACCCAGTACCTGGGTGAGTTTTCGAAATAACTACTCAAATAGAGTAGAGAGAACTGACAATAGTTATTACTGAAATGAAATATTTTATTAATAACATTATGTTACATTATGTTATACCCTGGGTACCAGGGTTAAAACCCTGAGATAGAACACATCGAATACGACAACAAATTAGTAATCATTGTAAAACTTCAATATTTTAAAACGCAATGACTGATATGCTAAGGATAAAACAAAAATATAAAATATATATATCAGCGCTCCCCAAATGACAATGCCAGATTCTGCCCCACCATCAACCGCATGATGAACAAAATAACGAAATGTAAAAATATCTCCGTTTTTTTATTAAAATTATCGGTTTAAAATAAAGTTTTGTACTTGTTGCGATTCGAAAAAAACAGCTTTATTAAGAATTCAGAAAATAGTATGAAATCGAAGCGAATTTATTCATTGTTTTTGTTATTCTTCTATAGGAGTTGCGAGAGTAGTAGAAAATGATATTGATTATGATTATGCAATATGAAACCTGTAATAAGTCCCCAACAAAATGATACAGCTTCAATGGTCACGTAGTTTTGTAGGTGGGGCAAAGCTCCATTGAAATGTGGCAATGTCATTTAGCGCCCTCTATTCACCGCTCCCGCCCTAATTACGGCGCTGCTGTCAGCAATTCAGCATCAAACGAAGCAAACTTCACATAAATTCTGACGTACGGACAACATCAGATCAATGGTAAACACTTGCAGTACGATTTTAAATCTTACGACGCAGATAATAAGATCGGTCCAAAGTGTTACACTTGATCTGTACGACACCAAACGGGGACGAAAGACGGACGGCGTAAAGCCAATCCAGCGATATTGGGTTATCGAGGCAATTTCACGCGAAATTTGGCGTTATAACATTATTGCTCTGCGCTGTAAATCACAGGCTTTATTATGCCAGGACAGTTGTTATTGTGAACCAGTTTCTCGTGTAACAAAACCATTAGGTTGTCCGTCATAAAATCTGTTTCCTCATTGGCAAACAAATTATGCAAATATTTCAAGAAGAGAAGCTATACTAGTCGAATGAAATGATAACATATTAAAGTGAACGAAAAGTAGAACAGTCTTATCCAACAGTTACTCAAGTCCGTATTAATAGTCTGAGCTCAAACCCGCCCTCAAGAGCGAATTCAGCTGATACACTCTCAAGGCGTGATCACCATCTCAAGTATGTCATTTATTAATAAACCAATCTTGAAGGCGCATCACGTGATGTCTGCAATCAGCAAATACGTTCTCAAGTGAGAGTTTGACAGTTCTCTTGAGAACTGAGTTTTGTTTATTAATAAGGCGTTACTCGCGTGATACCCGATTGCTAAACGCGCACCTAAGTTACGTTTATTAATAGGAACACCATCTTAATGTCGTTCTCAAGATAGACTTTTGAGCTGAGAGTGATTTATTAATACGGGCTTTAGAGGATGGAGCCCAAATTACCTACACGTCAATCTGGCATCTAATAGGTACCTTCAGGAGGTTCTCTTGAAAATGGCGGGAAACGACGGTTGTGAAATTATTTGATAATTTTCCTTTTAATGTCTACAGGGACTATTTTGTGTTTAATATCACGTTAAATTAATCAGAAAATGTTCACGAATGACAGTACGGTGAAGTTATTTGATTATTTATGCATGATCTGAAGTTTCAAGAGTTCCCGCTACAAGCTCGGGAGTGAACGTGACTGTCGAGCTGCTTCGTCCAGAGTGATGACGCTACGGCGACTCCTCTGGATGAAGACATGAAGACGCGGCTACCCAGGGTGAAGACGCTACGGCGACTGGAGGCAGATAGAAGACTATTGAATATATTGAATTTTCTGTAACATGGCATTGGCAAATGACGAACTGTCGAGTCCATTAATAAAATAAAATAAAAGGTACCTTCAGATATGAATGTTTGACATACACAATGCACATACATTAGGTCCACATCGTCCACTTTAGTAGACGGACATTTCCGTCTACTAAAGTGGACGATGTGAACCTAATCGAAAAGAAAGAGTGCAGCGGGGGCTAGCACGAGTCGCTTTAGCGGTCAACGCAACGCCGCGAAGCTGTCAAACTAATGTCAAACGTCTTGTAATAATGTCACTTTGACAGCTCCGCGGCGTTGCGTCGATCGCTACCGCTGACTCGTGCTATAGGGGCAGATCAAACCCAAATACAGGGTGTAACGTAAAGGGTATATGAAGCCGAAGAGAGGGTGTTCAGTATCGGTAACTGAACAACTTTTGTTCTACGACTTTTCGATTTTCGCGAATTTTTTTTTGACTCTTCATACATTTCGTACCGGTCAGCTGATCGATTTGTATGAGACATTAATTTATTTTTAATTTTTATTCGAAAAATCGTAGAACACAACTTGTTCAGTTACCGATACTGAACACCATCCCTTCGGCTTCATATACCCTTTACGTTACACCCTGTATAATAAGATAAGATAAACATTCTTTATTGCAAAAAAATAAAAAGTATTACACAAAGAAATAGGCTAATACAGTTAGTATTACAATTGGCGGTCTTATCGCTCAAAGCGATCTCTAATAATCTATGCCTTAAGACCTATAAGAACAAAAATGTATACTACGGGACTGATCTAGGTTATCAAATCTGAAACAGATATTGAATCTTACGAATCAGCAAACACATTAAGAGTGAAGTTAATAAAGCGCTGGTTAACGGCGTCGTTAATTTTACCTACACTTTTGAAACCCCATAAAATCTTATGAGCGATTTAGTGGCGCTCGGAGAGAATTAAAAATAGTTCGTTAATAGTTGAGACCACGTTCTTTTAACTTTCACGCTCTTGCTAGCCAAGTCTGTGGAATTGATTACGAGTTTGAAGGACATGAAAATTAGAATAAGATAAATAAACTTTATTGCACCATAATACAGTATTAATTACATAATTGAGAAGCATGTACAATTTTGACGGTCTTATCGCTGCAGATTCGCAGAAATGTAGCTGACATAGTGTTCCTTGTTAGCATAGCCCAGGGGAGAATTGATTGTCCTGAGCTCCTCGCAAAACTATCACTGAACGTTCCGAGCCGACTCATGCGCAGGAGAGATCTACTTCGTGTTCCTAAAGCACACACCAACTATAGAAAGAATAGTTATATACCTAGAGCATGCTCTGCATTTAATGAACTGGGTGAAGATTGTATAGACTTATTTACCAGTAGCCCTTCGATAGTTAAGTCCTTGTTTATAACCAAGTTCGCAGCTACTTCGGTTGCAAACTAAAGATTAAAAAATTTAAACATAAGCCATTATATTGAAACACATCTGTGGAAGCTTGTAATTAGCTCTTAGATATTAAATTACAATTATGTAGCATATAGCTGTAAGCTACCCGAACAAAATAAAATAAAATAAATAAAAGCGATTTCTTCCAGACAACCAACTGCAGAGGATATTATAAAAATATATCAGAAAGAGGTAGAAGTGCATAGTAAGTAAATATAATAAATAGTAATATCTACGTTAGATAAAAATAAGAAACGAGTAGGTATATCCGCCAGAAGACAAAAGTGGTTGACATTCCTCATATAATCAGTAAACTGAGGTGAGAACCGATATCCGATGTGTGGGATGCCCCCCGACCAGATGGAGGGATGACCTTCGCAAGATGGCTGGCAGGGACTGGATGCAGAGGGCCGAGAGTAGGGTTGAGTGGCGCGCTTTGGGAGAGGCCTGCGTCCAGCAGTGGACTGATACGGGCTGATGATGATGATGAAAATTAGATATCTGACGTTACATACACCGCAGCCCAAATCAAGTGTCTTTTTTATAGATAAAAGTTAAAACTATATAACTGTAAAAGAATGATAAAATCGGTCCAGTAGTTTTTGAGAAGATCTCAACCTTATTGAGGCTCCCTGTGTATTTCGACTGTACATTCATCATCATCATCATCAGTCTATTTATATGTCCCCACTGCTCGGGCACAGATCTTCCCTTACATCGAGGGAGCTGGGGCCATGATCCACCACGCGGGCCCAATGCGGATTGGCGGATTTCACATGCCCTATATATTTTTTCTTCTACGACATGCAGGTTTCATCACGATGTTTTCCTTCACCGTTTTGAGAGCATTCGGTAAATGTACGTAAATTATTCCGTCGAAAAAACCGAGGATAACTCATTGGTACATGGCCGCCCTGGCTGGGAATCGAAACTGGGACCTCCGTATGGCAAGTCCATTGACCCAACCACTGAGCTCTTACTGATATTGACTTCCGACTGTACATTGAAAAGTTTAAAATACTCCAACAAATATTTCCTAGACAGTTTTAGAAAACCACAAGCTTCTCAAAAATTAAAATATTAAAATTACCAAGACAAATGACACGAATAAAATTAATGTAAATACCACACAAATGGAACATATCGTGACTATAAACAAACCATCCGTCAGATCCAAGATGGCTGCAAAAAATATGCTAACTAGATCTCCAATCATCCCGAATTAGCGCTATGTGTATATACTCAAAAAAAACTAGGCCAGTCATAAATGAAAGGCTAGCGAAATAGTATATCTCTTCCATTAGCTAGCGAGTGAGTGGGTGGCAAAAACCTATGTTAATATTGCTAATAATGTACGTAGATTATTTTCAGTAGTGCCACCACGCTAATTTGAACACCAGCTTACATAGACCTTCCCTGTCTCCCTATAATCGTAAAAAAATTAGAGCAGACAAGAAATACTGCATAGTGTAAGAGGTCTACTGAATTTGGTTGCGGAATAAAATTTTACTAATAAAAGACGTACGTAGGATATTTTTTTCTTAGAAGCGTCGGGACGTTGACCCAATCATTTTTGATGTTGGTAAAATAGGAAGTGAGCGTTTTACCTGGCTTGTTCTAATTTTATAATAACAAGTTTAATTCTTGTAGGTATGATAGTTAATTTTTTTGGACTTTGATAATATTCTGATTGGTCACAACTAAAGCTTACTCTTTTATCGTAGTCTTGTTTTACCTACTTTCCCATAGAAATTACATCTTTGCGGTCTCAATAACATAAATCCTACCTGGTGCAAAGGTTGGCCATAGCTATACAGCACGGTAACGCCGCTAGCGTTATGGGCACCTTTGCACCGGGTATGACAAGGGGCGGGTTATTTGATTGACGAAGGTTCAACGGATAATTTAGTTATAAATAACATAAATTAAGTATTTATTACAGCTTGTTAGCAAATGACAATGCCAGATTATGCCCCACCATCAACCGCAAGATGTACCTACAAGATAATGAATAAATGTAAAAATATCTCCGCTTTTTATTAAAATTATTGGTTTAAAATAAAGTTTTGTACATCTAGCGAGTCGAAAAACAGCCTAATTAAGAATTCAGAAAATAGTAAGAAATCGAAGCGAATGATGTAAATGATTATGATTATGCAATATGAAACCTGTAATAAGTCCCCAACAAAATGATAGGTACATCTTAAATGGTCACGTAGTTTTGTAGGTGAGGCAAAGCTCCACTGAAATGTGGCAATGTCATTTAATTCTTAGAAAAAAATAATTTGTAGTTGACGCCTGGTATGTCGATGTATGACGTCATCAGTTTCGAAAACGCAAAGATAAGTTTGTCCCTATATTTGGTTTATCTTTTCGTTAGAGCAAATGTTATGATGAAGTTGCACGGAACCCTCGGTGCGCGAGTCCGACAGCTGACGTCGGATATTTTATTTTTATTTATTTTATTTTATTGTATGAAATAGGTTCCCCACAGGGTGTACACCAAAACAATTACAGTGTAATAGTCCACAAAATAATTATGCTAAGTGTCACCCCAATTATAGGCAACAACGGCATGCTTAGACATCCAAGGAAAAGGTTACAATGTATCGAACCTAACAATAAAAATAAAATTCAACAAATTTAGAAAACATTTCAATAACTAACCTAACCTAACAAACAAACAAAAATCTGTTTGAAAATGATCGTTTTTATTGGATTACTAAGGCGTTATAAGAAAACTAGCGAGAATTTCTAATGGTATTTATTCTAAACGTAACTAATACATTAACCTACACAGCCGGTATTTCTCAGAGTGACAGGTAGGAGAAATGTTGCCAACACAGTAATAGTAGGTATGTGTTACCATTACTTTAACTGAAAATTTTACTTAAATCCTAATACTCCCACTAAATTTTTAAAACAGGAACGGTCCATTGACCTTACAATTTATTGCAAGTAGTAATACTTACAAAAGAGTAGATACTATAAGTAATATACTTCTTAAAATATTATATAAATATAAACATATTAACTATAGTATGTTAAGTTAAACAGAGAACTAGTTTAAAAGTTGATTTCTTGCATATTCAAATTTTACCAAAGGCAGCGACTTTGTTAGGAAATCTGCTAATTGATTACAACTAGAAATATATTTGATACACATGTAACCTAGCTCTACCTTTTCTCTAATAAAGTTAAATTTCACATCAATGTGTTTTGTTCTTTTGTGATACGCAGGGTTGTGGATTAATTTAATGGCACTCTGATTATCTATAAACAAATTAATAGTCTCATTGAGTGGCTCACCTATATCTAACATAAACTGTTTTAACCAGAGAAGTTCCTTGGCCGCGTCACAGGCTGCCATAAACTCGGCTTCCGTGGTGGATAGGGCTACAGAATTTTGCCGTTGACTTGACCAAGTGACGGGACCTCCATTCATTAGATACAGGTAACCAGTCGTAGACTTGCGAGAATCCACATCACCTGCATAATCTGCATCAGAGTACCCAACCAGATTCTCACTACCCTTGTATTGTATTCCTACATTTTTGGTTTTAATTAGGTATTTAATAATACGCTTAACAGCTCGAACATGCTGTACACCAGGATTGTTGACATGTCTGCAGACAACATTAACAGCGAAAGATATGTCAGGACGAGACACTGACGCCAGGAAGAGCAAAGAACCTACTGCTTCACGATAAGGAAAATCTACAGTTTCATCAATATTTTTCTGTAACACAACATTGGGATCAGTTGGAGTGCTGCAGGGACTAGCATCAGACATTTTATATTTAGAGATAATTTGTTCAACATAATGACTTTGTTTAATATCAATCGAATGTACTCCCTTTGTAATTTCCATTCCAACAAAATAATTTAAATTTAAAACTTTAATATTGAAGTTCTGTTTTAAGGCTTCAATTATACTGATTAAAGTTTGCTTATTCGATGAAAATAATAAAGCATCATCAACAAAAATTATCAACAAAACTCTTTCATTATTAAAGCTTCCAACAAATACACAGCTATCAGATTGAGACTGCATAAAACCATAACTTTTCAAAAATTTCGTAAATTTCAAATTCCAACAGCGTGGAGCTTGCTTTAGACCATATAAAGATTTAATAAGTCTACATACTTTGTCTTCTTCAGCACTTATACCTTCAGGAACTTCCATAAATATTTCTTCTTCCAGCTCGCCGTATAGAAATGCCGTCTTTACATCAAATTGTTGAATCTCATAGTTATATTTGGCTGCTATACTTAACAATATTCTGATGGAGTCGTAGCGTGTTGTTGGTGCAAAGGTCTCATTATAATCAACATCCTTAATCTGATTGAAGCCTCTTGCACACAATCTAGCCTTATATCTCTCAATCCCACCTTCTTGATTTTTCTTTATTTTAAATACCCATTTCGATGTAATTGGTTTCTTATCAGTCCTTTTTGTTATTTCCCATGTATTGTTCTCTTCATGAGCTTGTAACTCCTCCTTTATAGCTTCCATCCACTTTTCTGAATCTACTCCATTAATAGCCTCATTGTATGTACGAGGTTCACAAACTTCCATTATATTGGCTTCATAATTATTGTTTCTTCTAGGCTGTATATTGACATTCAAATCACTATCAAGTTCACTGGTATTCTCATCTGATGATGGTTGATAGGTACTATCATCAACATTATCACAACTCTTCATTGTCGTGGCATCACTACTAGCAGAACTTTGTTCTTCTCTCTCAACTTGTATCGGTGATTCCAATTGATTTTCAGGTGGTGGTTCTCTTGTAGATAATGGAGAAGAAGTTGTAATTGGTGACAGTACCTGATCAAAGCCCCGGTTCTCATCAAAATCAACTGCAATTTGGACGAAATTCTTCTTAATATTGGGTTTACTTGTTTCATCAAATAAGACATCCCTGGATACTGTGACTCTGCGTGTCTGTGGATCATACATTTTATAGTTGCTGTTATCATAGCCAATTAGTAGCATTTTGTTACTTTTTGCTTCTAACTTTGTACGACGCTCATCAGGGACATGAACATATCCAACACAGCCAAACACTTTGAGATGTTGTAGATTTGGCTGTTCATCATTCCAAATTTCATATGGTGATTTATTTGGAGTTTGACTTGAAGATGTTCTATTCAGTATGTACACAGCGCAATTAATTGCCTCTGCCCACAGATAAGTTGGCATATCGCGGCCAAACAGCATAGAACGAGCGCTTTCTACTATTGTGCGCAGTTCTCGTTCGCTGCGACCGTTTTGTTGAGGAGTATAGGGAGCAGTACATTCATGTAATATGCCTTGATCTCTGAGATAAACTTTTAAATCATTGTTAACATACTCCCCTCCATTATCTGTATGCAATGTTCCAATATTGCGTTGAAACTTGTTCAATATTAAAGCATTGTATATTTTAAAATATTCAAAAACATCACTCTTGTGTTTCATAAAATATACATGTCTATAACTGGATGCAGCATCTTTAAATAGGACAAAATATTTAGTACCTTGCACTGATGGCTCGCTCATTGGCCCACAGACATCACTGTAGACCAAATCTCCAGGTGCCAGCTCACCTCTTGTTGATGGTTTGAAGGGGAGCCTGCTCTGCTTGCCAAACATGCACGCATCACAAATAAAGTCATCACTATCCTTGTCCACTCCTTTAATTTGTCCATTTTTAATCATGTTACGAATTTCTTTTACGTTTAAATGTCCTAGACGTTCATGCCACATTTGTATAGTGTTTTTAGAAGCTTGCACAGAGTTACAGTTCTCAGTTACAACAGTTTGTATATTCATTTCATATAAATTGTTCGACTTTAAAGTTGCGCTTAGTACCAGTTCATTTTCTTTGTAAATTAGTGCATTAGTGTCCTTTTTAATTATCACAAAGCCCTTTCGCATAATCGCACCTTCCGAAAACAGATTCCTGCGCAATTCTGGTACATATAACACATTAGTCAGTATATTGTCCTCCCACTGTCCACGAATACACTTTCTAATAAGTACTGTTCCTATACCCAGTACTTTAATTCCTTGTTGGTTCCCCAACTTCACAAGTTTACTACTATCAGTATCATATTCTTCAATATCTTTAAAGAAATCACGCCGGAATGTCATATGGATTGATGCCCCGCTGTCCAACAACCACACATCATCTTCAGAGCTGGCTATTGTGCACACAGGTTCTACCGTGAACGCTAACATATTGCTTTGGTCTTGATCTTGTGGTTTCTTGTCATACTTCTTTGGAGCACGACAGTCCTTGGCAAAATGACCCCTCTTATTACAATTATAGCATGTAAAGCGATGACGAGGATTTGGTTCCCCTTGACTTTTGGTTTTGTTCTTTGTCACCATTAGTGCACTTTCATTTTCTTCTTCACAAGTCAAGCTCGCCTCCTCATCAAGTAGTCGTGCAGTTAGATTGTGTATGGTTTGTTGTCTTGGATCCAAAGACATCCACGCTTGTCGGAGAGATCGATACTTTGCTGGCAACGTGCTTAATATTTTGGTCATAATGGCAGTTTCACTAATATCCTCTCCATTTTCCTTTAACTGTTGAGCCAAACTTTCAACCTTGGAGATATGTTGAGCCATGCTGTCTGATGGACTCATTTTATATTGTTAAATCTTTCATGAACCATCATTTTATTTAGTTCGGATTTTTGTTCGTAAATTGATTCTAGTTTTATCATAATCTCATTGGCGGTTTCACAGTTTTCTACGAGAGCTATTTGTTTATAATCCATAGACGAGGTTAGAATAAACATTGCCATGCCGTCATTTTTCAACCATTCTGCCGACACGTTCTCGGGCTTCGCCATACTGATATCGATGCCCTTAGCCTTCAGGGCGCATCTCACTTGAAATTTCCATTGCCGGAAATTATTACCATCGAATCGTTCGACACTTAATTTCGCAGCGTCCATGTTTGCCGGCGTTCGCTAACTGCGCAGCAGCAACTTTTACAACTTGTACCGAGCTACACTTGTTCTGCACTGTTTACTATCACTGGGCCCATAACCTGATCGTTTTTATTGGATTACTAAGGCGTTATAAGAAAACTAGCGAGAATTTCTAATGGTATTTATTCTAAACGTAACTAATACATTAACCTACACAGCCGGTATTTCTCAGAGTGACAGGTAGGAGAAATGTTGCCAACACAGTAATAGTAGGTATGTGTTACCATTACTTTAACTGAAAATTTTACTTAAATCCTAATAGAAAAATCTGTTACTGATGGGAGGCAACAGCTGCCTCTTTAGAATCATCAATATCTTTTTGATTTTAAAATAATATCACCTTTTTAGCAAGATTCAATCCATATATCTTTCTTTCTATTCTTCTAGGTGTACCGAAAGTCATAGCCCTTGGACAGAGAGACTATTTAAAATAAGATAGTAGGTTACAAAATCGAGTCATGATAATGACACAATGAAAGCTTGATTATACACGAGCTCCATACCCAAATACCGATTGCTATCAACATAGCAAATGGGATCGAGCACCGAACAAGACAATCGCAAAGCCCCGACACGCATGCGCGACAATACGAATCGCCGAGCTATTAATTTCGTAGACACGGATTTATACGAGCGACGAGTTTGAAATATCTGCAAATTATTCAGTCAGCGGCCTTACTATAGACATAATATAAGGCCCGTAGTAATAAATCTCGGAAAGCTCGGTGGCTGGAGAGCTCGGTGGCTCAGTGGTTGGGTCAATGGACTTGCAATATGGAGGTCCCAGGTTCGATTCCCAGCTAGGGCAGCCATGTACCAATGAGTTATCCTCGGTTTTTTCGACGGAAATACTTACGTACATTTACCGAGTGCTCTCAAAACGGTGAAGGAAAACATCGTGATGAAACCTGCATGTCGTAGAAGAAGAAAAAAAATCTAAGGCATGTGAAATCCGCCAACGCGCAGTGGGCCCGCGTGGTGGATCATGGCCCGAGCTCCCTCGATGTAGGGGAAGGTCTGTGCCCGAGCAGTGGGGCAATATAAATAGACTGATGATGATGATGAATAAATCACTCTCAGCTCAAAAGTCAATCTTGAGAACGACCTCGCGTCCTATTAAGAGGCTGACATGAGCCAACTAGCGCCGCCAATCTTAAAAAAAATATATCTTGCAGTATTTATCCTAATAAAGGTTGGCTAAGTACTTACCTTTTTTAATAAAATTGATTATATTGGAAGATATATTTTTTAAAGATTGGATTTGTTTTTTACCTGCGCAAGAACGTGGCGGACCCGTGACACCACCCAATGACACCACCGGTGGTATCATGGGGATATTTCAATCCCCATGGCACCACCGGTGGTACCATGGGGATTGTTTTTATAACATGATACCACCAAGTAATAGAGTCCCTAATGAAGTGCATTTGTTTTTTTTTCTCCTTCGCAGTAGGTACGTACATACTATACTGTACTATATTCTATGCATAAAGTTAGAATATTTCTCTGATTATGTTTCTCGAGTGAATGTATGTAGATTAGTATGTATGAAATGTCTAATTCTTTGTCCCGCCCTACAGCCTAAACGTGATAGATATCTTTTGATTGTGTTGACGTAGAAGTTTGATTATTTCACGACTGCATGAGGTTGCAGATCTGAGTATTTGGTATTAATTTCAACTTGATCTGTCCACGCGTTTCTGAGATATAGGTCTTGACAGACGGACAACAAAGTGATCCTATAAGGGTTCCTTTAATAATAAATAAACTAAGGGATAAAAAAACACTCGAAAAACTTGACCCTCCTTCTTGCGCAGTCAGGTAAAAATCAGAGATAGAACGCGCGACCACAAATGCCTAGCACTCTCAAAGAAAGTGTTGTAAAAGCGTGGTTTCTGGGAACCGGCGGATGTTTGTGTAGTCTTGACCAACTTTCGCCGAGATGCATCTCTTGTACCAATATGTCCACGTCACCACAACACAGGGGGAGCTATTCCTATGTGTCGTTGCCACTTTATTTATTTAGTATAGTGAAATTTAAGAGAATTTGTCTGTCTGTGTGGCTTAGAAAACCATTTTATTGTTAGGTATTGGCTTCAGAGAGTCTTAGCCTAAGACTCGTGCGATATCTGTGCTGGATTAACGATTAACGGACTTTGGGAAATTTAACGGAAGTTAACGAGTCCGTTAACATATTTTTAAGTTAACTTAAAAGTTATACCGTTACTCGAAACGTTAACTTCGTTAATTAACGATTAACGGATTAACGAGTTATGGATTAACCCAGCTATGGTCTTAGGTTGATATTCAAAGATGGATTTCTCACGATGGCGGCGGGGGGGGAGACGAAACCCTGCCGCGAACGCACCACACTTCACCTCTTGTACCGCTAGCAGCTTGGCTTTGTACTCACACAAATGTAAACCTGAGCTTACGCCTCGCGCACTGTACCTAGGAATTTACTTGCAATAAAGAAGCCGATAATATGATTATAATTCTGAAAACATTACCTCCTTCGTCAAACTCAAATCAAACACATAACTAAATCAGCAGAGACAAAGTCGCGAGGCATAAATAATGCGAAATTGTAGTCCGCCTAATTTCGCGGATTTCGTAACCGAAATTAGGTGACCTAGCTATTAAGCGAAGTGCTATATTTCATTGTTAGCTGTTACGTAATACAGGCCTTATTCCGGTAAATTGTGATCGGTAAAATACCCTACAAAATGCTATTTAGCGATCGCAAATGTTCGCAATTTTGGCTATTTATATAATTAAAAAAACACAAAAACCTTACTGCAAAAAGACTATCCCCCTTTGATTAATTTTTTTGGATAATTAAAGAATATTTATCTTATCTTAAAAAACCCGACTGCAAAAAAACTATCATTTTTTTGATTATTTTTTTATACACTACGACACTCCCGTAATCAAGACTAATCTAACGATACCTCATACACCAAAATCCATTAAGCCTATAGGCTACAGGATGGCAGGAAGGAATGTACATTACATACACCCGAAAAATATTCTGGGGTAGTCGGGGAAAGAGGGCTCCAACGTGACAGTTATTTATGTATGTATGTGAGTATGTACGAATGTATGTACTTATGTCTAATTCTTCGGCACGCTCTGCAGCCTAAACAGCATTATGGATTTTAACATAATATGAGCTGGTGGCGTTAGATTCGTCTTGATCGTAGCAGTAACATATATATACATATAAAATTAATCAAAGTGCGTAAAAAAGTTTTTTTTTAATATTTCTGTTTTGGGCCTTCCATGAGCCAACTAGCGCCGCCAATCTTGAAAAAATAATATCTTCCAATTTAATCAATTTTATTAAAAAAAGCTATTTACAAAATGTTTATTAAGATGAATACTATTTTTCAATATACAATACATGGCATAATTACGACAAGCTAAGTTGTAGTTCACAAATGTGCCAAAAACGGCCGTTTGTCGCAATTATGCGAACTACAACTTACCGAAATTGAATCACGTTATAAATAAGCATTTAAAAATAGTATTTATCGTAATAAACATTTTGTAAATAGCTTTTTTAATAAAATTGATTATATTGGAAGATTTTATTTTTTTAAGAATGGCGGCGCTAGTTGGCTCATGGAAGGCTCTTAATAGAGTCATTGGCAATTGCCAAAAATATTGAGTCCAAAACTATAGTGAGCCATAATTACAAATTATTTTATATAAACGGAGCCTTAAGAAAGACCGTCGAAATCGGTCGAAACTGTCGGTCTAATTGCCGACTTCAACAATATAAGTGAGTGCTATCCGTTTATATGTAATAATATTGAGTCCATAAAATCTACTCGTAATTTTTCCTGGACCACTGTTGGTCCAGAATAAGTCAGCTGGTCTAGTTTACAGGACTTTGAAAATCACTCATATTTCAGTTTTCAGCAACAAGGTTAGTGTAACGCCGATGTATTTTGGTTTATTGTGTTTGAATAATCACTACATCGCCGGAGGAAGGTCGCGGTCGGATTCGATACGAAGTTTTCGCTGATAGTTGTTTCCGATGACCTAATTGTTCGAAATGTTGAGATATTCAGTATGCATTATGCCTTGCTCAGCGAACAAATTTAAATGATGAAAAATTTCTAGCCGCGGACAGGACTTGAACCTGCTTGAACTTGTCATTTCGTGTCACAGAATACTTATACATAACCTCCATACATGTAACTTTATAAGTGGACCCCTTTTTTTTTTAACCCAGGTAAAACATGCAAATCATGTGTCACCACGCCCGGGGGAGCGAGTTGGTTATGTCGGGCTCACCGCCCTGAAGGGGCAGCATACCGACTAAACGTCCTGGGGTGTTCCACCTCGTGCCATTCTTGCCGAGCCACGGGAAACTGTGATACAACCGCGACCCGACTGGCGCCCGAGCACTCCCCATTGTGGGCTGTACTAGCCCACAATATATAATCCATTCATATAAGTGGACCCCTGAGTCATTCTTATTATTATCATTACATAGAGTCCATTATTGAAGAAGACAAAGCTACTTGTGTAGTTGTATCGGAAAGATAAAATAAAATATACGACATTTTAAGGTCACTCAAACGATTCGTAGCAAGCGACTGTAGCTACGGCGTAGCGTCGTAGCTTCGACATCGTAGCAATGGATAATAGCAGCAGTGCTCCTTATATAGTAGACACGAGCACTCTATGCGTTGATAATACGTACTAGATTGCAGTGTTTTTCGTAGGTTGATGTGACAAATGTACCAAGACATCCTATAATCCATAATTCGGGATAATATAATAAATAAAAAATAAAAATAAAATGGTTTGCGGTTTTCAATTATTTAAGTAGCTACAGTTATTTAGATTTAGATCCAACCGACCTATGTATTACAATGTTTGTCGTAACATGATGTCTATTTCATAAAGTATAAAGTAAAATGTTTTTTTAGGTTATCATTAACCTCAAAATTTATTATTATTCATTCAAATTACAGGTTACTCCGAGAGCCTGGGACATGTAAACCCAGTGTCTCAGAATCGGACTGTCCCTGGTAGGTATCCGCAATGCCCTTCAGGATGCTGTTAGGGCTGCCGCGAACCCGGCGCATCAGAGACGCGACTCTTTTGCGTATTTTTTTAGAAGATAATAATCTTCTAACAGAGAAAAAAATATTATAAAACTTAGGTAGATTGTGTAAAATCCCTATTACGATAAATACCACTTAAGAACATAATTTACTAATTACTTTACACTTTATGAAATAGATATCAAATTCGAAAAGCAAGATCTTCAGAGTAATCGGTCAAGACTGTCGGTCCAAACACCAGCTTCAAACAAACAAGCGATTTTAATTCCGTGTATTGCATAAGTACATAATAATGATTTCATTATCACATATTCATTCCCGTCACGACGTGAGTCGCAGTTAGCATCACAGTAAGCACTGTTCTCCAGCACTGTTATGGTTGCCTAGTACATTCAGGGTTGCCAGGTATCTATTTCGAAATTTACCCAGTTCTTACAAAAACTATGATTCTGCGTACACTTGCTCTACCTGTTTCAGATCATAGATAGGTAGAGAATTCTATGATAAGAGTTACTTATGTACAGTCGAAGACAGAGATGGGTCTCAATAATGTTGAGATTTTCTCAAAAACTACTGGACCGAATTTAATAATTATTTTACAGTTACCTAGTTTTACCTTCTATCTATCAAAAACTGAAATAATTTTTGCAATAGATCAAGTAGTTTTTGAGAAAATCTCAACCTTAAAAACTCTCCTGTACACCTCTCTCTGTGTTCCACGGTACCTAAATCTATTTTAATTTAATGTAACGTGTATGACGTGTATATGAGACAGTTCTGAGCACTAACTCAGCGTGAGTTCGCACTTAAGAGTGTTAAAATTGTATGAAGACTGACAGTTGAAGGACCTAACTCAATCTCAATGACTATGTCATAATGAAAGATGAATCACGAAAGAGATATAGCGAATGTTGATGGGCAAAGTCGGCAGAGATAGATTTAGGAGGACATACGTCAACCAAATTGGCAAAGTTTTAATAAAGGGCCTACCTACCTAATACAAACCAACGAGTATTGAAAAGATTTTCCGTCAAGCTAATTTTCCCCAATACTGCGAAAAAAACAACCAACCTGGCAAACCTGGAGCGGAGTCGCGCGCATCTGACCTCGGACGATAGCGAAAGTGAATCAATACCGCCCTTCTTTGGTTCACCACTCATAATTTATGCTACCCTGGTAGCTGAAACTGAACGAAACGTTTGACGAGAAACGTTTAACCTCGGACACAATACCTATATGCTTATCTATATTATGCTTCATATTATGAACATCGGATCATGAAGAAAAAATTTCGTCGCACTCCATGGAGACGGCTTAAAGTATATTTTGTATGGGAACAGGTCTCCGCCCTTGTTGTCACTTTCACTCTCATATGTCAGAAAGAGACATATGTTTTATATGTTCGACGCTATATAGAAAATTCAAACAATGGAAATACGAGTGGCAGAGACTTCAAAAATGTCATGCAAAAATGGAATCTGCGATGTACGAAAATTTGATAAGCTCCATCTGCGGTTCCTTGCTTCATGCCTCGTACGATAGCGAAAGTGAATCAATACTGCCCTTCTTTGGTTGACACCTCTTGTTCTTTATGCTATCCTGGTAGCTGAAACTGAACGAAACGTTTGGCGAGAAACGTTTAACGGACTAAACGTAATTATCCTCGGATCATGAACATGGGATCATGAAGGAAAAAATTCGCCACGCTCCATGGAGAGGGCTTAAGTATATTTTGTATGGGGGCAGGCCTCCACCCTTGTTATCGCTTTCACTCTCATACGTCAGAAAGACACATCAGTGTCTATTTAATGTTTGTCGTCTACCGAAAATTCAAACAATGGAGTGAAATTGATACGAAAAGTTGTCACGCAATAACGGAGTCGGGATGTACGAAAATATGGCAAATTTCATCGGCAGTTCCTTGCTTCATGCGTGGGACGATAGCAAAAGGGAAGGAAATTATGAAACTGCTTTGCTTTGGTTGACACCTCTCGTTCTTTATGCAACCCTGGTAGCTGAAACTGAACGAAACGTTTGACGGAGAAACGTTTAATTATCCTCGGTTCATGAACCTTGGATCATGGAGGAAAAAAATCGCCACGCTCCATGGAGAGGGCATAAAGTATATTTTGTAAGGGGATAGGTCTCCGTCCTTGTTGTCACTTTCACTCTCATACGTTAGAAAGACACATGTGTTTTTATATGCTCGACTTATTTTGAATATTCAAACAATGGAAAATCAAGCCATTTCAGAGACGCAAAAATGAGCGCAGTTCATATTTTCGTACATCAGTACGAAAATATGGCAAACCCCATCGGCGGTTCCTTGCATCATGACTCAGACGATAGCGAAAGTGAATCAATACTGCCCTTCTTTGGTTGACACTTCTTGTTCTTTATGCTACCCTGGTAGCTGAAACTGAACGAAACGTTTGAGGAGAAACGTTTAACGGACTAAACGTTTAATCTCGGACACAATACATATATACTTATCTATATTATGCTTCGGACCATGAACATTGGATCATGAAGGAAAATTTTTTGTCGCACTCCATGGAGACGGTTTAAAGTATTTTTGTGTGGTCTCCACCCTTGTTTTCACTTTCACTCTCATATGTCAGAAAGAGACATATATCTTATATGTTCGACGTTATATAAAAACTCATACAATGGCAATACGAGTAGCAGAGTCATTGTCACGTAAAAATGGAGTCTGCAATGTACGAAAATATGATAAACTCCATCAGCGGTTCCTTGCTTCATGCCTCGTACGATAGCGAAAGTGAATCTATATTGCCCTTCTTTCATTCACCACTCGTTTTTTCTGCTACCCTGGTAGCTGAAACTGAACGAAACGTTTGACGAGAAACGTTTAACGGACTAAACGTTTAACCTCGGGCACAATACATATATAGTTATCTATATTATGCTTCGGATCATGAAGGAAAAAATTTCGTCGCACTCCATGTAGAGAGCATCAAGTATATTTTGTATGCGGGCAGGCTAGCAGGGCCAGTAAGCGCACTCATTAGCGATCGACGTAACACCGTCGAGCTGTCAAATGGCTGTCAGACGCAACATTTCGTAGCACGTCTACATGTTTGCGGCCGATCTTTCATATGTGACTCTCAACTTTGTCTCGGCATCACCTTGGCGTGGCTTAGATGTGGCGTGGGTGCGGCGCGTTACAACGAACATGTGCTAGAGGGGCTGGTCTCAGCCCTTGTTGTCATTTTCACTCGCATTCGTCATAAAGAATATGTCTTTATGACGAATGAGAGTGATATATTATGTTCGACGTCTACTGAAAATTCAATACAGTGACGCGAAAATTTGTCAAGCAAGAGCGGACTCGGGATGTACGAAAATATAGCAAACTTCATCGGCGGTTCCTTGCTTCATGCCTTGGACGATAGCGAAAGGGAAGGAAATTATGAAACTGCTTTGCATTGGTTGACACCCCATGTTCTTTATGAAACCCTGGTAGCTGAAACTGAACGAAACGTTTGGCGAGAAACGTTTAACAGACTAAACGTTTAACCTCGGACACAATACATATACTTACTTATCATCTATTCTAAGCTTCGGATCAAGAACATCGGATCATGAAGGAATAAATTTCATCGCGCTCCATGGAGACGGTTTAAAGTATATTTTGTGTGGTCTCCGCCCTTGTTGTCACTTTCACTCTCGTAAATGTCAGAAAGAGACATATGTTTTATATGTTCGACGCTATATAGAAAATTCATACAATGCAAATACGAATGGCAGATACTCAAAAATTGTCACTCAAAATTGAAATCTGCAAGGTACGAAAATATGATAAACTCCATCAGCGGTTCCTTGCTTCATGCCTCGTACGATAGCGAAAGTGAATCAATACTGCCCTTCTTTGGTTGACACCTCTCGTTATTTATGCTATCCTGGTAGCTGAAACTGAACGAAACGTTTGACGAGAAACGTTTAACGGACTAAACCTAATTATCCTCGGATCATGAACATGGGATCATGAAGGAAAAAATTCGCCACGCTCCATGGAGAGGGCTTAAGTATATTTTGTATGGGGACAGGCCTCCACCCTTGTTATCGCTTCCACTCTCATACGTTAGAAAGACACACCAGTGTCTAATTAATGTTCGTCGTTTATCGAAAATTCAAACAATGGAGTGAAAATGATGCGAAAAGTTGTCACGCAATAACGGTATCGGGATGTACGAAAATATGGCAAACTTCATCGGCGGTTCCTTGCTTCATACGTGGGACGATAGCAAAAGGGAAGGAAATTATGAAACTGCTTTGCTTTGGTTGACACCTCTCGTTCTTTATGCAACCCTGGTAGCTGAAACTGAACGAAACGTTTGACGGAGAAACGTTTAATTATCCTCGGTTCATGAACCTTGGATCATGAAGGAAAAAAATCGCCACGCTCCATGGAGAGGGCACAAAATATATTTTGTACGGGGATAGGTTTCCGTCCTTGTTGTCACTTTCACTCTCATGCGTTAAAAAGACACGTGTATTTTTATGTGCTCGACTTTGAAAATTCAAACAATGGAAAATCAAGCCATTTTAGAGACGCAAAAATGAGCGCAGTCAGCGATGTACGAAAATATGACAAACCCCATCGGCGTTTCCTTGCTTCATGCCTCGTACGATAGCGAAAGTGAATCAATACTGCCCTTCTTTAGTTGACACCTCTTGTTCTTTATGCTACCCTGGTAGCTGAAACTGAACGAAACGTTTGGCGAGAAACGTTTAACGGACTAAACGTTTAACTTCAGACACAATATACTTGTCTATGTTATGCCTCGGATCGTGAACATCGGATCATGAAGGAAAAAAATTCGCCATGCTCCATGGAGAGGACATAAAGTATATTTTGCATGAGGGCAATTGGCTCCTCGACATCTGTGTCTGTATTCTCGACTTTCTATAGAAAATTCCAACTATGGAAATACGACTGGCAGAGACGCGAAAATTGTCATGCAAGAGCGGAGTCTGTGATGTACGGAAATATGGCAAACTCCATCGGCGGCGGCGCCGGCGGGCGGTTCCTCGCTTCATGCCTCGGACGATAGCGAAAGTGAATCAATGCTGCCCTTCTTTGGTTGACACCTCTTGTATTTTATGCTACCCTGGTAACTGAAACTAAACGAAACGTTTGACGAGAAACGTTTAACGGACTAAACGTTTAACCTCGGACACAATCACAATACATATATACTTATCAATATTATGCTTCGGATCATGAACATCGGATCATGAAGGAAAAAATTTCGTCGCACTCCATGGAGACGGCTTAAAGTATATTTTGTATGGGAACAGGTCTCCGCCCTTGTTGTTACTTTCACTCTCATATGTCAGAAAGAGAAATGTTTTATATGTTCGACGCTATTATAGAAAATTCAAATAATGGAAATCCGAGTGACAGAGACTTCAAAAATGTCATGCAAAAATGGAATCTGCAATGTACGAAAATATGATAAACTCCATCTGCGGTTCCTTGCTTCATGCCTCGTACGATAGCGAAAGTGAATCAATACTGCCCTTCTTTGGTTGACACCTCTTGTTCTTTATGCTATCCTGGTAGCTGAAACTGAACGAAACGTTTGGCGAGAAACGTTTAACGGACTAAACCTAATCATCCTCGGATCATGAACACGGGATCATGAAGGAAAAAATTCGCCACGCTCCATGGAGAGGGCTTAAGTATATTTTGTATGGGGACAGGCCTCCACCCTTGTTATCGCTTTCACTCTCATACGTCAGAAAGACACATCAGTGCCTAATTAATGTTTGTCGTCTACCGAAAATTCAAACAATGGAGTGAAATTGATACGAAAAGTTGTCACGCAATAACGGAGTCGGGATGTACGAAAATATGGCAAATTTCATCAGCAGTTCCTTGCTTCATGCGTGGGACGATAGCAAAAGGGAAGGAAATTATGAAACTGCTTTGCTTTGGTTGACACCTCTCGTTCTTTATGCAACCCTGGTAGCTGAAACTGAACGAAACGTTTGACGGAGAAACGTTTAATTATCCTCGGTTCATGAACCTTGGATTATGGAGGAAAAAAATCGCCACGCTCCATGGAGAGGGCATAAAGTATATTTTGTACGGGGATCGGTCTCCGTCCTTGTTGTCACTTTCACTCTCATGCGTTAAAAAGACACATGTGTTTTTATATGCTCGACTTTGAAAATTCAAACAATGGAAAATCAAGCCATTTTAGAGACGCAAAAATGAGCGCAGTCAGCGATGTACGAAAATATGACAAACCCCATCGGCGTTTCCTTGCTTCATGCCTCGTACGATAGCGAAAGTGAATCAATACTGCCCTTCTTTAGTTGACACCTCTTGTTCTTTATGCTACCCTGGTAGCTGAAACTGAACGAAACGTTTGGCGAGAAACGTTTAACGGACTAAACGTTTAACTTCAGACACAATATACTTATCTATGTTATGCCTCGGATCGTGAACATCGGATCATGAAGGAAAAAAATTCGCCATGCTCCATGGAGAGCTTGCTTGGTTGACACCTCTTGTTCTTTATGCTATCCTGGTAGCTGAAACTGAACGAAACGTTTGACGAGAAACGTTTAACGGACTAAACGTTTAACCTCAGACACAATATACTTATCTATGTTATGCCTCGGATCGTGAACATCGGATCATGAAGGAAAAAAATTCGCCATGCTCCATGGAGAGGACATAACGTATATTTTGCATGAGGGCAATAGGCTCCTCGACATCTGTGTCTGTATTTTCGACTTTCTATAGAAAATTCCAACTACAGAAATACGACTGGCAGAGACGCGAAAATTGTCATGCAAGAGCGGAGTCTGTGATGTACGGAAATATGGCAAACTGCATCAGCGGCGGCGGCGGCAGTTCCTTGCTTCATGCCTCGGACGATAGCGAAAGTGAATCAATGCTGCCCTTCTCTGGTTGACACCTCTTGTTCTTTATGCTACCCTGGTAGCTGAAACTGAACGAAACGTTTGACGAGAAACGTTTAACGGACTAAACGTTTAACCTCGGACACAATACATATATACTTATCAATATTATGCTTCGGATCATGAACATCGGATCATGAAGAAAAAATTTCGTCGCACTCCATGGAGACGGCTTGAAGTATATTTTGTATGGGAACAGGTCTCCGCCCTTGTTGTTACTTTCACTCTCATATGTCAGAAAGAGATATGTTTTATATGTTCGACGCTATATAGAAAATTCAAACAATGGAAATACGAGTGGCAGATACTTCAAAAATGTCATGCAAAAATGGAATCTGCGATGTACGAAAATATGATAAACTCCATCTGCGGTTCCTTGCTTCATGCCTCGTACGATAGCGAAAGTGAATCAATACTGCTTTTCTCTGGTTGCCACTTCTTGTTCTTTATGCTATCCTGGTAGCTGAAACTGAACGAAACGTTTGGCGAGAAACGTTTAACGGACTAAACCTAATTATCCTCGGATCATGAACATGGGACCATGAAGGAAAAAAATCGCCACGCTCCATGGAGAGGGCTTAAGTATATTTTGTATGGGGGCAGGCCTCCACCCTTGTTATCGCTTTCACTCTCATACGTCAGAAAGACACATCAGTGTCTAATTAATCTTTGTCGTCTACCGAAAATTCAAACAATGGAGTGAAACTGATGCGAAATGTTGCCACCCAATAACGGACTCGGGATGTACGAAAATATGGCAAACTTCATCGGCGGTTCCTTGCTTCATGCGTGGGACGATAGCAAAAGGGAAGGAAATTATGAAACTGCTTTGCTTTGGTTGACACCTCTCGTTCTTTATGCAACCCTGGTAGCTGAAACTGAACGAAACGTTTGACGGAGAAACGTTTAATTATCCTCGGTTCATGAACCTTGGATCATGAAGGAAAAAAATCGCCACGCTCCATGGAGAGGGCACAAAATATATTTTGTACGGGGATAGGTTTCCGTCCTTGTTGTCACTTTCACTCTCATGCGTCAGAAAGACACATCAGTGTCTAATTAATCTTTGTCGTCTACCGAAAATTCAAACAATGGAGTGAAACTGATGCGAAATGTTGCCACCCAATAACGGACTCGGGATGTACGAAAATATGGCAAACTTCATCGGCGGTTCCTTGCTTCATGCGTGGGACGATAGCAAAAGGGAAGGAAATTATGAAACTGCTTTGCTTTGGTTGACACCTCTCGTTCTTTATGCAACCCTGGTAGCTGAAACTGAACGAAACGTTTGACGGAGAAACGTTTAATTATCCTCGGTTCATGAACCTTGGATCATGAAGGAAAAAAATCGCCACGCTCCATGGAGAGGGCACAAAATATATTTTGTACGGGGATAGGTTTCCGTCCTTGTTGTCACTTTCACTCTCATGCGTTAAAAAGACACGTGTATTTTTATGTGCTCGACTTTGAAAATTCAAACAATGGAAAATCAAGCCATTTTAGAGACGCAAAAATGAGCGCAGTCAGCGACGTACGAAAATATGACAAACCCCATCGGCGTTTCCTTGCTTCATGCCTCGTACGATAGCGAAAGTGAATCAATACTGCCCTTCTTTAGTTGACACCTCTTGTTCTTTATGCTACCCTGGTAGCTGAAACTGAACGAAACGTTTGGCGAGAAACGTTTAACGGACTAAACGTTTAACTTCAGACACAATATACTTATCTATGTTATGCCTCGGATCGTGAACATCGGATCATGAAGGAAAAAAATTCGCCATGCTCCATGGAGAGCTTGCTTGGTTGACACCTCTTGTTCTTTATGCTATCCTGGTAGCTGAAACTGAACGAAACGTTTGACGAGAAACGTTTAACGGACTAAACGTAATTATCCTCGGATCATGAACATGGGATCATGAAGGAAAAAATTAGCCACGCTCCATGGAGAGGGCTTATAGTCGTTAGTCGCTAGCCCTGCTAGTGCGCGCACGTATTAACGATCGACGTAACACCGCCGAGCTGTCAAATGGCTGTCAGACGCAACATTTCGTTGCACGACTACACGTTTGCGGCAGATCTTTCATAGGGGACTCTCAACTTTGTCTCGGCATCAACTTGGCGTGGCGTGGGCGTGGCGCGTTACAACGAACATGTGCTAGAGGGGCGGGTCTCAATCCTTGTTGTCACTTTCACTCACTCTCATACATTAGAAAGAGACATGTGTCTTATATGCTCGACTTCCTTTGAAAATTCAAACAATTGGAAAACAAGCCAGTTGCAGAGACGCGAAAAATGATCGAAGTCCGTTATGTAAATGAAAATATGACAAACTTCATCGGCGGTTCCTTGCTTCATGACTCGGACGATAGCGAAAGTGAATCAATACTGCCCTTCTTTGGTTGACACCTCTTGTTTCTTTATGCTACCCTGGTAGCTGAAACTGAACGAAACGTTTGACGAGAAACGTTTAACGGACTAAACGTTTAACCTCAGACACAATATACTTATCTATGTTATGCCTCGGATCGTGAACATCGGATCATGAAGGAAAAAAATTCGCCATGCTCCATGGAGAGGACATAAAGTATATTTTGCATGAGGGCAATAGGCTCCTCGACATCTGTGTCTGAATTTTCGACTTTCTATAGAAAATTCCAACTATGGAAATACGACTGGCTGAGACGCGAAAATTGTCATGCAAGAGCGGAGTCTGTGATGTACGGAAATATGGCAAACTCCATCGGCGGCGGCGGCGGCAGTTCCTTGCTTCATGCCTCGGACGATAGCGAAAGCGAATCAATGCTGCCCATCTGTGGTTGACACCTCTCGTTCTTTATGCTACCCTGGTAACTGAAACTGAACGAAACGTTTGACGAGAAACGTTTAACGGACTAAACGTTTAACCTCGGACACAATCACAATACATATATACTTGTCAATATTATGCTACGGATCATGAACATTGGATCATGAAGGAAAAAATTTCGTCGCACTCCATGGAGACGGCTTAAAGTATATTTTGTATGGGAACAGGTCTCCGGCCTTGTTGTCACTTTCACTCTCATATGTCAGAAAGAGATATGTTTTATAGAAAATTCAAACAATGTAAATACAAGTGGCAGAAACTTCAAAAATGTCATGCAAAAATGGAATCTGCAATGTACGAAAATATGATAAACTCCATCTGCGGTTCCTTGCTTCATGCCTCGTACGATAGCGAAAGTGAATCAATACTGCCGTTTTCTGGTTGACACCTCTTGTTCTTTATGCTATCCTGGTAGCTGAAACTGAACGAAACGTTTGGCGAGAAACGTTTAACGGGCTAAACGTAATTATCCTCGGCTCATGAACATGGGATCATGAAGGAAAAAATTCGCCACGCCCCATGGAGTTGGCTTAAATATATTTTGTATGGAGACAGGCTCAGGGGGCAGGCCTCCACCCTTGTTATCGCTTTCATTCTCATACGTCAGAAAGACACATCAGAGCCTAATAAATTAATGTTCGTCGTCTATCGAAAATTCAAACAATGGAGTGAAAATGATGCGAAAAGTTGTCACGCAATAACGGAGTCGGGATGTACGAAAATATGGCAAACTTCATCTGCGGTTCCTTGCTTCATGCGTGGGACGATAGCAAAAGGGAAGGAAATTATGAAACTGCTTTGCTTTGGTTGACACCTCTCGTTCTTTATGCAACCGTGGTAGCTGAAACTGAACGAAACGTTTGACGGAGAAACGTTTAATTATCCTCGGTTCATGAACCTTGGATCATGGAGGAAAAAAATCGCCACGCTCCATGGAGAGGGCATAAAGTATATTTTGTACGGGGATAGGTTTCCGTCCTTGTTATCACTTTCACTCTCATGCGTTAAAAAGACACATGTGTTTTTATTTGCTCGACTTTGAAAATTCAAACAATGGAAAATCTCCTGGTAACTGAAACTGAACGAAACGTTTGACGGAAAAACGTTTAACGGACTAAACGTTTAAAGTAATTATACATACACCGAGTCCCTAGGTAATTGTTACTATATTTATTAGTTAGTAGCACGGTGGGGCGAGGGGCGGAGGCGGGGCTCTATTTGTCTTGTATCGAGAGAGGGACCGGTAGCATGGAATGGAACACATTCGTTATCGAATCGAGCTCACTCGATGCGAGCGATACAGTTTGTATGAGAATGTCAGTGGTCAGAGCCACCTACAGGCGTTTATGGAATAAAAACTTGTTAATGCTTCCGTTTTTAGTTCCAAAGCTTCGTAGACGGTTGCTAGAGGGGCGGGTCTCCGTCCTTGTTGTCTTTTTCACTCACTCTCATAAGTTATAAAGAGACATGTGTTTTATATGTTCGACTTCCTTTGAAAATTCAAATAATTGGAAAACAAGCCAGTTGCAGAGACGCGAAAAATGATCGAAGTCCGTTATGTAAATGAAAATATGACAAACTTCATCGGCGGTTCCTTGCTTCATGACTCAGACGATAGCGAAAGTGAATCAATGCTGCCCTTCTTTGGTTGATACCTCTTGTTCTTTATGCTACCCTGGTAGCTGAAACTGAACGAAACGTTTGGCGAGAAACGTTTAACGGACTAAACGTCTAATGGATGAAGTATATAATATAGTAATTGACTCTGAGCTGAATCCCACAACTATTTCTTATATTTATTAGTGGACAATATTGTGGTTTGGGGGCCAGCTTGGCGAAGGACGGGGGCGGGACTCTCCTCTTATATCGAGAGGGAGGAACCAGGTAGGAGGAGGGAGCAAGAAGTGTGGTGAAAGTGAATCAATACTGTTCTTCTTGGACCTCGTCCTTCATGTTACCCTGGTAGCTGAAATCGGGCCAACCGCTTAACTGAAGAAACGTTTAACGGACAAAGTGTTCTAGTAATTGGCACTGAGTCCCACACCAATAGCTTCAATTTATTAGTTGGCCAATATTGTAGTTTGGGCGTTGGCGGGGCGGGCCTTGACATGTCTTGTATCGAGAGGGAGGAACATGCTCCTGTTCAAGCTTGGTCAGTTTCGTTATATTCTTGAAGATTGACACATATTTGTTAGCGGTAGTCGGTATTTTGCGAGATAAAATGCCACTGGGAGTTCAAGCTCAGAGTCGCTCGGCCGTGAAAACCTGCGCGCCGGTCGGAGAACGCTCTTCGCCGCCACTCCGCTCCGCCCGTCTGCACTGACCCTAAGTATCACGGTACGCAATAAGCTGCAGGAGCATCATAGTTTCCTAGTGCAGCCGCTCGCATCTGACCTCGGACGGGGCGATAGTGAAAGTGAATCGATACTGTTCTGCTTGGATTGACACCTCTCGTCGTTCATGCCACCCTGTTGCCTGAAACCATGCTGGAACTGAATGAAATGTTTAACGGAAAACGTTTAACTGGCTAAACTACTTAAGTATATTTGTATACATAGTAATAGATACAGTCTCTCGCTAATTGCCAATATAATATAGGAGGCCGGTTTGGCGGCGCGCGAGGCTGGGCCAGGATTCTCATTGACTTGTATCGAGAGGAAGGGACTTGCTCATGTACCTCGATGTAAGTCAAACCTCTATAATACCCTACAAGATTATCACAGATGTGTTCAAGACATGAGATGTGGTAGGCATCCCGTTACGCAAACTGCAGCTGTATTCTAGTGTTCTAGTGCATCCGCGCGCATCTGACCTCGGGACCTGCGATAGCGAAAGTGAATCGATACCTACTCGGGTTAACACCTCTCATCCTTTATGCTACCCTGGTAGCTGAAACTGGACGAAACGTTTTACGGGAGAAACGTTTAACGGACTAAACGTTTTATCAACAAAGTATTATAGTAATTGACACTGAGTTCCACGCCAATTACTACCTATTTAGCAGTTTGTGCCCGGCTTGGCGGGGTGCCGTGCGGAGGTGGGGTTCCCCTGTCTTCTAACGAGAGTGATGGTTCTGTTCATATACCGCTGCTACGTTGAGCCTCGCTATAACTTAAAGATTGTCGCAGATTTGTTCAACGTGAACATCACCTTACGCAACCTGCAGGAGCGTTCTAATGTCCTGGTGCAGCCGGGCGCATCTGACCTCGGAAGCTGCGATAGCGAAAGTGAATCAATACTGCCCTTGGGTTAACAATTATTGTCCTTTATGCTACCCTAGTAGCTGAAACTGGATGAAACGTTTTACGGGAGAAACGTTAAATGTACAAAGTACATAGTAATTGACATTGAGTTCCTCGCCAATTGCTATTGCTACCTATTAAATAGTTTGTGGTCCGGCTTTGCGGGGCGCGGTGCGAGGGTTAGACTCCCGTGTCTTGTATCGAGAGGAAGGGACTTGCTCATGTACCTCGATATAAGTCGAGCCTGAAAAGTATGTCTTCAAGATTATCCTAGATTTTTTCAAGACATCAGATATATGGTCCTGTTACGCAAACTGCAGCTTTGTTCTAGTGCCCTAGTGCTTCCGCGCTCATCTGACCTCGGAAGCTGCGATAGCGAAAGTGAATCGATACTGCTCTTGGATTGAAACCTCTAGTCTTTCTTGCTGCCCTGGTAGCTGGAAACTGAACGAAACGTTTTACGGAAGAAACGTTTAACGGACTAAACGTTTAATGGACAAAGTATATAGTAATTGACACTAAGAGTTCCTCGCCAAATGCTACTATTTAATAGTTTGTGCCCGACTTGGCGGGGCGCGATACGAGGCGGAACTTCCTTATATTCTATCGAGGGTCCTGGTTCGTGTGCCGCAGCTACGTTGAGCCTCGCTATAATCTTCAAGACGGTCGCACATTAGTTCGACGTGAGTTGCAGTAAATACCACGGTACGCAATAAGCTGCAGGAGCGTTCTGGTGTCCTAGTGCAGCCGCGTACATCTGACCTCGGAAGCTGCGATAGCGAAAGTGAATCAATGCTGCTATTGGGTTAACACTCTCGTCCTTTATGCTACCCTGGTAGCTGCAAACTGGACCAAACGTTTAACGGGAGAAACGTTTAACAGGCTAAACGTTTAATAGGACAAAATATATACTAATTGACACTGAGTCCCACGCCAAATGCTACTAATTGTCGCTCGGTTTGGCAGGGACTCCCTTGTCTTCTATCGAGGGTCCTGGATCTGTGCCGCTACTACGTAGAGCCTCGCTATAATCTTCAAGGTTGTCGCAGATTTGTTCGACGTGAGTTGCAGTAAATACCGCGCTACGCAATAACCTGCAGGAACATTCTAGTCCCCTAGTGCACCCGCGCGCATCTGACCTCGGAAGCTGCGATAGCGAAAGTGAATCAATATTGCTCATCTTGGGTTGAGACCTCTGGTTTTTCTTGCTGCCCTGGTAGCTGGAAACTGGACGAAACGTTTTACGGTAGAAACGTTTAACGGACTAAACGTTTAATGGACAAATCATGAGTCCTCTGCTAATTTCTACATATTTAGCTTGGCGGGACGCGGCGCAGGGGAGCGATTTCCTTGTCTGCTATCGAGGGCCCTGCCGTTATTACCGTTTTCAAAACGATGAAATTATACCATGTCATGGCGCGCCAAACAGAGACGCCGCTACACCAATGCCATAGCACTGTCCCTTTCACCGCCACTATGACATGGTATGATTTGATCGTTTTGAGAACCGTAATAGCCCCACTGGTTCGTGTCGTGTGCCGCTGCTACGTCAAGCCTTGCTATAATCTTTAAGATTGTCACAGATTTTTTCACGTGATGCAGTCTATGGCAGGTACATTTTAATCTTTGGTATGCACTATGCTGCAACAGCGTTCTAATGTCCTAGTGCACCTGCGCTCTACTGACCTCGTACAATGCGATAGCGAAAGTGAAACAATACTGCTCTTCTTGGGTTGAGACCTCTGGTCTTTCTTGCTGCCCTGGTAAGTAGAAACTGGACCAAACGCTTAACGGAGAAACGTTTAATGGATATAATATAAGATATAATTAACACTGAGTTCCACGCCAATTGCTACCCTGTTTAACAGTTTGTGGCCTGGCTTGGCGGGTTGCCGTGCGGAAGCGAGACTTCCTTGTCTTCTATCGAGACTGGGCATGTTCATGTGCCGCTGCTGCGGTGAGTCTCTCTATAATATTCAAGCTTGTCACATATTTGTTCGACGTGAGTTACAGTAAGCTAACGGTACGCAATAACATACAGGAGCGTTCTAATGTCCTAGTGCATCCGAGCGCATCTGACCTCGGAAGCTGTGATAGCGAACGTGAATCGATAATTCTCAACTTGGGTTAACCACCTCTCGTCCTTTATGCTACCCTAGTAGCTGAAACTGGACGAAACGTTTTACAGAAACGTTTAACGGACTAAACGTTTAGTGGACAAAGTACATAGTAATTGACACTGAGTTCCTCGCCAATTGCTATTGCTATTAAATAGTTTGTGGTCCGACTTGGCGGGGCGCGGTGCGTGGGCGGGACTCCCTTATCTTGTATTGAGAGGGGTGCTACGTTGAGCCTCTTTATAATTTTCAAGATTGTCGTAGATTTGTTCAACGTGAGTTGTAGTAAGTATCGCGGAACGCAATAATAAGCTGCAGAAGCGTTTTGATGTCCTAGTGCACCCGCGCGCATCTGACCTCGGAAGCTGCGATAGCGAAAGTTAATCAATACTGCTCGTGGGTTGAGACCTCTAGTCTCTCTTGCTGCCCTGGTAGCGGCAAGCTGGACCAAACGCTTAACGGTAGAAACGTTTAACGGACCCAGTATTAATTGACACTGAGTTCCTCGCCAATTGCAACCAATTTAAAAATTTCTGGTTCGGCTTGGCGGGGCACGAGGAAAGCACCTCTAACAACCCTGAGTGCAGTCACTCGCATCTGACCTCGGGCGCTGCAATGGCGAAATAGAATATCACTACTTGGAATAATACTTCTCGTCCTTCATGCTACCCTGGTAGCTGAAACTGAACGAAACGTTTAACGAACTAAACTTTCAGCAGATTGTATATTATGTATACCTAGTAACAGACACGAGTCCCTTGCCAACAGCTGCCACTATCTATTAGTTGGGGGCAGGCTTGGGGGGGGGGGGGGGGTGTAATTGAGAAAAGCACATCGGCCAAGCCTGACTGCAGTCGCGCGCATATGACCTCGGCGGTGCAACGGCGAAATAGAATCAATACCGGTCTTCAGATTGACACCTCCCATCCTTCATGCTACCCTGGTAGCTGAAACTGAGCGAAACGCTTAAGGGAAAACCGTTTAACCGACTAAACGTTTAATGGACAACGTAAATAGTAATTATCACTAAGTCACTCGCCAATTGCTATTATTTCATAGGGGCGGAAATCTTATCTTGTATTGAGTGGAAGGAACCTGCTTCTGTCAATCCTCGATATATTACATTTCTTAAGATTATGACATATTTTTTCAAGACATGATTTTCATTTCACCACACGGTAGGTACCTACATTTAAATCTTTGGTATGCACTATGCTGCAGCAGCGTTCTAGTATCCTAGTACATCCACGTGGATCTGACCTCGAACGATGCGATAGCGAAAGTTAATCAATTGCTTTACTTGGATTGCGATACTTCTCGTCTTTTTGCTACCCTGGTAGCTGAAACTGGAAGAAACATTTAACAGAAACCCGTTTAACAAACTAAACGTTTAGTGGGATAAGGATACAGGGTGGCCTTGAATTCATTCGCCACAATTAAATGGATGGTTAGGCTTGTGACATACATTAATTCTGCACAGCGTTTAAGTAAATTAAACAATTTGGAGAAAAATAAAAAATAAAATATTTTTGAAATAAATTCAACTATCAAAAAAAATATTAATTTGATGTGCATCGTTACTGTGCTTTGGAGTTTTTATATTTTAAGGTATTTTTAATTTTATGCAACGATTTATTTCACTGGAATTTGACCTAATGATCATTTCTAAGCTCATTGTGTGATTGTGAAGTTGTGACGATTAATTTTTGGGTACTTCCCGTTGACTTAGAATCATGAAAATTGGCACAAGTTAAAGAAAAAAAATCCGAAAACTGTAAATGTTGTAAAGGTGTCCCCCCCCCCGCCTACAAAACTACGTGACCATTTAAGCTGTACCTATCATTTTGTTGGGGACTTATTACAGGTTTCATATTGCATAATCATAATCAGTATCATTTTCTACTACTCTCGCAACTCCTATAGAAGAATAACAAAAACAATGAATAATTCGCTTCGATTTCTTAATATTTTCTGAATTCTTAATTAGGCTGTTTTTTTCGACTCGCTTGATGTACAAAACTTTGTTTTAAACCAATAATTTTAATAAAAAACGGAGATATTTTTACATTTATTCGTTATCTTGTACATCTTGCGGTTGATGGTGGGTCAGAATCTGGCATTGTCATTTGAATTTACGCTGCTATACTAACGTAATAGCACTGTCCCTGTCACGCACGATATGACATGGTATGATTTGATCGTTCTGAGAACCGACGAGACATTGGCGGCATCACCGAAGCCTCTGTGGAGAGAAAATAGTCAAATTGGAAAAGAAAATCCTGTTACCTGTCTCCTACGTCTGACTTCCCCCCGCTGGTTTTCCTGGGGTGGTTTTTCTTGGGTCTGACGGCGAGCTTGTGCTTGGCTGCCGAGGAGTCCAGGAGCTCAGCTTCCACATCCAGGTCAGGGTCCAGCCGGGCTCGCCTGGGAGAGGACGGGTACATGAACAATGTTAGATGGGGGTGAGGTGGAGGGACACATAGCGAGGGGGTAGTATTCAATTATTTATGCATGCTACAGAACCGTTAAATATTACTTGTGTGTATACACTGTCGCCGGCTGAGAAACCTTTTATTGGATAAAGAATATTATTCAGTCAAGGAGTTTATCGACAATAAATTTTAATTGTTTTAAGTACGTTTTGACATTTACTTACTAATTTATTTTGACATTTATGAATCTAATAGGACATTATTTTATAATCAAAACAATTGGGATTTGATTCCATATACTCTTTGACATTTTCTATTATTTGTAATGGTAAATTTTAATTTAATTTATTATTGATGACATTGAATCTCAATGTATTATTATTATATTAGTTAATATTACATTATGTACATCGTCTACTAGTATAGTAGTGTAACTGTGAAATATACTATTATTGTTATTAAAAAATTATGACGATCATCTTTACAAATAGGACTGCATTATATGTATTATATACTATTGTAAGAAAATTATGTAAAGGTGAAATAAATGAAATCTAAATCTATATTGTAAGTTACAATTAAATATCAAATTATTGGTAAAATCGACGTCATCGTCATTTTTAGGGTTCCGTGCCTCAAAAGGAAAAAAGGAACTCTTATAGGATCACTTTGTTGTCCGTCTGTCTGTCAAGACCTATATCTCAGAAACGCGTGGACGTATCAATTTTTTTTTTTCAGTTTATTTAATATATAAATTTTACATTTTTTTTAATATTATCACCCTAGCTTAAGTCACATAGTGATTTATGCGCCTGGGTGAGGTCGCTCTACATGTCACGATACATCGCCAATGAAGTGCTTCTTCAGCTCATTACTAATATATATAGCTCGACTACCACTCACTCACTCACTCACTGACTGACTCACTGACTCACTGATTGACACGCCCGTTTAGTCTGAAGGAGTTCCCGGAGGTGAAAGTGATGTAGGGGGGAGTTGTATAGTTTAGTGATTGGACCAGAGGAAAACTATAGGGAAGTGAAAAAAACAAAATGGCGGCGGGTCACGTGATGCCATTTCCGCCAATTTCCAACCGATTTCGTTAAAATTTGGAACACGCGTCACATGGTCGACCTACTTTGTGATGAAATTGCAAAACAAAAGAAAAACAAAATGGCGGCGGAAATATAGCCGATTGAAAATTTGGACATTTCAGACCAAACTTTGACGAATTAGCTGGCCTAGCACGAGCGCATGAGGAATATCCAACCAATTCCACTTCGTAGCATATATGATGTAGTATACCAGAAAATTGTCATTTTTGGGAAAAACAAAATGGCGGACGAGCAGTAAACCATAATATTTTCTCCATAAATTTTCCTATACGAAACGAAAGGATTACTGGCGTGCGGTAAATATCTATCAGTAACTATAGCGAGGCCGAAGGCCGAGCACCCTCCCGCGAGGCCGAAGGCCGAGCTCCGCGTAGGGCGAAGCCCGAAGCGATAGAACACCGCGAGGCCGTAGGCCGAGCTCCGCGAAGGGCGAAGCCCGAAGCGTCCCCTTGCCAAGCAGAAACAACTCCCCACCTTCCAAGTAACTTTTGCGAGGCCGAAGGCCGAGCCGGCCTGCGAGGCCATAGGCCGAGCTCCGCGTAGGGCGAAGCCCGAAGCGTCCCCTTGCCAAGCAGAAAAAAACTACGTACCTTCCAAGTAACTTTTGCGAGGCCGAAGGCCGAGCTCCGCGTAGGGCGAAGCCCGAAGCAATATGGAACACCGCGAGGCCGTAGGCCGAGCTCCGCGTAGGGCGAAGCCCGAAGCGTCCCCTTGCCAAGCAGAAACAACTCCCCACCTTCCAAGTAACTTTTGCGAGGCCATAGGCCGAGCTCCGCGTAGGGCGAAGCCCGAAGCGTCCCCTTGCCAAGCAGAAACAACTCCCCACCTTCCAAGTAATTTTTGCGAGGCCGGAGGCCGAGCCGGCCTGCGAGGCCATAGGCCGAGCTCCGCGTAGGGCGAAGCCCGAAGCGTCCCCTTGCCAAGCAGAAAAAAACTACCTACCTTCCAAGTAACTTTTGCGAGGCCGAAGGCCGAGCCGGGCTGCGAGGCCATAGGCCGAGCTCCGCGTAGGGCGAAGCCCGGAGCGTCCCCACGCTACTACTACGATAATGTTTATTTAGTTGCGGCGCCTACAACACGAAAACAAAGCAGTCTCGCGGGCCGCGCGCGGCCCGCGCACCATGCAACACCTAGTTTTTATATCTATTACTGTTTATGTACTTATTCATTGGGTGTAAGGGGTGGGGACCGACTATATTGGCCACCCAAATGCCAACCTCACCGGCACGTGGTGCACCCTGCCGACCAACGGACGGGGCTCTGGCGACCGACAGTTGGCGGTATACCCAGCTCGCACCGTGCCGGCGCCAAGTGCAGCAGGTCGGTGACGGGCAGCAGCGTCACCGGCGCGAGGTGGCCGGCTCTGCGATCGCCAACCCGCTTGCCCAGCGTGGCGATTACGGGCATCACCTCCCAAATATGAGTCACACCACAAGGCCCCGGCCCCCAGTTCCCGGCCGCCCCGCTATTCCTAGCCAAGGCAGCGGCTACGGTAACGGCGGGGCAGGGGGTGCTAAGAATCCCCGGGTTACGGGAGGCTGCCAAACAAAATTGACCCTGGCTACGTACAACGGACGAACTCTGCGGCTGGACGATCATGTCACGGAACTCGAAGTAGAGTTGGAGAGGATACGCTGGCACGTCCTAGGGTTATGTGAAGTCCGAAGAGAGGGGGAGGACACACTGACCCTGGAATCGGGCCATCTACTCTACTTTCGAGAGGGCGATCAACTCTCCCAAGGCGGGGTAGGTTTTCTGGTGAATAAGGCCCTCGTAGACAACGTAATGGAGATCTCCAGTGTGTCGCCACGGGTAGCGTACCTCATTTTGAAACTTACCGAGAGATACTCTCTTAAGGTAGTACAGGTCTACGCACCAACGTCGGCACACTCGGATGAAGAAGTGGAGGCGGTCTATGAAGACATAGCCAAAGCCCTCAATCACACCACTAAGACACACTTCAACGTTGTCATGGGGGACTTCAACGCTAAAGTGGGAGTACAGAGCAACATCGAATCGAAAATCGGACCACATGGTCTTGGCTGCAGGAATCATAGGGGGCAAATGCTAGTTAACTTCCTGGAGAGAGAGGGGCTATTCTTAATGAATTCGTTCTTTAAGAAGCAGCCTCAGAGGAAGTGGACTTGGCAAAGCCCCGACTCTATGACGAAAAATGAGATAGACTTCATCATAACGGACAAAAGGCATATATTCAGGGATGTCTCTGTACTTAACCGGTTTAACACTGGTAGTGACCACCGACTCGTGCGAGGCACACTGAATATCGATTTTAAGCTAGAAAGACTCCGTATGATGAAGTCTACGCTCCGACCTAACCTGCAACAGATCGTAACCGGCTCCGATAAATTTCAGCTGGAGCTGACGAATAGATTCGATGTCTTGGAAACCACAATTGACGTTGACCAGGCGTTTGACACAGTGGTGAAGACCATCAGGGACGTAGGCGTAAGGTTTTGCAGGTCGCAACGTACTGGCACGAAGTCTAAGCTCTCAGTGGAGACTCTGGATCTTATGAAGGAAAGACGTGAAAAGGCTACGCAAATCTCTCAGACAGAACAGCGGACCCTCAACAAGCATGTAAGGAAGCTTATACGTCGTGACCTTCGTCGCTCCAATACACGCCGCATACAAGAGGCAATTGAGCAAAATCGAGGGTCAAAAGTATTCGTGCAGCAGTTGGGGAGAAGCCATCTGACCAAACTGAAGTCGGCGAATGGCAGAACCGTCACTTCCAAACCAGAGATACTCGCTGAGATCGAAGACTTCTACGGCCGATTGTACGCACCTCACGCACCGCAACCTGAGCCTAGTACCGATGATCCCCGAGCCACGCTAACACGCCATTTTACCGAAGACCTGCCTGATGTGAGTCTTGACGAAATCGGACTGGCTCTCAAACAGCTTAAGAATGGAAAAGCCCCCGGTGAAGACGGGGTTACATCTGAGCTCCTGAAAGCAGGTGGTACTCCTGTCCTGATGGAGCTACAGAAGCTTTTTAACTCCGTCATACAGAGTGGGAGAACTCCGAAGGCATGGCACAGGAGCATCGTTGTCCTGTTTTTCAAGAAAGGGGACAGAACCCTATTGAAAAACTATAGACCTATCTCTCTCCTGAGTCATGTATACAAGCTGTTTTCGAGAGTCATTACGAATCGTCTTGGACGGAGATTTGACGACTTCCAGCCCCCGGAGCAGGCCGGGTTTCGCGGAGGATATGGCACCATAGACCACATCCACACAGTGAGGCAGATTATACAAAAGACAGAGGAATATAATCGGCCCCTGTGTCTTGCATTTGTGGACTATGAGAAAGCATTTGACTCTATCGAAACCTGGGCTGTTCTGCAGTCCTTGCAGCGATGCCAAGTAGACTGGCGATACATCGAGGTGCTGAGATGCCTGTACGACGCCGCCACAATGACCGTCCAAATCCAGAACCAGCAAACAAGATCTATCCAGTTGCGTAGAGGTGTGAGACAAGGAGATGTTATATCACCGAAACTCTTCACAAACGCGCTGGAAGATGTTTTCAAAACACTGGACTGGAATGGACGTGGCATCAATGTAAATGGCGAGTACATTTCACACCTTCGGTTTGCCGATGATATAGTGGTCATGGCTGAGTCGCTGCAGGATCTGCAGGCAATGCTGGATAGCCTTAATGCTGCTTCTCGCCGTGTCGGACTCGGGATGAATTTGGATAAGACCAAGATCATGTTCAATGATCTGGTCGTCCCGGAACCAGTAGTAGTCGATGCCACGGTCCTCGAAGTTGTTCAGAAATATGTCTACTTAGGACAAACTCTGCAGCTGGGTAGGAACAACTTCGAGAAAGAGAGTGACAGGAGAATTCAGCTGGGCTGGGCAGCGTTTGGGAAGTTACGTCATATCTTCTCGTCTTCAATACCACAATGCCTAAAAACTAAGGTCTTCAACCAGTGCGTCCTGCCAGTGATGACCTACGGAGCCGAAACGTGGACATTGACGGTGAGACTGGCCCACAAGTTCAAAGTCGCTCAGCGAGCTATGGAAAGAGCTATGCTTGGAATTTCTCTATTAGATAGAATAAGAAACGAGTATATCCGCCAGAAGACAAAAGTGGTTGACATTGCTCATAGAATCAGTAAACTGAAGTGGCAGTGGGCTGGTCACATCTGTCGTAGAACCGATAACCGATGGGGGAGACGAGTTCTCGAATGGAGGCCACGAACGGGTAAACGTAGTGTGGGACGCCCCCCGACCAGATGGAGGGATGACCTTCGCAAAATGGCTGGCAGGGACTGGATGCAGAGGGCCGAGAGTAGGGTTGATTGGCGCGCTTTGGGAGAGGCCTACGTCCAGCAGTGGACTGATACGGGCTGATGATGATGATGACTTATTCATTAGTGTTAGCGGAAGCTCATTGACGATGTTAGGTAAAAGATATTCCCACGATATTTCCAAATACTGAAGTCTGCAACCTCGTGTAGCCGTGATAAAATCAAACTTCTACGTTAACGCAATCAAAAGATATGGCCGTTTATGTTGAATTTTAGCGCATATTTGTATGAAAACGCATAAAAATGTTACAGCACAAGTAAAGCAAAAAAATGATAGTGTGATAACTGATCACCGTTGCCCTTGAAACTGGACAATCGGTATTATTAATAGAATCAACGATCAGAAATTATTTCAAAATACAAAAAAGAACTATCCCCTTTTGATAAATTTTTTATACCCTATGACACTCCCGCAATCAAGACGAATCTAACGATACCTCATACACCGAAATCCATTAAGCCGTTTGGGCTACAGGATGGCAGGAAGAAATGGACATACATATACCGCAGGCAGCCCAAATCAAGTGTCTTATTTTGTAAACAAATATGATCGTCTAATTACCTGTTGTGGTGTAACTGAAGGAACTGATTGATTGTACCTGTTCATCATTGTGAAAATAAAGTGTTCCGATCTAATATTGTGAAAATAAAGTGTTCCGATCTAATATTGTGAAAATAATTATGCATTAATCACAGAACAGCTTAAAATGTTAGTAGAGTAGGGTAGTTTTTGTTTACTAAATAAGACACTTGATTTAGCCTTCGGTTTACTTACATACATACACCCGAAAAACATTACCCTCTTTCTAGGGCAGTCGGCTAAAACAAATTAATGTCTCGAACAAAACGATCAGCCCCCTTACATTTAACTCTTATAGCAGTATTACTTTCATAATACTTTGTTACTTCGTACAATGACGACCTTAAAGTAAGCTCATTAAGGTCGACATTGTACGAAGTAACAAAGTATTATGAAAGTAATACTGCTATAAGAGTTAAATGTAAGGGGGCAGTTGATCAGTACAAAATGTATGCAAAGATTTTTAAATGATTTGTATACCTAGACTGTTTTATAAATAATGATACTGATATCCAGTTTCAAGGTCAACGGTGATCACTGCCACCCTGAATGTTGGAAAGACGAACCACGACGGGCTGCCTCGGCGAATGATTCATCTTCTTCTTTTGTCCCAGGTAACACGTTTACGAGTACCACCACGCCCGGGGGAGCGTGTTTATTATATCGGGCTCGCCGCCAGGAAGGGGCGGAACACCGACTAAACTTCCTGGGGTGTTCCACCTCGAGCCATTGTTGCCAAGCCACGGGAACTGCGATACATCCGCGACCCGACTGGCGCCCCGAGCACTCCCCATTGTGGGCTGTAATAGCCCACAATACATCATCCATTCATCCATCACCTTCCTCCTGCGCGGGTAAGGGCGACCAACCCTTCAAACTAGCATTCATAAGCAATACAAGTCGTAATAAGTAGGACATACGTCACACTGCCTTGGATTGCATAGTTGCTAATTAGTTTACTTTAATTTTAAGCATAGTAAAGGGTTCTCTTGAAAATGGCGGGAAACGACGGTTGCGAAATTATTTGATAATTTTCCTTTTAACGTCTACAGGGACTATTTTGTGTTTAATATCACGTTAAATTAATCAGAAAATGTTCGCGAATGACAGTACGGTGAAGTTATTGAATTATTTATGCAAGATCTGAAGTATCAAGAGCTACAAGCTCGGGAGTGAACGTGACTGTCGAGCTGCTTCGTCCAGAGTGATGACGCTACGGCGTCTCCTCTGGATGAAGACGCGGCTACCCAGGGTGAAGACGCTACTGCGACTCCCCTGGAGGAAGATAGAAGACTATTGAATATATTGAATTTTCTGTAACATCACATTGGCGAACTGTCGAGTCCATTAAAAACGGGTTTCGGTCATTTAATTCACGCACTGCGTCCGTGGGCCCGGGTCCTCATTTAGGCGGCGGCGCATCTTCTACCTACCATTCTATTATTAAATATTTTCTTATTTCTAGTATAGCGTGGAGTAGTAAATGTTACCATCAATCATACTGTGATTTGACACCGACAGGTGTCTGTTAGAACTGAGACGTGACGCCTCAATGTCAGGGTTAGTAACGGACCAGTAAAGTTCCTACCGTAATACAGTATTTTTATTCCGTCTGAGAGAAATGCATATAGGAGGCATCATTAAGGTACGAGTCCGTAGCCGACTGCAGGCAGCAGCAGACGACCGACGTGTCGCCGCGACACTACTGGTTTCTATGATATGAGCAGTGCCGGTAAGCAGACGACGTATCATTAGATACTAGATAATCAGTATCATAGTTTATTTTTAAGTAACTTTGTTTCCAAATTTGATATTTGCGCTATCACCTAAAATATTTATGTAAAATTACTTTTCGGCCCTATTTGTCTATTTAAGTAGTTAGCTTATTGTTAATATTTCATTGTAATGACTGTTTGTGGCCAGAATAAAATAAAATTAAAAAATATATATATTCTAAAACCCATATAAAAATAAATTAATTTATCTAACGACGATCAACTGATCATTTTGTATGACACATTAATATTTTAGATACATTTATCACTGAAAAGTGCATTTTATTATTATTTTTTAGTGAAATTTTTATATTGGTTTTAGATTAAATATTTTAATTCATTCATACATAATGCATGAATATTACAGATACAAATAGTCTCATATACCGCCTCCCAAATCAAGTGCCTTATTTTGTAAACAAATATGATCGTCTAATTACGTGTTGTGATGTAACACCCTACCCTACTATCATTTTATGCGGTTCTGTGATTATTATTACATTAATTATAACAATTTGAATTTTATTTAATAATTTCTGATTTATGAATTTAAATATGTACCTAATTACATTGTTTAATGTACCCAAACCACGACCTGTAACATTTGTTTTCAATAAATTTTTCATTTCATTTCATTGCATAGTTATTTGCACATCATTAGATCGGATCCAATCCAATAAAGTGATCAGATTGGATCCAATCTAATGATGTGAAAATAACTATGCAATAATCACAGAACAGCTTAAAATGTTAGTAGGGTAGTTTTTGTTTACAAAATAAGACACTTGATTTAGGCTTCGGTTTACATTTAATCTTTTTCACTTCTATTAACGATACTTATTAGCCAGTGATCACACTGCAACCCTCTATTGTATCCTTATTAGGTCATAAATATTCCAAACAATATTATCTCCTTATACTTAACCGTCTCTACCGGCAAGTTGCGCGTGCGCCGCTATTTCAGTACGCCCCAGAAACGCCGTGACGTCAATGCCGGCACCGTTTCCAATGGGGTTAGCTCCAGCCACTCCTGCCCGCACCCCGCGCCATTGACACGTGATATCTCTCCATTGTGATTGGTTAATTTCGTATTGATATGCGATATTCCTCAAATGGTATTGGACGGTGTAATATCACGTGATTTGTGTCAATTGTGATTGGTCAGTTTGAATTGTTGACTACTTTGTACAGAATGATAGATCTGTAAAATGTTTTTTTGAGTAATTGAGGTGTTTCTTAATAAATAAACAAATACCTAATCGTTTATTTCAGATACAAATCTTTGGTATATGAGAATGTTCTGTTCAAACCTTATGATACTATTTCAGCAGCCAAAGTCTAGATACTTAAAAATAAATAAATAAAATGAATTTCGTAACAGAGAGTGTTTCTGACTGACATATTTTATGATAAATATGTACGGTGGAAGACAGAGAAAGGTGTACAGGAGAGTTTTTAAGGTTGAGATTTTCTCAAAAACTACGTGACCTATTGCAAATACGAGTATTCTTTCAGTGTTTGATAGATAAAAGTTAAAACTATGTACTGTAAAAGAATTATTAAATTCGGTTAAGTAGTTTTTGAGAAAATCTCAACCTTATTGAGGCCCCCTGTATACTTATCTCTGTCTTCGACTGTACATAAAGATTTTTTAAACCTTTTCTTCTCTAGGTATTTAGTAATTATTCATCCATTCATAAACAACTTATTTAGTTCGCAATTTATATGGTAAGTATAAGACTAAGTTTTTACCTGGGACACATATCTAAGTATTTATATACGAGTTTAGCTGCATATTTACATGTTCTCTACCATGAAGCAAGGAACAGCTTATGGAGTAAGCTATATTTACATAGCGGACTCCGCTCTTGCATGAAAAATTTTAGCGTCTCCGCCAGTCACTTGTTTTTGAATTTTCAACAGAAGTTGAACATAATAAAAACAGATGTCTCTTTCTGACGCATGAGAGTGAAAGTGGCAGCGGAGACCTGCCCTATATAAAATAGACTTTAGGCTCTCTCCATAGAGCACAGCGAAATGTTCTCTAATAATAAGGTTCAAACCTTTATTTGGTCCCATTGAAAATGTTATACAGGGTGTAACGTGAAGGGTATATGAAGCCGAAGGGATAGTGTTCAGTATCGGCAACTGAACAACTTTTGTTTTACGACTTTTCGATTTCCGCGAATTTATTTTTCGACTTTTCATACATTTCGTACCGGTCAGCTGATCGATTTGTATGAGACGTTAATTTAATTTTATTTTTTAATCGAAAAGTCATAGAACAAAAGTTGTTCAGTTACCGATACTGAACACCCTCCCTTCGGCTTCATATACCCTTTACCGTTACACCCTGTAGAATGGATGAAACTCTACCGAGACTCTACTTAAATGAATTTAGAATAATTTATGCGGAAATCTAACAAAGCCAAATGAATTATTGTAGAGTTTAAGGAATTTATACGAAAGCTCTACCTGGTGTTAGTTGGCGACGTGCCAGGAGCGAGTTGGCAAATTTACAGGTTAGTTAGTGTCACTTTGCGTTTTGCGATTATGTCTACATTTATTTCCATTTGTTTTGCCTAATATGATGTTTGACATCACTTGCGAATTGTGTTTTACCCGACTGTCGGAGTGAAAGGGGCAATGTTTTCCGGGCATATGTATGCACATACGAAGACAGAGAATAACATACTTTTCTATTAATAATACCTATCTATTTAATTTTATATAAATTCAATCACTTTATTCTATTTAATGTCTAAGCAGATTTTGATTGATCCGCCTGTATCTATCTAACATCCTATTTAATTACCAAAATCATGTGCAATTAAATTTATTTCAATAATGTTAAGATTTTCTCAAAAACTACTGGACCGAATTTAATAATTTCTTAGAAATTATTAAATTCGGTCCAAGAATTATTGCAATAGGTCAAGTAGTTTTTGAGATAATCTCAACCTTAAAAACTCTTGGTACGGACAACAGCAGATCAATGGTAACACTAGCAGTACGATTTTAAATCTTACGACGCAGATAATAAGAACGGTCCAAAGTCCAAAGTGTTACACTTGATCTGCTGCTAGCGTACGCATGTTACGGTCTAATACAGTAGGAGAGTTATTAGGGTTGAGATTTTCTCAGAAAGTACTTGACAGATTTTTGAAAATTCTTTACATTTAGGTACTTTTTACTTTTACGTACGTACAGGAGAACAGGGAAATAGTGATATTTTTATATATTTTGGTGTGTGTGAAGTGAAAAGTGTTTTTTTTACACGGTTTGTATACGTACTAATTAGATAAAAGCGGAAATTACAGTGTTAAACATTCATTTATTGATGTCTCGATATTTCGACAGCATTGCCATCATGGTCACGAATACGGTAATTCCCGTTTTTATCTAATTCATATGTGAAAAGTGCTCATAAGAACAAGAACACTACCACTCAATATGAACCCTCGGTTTCCTACGTACAGGTTTTTACCAAGTTAGGAGTCAGATATTCACTGTTTCGGTGGTAAGTACAGACCTGCCTTACACAGACTTGTACAGATTGCATTACTTCAATATTACTTTGTTACTTCGTACAATGACGACCTTAAATTAAGCTTATTAAGGTCGTCATTGTACGAAATAACAAAGTAATATTAAAGTAACCCTACCCCAAGGTGTTCAACGCATCGCGTTTGGAACGCGGTTGTGGGAACGCAGCGCCAAATACCACAACCTCGTCCGCGGCCGCCCTCGTGGGCCCTTCTCGGGGTCTACCCCTATACCTCCGCTTAAAGCGCCTCGGAACTCTGGACGAGACGCCTTACAGCTCGGGACCTCTAAGCGGGCGAAGTAACCCTGCTATAAGAGTTCATGGTAAGGGGGCTGAGCCATGAGCTAAGTTACAACTTGCATCTACCCACAAATTGTAACTTACCAAAGGTGAGATGTACTAAATAAATAAATGAATGAATCCATTAAAAACTTACTCGAAATTGTAAAACAATGACAAGGCCTCTTTACAGCCGCTATTAGATCATTTTGTTATATCCCATGGGTCGGTTCTTTGCCCTGTTTCTCTGTTCGTGCATCCAGCCGTAACCTAGTTTGTATTCTGTACCTTATATTATTGTGAATTATTACATTATGTATGACATAACCAAGTGTTCCCTAGAGCTCCTAAGGTTGAATAAATATTAATATAATAATTGAAGAAGTAGCCTTCCTAGAGCCAACTAGCGCCGCCAATCTTAAAAAAATCATATCTTCCAATATAATCAATTTTATTGAAAAAGCTACGTTCACATTGTTTATTGCTATAAATATTATTTTTTAAATGCTTATTTGTAACGTGATTCAATGTAGGTAAGTTCACAAATGTGCCAGAAACGGCCGTTTTTCGCAATTATGTGAACTACGACTTACCTACATTGCATCACGTTACAAATAAGCATTTAAAAAATAGTATTTATCGTAATAAACATTTTGTAAATAGCTTTTTATTAATAAAATTGATTAAATTGGAAGATATTATTTTTTCAAGATTGGCGGCGCTAGTTGGCTCATATCAGGCCCTTAATAGAATATATTCCGGCCCAGAATGTTGAATCCCTAAAATGTTGAATTCTGTATAGGTACTGTGTAAAATGACTGTTCAAGAAATAAAATGGAATCTAAATCATTGAAGATCATAAAACAAGTTTCTGACAAAAACCTAAATTACTTTATTACTAAAAAGAAACTCCATCACTTTTACGATCTTTATTACATACCTTTCTGATACAACCTTACGAATGACGATACACAAATATGTAACACAAACATGATAATGAACGCGAAATGGTATACACCAAACGCTGTAACTAAACAACATATAATTTTAAACTATAATAGTTATCACAATAGTTATAAAATATCGATCACAACACATAATTACATATAACATTAACTTGATATTTACAATGAAGTACAATGATGTCCGTCTGTCGTCCATTCTTCTTCGAGTATATTGTGATCAGTAATAGTACATTTTGTATGTGGGTACGCTAAACACGTAGTCTAGAGACAGACCCCGTGGTTGGAAGAAATGGTTCTCGTATTTATACACACGCCCCCTGTACCTGCATCAACAATTTCGTTCTCATTACGTCATCAAATGAGCATTCGTGAATGTTATGTGATTGTGATGAGATGAATTGATAGCGGCTGTCATTAAATGAGCACTAATGATACGATTGGGTCTTGTGAGGTGTGAGAATTGAGATGATAGCGACTTAAATGAGCACTAATGATACGATTGGGGCTTGTCAGGTGTGAGAAAAGAGATGATAGCTACTTAAATGAGCACTAATGATACGAATGGGTCTTGTGAGGTGTGAGAAATGAGATGATAGCGACTATCATTAAATGAGCACTAATGATATAATTGGGTCTTGTGAGGTGTGATAAATGAATTGATAGCGACTGTCATTAAATGAGCACTAATAATATTATTGGGTCTTGTGACGTGTGAGAAATGAGATGATAGCGACTGTCATTAAATGAGCACTAGTGATATGATTGGGTCTTGTGAGGTGTGATAAATGAGTGGATAGCGACTGTCTTTAAATGAGCACTAATGATATTATTGGGTCTTGTGAGGTGTGAGAAATGAGATGATAGCGACTGTCATTAAATGAGCACTAATGATATAATTGGGTCTTGTGAGGTGTGAGAAATGAGATGATAGCGACTGTCACTAAATGAGCACTAATGATATTATTGGGTCTTGTGACGTGTGAGAAATGAGATGATAGCGACTGTCATTAGATGAAAACTAGGTGATATGATTGGTTCTTATACGGTGTGAGAAATGAGTGATCATAAGATGAGCACTCATGATTACTTATGACATTCATTTTAATGTTATGCGTATGAATATAGTATAGTTACGTAGCTGTTGTCACTCGTCATCAAATGAGTCCCGATGATGATGAAAATAATGATATTATGATGATTTCTATTGTTAAAGTTTGAGATTACGGTATGAGTTGTCAGAATTCAATAACGCCTAAAGATTTTTAGCCAAAGTTGGTATTCACGCAAGCAGTTGTCATCAAAATAAGCATTGATGATCATGATAGCGATTATGTGATAATGTCTATTCAGTATTCACAAACGGTGAGCTTAAGAGTTATGATAAATTAAAACAATGACGAAGATTTGTCCATAGTGAAAGATGATAATGAAGGATGATAAATTGACGAAAATAGAATTAGTTATGAAATTGCTAAGGATTTATAACCAAGTTGATAGTTACGTAAGCGATGCACGGTGCAACGACCCGGGCCGAAATAACCTGTGGAATGTCCAGCGCATCTAACGTCTAAACGCATTCTCGACATTTTCCTGAGCAACGCCACTCCACTTCCCATGCCGAAAATACATTCGATACTTCGGTCAATATTGTTAAAAGTTTCGTGTCTCTTTTGTTATGACGTTAGCGTTTAGAATAGATTTAGAAACATGTTAAGTGTATTAGTGTGATGTAAAGTTTATAATGATTCATTTTAGACAGTCTAATGATTCATTTTAGTGACTCTCGCTCCGGGTCCTACCTGGTGCAAAGGTTGGCCATAGCTATACAGCGCGGCAACGCCGCAAGCGTTATGGGCACCTTTGCCCCGGGTATGACAAGGGGCGGGTTATTTGATTGACGAAGGTTCAACGGATAATTTAGTTATAAGTATATTATTGTATTAGTTTTAAGCTTGACATTAAACAATTATAAGAATTATTATATGAATAACACATTTTAGACAGAGGTTTAAATACAAGAGTAATGACTAGTTTCACAAGGCGCACATGTTCGGTTATTTATACATTTGTTTACGAACTCCATCAATGGGGGCACGGTTGTGCAAAGCTCATGCCAATAATATATGAGTGGCGTGTACTTACTTGGCGCCGAGAGCGGCCTTGGTGTCGAGAACCTCGACGATATCGCCGGCTTTGAGGGAAACCTCATCGTCAGCCGCCGCCGTGTAATCGGTCGTAGCAACCAACACGTCTTCTACCTGAAACAAAACAAAGACACGATTAAATTGTTAAACCTAAACAATCTCGGCTCAGAGAGCTCGGTGGCTCAGTGGTTGGGTTAATGGACTTGCGATATGGAGGGCCGGCTTCGATTCCCAGCCAGGGCAGTCATGTACCCATGAGTTATCCTCGGTTTTTTCGACGGAAAAATTTACGTACATTTCTTAGAGTGCTCTCAAAACGGTGAAGGAAAACATCGTGATGAAACCTGCATGCCGTGGAAGAAAAAAAATCTAAGGCATGTGAAATTCGCCAATCCGCACTGAGCCCGCGTGGTGGATCATGGCCCAGCTCCCTCGATGTAAGGGAAGGTGGCCCGAGCAGTGGGGCAATATAAATAGACTGATGATGAAACAATTCAATCGAATTTTGGCTAGACAAAGGAAAGGGGAAGATCGTCAAGATTACCTTTGGAGGACTTCTGCTACAACTAGATCTAGATCTCGTCGAAGATCTAGAAGAATACCGTCTATAGCTCGGCGAGGTATCTAGACTACTCATTCTACTTCTAGTGTTCTCTCTATCAAGTAACACGCCACTATACCGACGCGCCCAGCCGCCAAACTTAGTGATTCTCTGATTGTTACTTATGTTACAGTATCCAGTGAAAGTCTGCAACTCATCGTCATTATCATCGACAATTGGACAGCTATACATGCTGAAGCGATGCGCGGTCGGCTGACTCAGATTTAGAGCGGAAAACACGTGCATCGGTTCAAAATGTCTGATACCGCTCTCGTCCAGCACTGTGTAGGCCACTTGTCCGGTTAAAACAGCGCGGCTGGCTTCGCGAGGCACTACGGCCTGCAAACCTTTCTTCATAATCAATAATGCTCCCGTGGCGCGTCTTTTGCGTTGGAATAAAAAGTCTTCCATAGCGAGACTGTTCTCTGGATCCAGCAAGCTTAAAGGAACGTCTGCTGACGACATCAAAGGTGGCTCTTCAGGAATAATCATAAGTGCAGCGCTCTCTCGTATCAAATCTCTAAGTTTAGGATCCGTGCGAGCCAAGTCTGGGTCTGTTTCTAATTTTTTAAGAGCAGAATGTAAGCCGGGATCTTGCTCCGCAAGTTTCCGCATGATAGTCAACCTTTTCAAAATATTTAGACTTGTAGTGTCTGTCGCTATTTTCGATAAGCTTTCCTCGTCGTTGGCAACGGTTAGCAGTTTTGAAGCGACATCTCTCATTCCGAGTATTCGAGCAAGACCAACAGACTGTACGATCAATTCTTTCAGAGCGACCTTGTCACTTTCTTGGAGCATAATTTCTAATTCTTTGGAACTTGTTTCTTGTACGGCCAATACAATTGCCTTCTGCAATGTTTCAGTAGCTTCGTGATCGGTTTTGATAAATGAGATCGACTTTGAGATATCCTTCAGTACATGATGCAGCAAGCTTGTGTCACTTTTGGCAATATTTTTGAACGCCGGGCCTAATACTTCATTTTCAGAACTCAGAAAATCGCCGAACTTCTCTATAATATCTTCTTCTGTAAAGGAATGCTTATGTAGGGCGCTGTTTATGGCAATTTTGATTAATTCTAGTTTTGGCTGCGAGGAGTACTCGAGGATTTCTTCACAAAGTACCTCTTTGTCTTCTTCTTTTTGAAGAATATTGTACATAGCTGATACAAAATCTTCATCGATAGCTTTGCCCAAAATGGTGTCAATCGATTTCAGAATGAATTGGTATTTTTCTCTACTATTATTATTATTAACTTCTTCAAATTGTTCAGCTGTAACTAGTGCAGCCAGAACAGCCGCAGCAATGGAGTTTTTAACATGTTCTTGGTGGGCACTCTGACCATTTCCACCAGTGAATCCTGGGTTTTGTGTTTCCATCCGTTTCTTGCTAGTTCTACCTTTTTTCATTTCAATTGTAGACCCTTCGCTCTTGCTTCCGTCGCTTTGATTTTCATGTATTTCGGTTTTCAAATGTGCGCTCATTTCTATGATTGATGTAATTACTTCCATTAATTGATTTGCCACGTCGTCTTTCAAACCGAAGTCAGTGACAAATGCTTTCAAAGCTTCTGCATTTCTTGTATGATTAAGGATTACGTTGATAGCAGGCAAATCAGCGGGTACTTGTCTACCGATAGACATTCCGGCTTCTGATAATTGCCTCAGCATATTCGTATCGATAGTCAACTCTCCCTTAGTAGATGTGGTGTCATTTGGATTAGTTTTGACTTTCAATAACTTTAACTCTTCAGGAGTAACAACGAAGCTCTGCACCGAAAATTCTAGGCCTTCTTCACCTTCCGTAAGATCAGGTGCAACAAACTTTAGTCCCTCGGGAGTCTGTACTATTTGCCCAGGTATGAAAGTAACACCATGATCATCCGTTTCTACCACTCTTCCAGGTACAAATCTAGGACCCTCTTCGGTATCGACGACCTGCCCAGGTACAAATCTTGAGCCTTCATCTTCGGTGGATATAACTTGACCAGGGATGAATGTAGGCCCGGCTTTTGTTTCGATGATCTGTCCAGGTACGAATCGAGGACCATCTATTGTGTGAATTGTTTGACCAGGAACAAATTTGGGCCCACTCTTTGTATTCACTACTTGGCCAGGTACAAATTTAGGTCCATCTGCTGTATCTACTACTTGGCCAGGGACAAACTGTTCACCGTTTTCAGTGAATACGATCTGTCCCGGTACGAAAATACCTTCAACCATCGTTCCTGGTACGAATCGAGATTCATTCGCATCATTCTTAACAAGTCTTCCAGGGACAACTTTTCCTTCAATTTTAGGTACTCTGGGGCCAGGATAGAATTCAATTCCTTTCATAGTTTGCACCATATGTCCAAAAACATACAGAGATTCTTCAGATAATGAACAAGTTTTTATATCTATTGGAAGTCCCATAGCAGAGCTTTCAGTAAAAGTAATGTCTTCTATTGATTTCGCCACCGAGAACTCAACGTGTCCATTTGCTTGAACAACTGTTTTTCCAGGCATAAATTTCTCCCCAAACTCAGTATGAACAACTTGACCTTCAATGAACTTTGGTCCGTCAATAGTATCAACTGTTGTTCCAGGAACAAATTCTAAACTGTTGCTGCTTGTCGTTTTGGTTATACCTGGTATAAAACATGTCTCTCCATTAATGGCAACTGTTTGACCAGGAACGAATTTAAGTCCATTTGGTGTAGCAATAGTAGCACCAGGTACGAAATGCAACTCTTCCTCTGACTGCACGGCTTGGCCCGGCACGAACTGCCATTCGTTGTTTATCTTGGCGTTCTGTCCAGGTATGAAAATATTTCCGCTGTTTTCTGTTATCGTCTGTCCGGGAATAAACTGAACTCCATCCGGTGTCATAATAGTTTGACCAGGTACGAAAACTTCTTCAGGACCATTGTTTATTATTTTTCCAGGGACGAATTTCAAGCCTTCCTCTGACATTACTGTTTGACCTTCAGTGAAGCGGTACTCATCTTTGTTTTTAACTGTTTGTCCACAAACAAACTCCTCGCCATTTGTTGTTTGCAAAACTTGTCCAGCGAGGAAGAAAGGTTCGTTGGTATTTTCATTCGTGACAATGTGACCAGGTATTAGACCTGGGCCGGCAGGAGTATTGACACTTAGGCCGGGAACAAAAACTGGCCCGACAGGCGTTTCCACCGTCTGTCCGGGTACAAAAATAGGTCCTTGAGGCGTATTTAAATGTTGACCAGGAATAAACTTCTTAGCTTTGTTTATGTCTAACGTCAATCCAGATACTTTAGCTACTTTAGTCCGTTTGCCTTTTCCGATATTTTTAACGACCTCTGCTAAGTTCTCTAAGGTGGGAAGCATGCCAATTTTGTTCTCTTCGTATAACTTTTCTGTAACATCGGATGTTTCAGTCAAACGTTCTTCCGAAATTTCTTTGACAGCGTTCAAAACAGTTTCAGCGGGACGAGTTTTTATCGGTTTTAATGGATTAACACACGGCACATTTTCTAAAGCCACAGACACATCGCTAATATTGCGATCCACTGCATATATTTCTGTCTCGCAGTGATAGGGAGTTATTTTTACAGGAGTTGGCAGTGCAGTAACTTTGGGGACCACATGATCATCAGACACTTCCTTTTCGAAAGCTTCCCAGTCCCATGATTCAATAAGCGGGTGCACCTGATCCCTCCATTCGCCGCTGCACATCATAATACTCGACTTTGAGCGCATGTGATTCACATCAAAGTGAGTACTAGTGAAAGTTTTAACATCATGTTTCTCGTGTCTGAATTCTTCCAATTTTGCCTTCTTAGACAAGCGTTCCCGACGAACTTTTTCTTCTTCCAATTCTTGCACTTCTGCCAGCTTCTCTTTGTTTTCAAAAATCTTTTTCATAGAGGACAGACCCGTAGCCCGTTTCCTCTTTTTCTTTTTCTCCGCCATTTCTTCAAATTCTCTTTGCTTTAGAACTTCTGCATTTGGTCCCTCTCCTTCGTACATCTCCACGTCTTCGGCAAAGTCCTTGAAGTCCATAGAGACACTGCGTCCTTGCTTTGTTTTGATTAGCACTGTATCTGAATCCTTCGCCAGCATGACATCTCTGACGTCGCCGTCCCGCACTGCCGCCTCCATTTGAGCGGAGAAAACTAAACTACATCTTCTTTCTTGAACCGTGTACACATATCGCTTCTCTTCAGTCACTTGTTTAGTCAGTAGCATATCCATCAAGGCCTTCTGGGCTTCCGTGGAGCCGTCCAATACTGGGAAAATATATCTGTAGTCCGGTAACAAATCGTGTTTTCTGTTCCCGTAATTAATTTCGGGTGAGTAGTGATGAGGTCCGAGTTCTCCAGAAACGTTGGTTATCTTGCATTTCGTTTTCGGTGATCTGGAGGCGAGGAGTACTGGAATGTAGTGGTGAGACGGCAGCCCGTAGGACTTGCCGGTGATCCTGCAGCATCGCTTCGCATCTGCCGGCGAGATGGGAGCGAGGAGCGGGAAGTAGTTGGGCTTGGGCAGCCCCCTGCTGCGGCCTGTGATTCTGCAGAACGACATCGTGGTCACGCAATCATATTTGTTTGCAAACTTTATGTGAAACGAACTTTTGTTTGGTCAATTACGAGAGTTATATCGCGGGCGCGTGTGGGCGCGTGTGCTCGGTGCGAGGGTTGCAGAGCGACTGGCGAGGCGCAAAGCTGCGCGCGCGCACGATTCGCACCTTCGCGGAGGCAGACGGTGTGCCGTGCTTGTTCCGGTTACAGGTTATTTATAAACAAAAGAAAGATGAATTTATTCTTTACGCCAACTTATATGACACAGTTTTGTGCTCAAAACAAGCGGACTGGGAAATTTATAGTCCTGTGGGAGATACGTTTATGTCAGCCGAGAGTTACGAGTATTTTCGCCGAGTTATTTGACCCGATCCCGAAAAGCTTGTGACGTTAATACGTAACCTACACACATAACACAACGTAACACTTAACGGTATTATTTAATTTTATTTATAGGGAATAAGAATATTAGCTCCAATTGAGCGAGTGGTGAATTAAAACACAGTAAGGAAACATGCATGCCTGAGGACAATAAAACAAAGGCATGTGTAATCTAGCAATTCATACAGGGCCCGCGTGTTGGATCACAGCCCGAGCTCCCTCGATGTGAGTGAAAGTCTGTGCCGCAATAGCGGGGACATACAAATAGGATGATGATGCAATTTAACATTAAAATGACAATGCCAGATTCTGCCCCACCCTCAACCGCAACTTGTACAAGATAACGAATAAATGTAAAAATATCTCGGGTTTTATGAAAATTATTGGTTTAAAATAAAGTTTTGTACAAGTTGCGATTCGAAAAAAACAGCTAATTAAGAATTCAGAAAATAGTAAGAAGTCAAAGCGATTTATATTTTTTTTTGTTATTATTCTATAGGAGTTGCGAGAGTAGTAGAAAATGATACTGATTATGTAATAAGTCCCCAACAAAATGATAGGTCTGTACCTATCATTTTGTTGGGGACTTATTACATAAAACTTAAATGGTCACGTAGTTTTGTAGGTGGGGCAAAGCTCCATTGAAATGTGGCAATGTCTTTTGAAAATTGTAAATCGCAATTCTCATTGTAAGTCCATAGCTTGTGACGTAGGCTTTTTCCACGCCACTGACCCTAATACCTACTTAAGCGAACGGCACACATCAATATTTATCATGATACGGATCGAGATGGCTGGATTTTGAATTGTCTGTCAAAACCATCTGTCAGTCTTCGCGTCCAATGATCTTTCCAGACTCCCCAGACGACCACATTGTGACAAATGACAGAGGTTAACAGCCCGCTTTCCAGGAAAGTCCATGAAAGGAATGGACTGATGAAAACTTTACGTGTTTCATAAAAGCGAGCATTGTCTCAGTGAGTCTTTGTCACAGACCACAAAGTATTTTACGTGAACACAAAGACAATTAACATCGCGGAAGATTATTTTAATTTCACTGTAAATGACAATATGAATTACGAAAACGTATTTTATACACATTTTGTGTTTTAAATGACAATGCCAAATTCTGCCCCACCATCAACCGTATGATGAACAAGATAACGAATAAATGTAAAAATATCTCCGTTTTTTTATTAAAATTATTGATTTTAAAATAAAATTTTGTACATCAAACGAGTCGTAAAAACAGCTTAATTAAGAATTCAGAATAAAATATATAAATTGAAAAATAGTATTCATCCTAATAAACATTTTGTAAATAGCTTTTTTAATAAAATTGATTAAATCGGAAGATATTATTTTTGCAGCCGGACCGATGGGCCCGGATTGTCCAGAATGGGTGCCATCGGACGGTCGCCGGCGTCGGGGCAGACCTCGGCGTAGGTGGAGAGACGATATCGTTAGATACAGGGATGGGTGGCTGGAAGAGGCTCAGGACAGGGATGGATTGAAGAGGAGGGGGGAGACCTTTGCCCAACAGTGGGACAATTTATAGGTTAACAAAAAAAATATTATTTTTTCGCTAGTTGGCTCATGGAAGGCCCTTAATCTAACGACGCCATAATGTCGACTAATCCCGCTTATCTCAACAACAATCACTGTCCTTCACAAAATCTCTTTTGCAATCCGAGAAATATAGGAATCTTAAAATAGCTGTTCCAATACCCCGCTGATAGAGTTAGCAGATAACCTCGCTGTGTTAAGGGAGAGTTACACCTCAGAAGAAAAGTTATAAATTACTTATTTAAATGTAGAGTAACGAAAGAAATACATAGAGCGATTGTTGATGCAAGGGCCGGCAGAGGTAGACCGAGGAGGACGTACGTCCACCGAATTAACGATTTTTAAGGTTCCTTACCTCAAGAGGAAAAAAGGACAAAATATTTTGATAATGGCAAAGTTAAGTTGGTCTCTAAATCTAGTTTATCTTTTCGTTAGAGCAAAGTTACGGGGATAAGTTGCGTTGCACGGAAGCCTCGGTGCGCGGAACCGTCGAGCATGCATGAAGAGTCGATTTTCAATAATAGAAGTCTAACATAAATAAAAACAGATGTATCTCTCTCTGACGTATGAGAAAGAAAGTGACAACAAGGGCGCACTCTGTCCCATACAAAATATACTTTATGCCCTCTCCATGGAGGGCGGCGATTTTTTTTTCCTTCATGATCCGTCCGAGGTACAATATAAGTAGATAGTACTATCTATATTGTATCCGAGTGTACGCGGTGTACGCTAGTCCTTACGCCTAAATACAGAAACAGATTCCGCGAGGATGTTAACACAAATGTGTAAAAGAAAATCCTTAAACCACGCTTTAAATAAAACTTTCTCCAGAACAGTGAGGTTGAACTGGGTCTTAACGCAGATATATTTTTAATTTCTCATCTAAAACCATGGACCTTCACACCGATGCAATGCCGTGACGTTAGGGGGACGCCAGTTTATTTATGTTTTCGTCACATAACGAAAAATTGGCTCTGTGGATATGCTCATATGTCAACTTGTCTTGTTGCATAGAAATTATAAGTTTTAATTTCGTGTCGAGGAAAACTTCTGGAAGGTCGAGTTCTTTGAATGAATCATAAGTAGATACGAGTATTGTTGAGATACAAGTGCGCGAGGCGTAAGCTCAGGTTTGCATTTGTGTGAGTGATAGCGGTACAAGAGGTGAAGTGCGGTGCGTGCGCGGCAGGGTGTATTTTGTTGCGTTTGTATTGGACGCGTCGCGCCTCAGGCCGAATATCACTCTACACTATCTGTGTGCACTCACACAAATGCAAACCTGAGCTTACGCCTCGCGCACTGTACGATGAACGTAATCTTAAAAACCTTTAATTTGGGCATAATTGTTGTAGTATTACTTTTTCATCTTGATGTGGTCTCGTCATCGTTATCATTAGCTTATTTATTACCGTCAGAATGGCGCGGACGAGCTCCCAGGTCCTCGAGGCCTATCCTGGACTGATGTACCGCGTAAGCTAGAATTAGTGACGGAGTCTCATAATTTGTGACGCAATAGTTTAAAAGTTATAAGCCTTTGAAGGGGGCCGCGCCAACCTGACGCTTGAAAATCTGACTGATCAAAATAAAATTAATGAACCCATATGGAACAAATTTGATTGAAAAAACAGGATGTGACGCTGAAATGATGAACATGTACCCAATTTTCATGTTTCAAACATAAACAGATAAAAAGATATAAGCCTTCATAGGGGGCCGTGCAGAATCTCGCACCACCCCCCCTGGATCTCGAGAACCAGACAAGCTACACAACAGCGGATTGTATGAGGACATAATGCCGCAGAACGCTGAATTCGTGACGGAAGAACCGACATTTAAACCGCAATAGTTCAAAAGTTATAACCATAAGAACTTTTCGGACCGTCAGGATGGCGCGGCCCCTTACAAACGCTAATAACTCGGTAAATATATCATCACGGATGACGTGACTACCATCGATATTTCGGCATTCAGCGGCTCTAATTTGTGACGCAAGGTCCGGGGCTCCAAGTTTAATATTTGCTGAGAAAACAAAAAAACAAATTCCTATGGAGGAAGTCGATAGGGCGACAATGTTACTGAGTTTTATCGGACTTGTACTTAGTATATGTAGGTATAACAGGATGACATAATCGTATATAAGTAATTATCAATTAAAAAGTTATTAGCAATACTTAATTTTTTTTTTAATTAAAATAAATGTTACGTTATTATTATGTTTATTATGTGTATGCTGTATATGCTAGGTGGCTTCTACCTTTCGCTTCATATGATTGTAGAAATCGTTATGTCATCATGTTTGACATAGTCTTAGTATAAGTCTGGTAAAACTCAGTAACATTGTCACCCTGTCGACTTCCTCCATAGGAATTTGTTTTTTTGTTTTCTCAGCAAATATTAAACTTGGAGCCCCGGACCTTGCGTCACAAATTAGAGCCGCTGAATGCCGAAATATTGATGGTAGTCACGTCATCCGTGATGATATATTTACCGAGTTATTAGCGTTTGTAAGGGGCCGCGCCATCCTGATGGTCCGAAAAGTTCTTATGGTTATAACTTTTGAACTATTGCGGTTTAAATGTCGGTTCTTCCGTCACGAATTCAGCGTTCTGCGGCATTATGTCCTCATACAATCCGCTGTTGTGTAGCTTGTCTGGTTCTCGAGATCCAGGGGGGGTGGTGCGAGATTCTGCACGGCCCCCTATGAAGGCTTATATCTTTTTATCTGTTTATGTTTGAAACATGAAAATTGGGTACATGTTCATCATTTCAGCGTCACATCCTGTTTTTTCAATCAAATTTGTTCCATATGGGTTCATTAATTTTATTTTGATCAGTCAGATTTTCAAGCGTCAGGTTGGCGCGGCCCCCTTCAAAGGCTTATAACTTTTAAACTATTGCGTCACAAATTATGAGACTCCGTCACTAATTCTAGCTTAAGCGGTACATCAGTCCAGGATAGGCCTCGATGACCTGGGAGGTCGTCCGCGCCATTCTGACGGTAATGCTTATTTCTATGTTCTCTATTGAGGGAGCGGTCATGATTCACCACACGGGCACAGTGTATATTAGTAAATACGGACTCTAAAAAGAACCTAGGACAAAATATTATAAGTTGTTCGTACTGATAGGTAAATATTACACCAGCTTTATTGAACCAACCAATTATTGAATTTTTCTCTAAGAAATCGTAAAATGGTGGCATAAACAAGTTTTTTTGTTTTATAAATGCCTGTAAATGGTACTAACCATCTGACTATAATAATAATAATAATTTATTTGGTATCGAAATAAAAAAAATCCAGTTACATCTAAAATACATGCGTACTTAATAAAATTAATTCAGCAATTTTTTGTTTGTTTGTTTAGTAAGTAAGTTGTAAGCTCTAGTTCCCACACTTCCCTGTCTTGTGGGAAATAGTCTCTCCGGTGTGTAGCCTAATGTAGATATAGACTATCAACTTTCTTTATAGTTACGTATATCTCGCTTCGAGCTCCATTCGATAGCGATGGTATTTCATATTAGTCCTACTATTATGCCTATATGAATTAAAATAGTATATAAATTCCCATACCTACCCAGATTTTAGCATTATCTAATTCAGGGTAATTTATTCTGAGACCCAATATATCATTCTAATTGGACGTTTTGTGGCTAAGGTCTGCTCGTAAAATGTGTGAGAATTGGCGACAGAATTACCATCAACCCTTCTGCCATCAGACTATTAAAATTGTGTGAAGCAATGAGTTACATTTTATAATAGAGAAGAATCCATGCAAAATTATACTTTATATGTTCGCATTCAGTATGATAAAAAGAACAGTGCTTGTTTTTCAAAAATAATCATAAACGTACATTTTTTTTATACTTAGAGGTCTCGAAATAGTCTTCGAAGAATTATCGAAAACTGAACTAAAGTTTTTAGTCAGTTTTAGTTGTGCATAGTTGTGCGGATTCTAGAATGCACACGCTAAAAATGTCGCTAAGCGAGGCGTCCCACTCACTCTTAGGGTAGCTACACACATAGTCGGGCCGGCCGTAATCGGCACAGCCTGGCGGTAAAAATGTGATACAAAATGGCTAATACTGCCGAACCGACTATGCCGGCCCGACAATGTGTGTAGCTACCCTTACGCAATGTTAAATATGTGAGAAAGTGACAGTTGCGCTTAGGTTTAGATTTAGTGACCGCGACAGAATCACACCTATTAAAAGTTTAAAAATCTAAAAGTAAAAAAAATAGTCTTGATTCTTGCCGTAAGCTGCATTTGATAAATAACAAAATCGCATTATATTTCACAAAAATATAATGCGATTTTGTTATTTATCAAAAGGCAGAGTAACGGATTTGCGAAAATCTGCCTTCACGAACTAGAAATATTAGATAGCTCTATTTAGAGGCATGATTATCAAGTTACTAGATAGTCATGTAACTAAGTAGGTACACACGACGGCAGAGATAAGATTAAGATTTTTTCAAGAACTACTGGACCGATTTTAGTAATTCTTTTACAGTACATAGTTTTAACTTTTATCTATCTAACAGTGAAAGAATTGTTGCAAAAGGTCAAGTAGTTTTTGAGAAAATCTCAACCTTAAAAACTTTACACCTTTGTCTGTCTTCGGCCGTACCTAGAGCATGTAATTTGCGACTGCATCTCTAATTTACTTATTAACTCAAAACATATAAATCTACTTTTTCACAAAGCTCGAACAATTTATCCGATAGCCTTTGAACAGAGTCGTAAATAAAACTAATCTTGAATTAGGTTTTCTTACGATTGATATTGAACGTAAAAACTACCTTTGATACCGGAGTTTATATCGACCCGTATGAAAATGTTGCTCGTCTTCAAAGATCTCTATTGCGTAGAGAAAGGATTCTAAATTAAGATCTAAAATAAACTTTGGTTTGATATCGATTGATCGTGTGGAAAAGATTCTGTGAATTATTGCACTCTGAGATAGATTACACTGAGTGGGTTGAGTTGGAATATATACGGATCTTTAAATATGTTCTTGAAATGATGTTACATTAAATTATTTTCATTTTAAATATTCGATACTTGTCAACTTTATTATTTTACCATTATAATAATTTTATATATTTAAATAACATGATAAAATAATAGAAATACCTAAATACTATTTACAATTAAAGTCCGAACACGCCGACTAACTCCGCACTGCGCGGCAGGGACCCCAGCACGCTGGCGGCGTTGCCCCGCTGAATAGCGAGGCTCAGCCTTTGCCTGAAGTAGGCGCCAGCTCTGGGGTCACCCGAGGCGAGGATCAGGCGGGTGGAAATATCTTTACAAAAAAAAATCGCGTCGGACGCGTGAGCTGTGAATACTTTCGGCTTTTTAGGAGCTGCGCCAGCTCATTTCATTTTAAATAATTTTACAAATCAGTCATATTAAGGTACGGTGGAACACAGAGAAAGGTGTACAGGAGAGTTTTTAAGGTTCAGATTATCTCAAAAACTACTTGACCTATTGCAAAATTTCGCTCACTGTTTGATAGATAAAAGTTAAAAGTATGTAACTGTTAAAGAATTATTAAATTCAGTCCAGTAGTTTTTGAGAAAATGTCAACCTTATTGAGGCCCCCTGTATACTTATCTGTCTTCGACTGTACCTAGTCAAATGAGGAAACCAAACCTACTATAATATCGAAAAATATTTTCAAATCTTTGACTTCAAATATATCTTCGACACTCGACACAATGAAAATGAATCTCCTCAGCGTTGCCTTGCCACCTTTTGCAAAGTGGTGTAAAATGTAAATTCGAAAACAATTCAAAATATACACTATTATTTTTAATTTTCTATACGATAAAGAATATTCTGAAATGAAAAAGAACTGGATTAATCCTACGACTTTTGTTTGCGGCATTATCAATCCACTCGGGTCACATAAACCTAATCTGTGACATAAGTAGACGCCCCACTTCGTTGCAATAAACTATATTTGAAATATTGGCCACAAATAATTAGACTTTAGGCAGTTATCACACCGCTGGCGATGAGCGAGTAGCGAGCAGATAGAGCTCGAAACGAGTTGGCGAGTGGCGAGTACCAGTTTCGATAGCTTTGTCGCTCGGCTAATAAGCGAGTGTTATTTTATTTTATTTATTTTTATTTATTTATTACAACTACAATATCTGGACAGGTATCCCCAATACGATAATGGATGTACAGTCATTTCAAGAAAAAGGTATACAATTAGGAACAACGTTCTTGCAACGACGGCCGATTACTCGCACTACTAGCTCGGGGCAGGAAATGAGACCTGACCGCCAAGCGAGCATCGCTGAAAGTGTCGCTTAGCGAGTATCGCTGGCCGAGTATCGCTGGCCGAGTATCGCTGGCCGAGTATCGCTGGCCGAGTATCGCTGGCCGAGTATCGCTGGCCGAGTATCGCTGGCCGAGTATCGCTGGCCGAGTATCGCTGGCCGAGTATCGCTGGCCGAGTATCGCTGGCCGAGTATCGCTGAGCGAGTTGTATTTTAACAGCTCTGCTAATATAAGCGTCTCTTTTGTTTACACGGAATGTATTATCTATTATTTGTTGCTGAATGACGAATGTGTGGACATCTTCGTGGACTCTGCTGCGGTATTCAAGCGCACCGTAAAGAAAATCTTGGAGGGTGACCTTTAGTGGGCATCCTAGGAATTGTTTATTTAGATTTAGTTTTTTATTAATATATATATATATATATATGTTTATCTTTTTATTTACGTGCTGCGTGATTTATATTATGTGAATGTTGTGGGTACCTGTAATTGTCAGGGTCACACAGGACAATAGTTTAAGATTTATTTTTATGTGTAAGCTTTGTGATTGTGATGTTGGTACTCCTTTAAAATAAATAAATAAATCTATTATACGTTTCTTGAGCGATATAATAGCCGATAGTTACTCGCTTACTCGCCGGCGGTGGTACAACTGCCTAACAAACAGACAGCCAATACCATAAACCTAGATACGAATAACCAAGTCACTGACGCACTTCGTTTATGTTTTCACAACCTATCTCTATGTAGAGAGCCTTGAATATTTAATTTGTTTTTGCACATTTAACTTTCAGCGTTTCAAGGTTGCCATCCACCTGGCAGGAGTTGGAGTGATACGTTTATTTTATTTGTTGTCAGGAAACGCGTCTTGTGAGCCAAAGGACGCATCAAAGTGATCGGAAGACAGGTAGAGTTGCGGGTGAAGTCAAAAGTGCAATCGATAATAATAATAAAACTGAAACTATAATTTAAAATCTACTTTGTATCCCACAAAGTAGATTTTAAATTATAGTTTCAGTTTTAAATAAATTCACAAACAATTTTTACATTTATTTATTTTATTATTTTGTTTTATTCGGAAAACAAACAGCTACAATGACAAAATAAATAATTAAGTAATATCTATAAGCCAATTATAAGTTTTCACATGTACATATCTACAGATGCAATAATGAAAAATAATCGAACAAGGAATTGTATTGAGGATTGTATTGGAATGCATGAAAAATATGAATTAAAATGAAGCACTATAAATGTTTAGGTACCTACAACATTGATCTCCTATAAACAACTAGATACACAAAGGTCTTACTAAAACGATTCTCTCAAAAACTACTGGACCGAATTTGATAATTCTTTTACAGTTATATAGTTTTAACTTTTATCTAACAAACACTGAAAGAATTTTTGCAATAGGTCAAGTAGTTTTTGAGAAAATCTCAACCTTAAAAAGTCTCCTGTACACCTTTTTCTGTGCTCCACCGTACATATATAATAATTTGAAATTAGGGCTCACTGTAGTTTAAATTCGCTGACGTCATGATTCCGAAACTGTACATCAGATATAAGAAAACTTTTTAAGTGTACTTCAAACACATAAATACACAATTTTCTCTCTTATTTACTCTCCAGAAATACGCGGAAGTCGCAAAATATTTGGGGCTCATAACTTAACAAATTACGAGTTACCAAAAGTAACTTCAATCGCAGTCGAAGAGAGACTGATCGTTGTAAGGCGAGTGCACATGCGCTGAGCTTTGATCACTTGCGGCTTGCAACATGCGGCGACAGGCGAGGCCGAGACCTTATGCGTTACAGTTTATTGACGGACGGCAAAAAGTCAAAGTCAAATTTCTTTATTGTAAGTAAGCACGTTGAGTACATTTTTGCACGTCTATATATTTTTTGAATTTACATTTACAGCACTTTGCAAGGAAAAGGTGCCAACGCTGAGGAGAAAAAGTGGCAAGAAACTCTGTAAGTGGCAAAGGAACGGTGTACATCAATATTTATCAGGATCGGGATGGATGCATTCAGAATTCAACCCTATATTGTATCATATTTAAGGTAGCGCCCATTGCAGAAAAGCTCTCGGAGAACAGGCTTAGGTGGTACGGACATGACCTGCGTAGAAATGAAAATTACGACGTAAAGAAGGTACTAAACATACCAACTAAGCCAAGGAGCAGGGGCAGACCACCTGCTACGTGGTGGTCCAGTATCGAGAGGAAGATGAAGGCTAGAGAACTCCCACAGCCGACAAGTCAAGACAGATTGTCCTGGCGCAGAAGTACGAGGAGGCACGACAAAGAAGAAGATTGTATTCAGCATTTTTATTAATTTTCAGTCAGAACCCATGATAGGGACTAGGGACCCCTAGGAGCAGACCCATGGAAAAAATACTTTACCAATATCCAGCACGAACCGCGACCGATCCAATCCTGAATACTGCGAAAATCAATAATGAATCTATAGCTCTCCATTGAAACCGCGAAACGGAAACGTCCAAAGCCGGTCAAATAGGCACACAAAGACAGACAGTATACAGGGGGCCTCAATAAGGTTGAGGTTATCTCAAAAACTACTGGACCGATTTTAATAATTCTTCTACAGTTACACAATTTTAACTTTTATCTATCTAACAGTGAAAGAATTATTGTAATAGGTCTAGTAGTTTTTGAGATAATTCCAACCTTAAAAACTACTTTAAAACTTAAAAGCCCAAACTTGGTTTATGTTAACGCTTTAACGCCTATACTTATATATATTTTTACCATCTGTATAACAACATGAATGCAATAAATGATTATATTGTCTCTTGTACACTTTTATCTGTGTTAGAGGTTAGATCGTAGGTGCAGTCGAAGACAGTGATAACTATACAGGGGGCCTCAATAAGGTTGAGATTTTCTCAAAAACTACTGGACCGAAATAAATATTTTTTTACACTTAAATAGTTTTCACTTTTATCTATCAAACAGTGAAAGAATTCATGCAATAGGTCAAGTAGTTTTTGAGAAAATCTCAACCTTAAAAACTCTCATGTACACCTTTCTCTGTGTTCCACCGTACCTAATAATAACAACAATTTTTCCATAGCTCAAAGCTGAAACTGCGAAACGGAAACGTTCAAACGTCCAAAGCCGCTCATAGCGAAGCACCTGCGCCGGCGCACCGTCTGCTGTCGGCCACTTCCGCCGGTGTTCGGGTAATTATAGCGCCCAAGTTCAGCCCCAGGTGTGCCCAGCTGTGCAATCGGACATGACAGACGGCGGTCATGGACGATATGAGTCTATATCTATAAGCGTTTTGGACTAAAATTAAAATGAATCTTACGTAATTTTCCTGATGAAATTAAAAGTCTGGACAGATTGGAGGAGGTAGAGAATGAGTGTTGCGATTTAATAATCAATATATTGATTCCATTTATATGTAATTAAATAGTATAATATATATAATTTAATAATGTTAATTATAGTTTATATAGTTAACATTAAAATGTTACAATGCTCTTTGTTGAGGATGTGATCTCCAATAAAAGATTGTATCACTTTCAACTATGTTTTAATGAATTATAGTAAAATAAAGCTTGATACACATGTAAGTAATGGTCGGTGCCGAGGAACGAGTGCAAAGTAACACGTTTTGTCCGCAGCGTCGCGGGAGTCGCCGCAACTTCACAGGTAAGTAGTTTGTAGATAATTTCGCGTAAGTTGCGTAGACACTCTTTATGGACCTTGTTTAGGCACAGCAATATTAGAGACAGACGCAATTTTTTGTTCAAATATAATGTAAGTAATTTGTAGTAACTAAGTAGTAGGTAACGATTGTTTATTATTATTTTTTCTTATTTAGAAATTCCTCTACTGTGTAATAGCATTTAGCATGTAGGTGTTGTTTTAGCAGTCGTATGAATGTTTTTTTCATTTGTTACGTTTTTTATTTCGCCTGGAAAATGATTAAGTATATATTTTAATTGACATGTTCATTTTATACATATTGTCAAGAAACTAAGGGGAATAAGCGATACCCTTAAGAAAACAGTATATTTTTCTCTTTGTCAGTCTATATTGCGATATTGTGTATCATCTTGGGGTGGCGCTGCAAAGACAATAATGATAAAGGTAGAAAGAGCACAACGTGCCGTCCTAAAGGTTCTTAATAAGAAACCATTCCGATACCCAACAAACGATCTTTACTTAGAAACTAAAATGCTAACAGTCAGACCGTTATATATTAAAACAGTAACAACTAGATTCCACAGAAAAGCACAAAATTCACCAAGTCTCTCATCTAGACAAAAAAGATTTAGACATTGGACCCTACCATCACATAAAACCATGTTTGCCAGACGCTTCTGTTGGATATCAGAACCTTTTTTGTATCAGAAAATAGACAAAAACCTAAATTTATTTAATGTAACAACTACAACATTCAAACACAAGGTAACTAAGTGGCTAACAGGCTTAAAATACGAAGACACTGAAAATATAATTTATAGTATATATGACTAGAACACACACTCTCTCTCTCACACATCACACGCCCACATAATACACCCTCACACACCCTCTCACATACTCTCATGCACCCTCTCACACACCATGCATGCGTATTATTAAAAAATTATTAAAAAATTGTATACCATTTATAAGTACATTATGTTATTTAATTTAAAAGTAAGGTAAGTAAGACCATTGGAAGACACTGTCTCTTACAGCACAGGCTATCCTAGTGTAAGAGTCAGGGTTCACATTGAATGTAGTCTCTGTAATTTTATGAAATATACAATTTTTCATTTTCATTTTCAAAAAATGTACCTGATAAGTGGAGTTTCAACCGAGAGATTGTAACTGGTACTAGTTTTGTTTTGCGGTTTGATCTGAGTGGCATTTCACTGGTAGATAGAATAAGAATTGAGTATCCGCCAGACACGGACCACTTACCGCATAGACCTGTAACAGGAGGGCGTCCGTTTCTGCCCGCACCAGGCCTGGTGCACTCCGCGCTTTAGGTATAAATCTACAGGTACATCGGGCGGGCGGCCTTGGGCCGCGCCGGCGCGGCTATTCAGTGGGCTGCTGCGCGCCAGATTGATTGCACGTAGCCCGCTATTTTGCGCCCGCGCTGCGATGTATTTAGCCGTCTTTCATTGTATCGGAAGAAAAAAATCGTGACAAGAATTTGGTCTAAATTATTAAAATATTCTTTCATACAATTTAGTACCTACCATAATAATTTATTTTATTTAGGGTGGATTCGACCAAACTTCAATTTATACTGGAGTAACTATCCCAGGGTTATTTTTATTCCCCGATTTTATTCTCCATTAACTTACGAGTAGTTTTACCATGCAATCTAGAGAATAGTTGCAGATAATTGAATGAAATTGAACGAATAATTAGATTAGATTTATATAATAAATCGCAAGGCTAGTTCTTGCATCTTAAATATGTAAATATGGGTTTCGGCTCCCGGACTAGATTGTACCTAGCTAAAACCTAAAAGAGTTATGTTTAGTATTGTAGACACCCATTAAAGTGTAAGAAGATAGCATGCCTATGGTATTTTGTGATCTAATACCGTAGGTATATTTGAAATATCAGTTTGTTTACAAAAGTAGAATAATAGAGTGGTATAATAATATATGTTCATTAAATATTCAGATTATTTATCTTTCACAAGCCGGCAGCCCTAATCGTGTCAGAAGAGTAAAGAGCTACCCGATAGAAAGAGACGCACGTTGTAGGTGAATATAATTGTAGGCACTTCGCGCTGCGCGAGCTGAATTGTACTTTATTGCGTCGCTGCGAGACTCGCGATTTATTTTAACGGTTTTTAGGAGAGACTCTTCTGTACTTGTACTATTATATATTCTGTGCCCGCACATGAGCGCAACATTGCTTCGCGACACGCGTAACCTTGAGATATCGACACGGGTTTAATATGGCGCCCCTGCCCCCCGCTTCGTTGAATAGCGCCTATCGCTTGACAGAATTTTTCGCTTGCAGTACCGATTTCATGTCTATGGGGTAAGTGGTCTGTGCCGCCAGAGAACAAAAGCGATTGAAAGAAATTACTCATAGAATCAGGAAACTGAAGTGCTAGTGTCACATCTATCGTAGAACCGATAACCGATGGGGTAGCCACGAAGGGTGGAAGGGAAATGCACCGTGGGACGCCTCCTGACCTGGACGATGGATGGATGACTTTCGCAAGATGGCTGGCAGAGACTGGACGCAAAAGGCCGAGAATCGTGTTGAGTGGCGTGCTTTGGGAGAGGCCTACGTCCAGCAGTGCACTGATACAGCCTGGTGATGACGGCGAAGTTTTCTTTAGTGAGGTAGTTAGGTATATCCGTACTCGGGAGACCACTATCATGAGACCAAGTAAATCTGAAGTGCTACTTAAAATTGCCAAATGTTTATGCAACCAGGCCAGAAAGATATTTCCTAATAAAAATGACGTGCTTTATTCTTTTTATTTTGACTCGACAGTTCGTCATTTGCCAATGTCATGTTACAGAAAATTCAATACGTAATAGTCTTCTATCTTCCTCCAAGGGAGTCGCAGTAGCGTCTTCACCCTGGGTAGCCGCGTCTTCTTGTCTTCATCCAGAGGAGACGCAGCGTCATCACTCTGGACGAAGCAGCTCGACGGTCACTTTCACTCCCGAGCATGTAGCGGGAACTCTTGATAAAAGCTTGAAACCCCAGATCTTGCTCAAATTAGGTATCCAACAAATTCACCATACTGTCACTCGCGAACATTTTCTGATTAATTTAACGTGATATTAATCTCAAAATAACCACTGTAGACAATAAAACAAAAATTATCAAATAATTTTGCAACCATCGTTTCCCGCCATTTTCAAGAGAACCTCGCTTTATTCTTTTGTTAGCCATCAACATCATGCAATACCGAACATTATTGAGGAAAACTTTGTAAGTATGAACACGTTTCCATGAAACTTTTTATGACTTTTCACTCCGAACGTTCGGGGAAAATCGTTAGCTCAACCAAATTATTGCTGTCGCAAAAAATAATGAGTGATCTGATAAACAACTTGTGAGTCACATACGCTACGTAAATGCGGAAAAACACCCAAACGGAAACGTGTGCAGGGAACATACGGCTATAGAGACAGGAATACTATTTAATCTCAGTCCTGTTAAAAAAAGAGAAGAGAAATGCAAAGTCCGCATCTGCAACATTGTGGTTGGCTATGTTGCTCTTACTTCACTTGGCTATTACATAATTCCTTTCTTATCTCTGTCCACCGTGATCCGTTTCCACAATTAATATAATTTATTTCTTGTAGCCACGGATACCGGGATCGGTGGGTAAAAACATTAATTGTTTTTTGCGTTGGAAACCGATCCCGGTATCGGTGGAGACAAACTGCCGGGATCCGTTTCCAATCCAAACGGATTCCGGGATCGGTGGAGACAACCCCATTCGTATACGTATTTGTCATAATTGCCATGCTTGTCGAGAATGTCAACCGCACATGGCAATTATGACAAATACGCAAATACGAATAGCCAAGTGAAGTGCCACCATGATAAACACGACAAATATCCAATAGCGAATACGGAAAGCCAAGTGAAGTGCCACCATGATAATAATAATTTACCTACAATCACAGATTCACAGCCCAAAATCTGTGAAATACTACTCGTGATTGGTAGAGAAATGGTCATTATAACAGCGTTTATAACATGTTAAAATAAATACGCAAAGCTTGATCATCATGGTTGCTGAGTTTCAAATACAGTTACTTTTTAGGCCGACACACACATGGGTTGACATAAATCAGAAATCAGTTGTCATACTTACACGTGAACAGATTACGTTCTTACTTATTTAAATTCTATCTATCCGAGCATTAGGCTGCATTGAGTAGAAATAAGAAATAATTGTAAACATAGGCCGCCTCAGTGAAGTAAAAAGCGCTCCCGTTACAATTAGAGATCTATGGCAGAGAAATCGTTTGACTGACAGCAGCTGTCAATTACATTTTGGCGCGCAAAAGTTTTTTTTTTACGAAAACGATGCAAGACTTTCAAGATAAAAGAAGTTGTCGCAAATTGGGTCGAAATGCTCCGTTTTAAGTGCTATTAAATTTAACAAAAGTCTTTGTGTAAGCTTATCTATCACGTTGGATGCTATTCAAAGACCCACTTGTAGACATCGAGACAGACGCAAATCTAGTGCACCTATTTAAAGGTTTCTTAGAAAAATAAATCTCCCGCCGGCGACCACAATGTAGGTAAGTATATTTATCGAATTTGTTTCAGAGTCTGTCGCACAGAAATGTTTGGTTAGAGTTATTGCATTTTATAATGGATGAAAATTCTGAAACATGGCTTCGGGCTAACGGCCGAAAATGGACGTTGGTGAGAAATTGTTTGGTAGTAAATCTTTATATGGCTCCTGCGATTATGGCAGGGTAATGTGATCAATGGATATCGTGCCATGAATATAGATTCTATAGGATACCCCTATACTTGTACCGATTCCAAAGTGCTTCACGCTCATTTATATAGGTACCTACGTTCCTTCGACAAATCGAAACTGGAGTACAACCACACATGATAAATATTAAATTGGTAAGTTATTTTAGTAAATCGAAACTACAAACAAAAGACATTGCCACATTTCAATGGAGCTTTGCCCCACCTACAAAACTACGTGACCATTTAAGCTGTACCTATCATTTTGTTGGGGACTTATTTCAGGTTTCATATTGCATAATCATAATCAGTATCATTTTCTACTACTCTCGCAACTCCTATAGAAGAATAACAAAACCAATGAATAAATCGCTTCGATTTCTTACTATTTTTTGGATTCTTAATTAAGCTGTTTTTTTCGAATCGCAACTTGTACAAAACTTTATTTTAACCCAATAATTTTAATAAAAAACGGAGATATTTTTACATTTATTCGTTATCTTGTACAACTTGCGGTTGATGGTGGGGCAGAATCTGGCATTGTCATTTAACTAAGTACGTCACAAGTCAAGTCAAGTACTGTAACGATGCAGATCAAATTAATAAAAATTTTGTTTGAATTTACAATAAATTCAACTATCTTTTAGGATTTACGATGCCACAAACACGTATGTTCATGTTACACTTACTTATAACATTTTATTTTGCCACGGTTAAAAACCTAGACATATATATGGTTTATTCCCGATGTCCCCCACTGGTGGACAGTAACACATTTTTTAAAAAGCTGTGCCGATGTCCCCCAGTGGTTGGAAGTGACACAAATTTTAAAATTATTCCCGTTTGTCACCTCCTGGGGTAGTGTCGTTATCTTTAAAATTAATAATAATTGAATTTACAGCCAGCGCCGCTTCGAAAAAGAAATTGCCCCAATAATATAAGGAAAAAAATTAGGTATACTTACTTAGTCACAAGTTATTAATCAACACTTATTAAAACATATATAAGTGACAAGTTTCGCAAAACTCATTGCAACAATTTATTATATTTATGATATGACAAGACAACTATAATAATGGTCAGCCAATACAATAATATTTAAAGTAATGTAGCAGGTGTCACATAAAAGTCTGTGACAGCCTCTAGTGTGTGCAGTCGTACGCGCAAAGTGACGGCGATATTCGTAAAATGGGCGGAGAGACGCCACTGACATAGTAGAAAACCATAGAAAGCTCTTCAAAGCAGTAGAACAACTACCTATCACTCGTAGCTAACTTTCAAAAGTCAATCTTCAAAACAACATCAAGATGGCGTTCCTATTAATAAACTTAACTTAGGTGCGCGTGTAGGAATCGGGTATCACGTGCGTAATGCCGTATTAATAAACAAAGCTCAGTTCTCAAAAGAACTGTCAAACTCACACTTGAGAACGTATTTGCTGATTGCAGACGAACCGCGACTTGAGAAAGACATCACGTGATACACCCTCAAGATTGATTTATTAATAAATGATATACTTGAGATAGTGATCACGCCTTGAGAGTGTATCAGCTGAATTCGCTCTTGAGGGCGGGTTCGAGCTCAGACTATTAATACGGGCCTAAGGGCGACTTGCGTGAGATTATATTTAAAATATATTTTGGTCATTTCAAAGGTCATTGTGTGACGTACTTAGTTGTAAAAAAAATTGCATTTTTTATTTACTAAAAAACCTTACCGATTCAATATTTATCATGAATTCAAGGACACCCTGTATAAGATTAAGATACACCTGTCCTGTCTTCCACTGTTTCCAATTTTCATGTCATAACCCGCCTGCTTTAAATAAATAGGAAATACCTCCTAGTTGGGCTACTGCCTCAGCCAACAATACTATGACAGTAACGTTCATGTGGCGTCTCAGGCGCACGCTTTTGTCTTATAATAATAACCCGACGACAGACGGAATTGTTAGTGCCAGCCAGGAAAATGGTGCTCACTGTGTTGAGGATGAGTTTAGACAAATCAGAGTAGCAGTAGAGAAACTCCGTGGAGATTCTTAAGATCATCAAACAAGGAAACTCTCAGTAGCGGATTATCCTAAAGGGAATCTAGGCATGGGCGCGAGGTCACAAAGGGACGCGCACGTTTGCGTTCGCGTTTAGTTGACGAAAACCCAAAATAAGTGCCTACTTAGTATCATCATCAGTCTATTTATATTGCCCCACTGCTCGGGCACAGACCTTCACTTACATCGAGGGAGCCTATTTAGTACTTACATAAAATAAAAAAGGCATAATATAAAGCTAAATTCGGATTCTGGTAAACCCGCGTTTTCACGCTAGGCATTGCCACAAATTCGCTATTATAATGTCGTTTTCGCTAATATTATGAGCTCGTTGGCTCAGGGGTTGGGTCATTGGACTTGCGATACGGAGGTCCCAGGTTCGATTCTCAGCCAGGGCAGCCATGTACCAATGAGTTATCCTCGGTTTTTTCGACGGAAAAACTTACATACATTTACCGAGTGCTCACGGATGACAAAAAACGGTGAAGGAAAACATCGTGATGAAACCTGCACGTCATAAAAGAAAACATTTCTAAGGCATGTGAAATCTGCCAATCCGCAGTGGGCCCGCGTGGTGGATCATGGGCCCAGCTACCTCGATGAAAGGGAAGGTCTGTGCCCGAGCAGTGGGGCAATATAAATAGACTGATGGTGATGATGATCGTGATGTCGTTTTCAGTATTTTTGTGATTCTAAATCCACCTTTAGAGCTTCCTAAGTGCGCCCCGTCTACTTCATTACACCTACATCACCAGATTCAATAACAGAAGTTGGCGAGACATAAAAACCGAGGGGCGCCGATGAGGTGATAGCCTAGGGCGCTGTAGACATTTGATCCGCCTCTTGAAGCTCTATTACCTCCGCCACATAATCTATACATATAATAAGACTGTAAAAAATCGTGTCTGTACATTGGATATTTTGATTTATTACCAACGGACCCCGTGTGTCTGTCCCCTCACGGGGGCCGTTGGGATTTGAAAATAATTTCATGTCCAAGGACCCCCTTGCCAAGTACGTGGGGTCCGTTGGGAAAAAGAACTCCTAACGGACCCCAAACCTCACCTCCTTCCAAAAAAACGTGAATGTGTAACGGGAGTGTGTAAATAGAAGAAAACGTAAATGCTATGGATCTATAACAATCAAAGTAGGTATACGTAGATGTAATTCACTAGCTGTGTTCCGTTGTTTCATCCGCGTTAATTTGTGGAAAAAAACGTCTGGAACCATTGTTCACAATTAAATACTTGTGTGAACTATGTATGCATGTTGTTAACCTGAAAAAGAGCTGAACAACTAGATGTATTATGTATGTATGTGTAGATGAACATGATAATGATTTCATAAAGGTTTTTATAAGGTACTGAATCTACGTACTTTTCATTAATTATAGTCTGAAAGATGTTTTAAAAGTTTCATATTTTTTTATAGGATCAAACAGTGACGAAGGACAAACCTCATATTTGCGAACCAGATTTCACACAAAACGAAATTGACATTTTTTTCTAAATTTATTTGGAAGGCGGTTAGAGGGGGTCCGTTAGGAGTTCTTTTTCCCAACGGACCCCACGTACTTGGCAAGGGGGTCCTTGGACATGAAATTATTTTCAAATCCCAACGGCCCCCGTGGGGGGACAGACACACGGGGTCCGTTGGTAATAAATCGATATTTTATGAAAATAATAATAATTGTAATGTGTTTTAGGATCGATACTGATGCCAAAACACTAATTATTTGAATTTTTGTATGTTTGTCTGTGACTTTGTGCAAGTATCACGACATAACTACTGAAGGGATTTTGATGGGAGTTTCACTAGAGATAGCTGAAATATCCGGACAGCTCATAGGCTATAAGCCATGGCGGTATGTGATGTGGAAACAAGGATCCAGAGAGGAAGATCTGCCTTCTGATCACCTCCATCCTCCTCCTCTACGCAAACGAAGTTGCGGGGTACAGCTAGTTAGAAATAAAGAGGTACTAAAGCGACAAGGAAATATCCAAAGCATAAGGCCAGATAAGAAAAATAGGCTTAAGAACTTACTATAGTACAGTAGCGCAGCAGCGGACTGATACGGGCTGATGATGATGAAAGATTACAATTGAGAAGCGCAGAAAAACAAACATTTTCCAACCTTGAATTACCAAATCGTGCACCAGGCTTGTGTTGTAACAGTTAAACTATCGAGTTCAGGTTCAAAAGCGACAAATAGTACGTTTTTCCGCTGCGATTGTAGTTAGGTTAGGCGGCTTGGCGGCTCTGCCAACTCGTTAAGAGGCTTGGGGCTACAAGAATACGGCGGTAAAGATTTATTGACCTGAAACTACAATGTAGTAGTCGAGTCGTGATATAAACATGAGGACTGAAGTTAATTAGTTACTCCCTTGGCTCAGCGATGAGAAGTTGATCGTTGTTTCTGAAGTCAGAGAAAACTATAATAGGGGTCTCAATAAGGGTGACATTATGTCGAGAACTACTTGACGGACAGTAAAAATTCTTTCACTAATAGATAGTTTAGAGCGCCGATTATATAATTGTAGAATTTTTAAAGTTGTAAGAAGTAAGAGTGCTTTTTGAGAATATCTCAACCTTAATAACTCCTGTACGCCTTTATCTGTGTTAGACCGGCCAGTCAAGACGATCTAGCACCGATTGCCATCAGCATGTGCCTACAGTTTCAGGTCCTTCTCGAAAAGGAAGTTCCAGGTCTTTCTCGGGAAGGACCTGGAATGGCGCTGGAAGGGCTACGTCGACGTCGCCCTTCCAGCGATATCCGGGACAAAGGTTCCAAAATATTATACAAATGGATATTTGCAAGCAAAGCTTTTAGAAGGGATGCGTTTCTGGCAAAACAATTTTTTTTTCATGTGGATTAGTGAGTTAGAGTTATTCAGGCCGCCCGTAGGCCGCTGACGTGGCCTAACGACTGCTGCCGAGCGACAGTAACCGGGACCAACTGATTAACGTGCTTTCCTAGGCACGGAGGGGCTCAGATGAAAGTGTCACTAGCGGTCACCCATCCAGGTACTGACCTCGCCCAGCGTTGCTTAACTTGTACTATCGTTTTCAACGTGTACTCGCAACTGGATTACGAGCCTCTCTCTCTACGAGATAAGTAGGTAACTCCAAGAGAGGAAATGATGTAAAATATTCTTTTAGAATAACATCTTTGAAGAATACGATACGACCACCTATTTTAAAGTTCAAACAGATAAATCACAAGCCAGAGACGGTAAATTAAAGAAACAGGAAATTTAACCAGGAATTTATAGATCATTTACACATATTTGAAATCAAAGACCACAATAAATTCTAATGAGAAATATCTGAAAACTAAACACGGTAACTTGTTAACTCTCGAATAAATAACGATGGAGTTTTGAAAATGGCGAGAACGTGACAGTTACTAAATTATTATTTATTTAGTTAATGGACCCGACAGTTCGTCATTTGCTAGTGTCATGTTACAGATATAGCATAGTCTTCTCTCTTCATCTATAGGAGTCGCCGTAGCGTCGTTACCTCAGAGAAGTCATTATTTCTCTGAGGTCGTTACGGTTAAGCCCGTATTAATAAATCACTCTCAGCTCAAAAGTCAATCTTGAGAAAGACCTCAAGACAGCGTTCGTACGTTTAAGAATCGGGTATCACGTGAGTAACGCCGTATTAATAAACAGAACTCAGGTCTCAAGAGAACTGTCAAACTCACACTTGAGACTTGTATTTGCTGATTGCGGCGACCCGCGACTTGAGAAAGATATCACGTGATACGCCCTCAAGATTATAAATGACATACTTGAGATGGTGATCACGTCTTGAGAGTGTAGAGACTATTAATACGGGCCTTAGCGTCTTCTTTTCTTCCTCCAAAGGAGACGCCGTAGCGTAGCGTCGTCACTTTGATAATTTTAATTGTACTGTACCTACGTACTGTAGTTTTGTGTTTAATATCACGCTAAATTAACCAGAAAATGTTCGCGAATATGAAGATGTTAGAGTTTTCGAACAATTATATGCAAGATCAAGTTTATAGCTAGATTCAAGAGTCCCACTACAGATATTAACATGGACTGCCGAGCTCCTTCGTCCAGAATTGCAGTCGCTTAGTTAGACGGCTTAGGTGGCAACTCATCCTTAAAAAATCTCACCTATTGAGATGCTACCTTTCAAAATTTTTAGTGACCAACTCACCCCGCTCCAAAGGTTACGTTTATGGAGATATCAAATTGATTTATTGTCCACATCTATACGAGTTTTAACTGTCAAAAATCACAAGAACTGTGGTTCTCTTGAAAATGGCGGCAAACGACCGACGGTTGCGATATTATTTGATAATTTTTCTTTTAATGTCTACAGGGACTATTTTGTGTTTAATATCACGTTAAATTAATCAGAAAATGTTCGCGAATGACAGTACGGTGAAGTTGTTGTATTATTTGTGCAAGATCTGAAGTTTCAAGCTTTTATCAAGAGTTTCCGCTACAAGCTCGGGAGTGAACGTGGCTGTCGAGCTGCTTCGTCCAGAGTGATGACGCTACGGCGTCTCCTCTGGATGAAGACATGAAGACGCGGCTACCCACGGTGAAGACGCTACTGCGACTCCCCTGGAGGAAGATGGGAGACTATTGAATATATTGAATTTTCTGTAACATGACATTGGCAAATGACGAACTGTCGAGTCCATTAATAAAATAAATAAATACAAGAACTGTCAAAAATTTCATCTAATTTCACCTAAGCCGCTTAGACTCCTCTGGATGAAGAAAGGAAGACCACAATATAATATTAATTAGTCTGTCTTGACATTGCCAAATGAAACTGTCGAGTCGATTAATAAAACGAAATAAAAATAACGCTGACAAATATGATGCATTCGGCGGAAAACGGTGCAGCGTTGGGTGACATCCAAACTAATTATAAGCTCGTAAATTAGACGTGCCGCTATATGTCAGACTGGCCCTTCGAGTGTCGCGCAGTAATTCAGCTTTGGACACAAGGAAGTCATGTGATAAATGTAAGAAATTATTGTTAATTACAATAATGGGCTAATGCGAGATGAGATAGATATTGCGGGTGCTTCCACTCTGATTCATATTTCCACTAGGGACAAGACACGGAATAATAAGCTTATCGGTTAGATAGAATCCCCTTCTCGACGACAAATATTATTATTTATTTATTTTTCGTATGGTCACGGCGACGTGACAGGAGATCAGACCGTGAGTGGGAGGCTATCCAGACACTCAATATAGAGTATATGTAATATGTATATGTAATTTATATATATTATTATTAATTATTTTACTAAATTATATTGTAGGCAATCAGTTTATTTAACATTTTCAATATCTTTGCACCCGCTATGCTGTTTTAATACAATGTCTCCATCACCCGAAGGTTGCCTGGAAGAAATCGCTTAAAGCGATAACGCCGCATGTCTGTACACTGGCTAATTTTGGTTTTATATGTAACTGTTGTATTTTTATTTGTGTGCAAATAAAGTTATTTGATTTGATAGTTTTCAAGATTATGAGTTGCACAATTAATAGCATCATAACAATAATAAATAACTTCGGCCTGAGGTGTTGGGGTTTTCAGGTTACCGTAAGTATTTTGAGAGGAACATTTTTTACGGGGACGGCCAAAACAAATGGCTTGCAGTCGGAGAGAGAGTCCGCATTTCTCTTAATTTGCTTATGGATTTACTGGTTCAACGAGACATCATTTATAATTATGACAGTGAAATATGGTTTCAAGATGTCCCATGTGCGAATAATATTTCACAAAAAATTATGACATGAATAAAAGTTTAAGAAGGGAGTAGCGTTTGAAACTTTGAACGTACGCTGCAACTACAATTAACGATTTTGTGCAAGAGAAAGATAAAAGTCGACATACGACTTTAGAAACCTAGAGGAATGATAAGAAATAGACTATAAACAGAAAAGAAAAAAGAATACAAGTTCATTGCAACGACTCAGATTGAATATTGTTACTTAGTAACCGGCATCTACTCTTTTACGAGAATACTACCTACTATATAATATAGACTACCTACTATATAATAACGAGCGGATAGGTACTTAATCAGAAGTAACGAGCGAGAAGTAACTCGCGAGTATAAAACCTCCTTGATATGGATGCTGGCCGAAAAGAAGAAAAAATGCGGATTAAAATGTAGGCGGTATGAACTGAGGGCCTTTGCCTTTTCCTATTTTTTGGGGGTGAACTTTCAAACATCATGTTTTTTTTACCTCCATGCAAAATTGGATTGAGACAGGCCATATAAATACATAATATAATATAGGACATAAATACTTTAAACACTAACTTATCATCTAACTTGCGAGAAAGTCGTCATAACATAATACAGGGGTTCTCTTGAAAATGGCGGGAAACGACGGTTGCAAAATTATTTGATAATTTTTGTTTTATTGTCTACAGTGGTTATTTTGAGATTAATATCACGTTAAATTAATCAGAAAATGTTCGGGAGTGACAGTATGGTGAATTTGTTAGATAATTTGAGCAAGATCTGGGGTTTTAAGCTTTTATCAAGAGTTCCCGCTACAAGCTCGGGAGTGAACGTGACTGTCGAGCTGCTTCGTCCAGAGTGATGACGCTACAGCGTCTCCTCTGGATGAAGACAAGAAGACGCGGCTACCCAGGGTGAAAACGCTACTGCGACTCCCCTGGAGGAAGATAGAAGACTATTATAATATTGAATTTTCTGTAACATGACATTGGCAAATAACGAACTGTCGAGTCCATGAATAAAATAAATAAATAACATAATACAGACATCACCAAGGGCGACTTTTAACGATGCTTGAAAAAGACGATCAAAGAGCCGAAGGGACGCTAACAATGACATTTGCGCAACATGACATCTGTGACGACGGCTCAGTATAGTGATTAATAGGAAATCTCGCCGCTTTGGCACCAGAGTTCAGTCTCAAGGTGACGGCTTGCGAAATCGGGGAGATTTCTGTATTTTGTGACAGTCAAACCCAAGTCAATATAAAAGTTAAAGAGCTTTAACCAATACAAGTGGTCGTCGAAACTTGATCAATACCTTTTTTTTTGTAAAATTCTTCCCAGAGGTAAAGGCAAAGCCGACTAGGGCATACAGCCTGGTCTGATGTTAGTAGAATGTCTGAATTCTTATAAATACATACATATATACGAATATAACCTAACCTAAACCTACGCACAACCCTCCCAAGCCCCTAAACGAAATAACTCAATGATCCACGCAAACATCAAGTTATGCAAAAGGAAACCTTGCTAAGAGCACAAAACTTCACAAACACGACTTCTTTCGAGCACTCCAAGTAATAGAAACGTTCGCGGACATCTCCTGATTAACTTAACGTGATCATTAATCACTAAATACCACGGAAACTATTTAATTAGAATTTTCACAAAAAAGTAGCTAATGACGTTTCGCGCGCTTTTCAAGGAAATCTATTGGTACTTAATTAAAAGTTATTTATTTATTTTATTAATGGACTCGACAGTTCGTCATTTGCCAATGTCATGCTACAGAAAATTCAACATATAATAGCCTTCTATCTTCTTCCAGAGGAGTCGCAGTCGTCGCAGTAGCGTCTTCACCCTGTGTAGCCGCGTCTTCTTGTCTTCAACCAGAAAAGTCGTTACGTGCATTGAAATATTTGTTGCGTTTATGATTGTAATAATGAATTCTCGTCAACGACACTCGAGTGGGCGGAGTGGTAATGTATGTACGAAGCAACAAGACATGGTTATTAAGTGCTGTTAATTTTCCGTGACGTATCTGGTCTTCCAGTCGAGCATTATTATTAGTTAACTAGTTCAGGGCCGAGCGGTTGAACCGGCGGATGTAATAATACACTGGTTTCGTGGAAAGTCGGTGAAGTGGAGTTTCCACTATTATTGTTTTCTAACTAGTCTTGTTGACAAGCGAACGACGGTTCGGGTTGAAATCTACACGTTTTAGACGGCTGGAGATTTGGGGTAAGGCAAATTCGAGATGAAAGATGAAGTTATTGACGTTGGATTACAACCAGTCTCTAAGGCCCGTTATTAATAGTCTGAGCTCAAACCCTCAAGAGCGAATTCCCCTGATACAGTCTGAAGTCGTGATCATGATCTCAAGTATGTCGTATTAATAAACCAATCTTAAGGGCCTTCATAGAGCCAACTAGCGCCGCCAATCTTAAAAAAATAATATCTTCCAATATAATCAATTTTATTAATAAAGCTATTTACGATATGTTTATTACGATAAATACAATTTTTTTAATTGCTTATTTATAACGTGATTCAATGTCGGTAAGTTGTAATTCGCATAATTGCGAAAAACTGCCGTTTTTTGCACATTTGTAAACTACAACTTAGCTTGTCACAATTATGCCATATATTTTTTTAAGATTGGCGGCGCTAGTTGGCTCTATGGAGGCTCTTAATATCTAAATATTGGATTAGATTATGTACAACATTGGAGAGCTCGGTGGCTCAGTGGTTGGGTCACAGGACTTACGATACGGAGGTCCCATGTTCGATCCAGCCAGATCCGGCCAGGTAAGCCAACCAATGAGTTTTCTTCGGTTATTTCGAAGGAAAAACTTACATTTTACGGAATGTTCTGAAAACGGTGAAGGAATACATCGTGGTGAAACCCATCGCAGAAAAATATAAGTGCCCGCGTGGTGGATCAAGGCTCAAGCTCTCTCGATGTAAGGGAAGGTCTGTCTGTGCCCAAGCATTGAGGATATAAAACAAACTGATGAAGATGACATGACATGTGTGGATTCTGTGCCTGATTGAGTGGCGACGAGTGGCTGTTTGGTGTTTTTGTGTGGAGCGGGCTTTGTTTGTTAAGCACTGCACTGGATCCTAGTTTTTTAGTTTCTATCTGTTATTCCATTACTTGCGTCTTGTTTAATTACTCAGTGTCTATAAGTGAAGACCTATAATTGGTTTCTTGCTTCTATTAAAATGAAAACGTAGTTTATTAAGCTGTTGGTTTTCCATATCATAATAAAAGTAAAAAATAAAATTCGTCCAAACTATTTAATAAGACAAGAAACGCAGGAATGTGTGATAGCCGAAAATAAAACGAACTCTAGAGTGGAGTGATGGTCGTTAAATAGTTAATTCCCACCTACGAGCCGAGAACGCATACCGTGATCGTCACAACACAGCGAAATTGTCCCGATGACCTATCAAATGCGTACCTAACAGAGAAGTTATGAGATCGTTGACTTGGAGCATACAATGGATCGGAGATTATCTCAAAAACTACTTGACCTTGGAGGCTTTTGAAAATGGCGGAAAACGACTGTTAGTGGTTGTTTTGTGTATAATATCACGTTATATTAATCAGAAAATGTTCGCGAATGACAGTATGGTGAATGTATTGGATAATTTGAGCAAGATCTGAAGTTTCAAGCTTTTATCAAGAGCTCGGGAGTGAACGTGACTGTCAAGCTGCTTCGTCCAGAGTGACAACGCTACGGCGACTCCTCTGTATGAAGACAAGAAGACGCGGATATCCAGGGTGATGACGCCACGGCGACTCCTCTGGAGAAACAGAAGAGTATGATATTTTGAATATTCTGTAACATGACATTGGCAAATGACGAACTGTCACGTCCAATAAATAAATAAAAATACTTGATCTATTGCAAGACTTCTTTCACTGTCTGATAAACGTAAAAAACTATGTAAATAATTGTAAAAAAATATATTAAATGCGATCCAGTGTTAAGACAATCGCAATGTAGCATAGCACTGGTGGAATAGCCTTAGTGCTCCCGCACACGGGCCACCGGCCACCGGCCACAAAACGCCGCCACTGGCATATTTCCTGTAATTTTCATACATTTTATATGGACTCGCCGCACACGGTTGTCGCCAGTGGCGGCCACACGCTACAAGCTTCTTGCTTCTCGTGGCGGCGTTTGTGGCTGTCGCGTGTGGCCCGTGTGCGGCGACACTTAGAGTATGATGCTAACTTAGACGGATGCCTTCCTTGAGTTATATGCTACCACCACTGAAATTGATGGCAGAAAGATTCTAACAGCGAAAAAACTAAATTCGAAGCACCTACGGTAATTTACATGAGCATTCGTCAAACGCGGCGGCCGAGGCATCAGTCGTCACAACAATGTAATTATGTATGCGGCGCAGAAATAGCCGGCGTCGAAATAGACGCGGGAGTGTCAGGAAATTGCAATTTTACTTGAACTTTCGTTTGTGTGACGATTTCTTGTTGGCCGTTTCATTCTTTACATTCGAAGGTATAATTTTTGAGAAATATGGAAAAACTTATGCTTCTCCAGTTCATAGAATAAGAAATGACTTTATCCGACAGAGAATAAAAGTAGTTCATATTGCTCATTTATTTCAAATTTTGTCCAACATAACGGGTTGCCCCAAGGAGGACAGTCATACTTACTTACATTATATTATATAAAATAACGTAAGTATATAAGTGCTTAGAATATTAACCTGCTCACCGCCATTTCAGCATGCTGATACCATGAGAGTCTGCTAGGTATTGTGAGAAGAACTATAAATTGCATTCGTCTATTGTATAATATAGACGAATGCAATTTATAGTTCTTCTCACAATACCTAGCAGACTCTCATGGTATCAGCATGCTGAAATGGCGGTGAGCAGGTTAATTTGTCGTAAAACCGATAACCGATGGGGTAGATGTTCTCGAATGGAGACCACGAACAGGTAACCGTATTGTGCCCTTCGGCCAAATGGAAAAATGACTTGCGCAATACATGAACTGGATACAAAAAACCGAGTATCAGATGGAGTGGCCCACCCTGGGAGGGTTATTTCCTCATGACACCAGTGGAGTGTCATGGGTGCTATTGCCAGTGCTGAAGTAAGTCCGCCCGTTCATTCCCCATAACACCCTGGGGGATTATTTTGGTGGTGTCATTGGGAACGAACGTTGGGAGAGGCCGACGTCCAGTAATGAACCGATACGGACTGATATCGTATTCGTGGCCTCCATCTCCTTTACTCCGTCAGTTTTAAGACGTACCATTATATCGACTATTGATGGTGAATCATCCTAAAACCCAGTTGTTAAGACGCAGTTACGTCAAGTGTAGCTCGAAGCTTACAATTTCGGAAGCCGAACCGCTCCAAAGATAATGTTCTTCAATTTATATTGGCACAAATACGTTTGCGTCACAGCAATCTGAGACTACAATCACAGTTACTGTAGCGTAAAGTGGGTTTAGTGCTTCCATAGAATTCGTTTACTTGTGCCAAACGACTAATAATATCGTTGCAAAAAAAGATTTCTGAACAACTAATATTTTATTTTTTATTTTATTTTATTTGGGAGGCTTACAGCTACAAATATGTAACATCTTAAAAATTAACACAAAGCCAATTACAAGCCACCACATATAGCTTGAATATAGCACTCTAATGAGGTTACAAAACAATTCACTCACTCATAAAATTAAAATACTTTTAAATACCTTTAGCGAAGTGTACCTACCTAACATCACTTACTTAACTACTAAAATCAATGCCGTTACAAAAAACAATCGTTAGATATCGAAGCTAGCTTTCTAGTCATCATCAGACCCTGGAACCTTTATGTCTAAGAACCTTCTCGCCAACGCCATCTATGAAACGAAAAAAAAACGCTTTCAAATCCGACCATCAATTTTGGAGTTACGAGAGTACAATAGTACAGACAGACAAAAAGGCTTGATACTTATAACTCCTTGCGAGATTTCTTTACGATTCTAATACGTGCCTATTTTAGATTAAAATTATTATTAACTGTGTGCCACAATTCCAACCAGTAATGTCCATACAAAACAGGCAATTGGTACTTACAATTCATATTTTTCAAACATTTTACAATTTTATATTGAATCAGTAGAGTTATTTAAAGATTACTCTGTGGCGCCATCTCTAGGTATTTGTTGAAACAAACATGAAAGCTCACTGCGCTCCACTGGTGTGAGTCCAACATTAAATCTATACTACGGAACACGACTACGGACTTCTCGGATTCTGCGATAGATGTCGCTTTCTTCCAAAAGCTTTTAGCGGGTAAAAATAAACATTGTTGTGTGATGATTTGGCATTCGACAAAGTTGCAGCTAATAAATCGACTGACACGGATATTTATGCGTTAAAAATACAGGTGTACAACGTCTAGCAAGGAATCTTAGGCCGCGGAGACGATTTATGCGCGAGCTTACGCTTACAGCAGTCTTTCATAGACCTTTGACAGTTTAAAACCGAATTCAGGTTATGCTTGCTTATTGGGTTCATACTATAGCACTGTCCCTGTCATACACGCCATGATATCATTTGATCGTTTTGAGAACCGTAATAGCCCCATAGTTTTATGAATATTAGCAGTAAGTACCAGGAAACCAGAAATACTTAAGAGGCCACACTACACGTTTACACTTTGAAGTTTTGGAACTCTGTTTTTATTTGTAGAACTAGATTAATAGAAGTTGCGAGCTTTTGCTGACAACGTATTTGTAACTTGAAAACAGTATCAATATCAATGGGTCGCCTTTGGAAAAAATCCGTAATAATTCCAATATTATTTGCGAATCTACCAAGGTCGTAACGACGAAAATTTGTTTTACGACAAACGTTTTTAAGCTTCCAACACGAAATGTCTCGCTCGTTGATAATAAAACGAAGGATGTGCCAAAAATTGGCAGGGTCGCGTTATTGAGTGAGGTGATATCTATTTGTCTTTTGACTGATAGTTTCTAGAATATAAAAACATGCTCGCATGTGTAAAAAAATAAGTAGGTATTCTAGGTGTCTAATTGGACCCCGATGCGTCACAACTAGCCCCTGGTTAGGGGCAACCGGGGTCGCGGGCGGTCAGATTAGGGGATGCCGTCCAGTCGGATAAATCTGGCGACCCACGGAAGGCAGCAGGTACAGAGTGGTCCTGTCCCGCTTTAGCCAAGCGCTGCGAAAGTGCTGTACCCGCCTGGAGCGGCCCGAGGAGTGCGTATAGCAAGCGCGTGGGGAACTCTTGTGTAGTTCAACAGAGAGCCGAGAGCTCCCCACAATGCGGAGGAGGCCAACGTGGGTTTTAGTCGCTTCGAGTCCGACATAACCCGTCGCTACCCCCGAGGCGGGTATGCACAAGCATTTTCCCCACGAAAAAAAGGCATCTAATTGGAATTGTTGTTGAAAATTCGGGTTTTTGGCGATGTGCGTCTTCAAATAAAACTGTATTGAAGTCAACCGCGCATACTCGGTCCTTCCCCGAGAGTCCACCTTTAAGAGAGTTAGGTCTAAATCTAATGGCTGTTGCTTTAACCGAGGATAAGAAACTCTCTACACTAGCGTCTTTCGAGCGTCGACGCAACACTTGCGCGGCGGTGCCGTTGCGACGGCCTCCTTCAGCGGTGTCCTTCCAGCGCTGCGTAAATTCAACGTTTGGCGGCCGCTCTGTACCGCCGGTCGCGTTGACGCTGCGCGGACGCTGACAAGACGTCGACGCCAGTTTGAGGAATCTCTGCCTTTTATTCCGCGTTTATGACTAAGGCACCTACACTACTATGCTGTTATTCAATCAATCAATCAAACAATAAATCGTGTTGCTATCACTTTCACACTTCGTTAAAAAAGGTTAAGGAAGAAAGGGACAAGGGGAGTAAACCTTTTTTAACTAAGTGTGAAATAGCAGCACGATTTAAAGGAAGTGAGGTTTAACTAGGTTTATGAATAACAGCACTAGTGTGTGGTCTAACAAGGTCTCAGACGCGATATCTACGACTGAGATTATTAACGGAAATTAAATCACAAGACTACGTTATAGCGGAAACCGCAACTAAACCTCAAGTAACTTCGACTGCTCCCAATAATAATAAAACGTAACGTTTAAGAGCTATAAACCGTGCGGGGTTTTAAAGAACCCGTAATAGTTACTTTACGAGCGGCTACATCATTACTCCGTTTGCTTGGGGTTTCAGAAAAATTAGCACTGCATGCTTTTGGAATACCATATATATGTCCACTGCTGGACATATACTGTCCGTGAAACGGAACGTATTGGTGGCGGGCCATCGCGGGGTCGCCGCGCGGGGGTGTAGTGTCAAAGTGTCAACGAAAAAAAACTGTCACTATCAAGGAGGAAGTGAAGACTAGAACTTTCCAACGTCACTGAACTCGCAAAAATTCTATGTTCACGTGTTTCAGAATACTTACCAGTTTACTATAAAATACAGTCCACTCATTTTAACACCACTGACCGCAGCTACATATACCTCTCCCAAAGCACGCACTCAACACGATTCTCGGCCTCTTGCATCCAGTCTCTGCCAGCCACCTTGCGAACGTTATCCCACTATTTGGTTGAGGGCGTCCGACGCTACGTGAACCTTTCTACCCTAGCGGTTATTATGGTTCGACGACAGATATGAGCAGCCCACTGCCACCTTCAGTTTGCAGATTCTATGAGCAATGTTAACCATTTTCGTTCTCTAATATATATATATATATATATATATATATATATATATATATATATATAAAAAAGAAAGTCGTGTTAGCTATTTATAGCTCAAGAACGGACGAACCGATTTAGCTGAATATTGGTGAGGAGGTAGCTTAGAACCAGGAGAAGGACATAGGATACTTTTTATCCCGTTCCAGTAGGAAACAAATGAAATATAAATATGATGAAGATTTATATGAGAAATTCCTGACTATCGGTAATGGTCGAGTACCTGTCGACAAATCGACGAAAAAAATCTGCTAATTTATTGCCTCTAACGCGGAAGAAAGTTCGCGGGGTCGGCTAGTAACTTATAAATTAGGGTTGAATCAGCGGGTTGAATAGAGTACTTACTTGTATATTTTATCCTTCGTTTATTATTGTTGAAAATAATCATTTTAACGTCACAATATCGTTTAACGCAAGGTTAGGTACCTATTCGTCCCCAGCCAGGACGAATTTTATTTTAAATACATTTGTAACGGAAAATCAAAAGTCAATCTTAATCATTTTTCATTATATCCTACTATCGCCAGCTAGGCCTTTAGTTACATAGTGAATACTCACATCCATGATGATCCTGAGCGTCGCCGCCCGCGCCCTGCACTCGCTGTGGCGTCTGCGCGCGCGCAGCAGCCCCGGCACCGCCACTCGGCTCACCCACTCGCCGAACGCTGCGCATAGGCAACCGTCACCGACACGGACAAGGGTTTGAAGCAGGTTTAGCACAGAGCGGGAACGATTAGTGTTATAAGGGTGATAGAAAGGTAAGGGTGTAATACACAGACGAAGGGAGTTATTTTTTTTTCGAGAACAAAAGTTGTGCGGTCTTATAAAGAGAAAAGTGTGCAGGAGAGTTTTTAAGGTTGACATTATCTCCAAAACTACTGGACCGAATTTAATAATTCTCTTGCCACCGCCAACGTGCCGGCTCTTCTCGAGCCGAACGGTATCGTACGTGACGATGGCAAGAGACCGGACGGAATGTCGCTCATCCCATGGAAGATGGGGCGTGCTCTGGAGTGGGACGCTACATGCGTAGACACGCTGGCTCCGTCCCACATACGGAGCACTACCAGAAAGGCTGGCGCGGCAGCTGAGGCGGCCGAGAAGTGTAAAGCTCTAAAATACAGGGGTCTCGCCACCCTTTACAACTTTGTTGCTTTTGGTGTCGAGACCCTCGGCCCGTGGGGTCCCGGCGCCCAAGCGCTTTTATATAAAGAGGTTAGCAAACGAGTAGTAGATGCCACTGGTGACCCAAGAGCTGGCAGCTACCTCGCGCAACGGATTAGCATCGCGATCCAGCGAGGTAACGCTGCCAGTGTCTTGGGTACTCTTCCTGCACCTAATTTTTTTTTAAATAGTTTAGATTAGGTTTTTTAAATATTGAATGCTTTTTATTTTATATTGTACCTTTTTGAAATAAATATTTAATTATTCCTTTACAGTTATACTCGTATAGTTTCAACTTTCTGCGGGACGACGGCAAGCGGCCCGACGGGATGTCATTGATACCCTGGAGGATGGGTCGCGCTCGCGCCCTGGTGTGGGACGCTACGTGTTCCGACACTCTGGCTGCGACCTATCTTCCGGCGACCGCCAGTCGCGCGGGCGCGGCGGACGAGGCTCGTGAGCGCATTAAGAGGGGCAAATACAGGTGTCTCGGCGCCCAATATGACTTTGTCCCCTTTGGCGTCGAGACACTTGGTCCGTGGGGCCCGAGTGCACACGCACTCCAGGAGCTCAGCAAGCGCCTGAGGGATGCGACGGGTGCCCCTCGTGCTGGCGGCTTTCTCGCGCAGTGGCTGAGCCTAGCCATACAGCGCGGGAATGCCGCCAGAGTGATGGGCACCCTCCCAAGAGGGCCGAATTTTTTAAACTATTTTTAGGCAAGGTTTTTTTTCTAGGTAGTTTTAAAGTATTTTTAGGTATTATTATTAGTTTGTTTAGTTTAGTTTCAACTTTTATGTATCTAACAGTGAAAGAATTCTTGCAATAGGTCAAGTAGTTTTGGAGATAACCTCAACCTTAAAAACTCTCCTGTACCTACACTTCTCTCTGTATTAGACATAGACTGTACAAGAAGCCCAGGCAAGTCTTCTTGAGCGTGCTGCTCGCGCAAGTAGCCGGCACTTCTACTTGCTCCAGTTACTTGCACCGTGTACAAACACCCTAAGGCCCGTATTAATAAATCACTCTCAGCTCAAAAGTCAATCTTGAGAACGACGTCAAGATAACGTTCCTATTAATAAACGTAACTTAGGTGCGCGTTTAGGAATCGGGTATCACGTGATTAACGCCGTATTAATAAACAAAATTCTGAGAGCTGTTAAACTCGCACTTGAGAACGTATTTGCTGATTGCAGACGAACCGAGACTTGAGAAAGACATCACGTGAAACGCCCTCAAGATTGGTGTATTAATAAATGACATACTTGTGATGGTGATCACATCTTGGGAGTGTATCAGGTGAATTTGCTCTTGGGTTTGAGCTCAGACTATTAATACGGGCCTAAGATTAGAATAAACCGTCAATAGACAATTAAAGCGTTCGTAAGAACTAGATTGAAAGATCATGCATAATGGAGATGATGGCAAAGACAAAACAAACACAACAAATGAAACAAAGGATTGCAAACGACAAATACAACTGACAGGTACAAATGCAATTGGAAGTGTTGGTGTAAGCTTGGTATACAAATTGTAAGTGTCAGATAAGTGGGTATATTACCCTTATCAAAACGATGAAATGACGTCATGACATGGCATGTATTATGGTGACACTTCACTTGGCTATTCGTATTTGTCATAATTACCATGTGTGGTACGTATTCTTCAAAGTCAAAGTCAAATTTCTTTATTGCAAGTAAGCACGTTGTGTACATTTTTGCACGTCAACATATTTTTGAATTTACATTTACACCACTTTGCAAGGAAAAGGTGCCAACGCTGAGGAGAAAAAGTGGCAAAAAACTCTCAGCAGCACATCTTTTAAAATAATATAATAATACACAATTACTTAATAACTGGGTATTACATAACTATTACTATTGTTAGTAATCTACACTTTATCCCTCATGCGGAACCGGCAAAATTCTGACAAAATATTCGTCTTATTTGTATGTACGGTGGAATACTGAGAAAGGTGTAGGTACAGGAGAGTTTTTAAGGTTGGGATTATCTCAAAAACTACTTGACCTATTGCAAAAATTCTTTCACTGTTAGATAGATAAAAGTTAATACTATGTAACTGTAAAAGAGTTATTAAATTCGGTCTAGTAGTTTTTGAGAAAATCTCAACCTTATTGAGGCCCCCTGTATACTTATCTCTAGCTTCGACTGTACGTCAAGTATTTGACAAATACGACAAACATCCAATAGCGAATACGAATAGCCAAGTGAAGTGCCACCTCATGTATAGCTATCGCGTTGGTATAGCGCCGTCTCTGTTCCGGACATCATCATCAGCCCGTATCAGTCCACTGCTGGACGTAGGCCTCTCCCAAAGCACGCCACTGAACCCTACTCTCGGCCTTTTGCATCCAGTCCCTGCCAGCTACCTAGAGCTGCCCCCTTACCTTGAAGTCTTATAGCAGTATTACTTCTATAATACTTTGTTACTTCGTACAATGACGACCTTAAAGTAAGCTCATTAAGGTCGTCATTGTACGAAGTAACAAAGTATTATGGAAGTAATACTGCTATAAGACTTCAAGGTAAGGGGGCAGGTCATCCCTCCCTCTGGGTGTTCAGCACGCCATCTCATGAATCATTTTGTCGGTTTGAGGACGCAGGGGGCAGATCATTCGTGTTTCAAAGTGCACAGTACGGTCAGCGTTTTAGGAAGTATCGATATGTCGTTTAGTTAACATTGTCGTACAAATGATTTTCCTCAAGATTTCATTCGCCTAGCCTTTTATTCTTAACGCTTCTACTTTTGATAACGCTAGTAGAATTGAAATAAATGAAATATTGTTTAGTTTGGCGCCATTGCAGCCTGTCTCGCGCTGTCTGTCGCCATTCGGGCGACTGAAGCTAGATTTGCCCCCTTACCATGACCTCTTATAACAGGATTACTTCAATAATACTTTGTTATTTCGTACCATAACGACCTTAAAGTAAGCTTATTAAGGACGTCATGGTACGAAATAACAAAGTATTATCTAAGTAATCCTGCTATAAGAGTTCTTTGTAAGGGGGCAGTTCTAACATTTTTCATATCCGACAATATGCTAAAATAGATTTAAACTAAAACAAAATAGGTCGGTTGAACTATCTGAACGGCTTGCATTACAGATAGTTCAACCGATCCCCGTTGTCCGGCAACGTGCCCAAAATGCTGGCGGATATTTCCCCTCTGAATACCCAGGCTGATATTTTATCCAACTATAACTTGCCTTGTAGGTGTACAACAGTTTAAATGTCACTTATCTGCTATGGGATTGACATTTGATTTGTCGTTACCAAATATCAGTGCCATTCTTTATATTCTACTAGCGTTAAAGAAAGTCAAAGCTACTTGGCTAAGGGGGCAGAAATGCTTAGTTGAAAATCACTTGTGCGATGTATTTAATAGTAATTTGTAAAGTGGATTAAATGTAACATCTAAAGCGTCAGTAGCAGCCAATTGGTCTAATATTTCGTTTGAAAATGAACAAGGAATCTAATTCAATCAAATCAAATGCTCATTTTCAAATAATTCAATAATAACACTGACCTAACGCTTCTGTGGTCATGATGTCTGTTTCGTGATCTGAGTCCATTGTGTTTTATATCACTGATAGTTATGTTTAGAGGTGATTTTGTTTCGTTTAGTACACGTTTTAGTTTAGTACAGTTTATTCACTTCACTTTACATTGTTTATTTTGTATGCCACTAATCGTGGACTCATTTTGTGTTGTTATCGTTAAATGCATCGTTTCGGTATGTAATCTAAAATATGCAAGTTACATAAATATGAAATGGAGAAATTTCGTCACGACAAGGATTGGAACCGAGGATCTTTCTCGAATCCATATGGCATATTATTTTCTTTTCTCCATTTAATATTATATTTAGATATAAGTAAGTACGTTTCGCATAGCGGATAGGTTAGGTATGCAAGAAAATTAAGTACTTATATCAATTTCTTAAAATTTTCTGTAAGTATATAAGTAAACTATTTCTTAAATATTTCTGTAATAAAACAGCATTGGTTCGAAATCGGGGTAATACCGTCCGCCGATTGGCTAGCGTGAAAACGTGGGTTTGGTTGAGATTTAATATGTAGGTATGTTTGTAAAACCTTCCATAATCTATGATGATGGAATCTTATGGGAATCTTCGTAATCTCAAAACAACTAGACTTGTCCTGATACCGCTTACACATGTTTACATTCCAGATTCAATGACAATTATTTTCGTCAAGCATGATTCAACATCAACATACATAGGCTGTGGGTTTTGGCAAATACTTTCATATACACCTGCACATAGTTAATTCCTGGGTGAATTATTCGAATGCGCACGCGCAGCCGAACTGGGTGCATTTGTCGGGAATGTGTGGCGCAACGGATCTGTCAACGGGCTGCCAACGAATACATGCCAAATATCTGGGTATACTTGAACTTGGCGGAGAATAGTTCTATTCAGTATGATTGGTTTGGCCGAAAGAAAAAATGTTTAGGAGAATACTGGGCACAACAAGAAGGGCAGATGGCAGTGTGAGAGTGAGGAAGAACAGGGAAATTTAAGACCTAGTGTCCGAGCCTAACATCATCGGCGAGATCAAGTCTGCTCGGCCACGTCTAAAGAATGGGAGAAGATCGAGCTGCCAAACTAGCGTATCTGCGGACTGGCCGTCGTCCGGTCGGGCGTCCTCGGTACCGCTGGAAGGACGAGGTTGAGACCTGCACCGACTGCAGGCACACACGTGGCGGGAGACGGTGCGGGACCGGCACGACTGGCGTCTTCTCGTTGCGGAGGCCAAGATCCACTTAGGGTCACTGAGCCAGCGGAGTAAGTAAGTATAATGGGTTTGGTCACTAAACCACACGAGAAGAGAAGACCATTCATTTAAACCACTTTGATTAAATTTTTACAGCCTTGTCAATTCTACAATCAAGAAGAATCTAACGACACCTCATATGTTAAAATCCAACAAACCATTTAGGCTGTAGGGCGTGCCGAAGAATTAGACATACATACTTACATACACTCGAATAACATAACCCTCCTGACGTTTTTGACGTTACATGCCGCACCATATACTGTCTCTAAGTGTTTATTGTATTAGTGTTTTTGTGTTTCGCTTATTTATTCACTGTATGTTAGTATTTTATTGTAGCGTCAAATAAATGCATTTTTCTTTCTATCTTTCTCCTTCTTGCGCAGTCGGGTAAAAAGGTTTTATAGAAACATCAAAAACAAATCGTCGTTTTTGATGAGAAATAAAGAAAGTAAAAGTAAAGTCCGCCTGTACATTATATTGTGTATGAAGAATAAATGAAATGAAAAAGTAAAAAGAAAGTAAGTGGCCGATGCCACAGTAATGTCATGAAAGAGGAAAATGTATCTAGTCGCAAAAACATCTTAAATTGAGATAATACTCCCAGACTTTGATCCAACTCATCGAGTAAATATTTTGGATAATCATCGATTGATCTACAGTCTAAAATTACTCAAGGCCCACGGAATGGACTCCGGCGCAGATTTATGGCGAATGGCCGACGCTGGAATATTTCAGGGGCAGATCGGCGATACGGTGACATCCGTTTCATTTATGGACCAAGGAACGACCTATGGAGTAAGCTATAATGAGAGGTTTTTAAAGTTAAAAAACTAGCTTTCTAAGTTGACAATAGATGGCGTTGCACCCAAATCAAGTGTCATGTAAATAAAAACAGAGAACCATGAAAAAGGATATTGTCAATGTCAGCTGAATAATTTATTTATCGGTTTATGTGTTTTTTAAACAATACATTTACTTATACATTTGTAATACTTTTAATACGTATTTGAACAAAAAACGTTTGAAAAGGTCACCAAATAAACATACGAAAGATCACGACTGCAGCCAAATTATGACAACGCAGTGTCACACAGAAATCTATTTTTAATTTTGACACTTCACGAGGAATCAGTGCCATCTACCGGGCTATTGGTACATTTTTTACCTGTCACTTTGAAAACCTTTCATTACTGCCCCTCGGCGGCTTTGTTTAGAACGCTCATAGCCGTAAAGTCGCCAGTAAACCGATGTTGCCAAATATTTGATCTTGTGGCCATATTTACATCGTAGACTCCGCTCTTGCATGGCAATTTTTCGCCTGTCTGCCACTCATATTATGTTATCCCGTTGTATGAATTTTCAATAGAAGTCAAACATATAAAAACAGATGTCTCTTTCTGACGTATGAGAGTGAAAGTGACAAGGGCAAAGACCTGCCCCCATACAGAATATACTTGAGGCTCTCTCCATAGAGCGCTGCCAAATTCTTACCTTCATGGTTTCTTCAACGTCTTGCGCATGGTATAGCTACTATACCTAGACAAGTAGATACGTGAAAAGATTTTATCGCTTTAGTGATACATGGCTAACTGAATGGGCCAAGGCAAAATTTTAAACTAGCTTACGAAATACTGATATTGTAAACTTTTTTTTTGTACATTTTGATACCTGTTTTTTAACACTTATGATGAAACAAGCTGAAAAAAAACTACCCTCCGTAGAGAAATAGATAAAGCGCCAAGCTGAAAATATTATAAGTTTTTAAATGCTTCGTTCATAGTTTAAAATGAGATAAAACATTACGTTTTTAAATTATAGTTTTTTAAATACCATAGACGTTGACAGTTGTAAGACCGATCTCGCGCCAAGCTCCTGCTCAAAATAGTGGAAATTGTTGATCTATCAACAAATATTGGTGATGAATTTGAACCATTTTAGTTACTTTCACCTTTCACCAAAAAAATATCTAATAGAATGAATCCAAAAAGAATTGATTAGTAAACAAAATGAACTTGAAATAGTTAGATCTATATTTGGCGCCACCTACATTCATGTCTCTGAAAATACTCGCGATGTGAGCTGTGATTCATGGTATGCAGACATTTTAATGCAACAAATTTAATTATAATAATTTGCAATTTAAAGTCATTGTTCCGTGCCTCGGGCGCACCTTAAGCCCATAAGGTTGTTGTCGCTTGACAGCAGTCGTTAGGCCACGTCAGAGGCCTACGGGCGGCCTGAATAACTTTGACAAGCACACCTTATGTACATCCAATTTTTATTTCATGTAACGTGTATTTATTTTGTGTACTACATTAAATAATTACAGAATTACAAATAGGTTGGGTCACTAACGATACGAGAAAAGATAAGAAGATTTAAATTCTTCGCCACTTAATAATTTAGACTAAATAACTGCTGAAAACAAAGTTGGGTTGTCAGAGACCGGTAAACCGACCGAAAACAATTTGCCTTCAATCGATTTCTGCAATGTGATAATTTGAAGACATTCTTTGAAAGGAGAAATTTAACTAAACAAAGAACACACAAGACAGTATTAAAAAGAAATCCTACTAAGTACGATCAAAATATGATAAAAGATAAATAAATTGATGAAAAAACAACACTATTCGAAGACACAAAATAAAGGTTTTTAACAAAAGCAATAAATAAAGCTCTAGAAGAGTCTATGGATTTGCCCCCACGAATATTTGAACCAGCGCTAATGGAATAATTTCGGTCCCAAATGGAGTACAATTATACAATCAAGAAATAACGCTAAGTATATATAAACGGTGGTGAAGAGCTCGGTGGCTCAGTGGTTGGGTCAATGGACTTGCAGTATGGAGGTCCCAGGTTCGATTCCCAGCCAGGGCAGCCATGTACCAATGAGTTATCCTCGGTTTTTTCGACGGAAAAACTTACGTACATTTACAGAGTGCTCTCAAAACGGTGAAGGAAAACATCGTGATGAAACCTGCATACCCTAGAAGAAAAAATCTAAGGCATGTGAAATCCGCCAATCCGCACTGGGTCCGCGTGGTGGATCATGGCCCGAGCTCCCTCGATGTAAGGGAAGGTCTGTGCCCGAGCAGTGGGGCAATATAAATAGACTGATGATGATGATGATGATATATAAACGGATATCACTCACTTATATTGTTAAAGTCGGCAATTAGACCGACAGTTTCGACCGATTTCGACAGTCTTTTTCAAGGTGAGCGCGCCACGCCCGCGTCGCCGGTGACGTTTCTTCGCGCACTGCGGATCACCTCATGGCGCGCTCACCTTGAAAAATCGGTCGAAACTGTCGGTCTAATTGCCGACTTTAACAATATAAGTGAGCGATATCCGTTTATATATAATAACTTGTAGTAATGGCTCACTACAGTTTTAATTCTAAAAACGCTAAGTATAATCGAAAGCTGACAAAAGACAAATGAATTGTATTAGATGTCCATAAACTATAAATAAAGACGAGAATTGTGTCGTCTAATTTTATGTATGGACGCAGTCATCACTATCAGACAGCAGCTCGCGACGTTGTAGTCGGAAATGTCAACTGACTCGTAAGATAAATACAATTTCTGAGTCATGGGTAAGCTATGAAAGTCACAATGGAGCCAGCTACATCATCATCCAGCCAGAATCATTAATTGAACTAATAGATACATTTTAAAAGCGGTTACTATAATCTATCATATTTTCAAACGCCTATAAACAAAATGTATGTTATAGACAGATATGGGTTCACTAGCACACCAATAATAGACGTATCATTGGAGTACGTCTGAACTCAAAGATAGTAGGGGCTGTAACAATAGTATTATAAATTTGATCATCTCCAATTAAAGATCCTGGATTTCCTAATTCAGCTCGAATTAATAATCTTAAAGATGTTCCAACTATAGATACTAAGAACATTCCTTGGTTTATTATTTATTCCAATTTCTTTTTGACTTATCCCTAATCGACATTTTATTTTTTGAAACTTTATCTTAAAAACTACGAGATGTTAAGGTTGAGGTATTCTCAAAAAGTAATAAGTAGAACGTATTTTTTAATTCTTTTACATTACATAGTCTGCTCTAAGCTGGTAGGTATAGCGAAATATTTTTACAGTGGGTTTTTCAGAAAATCTTAACCTTAATGTATTCCCTGTATATAAATACTCCTGAACTAAGAAAATAAGCTATTGGTGGCAGAGAGGAAGATTTTAAAGAACATTCTGGGACCAGCGATGAGAGTGGACGGAACATGAATGATTCGGAAAAACTGCGAGATTGAGAAGATGGTGACCGAGCCTAACATCACTGGAGAAACTAAAGCAGTTCGACTTCAATGGCTGCGTCACGAAGACTGACGGAGAGGACGACGGAAGGTCGGACGTCTTAGGTACCGTTGGAGCGAGAAGATGCAGAAAGACCTGCTCTAGCTTCAGTCGCCAGACAGCGCGAGGCAGGCTGCAGTGGCGCTCTGCGGTGTCGGGGCCAATCCATTATGGATCGCTGAGCCAGCGGAGGAAGTGGATATAAAGATGGTTTTCTAGAAATGGATCCAGCAAACCAGTTCTTCTTCTTCTTCTTGCAGTGCCTCTCCACTACTGAAAGCCGTCAGCTACGCATATCTCCCTCTGTCTTGAGCCAGTCGAAAAAGCTCTTCGTCGCTGACTATCGCTGTTCACTCCCTTATATTGCGGAGCCACGATTTCTTCCTTCTGCCAACCCGCCTCTTCCTCTCAATCTTGCCCATCATTATGAGTTGGAGGAGTTGGTACATCTCGTGTCTCAGCACGTGTCCGAGATAGCCCACTTTTCTCCTCTTGATGGTGGTCACGAGTTCCCGGGATTTACCGGCGCGTCGCAGTAATCCAGTTAGCGACCGGAAAACTGAGAGAATTAGTTTGGACGTAGCGACGAACACAGGGGAACGAACCATAAAAACTCAAGATCAACTATCGATAGATATAAGTGCGCGGTAAAAGCATCTCGGCGGTAAATAAACAGACATTTTGCGAAACAGTTCCGTTTCGAGTGTCCGATACTGAATGGAAGCTATATTTAGAGGCGGGATGAAAACCACATTAATATTTACGACGTAACAAATTTGCAACGACAAAACTCTGACACGTTGAAGACAATGATCATAGCAGCTGGGAGTTTTATTCAAATAATTTAATTCAGCGTTCTGAATGCTGGAAATTTATTAAAACTGGGAGCAGTGATCTATGATGTTAACTCTAGACTTGATTTAGGTCGCTGAACTATTAGAGCCGAAGTAAGGTTGAAAACCTAAGACTTCCTAGATAACATTGTCGTTGGATGACCCGAAGTAGAAGCAGATTACGAGATTATGGAAAGTTATGCCTATATTGAAACCAGAAGAGTTGTAAGTTAAAAAAGTTTTATCTACTGACAAGACACCGAGAAACGATTGATATTAATGTGACTAAGAAACGGAAAAACTTAACTTAAAAGCTCTACAAGAACGAGATAATATTGCAGACACTGAAGTAGTAATTAAGAAAACTTTTCAGCCAAATGTCAATGCCCCATCCACCAATCAGGTCCGCGTTCCACTCTTCAGAGTACAACCTCGCCACTACTTTCTTTTCCATCCTTAACCCTAACTATTAAAGTTTATTATCCTCTGTGCTTGTTAATTAAAAAAGTTTGCTGGGATTGCAGACTACAAGTCTATGTATACGTATTATGTAGATCTTAAAGCTGAAGAGTAAGGTTTATAATGTAGTGAATGGTGTGTAGAGGAAGTTAGGTGATACAGGCCGGGTAGGGCGGTTAAAAGCGTCTCTTGGCACGTCACTGGGACAAGGCCGCTTAGCGCCTATGCACTAGGCAGATTGATTGACCGATTAATCTTTAGTAAGAAGACAGACTGGACTTTAGGGACTTTGTAGATCAAATAAAAGACGGATATGACGCAATGGCAACTGAACTATTAATAAAGAGCATGAGTCATTTTAAATCACCCAAAATGTTTAACAGATAAAACGGATGGACGCAAAAGTTGCGTCTTAAAAAGCTTTTTTGAAGTAGGCATGGAACATAAAATAATTTAGAAATCAAATTGTAAATTACCTAAATAATTGGCGACGAACATTCAAATGTAAATTCTTGAACCAATACTTAAACGATAACGTACAAAAAGATGGCAAAGTTTTTCTTAATAATACCCAGATTATGAGAAAAACAACTAAGGCTAAGGCACTAATGTAATAAAAGATAACCCGGGAGTTAACGATAAAACCCGTGACAACGCCACACCACTACCAATTAATTAAATAATTTAAAGACTATAAATTATGGTAGTTCACAAATGTGCCAAAAACGGCCGTTTTTCGCAATTATGTGAACTACAACTTACCTACATTGCATCACGTTACAAATAAGCATTTAAAAAATAATATTTATAGCAATAAACAATGTGAACGTAGCTTTTTTAATAAAATTGATTATATTGGAAGATATGATTTTTTTAAGATTGGCGGCGCTAGTTGGCTCCGTGAAGCCCCTTAAAGTTACGCCACCGTTTAGGCCCCCTGTCCCTTTCTAACTTAACCTTTTTTAACGAAGTGTGAAAGGGATGGCAACACGATCTAAGGGAAGTGATGTTTGACTAGGTTTTTGAATAACAGCATAAATGTATTGTTGACTGAAGACCACGAATATGTGAATGCTTCTGTATTGGTTCGTATCTAATGTTTACAGCGAAAGAATTTCAAGATTGTTGGTTATTTTTAATATTGTTACAAGTTCATGCTTTTATATCATCATCTGTGTCATCATGTTTTGTATTTATTGTGTTTTTATTGTAATATTTTAACTTTCTTTTTACCTTTGGATCGTCGAATAATTTTGCTTTGAATAAAAAAGCTAACGATAAGTACTTACTTCTACTGAATGATCTTCAAGCTAAGGCATTTTGTAATTTATTTCCAAATGACTATAAAATTGAAAGTAATTTTAAATTTTTCATATCTGTAGCGAACGACGATCCAAGGACTTATAGGTGGATTCACAATCACAAATTTAACGCCGAAATTATAGAGTTTCTTGTGTCGTTGTCTGGAAAATTATGGCGACAAAACGCGATATTATCTCTGTTTGTAAATTTAGTATAAAGTTAAATTCACAATCACAGTCAAATCTCTTTTTCACACCACAATTTCGGCGCCAACCAATGAATGGCATTGCCAAAGATTCACGACAACATTGTGTCAACGTTTTTGGAGATTTTGAATCCACTGATTAAGTTTGTCTTGGTCCATAAATGACATTGCCACATTTCAATGGAGCTTTGCCCCACCTACAAAACTACGTGACCATTTAAGCTGTTGCTGCATTTTGTTGGGGACTTATTACAGGTTTCATACTGCATCATAATTAGTATCATTTTCTACTACTCTCGCAACTCCTATAGAAGAATAACAAAAACAATGAATAATTCGCTTCGATTTCTTACTATTTTCTGAATTCTTAATTAAGCTGTTTTTTTCGACTCGCAACTTGTACATAACTTTAATTTAAACCAATAATTTTAATAAAAAACGGTATCTCCGTTTCCGGAGCAATTTTTACATTTATTCGTTATCTTGTACAACTTGCGGTTGATGGTGGGGCAGAATCTGGCATTGTCATTTCCTTCACTTAAAATTAATGTAATTTAAAAAATTGTTTTATGACACATTTATCACTTAGGTCATCGTATGTTTGTCACTGGCACTGTAAACATGCACACGTGGTGTGTAGGGGGAATGGCACAGTTATTTACACGTGATAGGGTAAAGGGGTCGGTTGCGAAATCGCGATCTGAGTTACGAAACCGTTCGATCGGCGATCGTGATGTATTTCGGTCGCGCTGTGCGGTGCGCGTGCGTCGCTCGCCGGTACACTATACAACTAAAGCGGCATTGCGGATACGATACAGCTTTAGCTAGTGACGAGATGTAGACACAACTTTGGCCCGTTAAAAGCTTTTCAGGCCCATACATGAGCTTATTTCATCATCATCATCAGTCTATGCGGGCCCAGTGCGGGTTGGCGGATTTCACATGCCTTAGATTTTAGAGCTTATTTGCGGCCCCAAATTATAAAATCATAAAATCATCTATACCGAAGCCGAAATCAAGTGTGTTATTGTAAACAAAAACTACCATACCCTGCTAACATTATAAGTTGTTCTGTGATTATTGCATAGTTATTTTCACATTATTAGATTCGATCACTTTATTTTCGCAATGATGAACATGTTCATTCAATCAGTTCCTTCAGTGTTACATCACAACAGGTAATTAGACGATCATATTTGTTTACAAAATAAGACACTTGATTTGGAGTACGGTATAATACAATCAATTTTATTAAAATAATGTACTCGTACATAGCAATTTTAGAGTTCCGTGCCTCAAAAGGAACCCTTATAGGATCAAATTTTATTTTATTTTATTCAGGATAACAAACAATTACACAATGTGTCTTATATAAAAGTAAGATACTTAATACTACTTAGTAATTGTGTAACCAGCATCGTCATCCACAACATAATTTTAAAAAGATACCTAGTTGACAGTAACACAAATTATGATTCATAATACAGATAGATTGTTACAGCAAAAACCTGGATGTGGTATTACAATAAATTGTTTGAAAGTGCTTTAAATACCTGTTTCTTGAACAAACCGGGGGACAGATTGAAAATATCAACATCATAAAGATATGTGTTATAAGTATTAGTCATGCGCCACAGAGGCGCACGCTTACCGGCATTGATTGGACTTGCAAGGCTTGAGCGCAAACAAGCGATGAGGACATGTAGGTATCTCTAATACGTTGAGAACTAGATGGTGTGGAATAACAAATTTGATTAACAATAATAATAAATTAAAATTGATACCAAATACTCAAGTCTGCAACCTCAACCTTCTATGAACGCAATCAAAAGATATGGCCGTATATGTCGAATTTTGGCGCATATTTGAATTACACAAAAGAAATAGGCTAATACAGTGAATATCACAATTGGCGGTCTTATCGATACAAAGCGATCTCTTCCAGACAACCTTTGGTTAGAGAATTCAGCGTATGAATAGGTAGTTGTGAGTTTATTATTATATATTTATTAGGTAAGTACCAACATGTCACAAGAAAAAATTAAATGTGAATATTTCGTATATTTAATTCCAGTGGACAATTTGTTTGAATTTTGTAACATATATTTTTTAATTTGGTACTGACTAGATCAATAAATAAGTTCGTAATAAGTATATTTATAATTATTAGGTATTACTTAAAACTTTAATGGACACCCTACATTAATGATCTGACCAAACGTCGTTGGACATATCGACGAACGTTGACGTTTAAACGATATGCCCAAAACAACTTGACGATTTCGTGAAATGCCACCATTTCATGAAATGGTCGACTATTTCACGAAATGTTCAATTTAACGATATGACCACGACATAGATACTGAAAATGGATCTAATTGGAAGTTATATTCAAAGCAACGCTCATTCATATGTATACTGAAAGCTTTATAGAATCGTACATCGACAAAATGACTACTGAAGCAATAAAGACGCTATATTTTAATAAATACGACGGCTAAGAGCCAAAATCTACAATTTACGAGGGAAAAAACATCTTAACATAATATGTAGATACGCTACATTATAATCTAAAATAAAATTCAATAGTAATACTAATCATAGTATATTATTATGGTTCTCGAATCGGCTTAAATATACAGGGTGTAACGTAAAGGGTATATGAAGCCGAAGGGAGAGTGTTCAGTATCGGTAACTGAACAACTTTTGTTCTACGACTTTTCGATTTTCACGAATTTATTTTTTGACGGTCAGCTGATAGATTTGTATGAGACATTAATTTGTTTTTATTTTTTATTCGAAAAGTCTTAGAACAAAAGTTGTTCAGTTACCGATACTGAACACCCTCCCTTCGGCTTCATATACCCCTTACGTTACACTTGTAAAACGAACGAATACACAATCGAAATACATGTTTTAACATTACTCTATGACAACCATAGACAAAAATTTAACTGACTTCACGATGAATTTGTAGGTTTCTTAGGATTTTGGAGATGGGATCTGAAAATAGAGGATATGTTTAAGGGTGGATGAGGAGCGAATGAAGAGCTCGGTGGCTCAGTGGTTGGGTCAATGGACTTGCAATATGGAGGTCCCAGGTTCGATTCCCAGCTAGGGCAGCCAATGAGTTATCCTCGGTTTTTTCGACGGAAAAACTTACGTACCTAGTGCTCTCAAAATCCGCCAACCCGCACTGGGCCCTCGTGGTGGATCATGGCCCCAGCTCCCTCAATGTAAGGGAAGGTCTGTGCCCGAGCAGTGGGGCAATATAAATAGACTGATGATGAGGAGCGAATGCAGGAGGAACCATTTTATGCAATGGTATTATAAAATTTAGGGTTCCATGTCTCAAGAGGAAAAAGGAACCCTCATAGAAGGGTTGATCCACTATGTACTACATATAAGTTCTATTAGTAGACCAAAAAGAACTCAAAATTATTAATCCTAATAAACATTTTGTATATAGTTTTAAATATCTTTATTTTTAACATAATGTACAATACAAGTTATTTAACATAGTTAAATATGAACATGCAGTTGTCTTGTTTTATATAAGCTAAGATACGCCTTTGTAAAACATTTAAAAATTAAAGTAAACTGTTATTTTTTACATATATTTATGAGGGTAAATTGCTTGCAAGCACTTTCTATCTGTGCCGACTTGAATGTCGGGCACAATTTTTTAACAATAACGTATTAAATTTTGTATATAGCATTTTTAATAAAATTGATTAAATTGAAAGATATGATTTTTTCAAGATTGGCAGCGCTAGTTGGCTCATATCAGGCCCTTAATACGGCAACCCTGTCCCCCGCTTCGTCTCTATGCACTCATCGTTGACAGAATTTATCGCTTGTGAATTTGCACCGATTTGATGTCTATTGGGTAAGTGTTCTGTGCCTATTACCTGGTCTACGGCGCGGTGTATGCGCGGCATGAGGCGCGGTGCTACTCTCAGAGCGCACCACGCGTCCACCGCGCCCAACTCCTCGCCTGCGACCACCGCCCCGGCCCCCACATCCGCACGTAACTGATCCATCAATGGACCCGGCACCTGACGCAAACGTGATTATTGCTACTTTATGCGGAAAGGGCACAACCATTTATTGCAGAATCGTTATTAAGGCGTTGTATGGTTGTCAAAAACAAGAGTGAGACGATGCCCCGCAGCGGCGGAGTGAAGAGCACGGCGCAGTGCCTCAATATTCGTATTTTTATGAATTTCGGCAGGGAAAAAAAATACGCCAACAAAAATCAGATTCTTCGAAACAAGCTCTCGTATTTATGGTACCCCACATTTTGATACATATTTTGTATAAATAACTATTTCGGTTTAGACATAATTTTCATTTTAGTTTTAAGTTTGACATTGTAATTGTATTTTATATGACAATAAAATTTTAATTATGGTCATTAATAAAACTAAATACTTAAATCACATTGATGATGGAGACTCCTTGAAAAGCGCGTGAAACGACATTACCTACATTTTGTTAAAAATCTAATTAAATAGATTCCGTGGTGTTTAGTAATTAATGATCACGTTAAGTTAATCAGGAGATGTCCGCGAACGTTTCTATTAATTGGAGTGCTCGAAAGAAGTCGTGTTTCTGAAGTTTTGTGCTCTTAGCAAGTATTCCATGCATAACTCGATGATTGCGTGGATCGTTGAGTTATGATGTGCGTAGGTTCAGGTTAGTTTGTCTTCGTATATATGTATGTAGTTATAAGAATTCAGACATTCTATTAACAGACCAGGCTGTATGCCCTTTTTTCCGGGGGGGAAAATCATCTAGCTATCATGATACCTCCTTGCCACGGGGAGGCGAGGATGGTTATGTCGGACTCTTACCGACTAAAAACCCCTCGGTGTTCCGTCTCGCCGCCCTATGGCGGAGTCACGGGGAGACTTGCGAATTACTTCCGCGACTCCGCCGGCGTGTGTCCGGGGGGACCCTTCTCGGGGGTCTTTGAACCCACTCGGGGGTCTTTGACCTGTATGCCCTAGACTTTCCCTCTGGGAAGAATTTAATTTAAAGAAATTGACGATGGAAGAGTTCCCTTACCAATGCTAGAGACAAGTCTACGCGCCTGTTGGCGTGAAGCAGCGCGGCACGCAGCGGCACGGCGCACGTCGCCAGCGGTGACTGAGGCTGTCCCAATGCGCAGATATCAATGACCATCTCCTCCTGAACATAACACTCTAAATGTACCTCGGGGACTATTGAAAACGGGATTGTAACAGTTCTCACGTTGCTGTCCTATGATGTACTGTCCTATAAATTTCTATGCTATGAACGTAAGTCCTATAAATTTCAGTGCTATGATGCTCATACTCATTTATTTAACCTTAGGTTATTGATCTCCTATAAACAACTAGAATTTAAAAAACGTCCAAATAAGGGTCCATTGTTAACGTCCAAATAATGTCCAATAAAGCAAACGATGGTCCATTCATCCGTTTGGACCTTCTTTGCGCTCGGACATTTTTAGAAGGCAGACTGTGTATCTCGTTGTTTATAGGAGATCAATGACCTAAGGTTAAATAAATGAGTATGAGTTGTATGAGCATCATAGCACTGAAATTTCATATTCCTATTTTATAGTCCTATAAATTTCAGCATTTATTTAACCTTAGGTCTTTCTAAAAATGTCCGAGCGCAAAGAAGGTCCAAACGGATGAATGGACCATCGTTTGCTTTATTGGACATTATTTGGACGTTAACAATGGACCCTTATTTGGACGTTTTTTAAATTGTTTTAGTAAGACCTGTGTGTATCTAGTTGTTTATAGGAGATCAATGCGTTAGGTATACAGGGAACACTTGGTTACGTCATATATTGTAATGGTTCGATCGACAAAGAGGCAGAAGGGCAAAAAGCAGACTGTATTGTGTCAGTGGTCATTAAAAGTAATTAAACTAGATTCATTAAAATCAATTAAAAATAGTAATGCTCAGTAATATAAATTGTTGTCGTTTTAGGCGTGGAAACCTAAAAGAAATAGAAATTAAACGTGTTCACTGATATTTTAAAATCAATAATATTTTCGAAGTTATTTCACACAAACATTTACTGACAACTCATTTTACAATCGAATCAAAAAAAATGGTTTTCTTTTTTAAAGGCACCATGGAGGCTCTACTCCTACATCCTATGATATTGTCACATAAAGTGCTGTCCTATGACGTTATGTCCTACAAAGTGCTGTCCTATGACGTTATGTCCTACAAATTGCTGTCCTATGATGTGCTATGCTATAAATTACTGTCCTATGATGTTATATCATATAAAGTCCTTATGATGTTCCGTCAGTCCTGCCATAGCTACTCACATGTATCAAATAGTCCATGACGTGTTGCGTGAGGTTCACGTCGTACTCGGTGGACACGTGCACGTGCGCGACGCGGCCGGCGTGCACGCGCGTCGTCGCGTCGTGCCCGTTGAACCGCCACCGCATCATCAGCGGCAACTCGCGAGATAATATCACAGCCTAGAGCACACATTCGGGGTACCTATCGCGAAATTCCATCGTATTCGTTGTGACACATCTACGCGATACGTTACTGGAATGTTCTCGTAAGTTTTATGGCACGATAAAGAGACGATAACGATGAAAATATTTTTTTAGTTTCACATAATTGCGAAGAACGGCCGTTTCTGGCACATTTGTGAACTACAACTTACCTACATTGCATCACGTTACAAATAAGCATTTAAAAAATAATATTTATAGCAATAAACAATGTGAACGTAGCTTTTTTAATAAAATTGATCATATTGGAAGATATGATTTTTTTAAGATTGGCGGCGCTAGTTGGCTCATGTCAGCGCCTTAACGCCACCATTCATGACATTTTAGAATATTTTGACGTGATAACTTGTCGTGATATCCCGACACGGCGACATCGGCTATGGCCGTCTTTAGCGTTCAAAAGGGTAAACAGCATTACTACCAATATCTTACCTCGTCTGAAAGTACGACAGTGCCGATATGCAGAATGAATAAGCCAGTTGGAACCACCGCATCTCCTATCCGGGACTTCCCCTCGGTTTTACGCAGCGCAATGGGCCCGCGACCAGACTCCGCCATCAGCGAGGCGTCTCTGGTCTTTGGCGGCTGCGAATCAGTTCCTCTCCTATTGATGGCGGCATTCGGAATAAGATTATTCTAAGGAAGTGGGTTTTTTAACGTATAAAGAGGGTGGTTGTCAGAGAAAGGAAGATTTCCAAAAATAGTAACGTAAAGGGTATATGAAGTCGTAGGGAGGGAGTTATCGGTGTAAGTATCGATTTACGCGAATTTATTTTTTGACTTTTCATATATTTATTTATTTAGCCGGCCAGCTGATCGATTTGTTCTGCTGATCAAATGTTCGCCAACAAATTGTTATGCAATTTGGCGAAGCTGAGAACTAAGTAAAATGTGTAAAATTATTGTTGAGTAAATAAATTAAAAAAAAAAAAAAAAATTTGATTTGTATGAGACATTGATTTATTTTTATTTTTTAATCGAAAAGTCGTAGAACAAAAGTTATTTAGTTACCGACACTGAACACCCTCCCTTCGGCTTCATATATCCTTTCCGTTACACCCTGTATATATTATAAATATTGGTGTATAAGTGTATTACACACCAAAATTTATGAAATATGTGCTTTAGGATCGATACTGATGTTAAAACACTATTTTTTTGAATTTTTGTCTGTGACTTTGTGCAAGTATCACGCCATAACTACTGAAGGGATTTTGATGGGAGTTTCACTAGGAGATAGCTGAAATATCCGGACAGCTCATAGGCTATAAGCCATGGCGGTATGTGATGTGGAAACAAGGATCAGAGAGGAAGATCTGCCTCCTGATCTCCTCCATCCTCCTCCTCTACGCAAACGAAGTTGCTGGGTACAGCTAGTTGCTAATAAAGTAAGACTACAGTTGAGACCAAAACGTTTTATTAACTTGTATATACAGTCGAAAGCACTCAACAGTATGGACTTTTACCATCGTTATTATCTACGTAATAAGCATTAAAATCGTAGTTGCTAGTATTACCATACCATTGATGTGCTGTCGAGTGAACTTACATATACGTTTACAAAATAATGACTAGATATCTTGATAGTTTGATAAAATAATGTGGGGGTTTTCAAAGTAACAGTTATAAGAAAAAAAACCAGCTTTTTAAATCTTATATATATAAAAGAAAGTCGTATTAGTTACACTATTTATAACTCAAGAACGGACGAACCGATTTAGCTGAAAATTGGTGAGGAAGTAGCTTAGAACCAGGAGAAGGACATAGGATACTTTTTATCCCGTTCCAGTAGGAAACAAATGAAAGATAAATATGATGAAGATTTATATGAGAAATTCCTGACTATCGGTAATGGTCGAGTACCTGTCTACAAATCAACGAAAAAAATATGATAATTTATTGCCTTTAACGCGGAAAAAAGTTCGCGGGGTCAGCTAGTTGATAATAGATGGCGTTGCACCAAAGTGCGATTTCATATATAAAAAAACACAGCACGGTGAATTATGATTTATTTTTATTGGTTTGTTTGTGTAATTTAAACAACACAGTACAAATTAATATTAGGTATGAAATACGACAAGCCCAAGTTACAAGCAATAACAACGCGTTTAATGTTGACATCAGACCAGTCAGTGCCATCTACCGGGACTATCGGTACACTATTTCCTTTCAAAATGTAACCTTGAAAACCCCACATTATGATAAATAACATTATTACAATAATTACACAAATACTAGAATAGTTAAGACAATATATATAACTCTAATTAAGCTATATAATCTATATTCTAATGCTACTCAATACTTTAATAACTACATAATGGATATTTAGGAAGTCCACGCCTCGCTTGTCTATTCCTTTGTTTCAGCAGCATGCAACAGAAATAAATAATACTGATTTATTACACCTTAGGTACTCTATGAAACACTTGGTTACGTCAATATTAGCACTAAATTAATTTACATTACATTAATAAAAGTTAGATAAGAAACAGACCAAGTGCGAGTCGGACTTGATCGAACTAGATTTAGAGACCAACTTAGCTTTGGCAAAATATTATGTCTATACTTCGACATACTCCTGATTAATTATTATATATAAACGGATATCAATCACTTATATTGTTGAAGTCGGCAATTAGACCGACAGTTTCGACCGATTTCGACGGTCTTTTTCAAGGTGAGCGCGCCACGCCCGCGTCGCCGGGGAAAAACCTTGAAAAAGACCGTCGAAATCGGTCGAAACTGTCGGTCTAATTGCCGACTTTAACAATATAAGTGAGTGATATCCGTTTATATATAATAATTTGTAGTAATGGCTCACTATAGTTTTAATTCTAAAATACAATGTTAGTATTTACCAAGCTTCTATCTAAATCTGGCTATCAGTACGCCCTACGTCACCTCCTGGCTGCGCTGCGTTGCCATCAGCAGCTGCCGGCAGCGCGTCAGCTCCTCACCGATGGCAAGCAATGTCTCCTCCATCTTCAGGGATGACCGCCTTTCAATACTGATTCTGGAAGAACATTCATTCATAAGCTCACGCCTTTATTTCTCGCAGGGGTAGGCAGAGTCGATGGACAGCCATCTGCTGCGATCCTGGCATATCATAGCACATATAGCGATCCTGGCATACAATAGCACACATATCCTGGCATACAATAGCACACATATTCTGGCATACAATAGCCAAACATATACTGGCATACAATTTCTGGAAGAACACAAGTAGTAAAAAACAAATACCCGACTGCATAATTATTTTGATTAAAAGACATTGAAATGTGGCAATGTCTTTTAATCAAAATAAAGCTTATAAGAGCTTTGCCCCACCTACAAAACTACGTGACCATTTAAGCTGTACCTATCATTGTGTTGGGGACTTATTACAGGTTTCATATTGCATAATCATAATCAGTATCATTTTCTACTACTCTCGCAACTCCTATAGAAGAATAACAAAAACAATGAATAAATCGCTTCGATTTCTTACTATTTTCGAATGTACAAAATACAAAATGTTTATTAGGATGAATACTATTTTTCAATATACAATACATGGCATAATTGCGACAAGCTAAGTTGTAGTTCACAAATGTGCCAAAATCGGCCGTTTTTCGCAATTACGCGAACTACAACTTACCGACATTGAATCACGTTATAAATAAGCATTTAAAAAATAGTATTTATCGTAATAAACATTTCGTAAATAGCTTTTTTAATAAAATTGATTATATTGGAATATATTATTTTTTAAGATTGGCGGCGCTAGTTGGCTCTATGCAGGCCCTTAATTTAACGTGAAATTAAATACAAAACAAACGCTTTAAACACCAAAATAGTTTTGCAACCACGTCTCCCTTAGTTTCCAAAAATTCTTATTGCAAGTACATATTCATATACTTTTGCAAGTCTAATTATTATCATAGCCATTCAATGTAGGTTGTGTCGATACATAGTAAATAGTATACTAACGGTTTTGCTTCAAGCCCAGCGTCCTTCTTATTTTTCTCAGTAGCAGATGATTTTCGTGCTGTAAGAAAATAATAAAATGTATGAATTTTGACAGTTGTACGATGGAACACAGAGAAAGGTGTACAGGAGAGTTTTTAAGGTTGAGATTTTCTCAAAAACTACTTGACCTATTACAAAAATTCTTTCATTGTTTGATAGATAAAAGTGACAACTATGTAACTGTGAAATAATTGTTAAATTCGGTCCAGTAGTTTTTGAGAAAATCTCAACCTTATTGAGGCCCCCTGTATACTTATCTCTGTCTTCGACTGTACGTTAGGGCCAGCGCACAACGCCACGGCGCACGTCAGCACCGTGTACTGCGCCTGTGGACGGCGCCGTCCGACATCGTGCACCGGTAGACGGCACGGCGCCGCGCCGTGGCATTAGGCAGTTGTCCTACCGCCGGCGAGTAAATCCCGACTATTTTTCGCGCAAGAAAAATACAACAGTCAGCACACTGTGTAAACAAGAGAGACGCATATTTTATAGCTCATCGCTGAGCGAGTGTCGCCGAGTGAGTAACATCATCAGTCTATTTATATTGCCCCACTGCTCGGGCACAGACCTTCCCTTACATCGAGGGGAGCTCATAATTGGGGCGCTAACGGGACATCAAGCAAACGACCTGTTGCATAGGATGGGTTTAGCTGAATCTCCAACCTGCAGAGCCTGTGGGGACAAAACGGAGTCCATGAAACACCTACTGTGTGAATGTGACTCACTGGCTAGAAAGCGAATGAGTCTCCTGGGGTCGGCCTATCCGGAACCAGAAGACTACAGGCTCCTTCCCATGAGCTGCATAGCGGACCTAATGAGTTACTATATCTTTAGGGAGGAGGAAGGAGCATAAAGGAAAGGGGAGAGCACAAAAGATCCCAATGGGTCGAAGTGCCGCCACATTGGCACCCAATCAGGATAAGATAAGATACATCGAGGGAACTGGGGCCATAATCCACCACGCGGGCCCAGTGCTGGTTGGCGGATTTCACATGCCTTTTTTTCTTCTTCTACGACATGCAGGTTTCATCACGATGTTTTCCTTCACCGTTTTGAGAGCACTAGGTAAATGTACGTAAGTTTTTCCGTTGAAAAAACCGAGGATAACTCATTGGTACAGTCGAAGACAGAGATAAGTATACAGGGGGCCTCAATAAGGTTGAGATTTCCTCAAAAATTACTGGACCGAATTTAATAATTCTTTTACGGTTACATAGTTTTAACTTTTATCTATCAAACAGTGAAAGAATTTTTACGATAGGTCAAGTAGTTTTTGAGAAAATCTCAACCTTAAAAACTCTCCTGTACACCTTTCTCTGCGTTCCACCGTACATGGCTGCCCTGGCTGGGAATCGAACCTGGGACCTCCATATTGCAAGTCCGTTGACCCAACCACTGCGCCACCGAACTCTCGAGTGAGTAACGCTGCGTCTCTTTTGTTTACACGGAATGTGCTATCTGTTGTATAATAATGCTAACCTCTTCTCTCCATGGGTAACTCTCCCTCACTGAGTGACCCGTAGTCTATGGGCATTGTGGAGGAGTCCGTGTAGGTCGTGGTAGCCTTCTGTTCGCCAGGAGATAAGGGAGTGGGTGGACGCTGAACGTAAGCTGAAACGTAAGTAAGCTTCGCGGTATTTTCTACCATTTTTGGTATGATGGAAGATTTCGGTGGTGACTGTGGCCTGTGGTTGCTCAGTTGGTAAGAGCGTGTCACTGAATGACAAGGTCGCAGGTTCAAGTCCTGTTCACGGTTAGAAATTTTCATTTATGCCCTTTAAAATCGTATCGCAAAAGAATGATTTAAGAGTATTAATCCTATATTAATGGCCTTGAATTCTTTCGACAAAATTAAATGGATGGTTAGGCTTGTGACAAACCTACATTAAGGCGAGGTGTTGGGACGTTTTTAAGTTTTTCGATGAAGGCTACGGCACTAACTACTGAAATTAAAGGCCTGAAAAAAATATATATCAATCTTGGGGTATCTATTTAGGGACTGTTGGCTCCCGAAACACGATTGGACAAACTTCGCTCGATAGAAAAAAATCACAAACATACCCCTTTCCTGTCTTTTCACTGAGTAGTGTGTCTAAACTAAAACAGTTATTCATACAAAATATATATCAAAATGTAGGTTATTATAAATAGAGGAGCTTGATAAATTAAAAATCTGTTGTTTCTAACGTTTTTTTTATACCAGGCAAAATTTAAGAAAAAACACAATTTGTATAAATACAAATGCACGGCGCTACGAGCTTCAGTGCGCCGCTGGGCGCTGCCGAGGTCGGACCTGTATCGATTTTTGCCAAATGTTCCACTTTGGTCTTTACCTTGGAATAGTTGGAATGCTCCCACGATCGTCATAACGTAATAAAATTTAAAATAATACGAGTCGAATTTGGTCACACCTATACTTTAAGATTATTAGTTTACTAATCACGGAATGATTGTGCATCGTTTTGAATAAATAAAAGGACTCATAACCTAAAACAGATATTCCTTAACACAATAGAATTTTCCGCGAACCATGTTTTTGAAGTCATCATATTACACGCGACACGAACACCAGTGTCGAGTGTCGTATATTGGGAGCGAGCAGTGGTCTGATAATTGCAGATGAAGACAAGTCGGCTAACATTACAGTGGGGCTATAACATTACGGTTCTCAAAACGATCAAATCAAACCATGTCATAGCGGCCGTGAAAGGGACAGTGCTATTGCATTGGTATAGCGGCGTCTCTGGTTGGCGCGCCATGACATGGTATAATTTCATCGTTTTGAGAACGGTAATAGGGGGGCTGATCAGTAACTTCCAAATTGACCAAAGTGGAACAGGCCAAAACAAATGACTATTGACGGTGATTTGTCCCACAGAGCAAACAAACAAACAGCAATCGAACTTAAAATAGTTTATACGTAGTTGCTACTTGTAAAACTATGTACAGTGAACATCACATAAAGTTTGCCACATTTTACTCTACGCACACTCGCACAGTGATAATAAATACGGGCCAGATTTCAATAGCTATGCAAGTGTAGCTGTGGTTTGTAATGTGGTGTGCGATATATACCTGTTTTACTCTAAGCACAGTGATAATACGGGCCAAATTTCAATAGCTACGTAGTTATAGACTGATTCAATATACACTGTGCCTACTTTTAAAAGTACAGTCAACAGCACATAATGTGTGTCATGTTTTACCCTACGCAGTGATAACACGGGCCAGATTTCACCATCACTGACGTCACACCTGACACCAATAATAATACTTACCTAACATCACGTTAAAAAATTCGTCATTTATTTAGTTTTATTGATACACTTGACAGTTTGTCACTTAAATTTGTCAAAGACAGATTTGTTGTAATGTAATCTCTATGGTTATTACCATTTTTTTATTAAATCGCGTGAAAGTACTTTCAAAATATATTCCCCTAGCAAATAATTTGATTATTCCAATTTTTCACTTTTATTGATTTTGTTACAACAATATTACCTAATTGACATTCCTATTATAACAGGTCTTTTTTTCCGTCAGATTAGTATTAACATAGTATTTTATTCTACTACGTCATACTATCATACGTCAATATAAATAACTTAAAAAATAATTAAAATATATAACCTGTAGACGCGAATTTGATTGCACTGAACCCACTCCGGACGGTCGGTTTAACGTATGTCTGCTTATGACCTTCCGTATAAATAAATACGTTTAAAAGTACAAATTGCTTTACTTTATTGTCAACTAGCTTCTGCCCACCACTTCGTCTGCGCAGGATTATAAATTATAGCCTATGTGTTATTTTGATGTATAATATGAGCTATATTATTGTAAAGTTTCATTCAGCAACATCCATCCATCCATCCAAACTTGCGCATAATATTAGTGGGTGTGGTATGGGATAGTCACGAGCACAGCCCGTGTTAGGGCCAGTGTAGAAGTTGAAGCCTGGTTGGCGGCGAGAGGTGAACAGGAGGGGTGATGATGATACGGTTCCGAGTTGACATAATGTGCGACAACATTTAGTATAGACAAAAGTTCAAGATTGAAAGAAATATTTTCCGACAATCGCGAAAATTGAAATAAGTAACTCCGAAGCTGTGAGACTTGGGATATCCCTCATCATCAGTCTATTTATATTGCCCCACTGCTCGGGCACAGACCTTCCCTTACATCGAGGGAGCTCGGGCCATAATCCACCACGCGGGCCCAGTGCGGGTTGGCGGATTTCACATGCCTTAGATTTTTTTTTCTTCTACGACATGCAGGTTTCATCACGATGTTTTCCTTCACCGTTTTGAGAGCACTCGGTAAATGTACGTAAGTTTTTCCGTCGAAAAAAACGAGGATAACTCATTGGTACATGGCTACCCTGGCTGGGAATCGAACCTGGGACCTCCATATTGCAAGTCCATTGACCCAACCACTGCGCCACCGAGCTCTGCTGGGATTTCCCTATTTGGCATTAAATGGGTCGATAATGTTGGCACCGACAGGTGGACTTCGATATATCGTCTATCCGTGGGACATTCTGTATATGTATTATTATGGGTAGCGAGCTGTGACGTCACAGTGAGGACACTGGTTACGATTACTCTGTGTACCTGCGCGAGTAATGACCCCGATCAATGCGCGTCATCCCTCTCTCGCCCCTTCCTCGCCCCGCACCTCACCCCCTCACTAGGCTCAAATGGCCCAATGGCCTCGCCTTAATACTGCACAGCGTTTAAGTAAATTAAACAATTTGGGGAAAAATAAAAAAATATTTACAATAAATTCAATTATCCAAAAAAATATTAATTTGATGTGCAATGTGCTTCAGAGTTTTTTTATATTTTAAGGTATTTTTAATTGTTTGCAACGATTTCTTTCACTAGAATTTCACAGGTCATTGTGTGACTTGTGACGTACTCAGTTCAATTTTTTTTACAGTTTTGATTTACTAAAAAACTTTACCAATTCAATATTTATCATGAGTACAACCCCCAGTTTCAATTTGTCGAATAAATTCAAGGACACCCTGTATATGAGCTTGCCTTCTTTCATATTTTCCAGAATATCCAGGTTAAACGAGACTGCTTAGTCATGATATTAGATAAATAAAATCTCGTTACATGTAGAGAAAAATGTTTCTTTCTACGGACTCGAGGCATTAATGTCTTGCCAGAGATTTTATTTTGACCACTATTTAAAAGTAATACTTACGTTCCCTCTCCGACGGCAAATCAGTAATGGAAGATATCTCATGGTCAGTATTTTCTGACATTGTTCCTTTGCTCATCACTTCTTCCGCTCCCTGAAGGACGTACGTTCGAGGCTGGCTGGCTGTTGGACTTTGATGTAAACGGAAAGAGTGGGTAGTCGGAATGTTCTGATCGCGCGTATTAATTTGAATGGGGTCATTTTTATTTCCAGGTTGTTCTTCATGGGACAGTTGACGTTGACCTGTGCCAAAAGAACGGGTTTTACTAGACTTATTACTATAAAGGGCAAAGATTTAAATGCCATGTATCGATCGCGCGCAGCTGTTTGCCGTGAATTTCGGGTCTACTTCACGACATCAACGGTCGCTATATAGAAAACGTTACATCGACGGGTCACTGCATCGACAGTACACCACATCAACGCGTCACTGCATCGACAGTACACCACATCGACGGGTCACTGCATCGACAGTACACCACATCGACGGGTCACTGCATCGACAGTAAACCACATCGACGGGTCACTGCATCGACAGTACACCACATCGACGGGTCACTGCATCGGCAGTACACCACATCGACGGGTCGCTGCATCGACAGTACACCACATCGACGGGTCCTTGCATCGACAGTACACCACATCGACGGGTCACTGCATTGTCAGTACACCACATCGACGAGTCACTGCATCGACAGTACATTACATCGGCGGGTCACTGCATCGACAGTACATTACATCGGCGGGTCACTGCATCGCCAGTACATTATATCGATGGTACGCTGCATCGACAGTACACCACATCGGCGGGTCACTGAATCGACAGTACACCACATCGACGGGTCACTGCTTCGATGTGGTGTACATATCTATAGTACGCTGCATCAACAGTACACCATATCGATGGGTCACTGCATCGACACGATTCGACAGTACACCACATCGATGATTTGGGGATGGCTTGGGTTGTTGGTTGTCGGTGTACTGTCGATGCAGTGACCCGTAGATGTGGTGTACTGTCGATGCAGTGACCCGTCGATGTGGTGTACTGTCGATGCAGTGACCCGTCCATGTGGTGTACTGTCGATGAAGTGACCCGTCGATGTGGTGTACTGTCGATGCAGTGACCCGTCGATGTGGTGTACTGTCGATGCAGTGACCCGTCGATGTGGTGTACTGTCGATGCAGTGACCCGTCGATGTGGTGTACTGTCGATGCAGTGACCCGTCGATGTGGTGTACTGTCGATGCAGTGACCCGTCGATGTGGTGTACTGTCGATACATCGTACCATCGATGTAGTGTACTGTCGATGCAGTGACCCGTCGATGTGGTGTACTGTCGATGCAGTGACCCGTCGATGTGGTGTACTGTCGATGCAGTGACCCCTCGATGGAACGTTTTCGATACAGCGACCGTCGATGTCGTGAACTAGACCCATGAATGATGTTTGAACATCAGTCATTAGTCGTCCGTCAACGTATGAAATTCACACGCTGAGCGCGGTCGATATAGGTATGCCATCTGACGTTTAAATCTTTGACAACGACGGACTTTTCAGTTGGGCAGGGTGGTGGTGACTCAGAAATCTGATTTTGGGATCAGTAGTCCGAGTTATAGGCATGCCGGGCGCCGAGTGATATCTGGGACGAAGTATCCTAAAGACAATGATAATCAAAAGACAAATACCACAGTCCTGCTTCTGAGTATCATCAGTGTTGTAACACTTGCAGCGCCGAAACTTGCTGGCACCAACACTTGTGGTCTTGAAGCGTAAAGTACCGCTGCAGGATCGGAATACGGCGACGTCGCGACGCTGTGCGTGGGGGCATTTGCAAATCTGCGCATATTGCTCGCAGATGTCTGTGGTGGAGGATTTAGGAGTCATGAGGAATCAGGAGTTAGGAAAACATCTGCTCTAATAGGAAGTAGGAATGTAAGGCCGGCTGGCAAGACATGTGAGCGTCTTTGCAAACATTTACCTATCATTGACAGCTTTGTACACAATCTATAACTACGATGTCATAAAAAGCCGTCAATGAACATCGAATTTGAGCGTCATTGGCAAAGACTTCGACTATATCTGCGCCGGGGTAAGGGATAGTGTATGGTATACACGCATTTTTCGGGTTTAGAACCTCGAAAGGTAAAAAGAAACCCTTATAGCAACACTTCACTGTCTGCATTTGCCGGTCAAGGCCTTTTTCTCAGAAACGACAGGAGGTATCAAGTTGAAATTAATACTAAATACTCAAGTCTGCAATCTCTTACAGCTGTGAAAAAATTAAACTTCTAAATCAACGTAATCTAAAGATATGGCAGTTTACGATGGAACTTCACGATCGATCCTGATAGAAACTGTTCACCATCACATTACATGCAACGTATGGCAGTGGACAAAATGAAAGAGTCAAAGAGAACTCATGGGAGTTTAGACCAGGGATGCATAAAGCGTTTGACACGTAAAGAAGACATCAATATCTAAAAAATTGGCTTACCTAACTGATTATCCTCTGTTGGATCGTCTTTATTATGAAGATCTGGTTCATTGCTTGAAATAACAATTGTATCTTCTCTTTTCAGTGAAGAAACAGGACCTTGATTATTTCCTTCGTACATAGGTGAACTAGTCATGTGAAGGGGTGACGGAGTGTATGCGCTTGCATTTGGACTATTTCTATTGTTTTCTTTAGTAGTAGACACTTCTGGACTATCTGTTTGTATGTCCCTATCTTTAAATTCCTCCCAATTGTCAGTTTTACTAATGTCCGCCAAACTCCTCCGGTATTCATCAACAGTTTCTTTTATCATCTTCTTATAATCATTTAAATCTTCAACTTTAGTGTCACTTGTAATGCGATCTAATTGTAAATTATTATCGTCTATGAATGTTGACCTTTTGCCTGTTCTTAAAGCATCTGCGTTTATTTTGTCGACTTTCGAAGAATCTATGCTTGGGCGTATTTCTTTTAGGGTCTCATTTTGTTGTTTATATGTATCTGATTCTTTGCGATCATAATCATCATTTTCATTCGATATTTTGACACTTTTGTTACTCTTAACACTTTCTCCACTCATTCTTCTCTGAGACCTTGGCGTGGTTTTCATTTTTGATTTAGAAGCATCAGAAATGCGTCTTTTCGGAGCGGATGTAATTGAATCTCTATGTGAAGAGACTGGTAGAGGCCCGGGTATCTGATATTTGTTTTGTTCATCGGAAGTTTTGGTTTTCTCTTTCAGTTTTTCTAAATCTTTATCTCTTGTTGGAGACTCTATAGACGCATTCGCTGATGTTAATAATTCTGCATCTGTAACATCCCTGTTTAGCTTGCGAGTGATTGGTTGTGGGGTAAATGTATTGGGTTCGTTAGTTTCTTGACCATCATTGTCTATCTGAGCTTGGTAGGGATCGGTATTGATTAACGGCAATATTGGGTCCACATGAGATTCCTCGGCCTGTAGACGAATTGATTTTAGTGGGAAATGTTCTTTTTACATAATAGAGAACTGATAATAAGGAGATGTGGTGTAATAAATTAAACTATTGTTCTAATATGAAAATGTTTATTATAAGATGATAAATTTAGTACTACATAGATATAATTACAACAATAAGTAAAGATTACAGACAATAAATGACAATAATTGACGTTCTCATACAATTTTTATCACTTTTATTACAACACAAAGTTATAATGACAATTAATCTACATTTAACAATACTAATGAGTTGTTGGAAATAAAATGAAAATATGATATTGCTAGCTATAAAAGTTTTATTACTATTTCTATAATATATACTAATAAATTGGTAGTTCGATACAAATTTTTATTTCTGTAGTGGTGTAAATTTACTAACAGCACAAGCTTTTAAATAAGTTAGCTGCTCCTCTAGAAGAGCTATTTTCGCCAGTAATTCTTCATTTTTTCTGGTCAGTCTCTGAAATATGACTATGAGTTATGAATGTTAAACTAAAAAATATATAAAATGATATAAAAATAAATAAATAAGATATCACTTCATCATTTTCAAACCCGTCATAGCCCCATAGATTCAGTCGAGATTTAACGATATAGATCAGAAAGCTTTTGCCATTGATAGGATCGAGAAAATATTGAAAAAAAAACAGTGCTGACGTACAATATAAAATTAGAACATGATCAAAAAATTCTGGCCGTGGGCAGGACTTGATCGCTTGAACGTCCGTGACACGCTCTTACCATCTGCCACCACAGGCCACGTCACGCCCGCCGAAAATCTTCATCGTATTATACACACTTAAAGGGTATAAAATATAAAAGTTTGGGATAACTTACCATGGGTTCTGCATCTTCCAAATACAACTCTAAATGCTTGTCACACAATGTCGGCGCACGAGTAGCTGATATGGTGGATTCTCTATGTCTTGTTTGATTAGGAGAGGTTGATATTGTAGGCGATCTTAAAGACGTAGGCATATCTGAGACGACGGATGAACGGTTCCCATTAGGTAACGCAGTTATGGCCGATGTTCTTCGAGACGATTTTAGTGGTGCCGATATAGAACGGCGGTTAGATGGTGATAAAGATTCATCAACTAGTTCTGAAGCCGCAGAATATTCCTGGTTTGCATACAATGCTGGTTCTCTAGTCGAAGCCTCAGGAACAGTAGAAACCCGGCGCGTATTGGATGCTACAAACGGAGCAGTTGTGGATATTGACAAGTTTCGATCTTTATACGGCGTTAATGCATCAACATGTTTTGGAGAAGCAGACCCTTCTTTTGAATTTGCTGGTTCTCTAGTCGCATCGTCAGCGGTAGATACAACTCGAAGCTTATTAATTGGGTCTGCTGAAGACATATCTTGATTATTAGTCATTTGTACTGCTGATGTATTCGATTCCAAATGTTTAGGCGATGATTGGGAAGCAGTTGAGATACGCTTAGGTTGGTGTTGCATTGATAGTCGGTGTGAACAAGGCATCGAAGCGTCTGCATTAGTTTGGTCTGTATAAGGTGATCGTTCAGCAGTTACTGATGCCCGGTGTTTATATGTCCCAATGTTTGTCGGGGCAATAGATTCCAATTGTCTAGGAGGCGAAGATAATGCACCTTTAGGATACTCTTCATGTGTGGCCAATCTATGCGATACGGATGCAACATCTGCGGCCATTCGATCACTGTCAGGTTTCGATTCTGCTTTTGCAATAGATAGTCGCGGTCTTTGAGTATCTGGTGATGATGAATCCACACGTTTAGATGGTGAAGATGTGGACACACATATAGGACACTCTTGGTCTATAGAAATTCTGTCATTAAGTGGAATTGAAGCTGGTATAACAGATGTTCTTTCTTTGTGAATTACAGGTTCTTGTACCAGGACTTTACGAGTTTCAGGTGGTGGTGAAATGGATACTGAACGTTTACGTGGTGAGACTGGTTTGCATATAGGACACTCCTGAGGATTATATGGTTGAGGAGAATGAGGTACGGATATGGATTCACGACGCGTGGACGATGTTTGAACTGCAGAAACAGGGTCTGCCATTGGCATAGATATTCTGCTAGTATGAGACAAAGAATCTGGATTAACGGATTCTCGTTGCATTGAGGGTCTTCGCCCGGAATATGGTCCTAAAGTTGCGTCATGTTTCTTGTAACCAGGTTCTGCCAGTGCGTCAGATTCTTTGAACTTAAGAGTATATTGTCGTACAGCATCGGTTTGATCAGGTTTCAAACCCTTTGTAGCTCTAGAAGTTTCAGGAGTATCCTGAGTCGATTTTAAAGACAATTTGGCTGAGTTTCTGTCAGGTTCATTATCAGATACGTGATATTCGTACAAAAACGATTCATCGGATAACTCAAGATTACATTCGCATTGCACTGTACACCTTTGAGCTTCACTGACACACTTTTCCTCTTTACCGCATTCACACTTTTCAGAAAAGGGATCCTTATCATATATTTCTTCCGGCAAAAGCACATCAGAATCTATGTTGCACTCGCATTGTACTGATTTACGACGTTTATTACTACTATCTCTGTCACATTCACACTGCACAGAATCACGTTTTGCGTCCTTTTTGCACTCGCACTTATGTTTTCTGCTAACCGAAGGGCGATTGTGATGATTCGGCTTCATCAATTGCTCATGAATCTCGTAACATTCGCATTCCACTGACAAATGACGATTGCCGCTGCTGTCTTTATCGCACTCACAGTCCACATCGCTATGTTTTTCTTTGTCGCACTCGCACTTATGCTTCGACTTCTCTTCCTAAACGAAAAATTTCTGATGATCGTTACTTCTACACCAATTCTAATATCTAAAGGAATTAAGGCCCGTATTAATAAATCAATGTCAGCTCAAAAGTCAATCTTGAGAACGACCGCAACATGGCATTCCTATTAATAAACGTAACTTAGGTGCGCGTTTAGGAATCGGGTATCACGGGAGTAACGCCGTATTAATAAACAAAACCTGTCAAACTCACACTTGAGAACGTATTTGCTGATTGCAGGCGAACATGCTACGTTTACTCGCGTTCTTCCACTTGAAGATATCACGTGATACGCCCTCAAGATTGGTTTATTAATAAATGACATACTTGAGAATGTGATCACGTCTTGAGAGTGTATCAGCTGAATTCGCTCTTGCTGAATTAGCTCTTGAGGGTTTGAGCTCAGACTATTAATACGGGTCCGAGATTACGCTAAAGTCTCCTAAACCGCTAAAGAAGTTGTAGCGAATATGAGATTCTACCTTAGCCTGTGTCCAAACAGTGGGGACATGTTTTTTAAAAATATCTTTATTTCACAAAGGTCTAGTCACATGTTATACAATAATTCAAGTTTTTTCAGGTTATACCTATTCAAAACTTGGTTTAATCATCATCATCATCAGTCTATTTATATTGCCCCACTGCTCGGGCACAGACCTTCCCTTACATCGAGGGAGCTGGGGCCATGATCCACCACGCGGGCCCAGTGCGGATTGGCGGATTTCAACATGCCTTAGATTTTTTCTTCTTCTACGGCATGCAAGTTTCATCACGATATTTTCCTTCGCCGTTTTGAGAGCACTTGGTAAATGTACGTCAGATTTCCCATCGAAAAAACCGAGGATAACTCATTGGTACATGGCTGCCCTGGCTGGGAATCGAACCTGGGACCTCCGTATCACAAGTCCATTGACCCAACCACTGAGCCACCGAGCTTACTTGGTTTAATAATAGTAAATTAATAAAAGTATACAAAGTGTATGCTTGGTTTGATTCGCTCACATTTATCGCATTTCAAATGGCTTAGGTGGCAATTCACCCTCGAAAAATCTCACCTATGGGTGAGAGGCCACCTTTTAAAATATGGGGACATTTAAAATAGGCTGTTGTACGTTCGCTGTTGTTACCTTTTTGGCGAGGTGTCCTTCGATAGTCCTAGCCACCTGATTGGACAAGATGGCTGCCTTCACCTGTGTCTCTAATTCGGCCACTTTACCTCTCTCTACAGCTAATTGAGTTGTCAGATTACCTGTAATATTGTTACTACTTTAAAAAAAAATCCTTGCAAAGTGGTGTAAATGTAAATTCAAAAATATGTTGACGTGCAAAAATGTACACAACGTGCTTACTGCAATAAAGAAATTTTACTTTGAACTGTCAAGAAATTATAAACTATCTAGATTAAGCGGTAAATTTAAATTTTATTGTCCATTCATAATATTTGGTAAGTTCATAAGTTGCCAGAAGATAAAATAATTAATATAAATTCCGAGAAAAATACGCCTAACTAATCGTAATCAGGTATGCTTCACTAATCAGGAAGCAGTGGGAGTCATTCCCAAGAACGAAAGTCGTCGTCAAAAGAAAGAAAAGGTCTTGAAGCTTACCGCACTGCTCCTCGGTCTCCCGTAGCCTAGCAACGACCTCGCCCGCCTCCCGCCCGCGGCGCTCCAGCTCGTGCGCTCGCGCAGCACTGGCGCTCACCACACGCAGGTTCTCGCCGTGCAGATCGACCACTTCCTTCTCCAGGCGAGAGATACGGGTTGCGTACTCCGTGTGGGCTTTGGTGAGTTCCTGGTAAAAATACTTATGTATCTAGTTTGTATTCTGCACCTTATATTATTGTAAATTATTACATTATGTATGACATAACCAAGTGTTCCCTAGAGCTCCTAAGGTTGAATAAATGAAGTATTGAAGTGTACGTAACACTTGCAGAACGATTTCAACTCTTTACGGCGCAGATAATAAGAACGGTCCAGTGACAGTTGACATTTTTGCACTAGTCCCCCCCCCCCCCCCCCCCCTCCCCCCCCCTGACCAGGCACGGTCTGGCCTGTGCGAAAGCGGGCCGTGGGATCCCAGCTTTACTAAGCTCGCCCCTTTAGCATCTTCTTTGAAAGAAAGAAAGAAAGAAAGAATAACATTTATTCACAAATAAGACATACACAAGAACAATAAAATACAAAGAATAGGAGAAAGAAACAAAAAATAAAATATAAATAAATAACATAACTTCAAACTTTATACAGATATACATTACATTAATTGTGTATGCCGTAGTAGTGAATAGGTTGCGACTCAGCATGGTGCCTTGCTCGAGAGCTCGGCGCTGGTTTTCTGCCGCACCCATTGCAGACGAGTTCCCGGCATACGTCGCCAAGGACAACATAAGATAATTCAGAATGAATTTCGTGTGATAATAAATTTATATATAAGTACCAATATAATATACAATATAAGTATACAAGCATGTGTGTATGTATTTAAGCACGCCTCATCATGCATGTGTGTATCTGTGGATTTGCCCTTAATCTTCTATAAAATAAATAATATAACTAAAACTTGAGTACAAAATAACCACAAAAAGGAAAAGACGCTACTCCAAACGCAGGGGTCAGTAAGCGTTACATCCCAGCTTGCTTTTCCAACAACCATTTTTTGTAATGAAATTTTACAATGAATTTTGAAAGTGGACGTCTTAGTGGTGGAGGAAGATTATTCCAGCATTTGGATGCCTGGTAACGAAAACTACCCTCAAACGCTCGGGTCTTATGAAAAGGGGTGCTCAATATGAAACAACCCACCCTTCTAGAGTTGTAGGCATTCTGGAGAGTACACCATACCAGTTTGTCATACAAATACTTTGGGCTTTTGTGTTTGATTATGGCGTGCACTAAACCCGCCAGATGCAATCGCCGACGAGACTCCATATTTAGAAGCCCACACTTATTTAGTCGTGGTGTAATGTGACTTCGCGGCGGTATCTTATAGCAGTACCTCATACAGGCATTCTGTACTCTCTGAATGACACGCTTGGTTTTAGCGAGTAGACAGGGTCCGATGACTATGTCACAATAGTTTAACCTGGACAAAATCAGAGATTCGCACAATTTTACCCTAACTTCTTCACCAAGCAAGTGTCGTACTTTGTACATTACTTTTAATCGGTAAAAGCAATTTTTAACCGTGTCCAAGATATGCTGTTCAAAACGGAGCCTGTTGTCCATGAGTATACCCAGGTTTCTGGCCTCCGTCACATATACCACATCCGATCCCAAAATAGAGACTGCGGGTCCAAGACACATGGTAGAATCTATTTGCTTTTTCGAGCCCAATATCATGAATTTGGATTTGCTGGGGTTTAAGACCAAAGCATTTTGATCAGACCATAACGCTATTCTGTCGAGATCGGAATTCATTCTTTCAACTGACGATAACACGTCATTCGGATATTGCGATATATAGATCTGCACATCGTCAGCATATAAGTGAAATCTGCAGTGCTGTATCTGATGGACCATATCCGAGGTGTAGAGGATAAACAATAGCGGACCGAGAATCGACCCCTGGGGGACTCCCCTGCTAACTTCTCTAGCCGCAGACCAGACTGGGACACTATTGTCCCTCTGCACCTTGACCACCTGGGACCTACCATTCAAGTAGCTATTGAACCATAATACGCTAGATGTGTCAAAACCGTAGTAAGCTAATTTGGATACCAGTAGAGACGTACTTATACAGTCAAAAGCTCGTGAGAAATCGAGCAGTGTCAGGATCGTACTCATGCCTCCGTCTTGCGCCGCCAGTACATTATCAACAACATCTAAAAGAGCGGTGGTGGTACCGACACCCTTCCTGAACCCAGACTGAAACGCAGGCAACATATGATTTGTCTCCAAATATTTTGAGACTTGCAAGTATACAATCCTTTCCAAAATCTTTGACAGGAAAGGTAATAAACTAATTGGTCTGAGATCCTTAAATTCCACCGGATTGGAGATTTTTGGTATTGGACTTACAAGGGCGGTTTTCCATAGAAGTGGGAAGCTAGAAGCTATGATAGATCTGTTTATAATCGAAGTTATTATGGACAGATGTTCTTTGTGTAAATATGTTATAACACATGGTTAGTATTGCATCGTATCGACCACATACCTCCTGTAAGTCGGCGACCTTCTGTTTCAACTCATCCATGAATGTTCTGCATTTGTTTTCGTCGCAATGCATCTCAGCAAGATTATTTTCCCTGCACATGAAATAATCAAGATTTATTAGCCTTATATCATAGTTGCACACTGATTATATGAAATCAATAGAAATATATTTTAGAATTAAAACTATACTGAGCCATTACTACAAATTATTATATATAAACGGATATCACTCACTTATATTGCGGGCGTGGCGCGCTCACCTTGAAAAAGACCGTCGAAATCGGTCGGTCTAATTGCCGACTTTAACAATATAAGTGAGTGATATAGATATATAATAATTTTTAATAGAAATATACTTATTTAATAGCCTGTAATGTCCCACTGCTGGGCAAAGGCCTCCCCCCAACCCTTCCACTCAATTTCAATTTATTTAATTGCATACACATGTCAGAATGTACATTAATACATTAGGTCTTAAAACTATGACATATGCACCCTGTAGGGCACAGCAACATGGAGTGACAGACACTCATCTCTATTCTGCGCATACTCAGACCACTCTCTCATAAAAACGTCAAGTTTGTCTCGCCATCGATTGCGGGGGCGGCCACGTGGCCTTGTTTGTGGTCCATTCGGTGCCGACAAATATATGAAATCTGAAAATTCTTCTTCTCAAAAGTTGGACTAGATCATGGCAATATTCCCCCTCTGAACGTCTGCCCGGAACAAGGAGCCGGTGCTGCAGCCGAACCAATCACGTAAATTCTTTAGCCAAGAGTGTATTCTCCTGCCAACGCTCCTCTTCCCACAAACCTAAGTATATAATTACATAACAACAAAAGTATATAATTACTGTATGACACTGTGTACACTTGTTCTGCCTGCTCCAGATCTCGTCTCTCTCTCTCACTGGTTTGCTGGTAGAGAACTCTATCGTAGAGTTAAGCACACCTTATGTACATCCAATTTTTATTTCATGTAACGTGTATTTATGGCCTATTCCAGTTTGCCCCACCAAAAACGCCCCACTGGTGGGGCGAAGTGGAATCGCATTAAAATCCGTCCATTTTGCCCCACCAGCGCCCCACTCACAGTTCAGTAGGGCAAATTGGAATATTCTAATGATTATTCCACAATGCCCCACTCGTTCTTGTTGTCAAGTACAGTCACGACGCAAAGTGTTTGGAATAAATAATTATTATTGTGTTTACATAAACTTTCGTAACATAACTGTACAATTGCATAAATTAAAACAAAATTATGTTATTTTTAATAGGTAATTATTTTATTGTACTGTAAGTAATCATAGTTTTGGTGCATGTCACATATCATCTAAGATTTGTTTTAGATATTAGGTACTATATCTCTGATATAAAAGGAACAATTGGCACGAATAATTATTATGATAGAGGAGAGAGCTATTTTCCTAAAAAGTGTGTGTGTTATATTTCCGTTAACTTCTAGTATAAAATTATAATCGCAGGTTTGGTATCTTTCAATATTTTGGCAATATACAGGGCGTCCCACGGCCATGCCACACGGAGGGAAAGTACTTTAAATATTGAAGATAGGATATTTTACTGAAAGAAGACATCATTTTATTTTTAACAGTAGGTAGAACTGCATTCACGGTTTTTTTTTAAATCGCCTGTCTCAGCTGGTAATCGACCGCCGCCAACCGCCGAAACCGCCAAATGTGAAAAAAAACACATGTATTTTATGATAACGGTCGAAAGGGTTAATCATTAGGATTATTTTTTCCTAAATAACATAGCATCTTAAATAAAAGGAAGATCATGAAATCTGGCATTTTCTAATGATTATTTTGTTACTAATAACCAGCCAGCCGCATTGCAATTGTGAGCTCACAAAGAAACGCATACAAGTACCCTACTACAGTTTGTGTATCGCTTTATTATTTTTATCATGTACTTATAATAAGGAAATCTTGCATCTTAAGTAATATTTATTGCAATTTGGTTACAAAGAATTCTGCGATTGTGTTAATTCTTCTCAAATTATGTGATTTATTATTTGTAATAAAAAAGTAAAGTATGTAGGTTTGTCTTTGTAAATTTTTGTGAATATTGCCAAAATATTTTGTGATTATAATTTTATGCAAGAAATATTGCAGTAGGTCATTAGAAATAGCTCTTTATCTCTATCATAATACATGCCAATTGTTCCTTTTATATCAGAGAGATTTACTAGAGTACTAATATCTAAATAATTGTAATAATTTTAAGATTACTAAATCGATATTCTGTGATTCTGTCTGTGTATGACTTATAGTTTTATTTATAAAAAAACAGCGTAGGTATATACCTACTCTGGTTTTTCGATATATCTTAGATAATATGTGATATCAAAATCTGTGATTACGTATAGTACAATAAAAGAATTATAAAAAACAACATATTGTTTTAATTTATGCAATTGTACAGTTGTGTTACGAAAGTTTATGTAAACACAATAATAATTATTTATTCTAAACACTTTGCGTCGTGACTGTACTTGACAACAAGAACGAGTAGGGCAATGTGGAATAACCATTAGAATATTCCAATTTGCCCCACTGAACTGTGAGTGGGGCGCTGGTGGGGCAAAATGGACGGATTTTAATGCGATTCCACTTTGCCCCACCAGTGGGGCGTTTTTGGTGTGGCAAAATGGAATAGGCCGTATTTATTTTGTGTACATTAAAAGAATTACAGAAACCTTGCCCGGGATTATTAATTGCAGCAGGTTATATCAGGGGTTCCGCATAATATAACCGAAATATTGGAGCTTCCGTCGCTTGAAAATTCATTTGAGTATAATATAATGCCGGCGCCAAACATGTGCGCATCTTTGTAAAGTTTAAACTACCATTGACAGCTTTGTACAGGATTTATAAGTACGACGTCATAAAAAGCCGTCAATGAACATCGATTTTGAGCATATTTGCAAATATCTGGCGCCAGTATAAGACTTCATCATATTCTAACCTTTTCCCGCTAGATTTATCATCAGTGCCTTGAGCTTCTAAAGTTAGATCAAATGCTAAAGATCTTTTTAATGAACCAACTTCATTGGACTGGTTTGAGGATTTTGATATTTTATCGGCCCCTGCAGGTCTATCCAGTGCAAAAGATCTTCTATTGTCAGTGTCCGTTGGTTTCAAATCCAATGCAACGGGTCCTTTATCAGCTTCTGTGGGTTTATTTATTGCTGATATTGATGGCGCCTCCCTGTAAAGGAAGATTTTGTACCTATATACAAAATATAGGTAACCTATGATGGCGACTTCAGGGCCTGTCATGAGCCGACTAGCGCTGCCAATCTTAAAAAAATAATATCTTACAATATAATCAATTTTATTAAAAAAAAAGCTATGTACAAAATCTTTATTACGATAAATAGTATTTTTTAAATGCTTATTTATAACGTCATTCAATGTCGGTAAGTTGTAGTTCGCATAATTGCGAAAAACGGCAGTTTTTTGGCACATTTGCGAACTCAGCTTGTCGTTCGTCGTCGTCATTATGCCATGTATTTTATATTGAAAAATAGTATTTATACTAATAAAGATTTTGTACAGTCGAAGACAGAGATAAGTATACAGTGGGTCTCAATAAGGTTGAGATTTTCTCGAAAACTACTGGACCGAATTTAATAATTAATAATTATTTTACAGTTAAATAGTGTTAACTTTTATCTATCAAACAGTGAAATAATTTTTGCAATAGATAAAGTAGTTTTTGAGGAAACCTTAAAAACTCTCCTGTACACCTTTCTGTTTTCCACCGTACATAACTTTAATAAAAAAATTATATTGGAAGATATTATTTTTTAAGATTGGCGGCGCTAGCTGGCTCATGTAAGGTCCTTCATACGACGTACTCTTTCTCTCTCACACACACATTCGGTCTTAAACACACTGCACACCCTGATACACATCCTCTCTCTCACACACAACACCCACACTCTCCCTCACCCTCTCTCTCACACACTTTTATACTTAAACTCCAATAGGTACAACAACTGATTCACTTACTTTTCTTGGTCATTCATGCCAGTAGACTTTGATATTTTCGTGTCCCTGACAAACAAAGAAAGGCATGTAAGGACGATAACGTTAGTACCTCGATGACGACTTATAAAGTAATGTCATATACTTTACTTGTTTAAAGATTGGCAGGAAGCTGAAGTTCCAATGTCGACTTCAGCGCGTTTTGGATTTAAGGCACTCGTTGACATATTCCTGAAGAAGAAGAAAAGTTTTAGTCTTCAAATATATTTAGTAAATTAATTATTAGTAATTTCGTATCTCTCTCTCATTGGTTTGCTGGTAGAGAACTCTATCGTAGAGTTAAGCACACCTTATGTACATCCAATTTTTATTTCATGTAACGTGTATTTATTTTGTGTACATTAAAGAATTACAGAATTACAGAGTAAAATGATCATCATCAGTCTATATCAGTTTACTGCTGGACATAGGCCTCTAGCAAGGCGCGCCACTCAACACGATTATCGGCCACTGCCAGCCTTGCATCTGTCATCCCTCCATCAATACGAGGGGCGTCCCATACAATAATTATTTATTAGGCCCTGACAGAAAGTGTTTAAGCGTATCTAGGTGCATACCACCTCGTTTCTCATGCACCTTCACGGCGGACGTCGAGGCCATAAAGTGTTATGAAAGGCTTTGACATCACTGTCACGCGGGACGTTTTTACGGAAAACTTTCGGCTTTATCGGTGTGGTTAGAAATATTACCTATCCTAGAATAATTGCTCGGTTCGGTGACTGAATCTGCGATAACTGTGTGTGTTGTGGTGTGACTATATATTTGGAGACAATCGCCGCATCTGGTGGAGCCCACCCGCATGGAAACCCAGAGTCGCCGCCTCGCCCGCACCCTGCACGCATGAGGGTGAGTAGGTAGGCACTCGAGGTGCGCAGACAGAAAGAGATAAGCAAAGGACAGATTACATTCAACTGTTTGACGAATTCAGTCAGGCGTTTTTCACTCTCCGCAACTGTAACATGCACTATAGTCTGCCTACAAGCGCTGTACCGCGCCTTGTGTGGCGACAGCGAGGGGGAGGGACGCGAGCGAGTGAGAACGGACGACGCAATGACAGAGTGAGCTGCTCCGCCCCCGCCCGGCGTCTCCCGCGCAGTTACCTTATGGCGGCCACACACGCTACGGTCTTCCGGAAGATGTGCGCAGGTAGACCGGAACGTGTGTGGGAATAGACCTGTGCAGGCGACCGGCGCAAGATCGTAAATCAATTCTTTCGAGTGACACCGTACGGTGTACCTGTAAAAGAACTGAAGACCGCTCCGGTACACCGGAACGTCCCCATACACGCGGTAACCTCTCTCGTAGACCGTAGCGTAGCTTACGTTAGGTGCAGTACAGTGCACGGTCACAAGACAACTAGTTATATCTAGCAGTATGTATGTATGCTGGGACTTTCGAAAATGGCAGGAATGTAAAGGTTGCAAAATTATTTGATAGTTTAAATTTTTCTCAGAAATTGAATTACGCATTATCCATGCTCGGTGAATAAATTAGAACATGATGAAAAAATGCGACCTTGTCATAATGATAATGTAGAGTGATATTCGGCCTGAGGCGCGGCGCGTCCTACGCATAATACACAGCGGGCCGCCACCCTGCCGCGCACGCACCGCACTTCACCTCTTGTACTGCTAGCAGCTTGACGATCACTCACACAAATGTAAACCTGAGCGTACGCCTCGCGCACTGTACCTGTACTATAACAACCTGTTACCACATAAAGCAATGAATAAATGAATTACAATAATTAGTGGTATGGTGTACTCACTTGGCAGACGCGGCATCGGGGCGCGCACTCTTAGACAAGCGCGGCGTGAAAGACGAGGGTCCTCGTAGAAACTGCTTAGCGGAGCACAACTTCATGTTTAGCTGCTTAATTCGTTCCGTTAGCCGCTCGTTAGCTCGACGGAGCTCTGATATGCTGCAAGTTGAGAATATGAATTTAATTATTTTTATGTAATGAACCAGCTTTCCTTCAGCTTGAGAGAATTCTGGTAAATGTAGGGTGGAACGCAGAGAAAGGTGTACAGGAGTTTTTAAGGTTGAGATTTTCTCAAAAACTACTTGACCTATTGCAAATATTCTTTCACTGTTATCTATACAGTCGAAGATAGATATACAGGGGCCTCAATAAGGTTGAGATTTTCTCAATCATTTTCAATTATTAAATTCGGTCTAGTTTTTGAAAAAATCTCAACCGTATTGAGGCCCCATGTATACTTATCTCTATCTTCGACTGTACGTAAGTTTTCCTTCGAAAAACCGTGGAAAACTAAGGCATGAAACCTGCATGCCTTAGAAAAAATCTAACCAGCTTTAGCTTAGCCTCAAAATTAACCAGGCGATGGCTGAAAATCAGAACTATATGTTTGCATTACATGCTACATTTAGTGCTGAGCAACTCTCAGCCTTATTGCTACAGTCTGAGTCCATAATTTAAGTTAATATTTATTGTTTAAATTTATTTCTGGATTATGTGTGATCTTTTATTTTATTTATTTTTAAAGTCTAACAAAACCAATTCAATACGACATCATACTAAGCTGTATGCTTAGTAGCAGAGTAAGCTTTGCCTTTCCCTCTTATTTTTAGGTGGGGGTGAGAGACTTTGCAGTGACTCCACGAAGGTGTTAATTTTGTATATTTCCCCCAAGCTGTCAGAGTCAGCTCAAACATCCCAACTCACTGAAGTAGCGTAAAATGTCCACTGTTGCAGGCTTTCTGATACTGGAAAGCTTGTATCCATCTTCCTGCCCATCCCTGCTCAGGTTTCTTCGGTAGCCAGACAGCAAAGCAATACATGCTACACTGTATCATCTATGTCCATGCCTTTCCCTCAAGAAAACTAATAAAACAACTTACGACTCCTTTTGATCTTTGACGGTAGCCTTAACCTCGGCACAGCACGCGTTATCCCGGCCCCGGTCAGCCTTCACCATAGCTGCCCGCTGCAGTCGGGTGGAGAGAACCTTAATCTTCTCATTCTGCTTGTTCACGGTCTTCTTCAGCTCCATATTGTTTTGTAACAAGCTGTAGTAGTGCTCCTCGAGTTCACGCTTGCTTAATTTTGACGGGCACACTCGGGCTAAGTCTGTCGAGGAATTTTGATAACAATTAGACCCGGTATCCACCTTGAGATTGGCTAAGAAATACTTGACTGATGATTGCAAATTCTTTACAATTAGGGGTTAACGTGTCGATGTCCCTAAGGGGCACTAGAAAATTGATTTTTTTTATTTTTGTGCCCCCTTAGCGACACTTTGACCCAATTAGGACATAGTGTAAAATAATTATATTCTAACTAAAGCCAGTTTAGAGTTTAGTTAGACTACTTTAGTTAGATTACTTTAGTTAGATCTACTAGTAAAATATATTTTTTTACATTCGGTCAAGCAGTTATTGAGAAAGTCAGTGAGGCATCTTGTATAGTTATCTCTGTTTTCGTGTGTAGGTACCAATAAGTTTTCCCTAGCGTATAGTCGACAGGACATAAACCTACACAAAACATTGCAATCAATGTCGTATTCCCATTGCGCAGAGTGCCAGTGCACTTGTTGAGCTGTCGACCGTTCCTACATTTACCGAAAGCTCAAAAGCGGTGGAAAATATCGTCAGGAAACCTGCATGTCTGACAAATAAAACGCAGAGTTCTGTGGTTACTTTTGCTTACCTTTTTCGGCTTTAGAAGTACCAGATTGAATATTCTCGTTGCTGCAACAATTCATTATATAAACACACTCGTATAAGTTGTAATCACATCCAAAATCATTTCGTTTTCGTGGAAGCGGAGTCACTTTCAAAAAACAAAAAGTCCCTTCGAAGTTTTCCGTTTTGTGAAAGTTTCAAGAACTCCATCGAAAATCGTGGCGACCAATACCTCCACATTCCCCAAATATATATGTCCACGCTACATAACTTTTAATTAGGTTTTTATCAACAAATCACTGTAAAATTGAACATAGTGAAACGAAAATGCCGCCATAGCAACTAAAATAAGTTGTCAACAAAGAAAAAGAAAGAATAACTGTCATTCTAGAATTCAGAATTATTATTTTTATTGTAAGGTAATAAGGTTCATTTTAGATTGCTGCGATAGTACAGCACCGCCTCCTATTCCTATTTAGAATTTTTTATTTTGATAAGTTTTACGGCGTTGGATACAAGTCCGTTTGGGCAAAATCCCTTCGGAGCAAAAAATATCCCGAGTTCGTTAATTTATTAACGATGGATCAGCGAGCTTAATTTCGCTGCGATGGATCTACAAAATAGATTTTAGATCTTTTTATTCTGTCGTCGTAGCATGTTCATAAAACATAGCATCACGTTCGTTAAAAGAGAATCACGTTTCAACTTTCCACAAAGAAAACGAAGTATAATGTTCATCAACGATTTTTATTAAAACAAACAACATTTATTTAACACATCAAATAGATAATATCTACTTACTTATTACAATTATTTTACAAGCAATATCCAATGGAATGATAGCTGTAACTTTACATTACTTAAATAAAACAGAATAGGTAACTCGGGAGTTTCCGTTACCAACTGCCAAAATGAGGTTAATAATGTTTTTAGAGTAGAATGTCGCGTTATTACGGGCTCCTACAGCGTAAACTACATGATGGACTGTGAGGAACTGAGATATCGTTTTCTGAGAACCAAACTTTATCAAAAATCAAGAACTAAAAATTATCAATAGTCAAAAACGAAAAATTATGCACTGTGCAATCTATCGATTGCACAAACCACACAAAACACGTCACTTGTTTACAAACGGAGTGAAGCAGAAAATCGCTCCACAAAATGCAATACCGCACAAGGTTACTAAAACAAAAACGACTCAGGTTACAATGAGTTCAAACGTTTTTCACGCTCTGCATAAAGTAACTAATTAATTAGGCACGGATGTTCCGTTCTATGGTTTTTGTACGGAAGTAATTGGCGAATGAATTTAATTAGTGATCTAAAATATTCCGTTGATTCCAGATTCCATAAAGCCGATGTCTTATTCATTGTGTAAACAAAACCGGCCAGTTGCGAGTCGAACTCGCGCACCGAGGCTTCCATGCAAAGTTACGGTTAAGTTTAACCGTAACTTTGCTCTGACGAAAAGATAAACTACATTTTAAGTATAACTTATCTTTACCACTATCAAAATTTTACGTCCACAGGTACACATCGATATACTCCTGGGGGGTGACCGCGACTTCAATCGTTATGGTTATCGTTTTCATTTTGACACTCGAACGATATACATGGCTGCGTTTCGTTGTCGTTTGTTAAAACTTGCAAAAACATAGCAGCAATGTATAGCGTCCATGTGTCAAATTGAAAGCGATAACGATAACTATTGGAAGTCACGGTCACCCCACTGATTAGTTCATCATCTGCAAACATAAGTTTGTAATAAGAAAATAAATCTTTTTCGGGAGATGTAATTTCAAAACAGTTTTCGGATTTTTTCCTTTACTTGTGCTTCTTGTTAAATTTCATGATTCGTTTCTGCCTACCCGAAGTATGTAATACTTGCAGTACGATTTCAAGTCTTACCACGCAAGTAATAAGGACTGTCAAAAGTAAAAAGTGTTACCATTGATCTGCTGTCGACTGTACAATATATCGATATATTTACTCCTGATTAGTGCATCATCTGCAAATACAAGTTTGTAATAATAATAAAATATTTTTCGGGAGATATAATTTCAAAACAGTTTTCGGATTTTTTCCTTTACTTGTGCTATAAGACCTACCTTCTTGTTAAATTTCATGATTCGTTTCTGCCTACCCCTACGAGAAGTATGTGTAATATCGTGTACATAGGTTTTGTAATTAAATAAAGCTTAATACTGGGTAACTTATATCAAATATTATCATCTTAGGCATTAACTTATAGCTACATAATAACATAAATAGTTTTATTTAAGCTAACATCCATACAAAATAAGTAGATTATTTTTAATTAATCACAAGCCTTACATAAATCAATTTATATTACTTAATACATTTTTATTAATAAACAAAGATTTTAATGAAAATAGCAAAATAAGCGTAAACTATAGGTAAATCGAATCATTATTCATTACCATATTTTTTAATTATTTTAATACCTCCAAAGTAAACTAAATACTTAAACCAATCTTTCATGCGTACTTTACAGTATTTTGAAGGAAAACATTGTGAGGAAACCTGCACGCGCCCCTAGAATAAATAAACGTATAAGTTTGTAATCCACAAAACCTCACTCGGCCGTTACAACTGCGGAGACAAAAATCGACTGATTATCCTATCATCATTAATCATCGATCATTCATCAACTACCATTGATGATGCACCATTCGTCATTGATGATGCACCATTCGTCATTGATACTGCATCACTCATCATTGATGCTGCATCACTCATCATTGATGCTTCATCACTCATCATTGATGCTGCATCACTCATCATTGATGCTGCATCACTCATCATTGATACTGCATCACTCATCATTGATGCTGCATCACTCATCATTGATGATGCATCACTCATCATTGATGATGCATCACTCATCACATTGATGATTACTCATTCATTATCAACTGATATTTTAATTTAGTATCTAAATTGTATCAGAGTTCTGTATTAAAATCCTGATATTAAAAAGAGGATTGTAGAGCTTTAATTCGCCTTATAATTTGTGTATGTGCCCTAAAGGTATAACAAAAATTAAAACAATAGACTTTAACAAGTCCCATTCATTCTCTTAACTACATACATTGTCTGTTAGCCATAAAAAAGTCGAGTTATACAAGGACCGCGGATTAAACCGTGGTGTAACTTTTATGTCACGTATCAGCGCATAACAGCAGATTTACCTACGGTTAATCATAAACTTATAACATATTACACTTATCACATATTACAGCCCAATTAAATGCTAAAACATAGCTCAAAACGTTATTTGGCGTACAATCACAGGCATTAATATTATGATCAGTTTAGTACCATGTAGTATTACTGTCTTTTGTGCCTCAAAGAATACGTTATCATATATTTTATAGCCGGTCATTAGAAACATAATCTATATTATTATACCTGTAATAAAACACGCATTTTCTAAATATTTACAAAAGTTTTTTTCCATATAAGTATTCTAATTTTATTATTAATTTATGAGATTGCTACATATTGAATATCTACTAATCTTTTCACATCTAGGCTTTTTATAAATAGGCCAAAGTTTAATGCAATTTATTAAAAAATTTAAATTCACCAGCAAAATTCACAGATGAAAAATACATTTTATAATATTTAAATTTTTCTAAAATAGATCGAATCGGTATAGAGTATATAATTTGGATATAAACATTATCTACGTACATACATGGATCTCATAACAGTATACTCCTAATGCTAAGTGTAGTCACATAATTATTGTCGAGATTACTTCGTATCTACCACAATGTGATTATCTACAAATCTTATATTCTACATCTACGTATTCATTACCCAAAAAAAAGTCGACAAGTGAAAGACATTGCCACATTTGAATGGAGATTTGCCCCACCTATAAAACTACGTGACCATATTTTAAGCTGTAACTATCATTTTGTTGGAGACTTATTACAGGTTTCATATTGCATAATCATAATTATAGAAGAATAACAAAAACAATGTATATCGCTTCGATTTCTTACTATTTTCTGAATTCTTAATTAAGCTGGTTTTTTTCGAATCGCAACTTGTACAAAACTTTTAAACCAATAATTTTAATAAAAAACGGAGATATTTTACATTTATTCGTTATCTTGTACAACTTGCGGTTGTTGGTGGGGCAGAATCTGGCATAGTCATTTAAATGCTAAACTCAACTTAACTTAATATATTTTCTGTATACCGGATTTGGAAGAGCGGGGCCTCCTATCACGAGTATCCACATACTCAAAAGGAGTATCCCAACAAGCTGTAATCTGTAATGTCAACAATAATTTGACATCCGTCAAAGATTAAGTATTGAAGAGCAGCCACTACCAATTAATGACTTTCTGTCTCTGAGAGACAGTTTTAATTATAAAAATTGAATAATTAGTAAACTATAATCTATTATAATTAGAGATGGCGTCAAAGTTTTATTGTGAAGGCTGCAAACAAAAAGTTGAAGAGAACCATCCCACTATGCGCTGCAATAAGTGCGATTGCTGTTATGACATTTTTTGTGCTGGATTAACTCAGAATAAGTATGAGTCTCTGTCAAATGAGACTAAGAGCACCTGGGTCTGCGTATCATGCCGCAGCAAGCTACCCAAGACTGGCAATGTACATACTCCTATACGCCAAATGATGGGCAATTGCGATGCCCGCGGCGCTGAGCCTGATATGTCTGTGGATCTCACTGTGCGAGACGAGTTCGAGAATGTGACCGTGCGTAGAGGGCAGTGGGGGCGGGGCGCCAGAGCCCCGTTCGACCAGGAACTGCTGCTGGACCAGGAGTGTCCGTCTCCGTCTCCCCCTCCTCCTCCTCAGTGCGGGTCCAAGCTCAAGTGCGAGTGCGGCGGCGTGGTAGCAATGCGATCCATAATAAGAGAAGAACTAGCAGCTGGTATTAACAAATGCCTATCGCCCCTGATGGATATGTTACTACAAAAACATACGGAGCTGACTATTGTTGTGGACGCGATGTCAGGCGTTCAAAAAACTATGCAGGAAGCTATTACCAAACTGTGTGATGATGTAGTAACTATGGATGAAAGGATAAGAATGAAAACCGGTACTGAAATTGGCGACGAAGGTTCAAAATCTAGTATTGGGTGTAGTACTGCGGGGAAGGCAGGGCGGTCTGGCGATTTGAAGGGTCGCAGCAGTCCAAAGATAAAGAGGGCGCCTGGTGCATCTGCCCTGCAGAGTGGCACACGCTCGTCCTCATCGATGCACGCCCGGGCCGGTCAAGTAGATCAGCCAGAACAACTAACCTTGCCTGCTGCGCAGGCTTCACCCACTCAGGACTTGATCACCCCGGCTGGTGCCACTGGGACCGATGGTATTGCCACTACCGATGACTCTGGAAATGACAGAGACTGGATCGAGGTGAGGCGTAAACGAGACCGTGGTTCTGCGGCTGGTATGCTGCGAGGCACCGCCGCTCCTGGGGCTACGACGCTCTGTGCCGCCGAGAGAAGAAAGTTCATCCACCTGTGCTATGTTCAGGAGGGTACCACCGATGAGCAGGTACGGGAGCATCTGAACTCTGTTTGCAGTGGTGATATGTGTAGTGTTGAGGTTCTCAAGTCTCGAGGCAGTTACGCTTCTTTTAAAATAGGGGTGCCTGCTATAAGGGCCGAACACGTTATGGCACCAGACAACTGGGCTGAAGGAATTTGTCTGAAGCCGTGGCGGCAGATTTTTCGTGCCCAACGCGAAAGTAGTCAAAATTAGGAGTCGGCAACGGTATAAACAAGTCCAAGTTTGCTACCAGAACGTGCGCGGTCTGAGGTCCAAAACTGCCTTATTTAGTATAAATTTGCAAATGTGTCATAGCAACACTGACGTTATAGTTTTAACTGAAACGTTTTTGACAAGCTCGGTATGCTCGGGCGAGCTGTTCCCCGCCGGGTACACGGTGCTGCGCCACGACCGCGCCGGGGACGCAGGCTGGGGCGGGGTGCTGCTCGCCGCGCGCGACTGCTATACCGTGCGCGCGGTTACTGACGTGGACGGGCTATCGCCCGACAAGGAATTGTTATTCGCTCTTATTGGGGCGAAAAATGTAAAATTTTTATGCTGCGTGGTTTATTTGCCGCCCAGTTACAACGATGAGCAATATTTAAATGTCTTGACGTGTATAGAAAACGCTGTATGTAAGTTTTCCGACTTAGATGTAATTATATTAGGAGACTTTAATCTGAATTCTTGTAGTGACAATGTCAAAACTCAATTTACATGTTTTTGCGAATTTTGTAAGCTGAGACAACACAACGTTGTAATCAACGACAACGGTGGTATGTTGGATCTCGTGCTGAGCGATCTCGGCGCTGACAGGGTGCGCGTGAGCGCGGCCGCGGAGCCGCTCGTGCCGCCGGACGCGTACCACCCCCCTCTGGCGGTGAGCTTGAGCCTGCCGTGCGGTGCTCCGCCGCCAACTCCGCCGCGGCCGCCGCCGCGCACGCGGGCCACTTCCTGTCCTGATTGGAATTTTCGTAAAGCTGACTTCGGGGCTCTCTATGCAGCATTGAGTGAGTTGGACTGGTCTGATGTCTTGGCCGCTTCCGAGGTCGACTATGCTGTTGACCTTTTTTACGATAATTTGTATTCGTGTATCGATAAATACGTACCCGTGAAAAAGCCACTTAGGCCCACAGATGGTTACGTGTACCCCAAGTGGTATACACCAGAAATAATAAGAAATATTAAGAATAAATTTTTCCACTTTAAAAAGTTCAAGGCCGAGGGGAAGGAATTTAATAAAGAACTGTACAAATATTATAGGCGGCATGTTAAGTTTTTAATTGATAAAGCTCATCGCCAGTTTACGAGTGACATTGAGAGGGGAATTACTGATGAGCCGGCTAGGTTCTGGGATTATGTGAAGGACAAACGTCAGGACAGGCGACGTTCTGTGAGCTTTACTAGTGCGGGCGTGGAGGTGAGCGGGCAGGATGCGGCGGATGCGTTCGCACGCTATTTCAGTTCGGTTTTCCAGAGTGATGAGCCGAAACTCGACGCTACGAAGGCGGCGCGGGCAGCACATGGCAAAACTGATGCTGCGCGCGTTGCAGTCGATACTGTAGACAAAGCTGACTTGATTGCTGCGGTCAAGCGCCTCAAGCCGCGATCTTCCTCTGGCCCAGATGGTGTACCTGCTTTTCTGGTAAAGGACTGCGTATCTGTAATATGCAAGCCCCTTTTACATTTATACAATCTTTCCCTCGAACACTCAACGTACCCTGAACGCTGGAAGACATCCAGAGTCACTCCGGTTCCGAAAGGGAGCAAAGGAAATGATGTATCCACGTACAGGCCAATAGCGGTATTGTCGGTCTTTGGTAAGATCCTAGAGTCTATTTTAGATAGTCATATTACACGCCAGGTCAGTAGTGCGTTGAATGACTGCCAGCACGGTTTCCGCAAGGCTCGCTCCACTGTCACCAACCATGTGAATCTGGTAGACTATGTCGCCGCGCAGCTAGACGCTGGCAGACAGGTGGACGCGGCCTACTTTGATTTTAAGAAAGCGTTCGATTTGGTGGACAATGACGTACTCTTGGAGAAGTTTGCTAGACTTGGTTTCACGCCCAAGCTTCTTCACTTCTTTGCTGGGTATCTGCGAAATCGAAAACAATACGTAAGGGTGGCCGGCTATGAGTCCGAGGACTACTACACCAGGTCCGGAGTTAGTCAGGGCAGTACTTTGGGCCCTACGCAGTTTCTGTTGATGATCAACGATCTGCCCGAAGTCGTACGTGCCTCGAAGTGCCTCATGTTTGCCGACGACCTAAAGTTATACTTGGGTATCAGTGGTGTAGCCGAAACCGAGGCCCTGCAGGGTGATATCGATGCTCTGGCACAATGGAGTGATGCTAATCGTCTTCCTTTTAATGCAGCTAAGTGCAAAGTTATTACCTTCTCGCGCCTACGCTCACCTTTGTACACCACATATAGTTTGCAGGATGCTCCACTAGATAGGGTCTTCGAAATCCGTGACCTGGGTTTAACGTTGGATAGCAAGTTAGACTTTCACAACCATATGTTAGAGGTATGCAAATGTGCCAATAAGATTCTAGGTTTTATAATGAGGACGACATCACAGTTCACCGACTCCAAGGTGGCAGTGGTGTTATACAACGCGTATGTCCGCAGCAAACTAGAATTCGGCTCTATGGTTTGGGATCCCTATGAGAGCAAATATTCTCTGATGGTAGAAAAGGTACAGCGAAAGTTTGCGCGGTGGCTGTACAAGCGGAGGTACGGATACTACCCGTTCCTTTATCCGTCCATGTTCGTCTCCGGTATGGTGGGCCTCGACAGTCTGGCGCTAAGACGGAAGCTGCTTCTTGTAGTCCACTACTACTGGCTGCTACACAATAAGGTGGACAATCCGTGCGTGCTGGCCCAGATGGGGCTGAGCGTGCCGCGCGCGGGCACGCGTAGCGCGGACGGAGCGGTCGCGCCGCGCCGGCTGCCACGCGTGTTCGCGTGCCCCACCGTGCGCACGCGCCGCGCCCGCAACGCGCCCACCGTGCGCGCTAGGGAACTGCTCTGCACCCTGATCGCTCGGCATGATAATATTGACGTATTCGCTGATACGGTTGGTATATTCCTGAATAAAGTGTATTTGGAAATGTGCCGGTTGTACTAGCACAACTAAATCTTATTGCTTAACTGTTAATATTTATTATAGATTACCTGTGGTTAATTCAATTTTAATTATTTTTTTGACTGAATATTGTTGTTTTGAATCAATATTATTTGCATGGTATTTGCATACTCACTATTGTTATTTTAATATTAATTGACTAAATAATTTAATTATGCTTATTTTTTATGACATTTAACATTATTTACTATTGTATAATATTCATATTCCATGTAATAAGTATGTGCCATTTTAATGCACTATAATATAATGTATGACTACAATTTCACATTAGACATAAGTTCTGTAAAGAAATTGTAATTATTGAATGAATAAATAATAATAATAATAACGAAAATAAACATTTTTCATTTTCATCAACAGAATCAGTTAATAATAATATGTAAAGTAATAATAATTTATCTCTCTTTACTGATCTGAGGTGCAAACTCAATGAGCTCGATATCTGGAAAATATACCATTAGAAGTAATATACCATTAAACAGAGATAGAACACTAAGAGCTCGGTGGCTCAGTGGTTGGGTCAATGGACTTGCAATATGGAGGTCCCAGGTTCGCTTCCCAGCCAGGGCAGCCATGTACCAATGAGTTATCCTCGGGTTTTTCGACGGAAAAACTTACGTACATTTACCGAGTGCTCTCAAAACGGTGAAGGAAAACATCGTGATGAAACCTGCATGTCGTAGAAGAAGAAAAAAACTTAAGGCATGTGAAATCCGCCAACCCGCACTGGGCCCGCGTGGTGGATTATGGCCCGAGCTCCCTCGATGTAAGGGAAGGTCTGTGCCCGAGCAGTGGGGACATATAAATAGACTGATGATGATGATGATGATGAGAACACTAGAAACTGGGTTTGCCTGTTTAACCCTTATTTTGCGCGGCTTGTCGCCTCAGGTCCGGTCTTATGGCGGCTGTGATGGCTGTGCCTAGAGCCAGGAGTGCGCACAACGTGAGGTTGGACCAGCGGTCGCCGACAGCGCTCAGCATCCATTCGTACAGCAACGTCAGCACGATGCCGAACACCTGGAAGGACATACACAAGGATATTTTAGGTAGAGATGTCGCTGACATTAGCCACGATCTTCGGGCACGTTTTAGAAACAACTTTTGCTCGATACCACCGTTGTAGCAAGTATCCATACTCAATTTACCACACTCAGGACATTACTGACTGCGTACCGGAGTGTACGAGGTGCCGCCGCCTAAGTAAGGGCCCGGACCCACGGACGCAGTGCGCGAACCGCACGGCGCCCGAGTGGCTCGAGGCTCAGACGGGGAGGATAGATGATGGATGAATGGATTATACATTGTGGGCTAGTACAGCCCACAATGGGGACTGCTCGGGCGCCAGTCGGGTCGCGGATGTATCACAGTTTCCCGTGGCTCGGAGAGAATGGCACGAGGTGGAACACCCCAGGACGTTTAGTCGGTATGCTGCCCCTTCAGGGCGGTGAGCCCGACATAACCAATACGCTCCCCCGGGCGTGGTGACACATGATCTAGCATGTTTTACATGGGTAAAAAAGGCCTATTCCATTTTGCCACACCAAAAACGCCCCACTGGTGGGGCAAAGTGGAAACGCATTAAAATCCGTCCATTTTGCCCCACCAACGCCCCACTCACAGTTCAGTGGGGCAAATTGGAATATTCTAATGGTTATTCCACATTGCCCTACTCGTTCTTGTTGTCAAGTACAGTCACGACGCAAAGTGTTTAGAATAAATAATTATTATTGTGTTTACATAAACTTTCGTAACACAACTGTACAATTGCATAAATTAAAACAATATGTTGTTTTTTATAATTCTTTTATTGTACTATACGTAATCACAGATTTTGATATCACATATTATCTAAGATATATCGAAAAACCAGAGTAGGTATACCTACGCTGTTTTTTTATAAATAAAACTATAAGTCATACACAGACAGAATCACAGAATATCGATTTAGCCATCTTAAAATTATTACAATTATTTAGATATTAGTACTATCTCTCTGATATAAAAGGAACAATTGGCATGTATTATGATAGAGATAATGAGCTATTTCTAATGACCTACTGCAATATTTCTTGCATAAAATTATAATCACAAAATATTTTGGCAATATTCACAAAAATTTACAAAGACAAACCTACATACTTTACTTTTTTATTACAAATAATAAATCACATAATTTGAGAAGAATTAACACAATCGCAGAATTCTTTGTAACCAAATTGCAATAAATATTACTTAAGATGCAAGATTTCCTTATTATAAGTACATGATAACAAATAATAAAGCGATACACAAACTGTAGTAGGGTACTTGTATGCGTTTCTTTGTGAGCTCACAATTGCAATGCGGCTGGCTGGTTATTAGTAACAAAATAATCATTAGAAAATGTCAGATTTCATGATCTTCCTTTTATTTAAGATGCTATGTTATTTAGGAAAAAATAATCCTAATGATTAACCCTTTCGACCGTTATCATAAAATACATGTGTTTTTTTTTCACATTTGGCGGGTTCGATTCCCAGCTGAGACAGGCGATTTAAAAAAAAACTGTGAATGCAGTTCTACTTACTGTTAAAAATAAAATGATGTCTTCTTTCAGTAAAATATCCTATCTTCAATATTTAAAGTACTTTCCCTCCGTGTGGCATGGCCGTGGGACGCCCTGTATATTGCCAAAATATTGAAAGATACCAAACCTGCGATTATAATTTTATACTAGAAGTTAACGGAAATATAACACACACACTTTTTAGAAAAATAGCTCTCTTCCACTATCATAATAATTATTCGTGCCAATTGTTCCTTTTATATCAAAGATATAGTACCTAATATCTAAAACAAATCTTAGATGATATGTGACATGCACCAAAACTATGATTACTTACAGTACAATAAAATAATTACCTATTAAAAATAACATAATTTTGTTTTAATTTATGCAATTGTACAGTTATGTTACGAAAGTTTATGTAAACACAATAATAATTATTTATTCCAAACACTTTGCGTCGTGACTGTACTTGACAACAAGAACGAGTGGGGCATTGTGGAATAACCATTAGAATATTCCAATTTGCCCCACTGAACTGTGAGTGGGGCGCTGGTGGGGCAAAATGGACGGATTTTAATGCGATTCCACTTCGCCCCACCAGTGGGGCGTTTTTGGTGGGGCAAACTGGAATAGGCCATAAAAAAAAGGACATTACTAACTCAGATGGCTACCCTCCGCTTAGGAGGATATATTTTTGGACATCTTATGAAATCAAACTCCAGTTTAAAAACTAAGTAAGTAGTAGGTAAAATGTTAAAAGTAAGCAATGAATGCGTGAAATGAGAAATCAAAAGCAACACTTTCTTCTCTTTCCAGGGATATTTTATTTTCTCAAGAAAACCCTAAGAATTAATCTTCTTCTTCACGTTCCTCTTCTCGACGAAGGCAGTTGTACGAGGGTGAAGATTGCCATGATGTTATCCAATAAGAATTACTTAATAAATTATGAACTTATGTGTAAGTTAAGTACAAAAACAAAAGCAGATGCGTTGTATAGGTAGCTCGATTTGGAATCGAAAAAGGAACATTATACTGTACGCAGACGACTTCATCGATTCTAATCCAGCTATGATAACCTATATCATTTCCTCACCTGAACAACAGCATTGAGCATCCCAGAAGTGGTGCCCTCAGGTTCAGGATACGTGACTTCTGACGCAAATTCGAAGCCAACGGGCAGGTAGCCGGTCATGAAAAAGCTGTTGAAGAGGGTAAATGTAAATTTCAAATAAAAACATTAAACAAAACATGTGACTAAAGATTACCTAAAGTAAGAGTACCTTAGATTAAATAAAGTAAGTTGCAACTTCTTTTGGCCTTATTTAGGTGATGTTACATAAGAGGCGATCTTGATGCAGTCATTGGTCATGATTGATCAACAGACGCTTAATTGAATATCCCCACTGTCACAGACCTTCCCTTACATCGAGGGAGCTTGATCCACCACAACATGCAAGTCCAGTGCAAATATGCAGATACTTATTAAATTAATAATTTTTTTGCGAAAAGAAATACGTCTCCGCCTTTTGATTCCTTAAATCTTGCCTTGGAATAACGAGATAAAATGAGAACCGTCTGAACATTGAGGATTGGATTATTAGCAGAAGACACCAACTCACCCAAGCAAAATGCCACTCAAATACACGACGCCGATGATCCCGCAGTCCAGCGTGAAGGTAAATATGATCATGCCGACCACAGACGCAGCATACACGGCCAGGGTCGTCTCCTTGAATCTGTGAGTCTTGTCCAGCACCAGCCCGCAGACCACGGAACCGGCCATGCCAGCCACCACGAGCACCAGACCTATACGCCCTGCGTCTTGGTTGGCACCCTATGAAATTGGGAATAAATTCTTGTAGACGCTTATTGACAGAAGGTAAGTAGGTATTTTTATTTTGAAGTGGGGGTCGGAGACTTCACCGACTTCAAGAAAGTGGAATTTTTTTGCAATTACCCCGTCCTGTAATGTAACCTCATTCAACCTAGACTGAAATGGCGCGACAGGGTTGCGGGCTGACAGCTCCACTGTTGCAGGCTTTCTGATACTAGAAGGCTTGTATCCGTCTTCATACCCATCCTCATTAGGGTTCCTTCAGTAGGCAGGGGGTCTGTTTTAGCAGTAGCTCCATTATTCGTCTTTGTCATAGGGTATTAGGGTATTCATATAAAGAAAGTTTCAGAAAATTAACTGCGAAAATAACGAATTCAGTCCAACCACGACATGGATGGAGGTGGAACAGAAAAAATAGCTTCATCACAAGTTGTGCGTTGTGATAACCTGACAAGACAATATTTTATAGCAACCTGATTTTGTTAATGTTAAGTCAAGAAAAAATATATTTCTACACCTGCTAGCTAGAGGCATCTGAAGTAAGCTTTCCAGTAGGAAAGACAGGAATTATATTAGATATTAAGTGCAACTCACGGGGTAATACATCAGTATGACTTGATTCAGCAGTGTAGATATAGCGTAGAACACTCCAACATTGAGGCCGTAGGAGATCAACAGCAGGATATAGTTGCGGTTGGTCAACAGTCTCTTGATGGACTGCAAGAAGTCAGAGTCCAGAGATGAACCAAGATCAGCCGCCGCTGACGGAGGAGACGCTGGGGCTGCTTTGAAGACTGGAAAAGAATTAACAGATTACCTTATTAAAGTCACGGGAAAACCCATACCTAATAAAATAAGAAATTAGTTTATCAGCAAAGTTAAGTGTCCATTTGAACAGGTCACATCTATCATAGAACGGACAGGATTTAGACGAGTTCTTGAATGGAGACCACGAATGGATAAACAAATTGTGGGACACTCCCAGAACAGATAGAGGGATGACCTGCGCAGGAGGCTGTGGCTGGCAGAGACTGAGTGCAAAAACCGAAAATCGGGTTGAGTGGTGCGCCAGGGAGAGGCCTGTCCGCGCAGCAGTGGACTGACACAGGCTGATGATGAAAGATGATACCTATCTAGAAGATAAATGTAGAAGTCCTATTGAAGCAATGAAGAAAGCAAACATTACTGTTGTCGATTTTCTAATAAATCGCATAAGTATCCCACTCGTCGGGAATTTGGTTAAAGGACCTCCAATTTTATATCCAAAAATAGGATTGTTATTACGAAGGTGTAACATTGACTTCTTAACAATATAAACTCTGCCAATAAGTCTCAGTTTTATGTCTGCCAAGGACATAGTCAAATATAGCATTCACCAAACAAAGCTTCTACGACAATGAAATGACTTTATTATGCGCATAAGCGGCTGCTGTCAATGGTTGTCGTGAAAACGTGTGTAATCGCATTCAGGTGACCATAAAACCCATTATACGTGCTTCAGCAGTGTGTATGTAACGAACTACCTGTTGAGTTTTGTGTAGCTAAACAAGGATTGTATTATCCAAAAATTGGAATATCTTTTATCTGGCATGTTACCCAAATATTCAACTAAACTTTTGAGCAGATCAACACCGCTTGGTGATGTGATGGGACCATTGTTATATTAAAGGATATTTTGACTGACTGTAAAAAAATGAATTATATGTTGTCAGTTATATAGAGCAGACCATCCTTCCGATCGGAGGCGTCCCACACTACTTTTACCCATTCGTTGTGTCCACGGTGGACTCATTGAGATTGTGCCCCACGGGAAATCTGTCGATGCGCGCTGGGTCGAATCGAATGTCCTTAGCTTAAATCGTTGATACATGTCTGTCCGGATATCAAAATTGGGACCTCAGTATCGATAGCTCAATCACTAGGACACGAAACCTGTTAATAAGTCGCCTTTTGTTTCCTGGCATTTTGGATCATGGTGTTTAAGCTCAAGTATTACTGCGACCGCAAACGTCCATTGTTCTCTGATATTATCATTATCATCCTGTATCAGTCCACTGCTGAACACAGGTCTTTACCAAAACAATCTACCTACTCAACCCGTCTCTCAACCTTCTGCATCCAGTGTCTGCCAGCCACATTACGCAGGTCATCCTCCTTCATCCCCCCCCATTGTGGATCTGACAATGACAGTAAAGCCCATTCACATTTCTATAATCCATGCTCGGTTGCGTTATAGTGTTATCAATGAAACCCAGCAATGGAATATAGAAATTAAATGGGTTTGCTGTCACTGTCGGATCCACAATTAGACCGCAGGTCGAGGGGCGTTCTGTGGTATGCAATACATCTGGCATACTCACACAGCAAGATGAGTACGAACAGGACGCTGGTGAATCCTGCCACCAGGTAGAACATGAGCCTGAAGTCGCCAGCAATCTCGTCGACCGTGCCGTCAGCTCGCACCAGCATCGGCGGCAGCAAGAAGCCCAGAGCTACGCCCAACTGTAGACAAGATAACACTATAATATTAAACATCAAGGTAAAGCAACAATATTAGTCATAGCGATCCAGAGGGGAAATGCCGCCAGCATTTTGGGCACGTTGCCGGACAACGGGGATCGGTTGAACTATCTGTAATGCTAAGCCATTCAGATAGTTCAACCGTCCTATTGTAGGTACATATAGTTTTTAGTTTAGTTTATATTTTATAGATTAATATTATAATAGTTATTTAAAAAAAATATTGTTTTATGAATTACAAGGTAGCACAACATTATTAATCATCGACATATTCTAATTCGACGAAATTAATTAAATTAACAAACAAAACTGCCTTAGATGAATTTCGCCCTAATGTCTTCTGACATGTTTTTCTAAACAGTGGGGTGACCGCGACTTCCAATCGTTATCGTAATCGCTTTCCAATTTCCATTTGACACATGGCCGCTATAGGTACATTGCTGCTATGTTTTTGCAAGTTTTAACAAACGACAACGAAACGCAGCAATGTATATCGTTCAAGTGTCAAAATGAAAACGATAACGAAAACAATTGAAGTCGCGGTCACCCCCCAGGATTGTGGTAAGTAAAATTACTTCAGCACACGCTGAGTTGGTGACCGTTTTGACAACAGACCATTGGATTTCACTATCTTATTGTATCGCTACTACAAATTAATTATCTCTAAATCAGGGCTTCCCAAACTGTGCGCCGTGACGCCCTGGGGCGCCGCGGCATTATGCCAGGGTGTCGCGAGGAGATCTACATAGATTGGATGTCTACATCAATGGCAATTTCCAAACTTGAGTCTGTTTTGAGAAGCTGTGCTCAGAAAAGCAAACACATCTGTCTCATCAATAGCTACAGCTAGCCAGCAAAGTAAAATATTTATTTTCATTCTCGTTCTTATGCTTTTTTCTCATTTCCTAATGAAAATTATAGAGATTATTTGGAGTTTTTATGATAACTTGTTACTAGGCTTGAACTAAAACTTTGGTAGGTACTTTTTATCCAGAGAGCGGGGCAAAAAATGGCAAAATCCCAAGGGCGTCACAGTAAAAATAAGTTTGGGAAGCCCTGATCTAGATAATTAATGTTGATCCGTGGATATTATTTATCTATCAAGGAGTCTTTAACAATGTTGCAAAACCACACAACAAGTGTTATTGACGGTGAATCTCTGTATCGGACCCGATAACAAGAAGTTATTTTAGATTAGCAACACATGCAGTTGTCAAGCTAAGACTAGAAGACTAGAATAGAGAGATCCTAATTGCTAGATTTTACGGTTTGTCTAACGCCACTAACTACTAAAATTAAACGTATCTCTGTAATACGGCACCCCTGTCCCCCGCTTCGTCTCTATGCGTATTATCCCTATTTAATTGCTATAATGAGGCGTGATAACTGTAATACCAATATAATTGATTTAATGTTCCAATAATGTAATTAATGATTAAATGAAATGTATAGTGCATAGGTATGTAAACTGTAATGCTATACTTTTTAATGAATAAATAAATAAATAAATGCGCTCATCGTTGACAGAATTTTTCGCTTGCATATGACAATGCCAGATTCTGCCCCACCATCAACCGCAAGTTGTACAAGATAACGAATAAAAGTATCTCCGTTTTTTATTAAAATTATTGGTTTAAAATAAAGTATTGTAGGTACATCAAGCGAGTCGAAAAAAACAGCTTAATTAAGAATTCAGAAAATAGTAAGAAATCGAAGCGATTTATTCATTGTTTTTGTTATTTTTCTATAGGAGTTGCGAGAGTAGTAGAAAATGATTATGATTATGCAGTATGAAACCTGTAATAAGTCCCCAACAAAATGATAGGTACAGCTTAAATGGTCACGTAGTATTGTAGGTGGGGCAAAGCTCCATTGAAATCTGGCAATGTCATTTGTACCGATTTAATATCTATTGGGTAAGTGGTCTGTGGTAGGGTCAATAAAAATGTGACTAGCGGTCACCCATCCTGCAAAACCCGCGACCAACGTCGCTTAACTTGTACGATCGTTTTCAACGTCACCTACTACGAGCTCCTCCGCGAGTTTTCCTATCAAAAATATGCGTATTTAAGTAATCTGTTAATTGCCCTTGTAAAACTCATTAAACGGATAATCCCAGACAAACGTAATCAGGAACAATTTAAAAAATTATTGAAGTAAATTGGTGTGCTTATAACTTAAAGATTTACTTATACTTATAGTCAGATTTACATAGTCATCTAGATAACAATTTTAATCTTAAACAGTACATTGTACATTTTGACACTCATGCAATCTCGTAGCTTCTCTCTCAAATCAGATTTTTTATAAGCTAGGTGCTTTAGAAAGAACGAACGCGCCGCGTAATTTTTAGTTGTAAAAATATTGTATTGCAAACAAATGGCAAACAAATGGCAAAAAATTCGTTTTCTTAATTTTTATCGATAAAAGTACTAGATAAGATACTTAGTAGGGACGTCAACATTATCCAGCCCCCCCCCCCCCCCCATGCCCCTACCTGGGTACGCCCATGCACACTAGCGTTATGCGTTGAACACCTTGGGGTTTTAGTGGGTATAGGACCGTATTGTGACGGGAGTCCCACATACCCACCGCGCGCCCCTCCTCATTGGCGCGGCGAAAAGCACTTCCCCAAGTATAAAAAGGGGAGAAAAGGTCCCTAGGTGTGAAGACCGCGTCGGCGATAGGATGTCATCTAATGATGCTGTAATCAGCGGCCGACATGGACAGTCATGAGTAATAGCATAGAAACATCCTTAAAATTCAAATTCATGTAACAACTTTAAATCGCAAAAATAAGTAGGTATGCTAAACTGTGGCCAATAATTATGTAAACGCTAAATTGTATCAAAATAAAGTACACACCCCACCAAGCAAATGTTGTACAAGGGGTGTGTACTTTACTTTGATACAATTTAGCGTTTACATAATTATTGGCCACAGTTTAGCATACCTACTTATTTTTGCGATTTAAAGTTGTTACATGAATTTGAATTTTAAGGATGTTTCTATGTTATTACTCATGAGTGGACACAATAACGACAAAAATGGCAAGAGGAGGAGAAGCACGAACAAAAGTTGTTCAGTTACCGATACTGAACACCCTCCCTTCAGCTTCATACCCTTTCCGTTACACCCTGTACAATAATTTAGCATTATCATTCAGATTGGTTGTCAACTGAATAGCAAGTGATCTCGACACGATAGTGACTCTCGGATGTATTTATCCAATTTGTAGCGAGGTCTAGAGGGGTCTGGGAGTGTGATTGCGACCACTTACCTAATCACTGTGATTACGACTCTATTGGAGAAAATAGACCTTGTGAGTAACTATTCTGATGTTTATTTACAATGTAACGTATGTTATACCCTTGGATGTTTTAACCACTAACGTCAATATATATAGGTATTAAGGTCCTCCCTCACCGGGAGCATTCGCGTGTATTGTAACGTTGCAGATTCGACTTTGAGCATTACATTACAATACTACCTCCCTGACTGACGCTGTTTTTCTCCCTCACTGATGTAATGCTCGAATCTGTAACGTTACATTACACGCGAATGCTCCCGGTGAGAGAGCACCTTAAGAGTCATGTTAATTCGTAAAGAAAATATGAAGCTCTATTCGCCTATCAAATCTATCCGTAAACATAATGATGAACATCAATTACAATCTCCCTTTTCCAAATTAACACTATGCTCTTCTAGCCCACATTCAATGCTAATAAAAATATATAACTAAAAATCCTATTGAAATAAAACGAGTAGAAAACCTGCTGTAAAGTACAGGATGGCAGGAAGGAATGGACATATTTCAGATCATTCCATTTGAGGGACATATATATATATATATATATATTCGAAAAACATAACCCTCCTTCTTGCGCAGTCGGTTAAAAAGACAAATCTCATATTACAAATTTTCAAATTGTAATAAATTAGGTAGAATAACGTATTGCGTTGGCAATTCAGAGAGGGAATGCTGCCAGCCTTCTGGGCACCGTGACTCCCGATGCCCTCCTAGAGGACATATTTTATAGTTAGTTTATTTATAGGTAGTTTTAGTTTTTAGTTATTTAATGTTAGTATTTCTGAGTTTAGCCGTTCAGCGAGGTAATGCCGCCAGCATCCTGGGAACCCTGCCGCATGGGGGCGACGTAGGCGATATGATTATTATGTAAATATTTATTATTTGTATTATTTTAAGTTTTGATATTATGTGATTAGTTTATTTTATTTTGTAGATAGCTTTTTAATAAAAAAATTACAAAATGTTGGTATTTAGTCATATTCAATATTTAGTTTTATACAAATAAATCTTTATTAATCGAGTAGAATAATATTTTTGTGGGTCCCCAATTGCTTTATTATATTGACCTAATTCTGTGGAGTCTAAAGAAACGAATTGAAGCGAAAAAACCGAAAGGAGAGTCCACAAAAATAAATTAAGGACATTATTGGAGTCTGGCTTATATTTTATTGTTCTTTTCGGATCCGAAATATAACGAAAGGACACCAATACCTCATAATATAATAAAAGCAATAGACGTAAAATGAGAGTGGTCCTTCCGCTGCGTAAGGAAGCTGTTATAGTTCGGCCAACGTATCTGCGCGACCCATGATCTTTCGGGTTGAGAAATAATCGGTAACCGCTTGGCGAAACCTTAAAAGTAATTTAGTTAAAATATAGACTCAGAATCTCAAATTACATACGCACATACATACATATAGACTGTTAAACACATAACCCTTTCTTGCTGCGCAATCGGGTAAAAAGACTGAAATTGCTTAAATATTGGGGTGAAAACGCTGGAATGCCGTCCGCTGATTGGCTGACGGGAAAATTGTGTCAAGGGCAAACTCAAACTAAGCTCGCGCTCAAAAATGTATCTGATACTCGTCATAATTGTGTCTTTAAAGAAATTAATTATCAACTTATTAGAACTTATTAGAATCTTGTTTTTCCTCCCAATTTATTATTGTAATCAGGTGAACTTATTTTGTGGCGTACTAAGTATTGTATTTGTGATATATGTAAATCAATTGACATAGCTGTGAAGTTTATAAAACAATAAATAAAAAATAAAATAGTGATTCATATTTCTGTTTTGCAGCAACCGTAAAGTCAACAAAAGGACCGGGCGGTTGTTTTGCACATTTACATTTGCCGCACTATAACTGTTAATCTCAACAAAATCTTTGCAAACTAGCCCATATTACCGTTACCTAAAGTGTATCTATATTACACTGAATACGGTACCAACAGTTATCTCAGCGCAGCCAGGCCGGAATACGCGGGAAATGGGCCATGAAAAGCATCGTGTAAAGATTTCTTCGTCTATTTTCATGGCTACAGCGGTTGTAAGTCAGATGGAGGCCTTATCAACGTGGAACAGGTCTCGAGTGGCTAATATACTTAATTCAAGGGAATTTCTGCAGGAATTTAGAAGTATGTAGCTAAGTGCCTACTTCAGTATAGGTAGAGTTAGATGGTTATAATATATTGTATTTATTTATTTATTTAAGTATTTAAAGGTGTACATAACAAGTGACAATCAATACATAGTGATTAAGACAAAGATTATTAATTTAAAACAAGTGATTACGTAGTTCAATGATTAAGTATATGTTTTGATTAAGTAGTTGGATAAACTCTTTTATTGCTAAAATAACTCTGGTTATCGAGCATAGTGCCTACATCTGAAATAGTTAAGATAATATTTATAAGATAAATATTCTTTATTGCACTAAAAAATCAGTACCTACTTATACATAATTAGTTATTTATTATAACAAATAATATACAATAAGCGGTCTTATCGCTGAGAGCGATCTCTTCCACACATATTTTTGGTAGAGAATTAGCGCGTTTGGAAGAGGTAACTTATGGTGCAATTACAATTAATCATTCATGAAATGAAATATTGTTATTTTATCGATATTCTAATGAAAACTAAAGTGCTTTTAGGCAAAACAAACTTGGTATGGATGGTTGTAATGTATTTTCTAAAATCAGTCGAAAAAAAATTAAGTAAGGTACCTTCTTTTTTGGAGTTTCATATTTAGCATAGCATTGACGCACATGCACGAAAAGCTAAAAATACTTTATATTTTGAGTATTATAACATTACTTACAACAAATGTTTTTTAGTCAGAAAGAAAAAGATCTATTTCAGGCATTGTATTAATACGTTCTCATTATTTTTAGACAGCTTTGCATATATCATATTTGCAACAATTTCATACACGGTTAGCAGTTAAATGAATTTGTTAAATTGGTGTGGAGTGTGGATAATGAGATTGTTTCCTGTCACTCACTGACCATTGCAGGCCTTTATGCCAATGTTTGATGGAGCATAATACTTGCTCATAATGTCTCGAGTTAACAATAATTTTAGTATTTTTTATTCACTTAGTAAATTAAAAGACCTAATATTACAACACTTTGAAGAAACGAATATTTAAAAATGATACTTAACATATTGTAATATATTGATTAGTTATATTATAAATACACATGCTAAAGATATTTAATACATATGTATATTTAAGAGATACATGTAAAACATAACTGGATTAAACAACAGTGTCAAATTAAAATTAAATCCTTAAATAAGGAATATATTCTTAAATTAAGTAAAATTTTAATTAAGTAGGTATTTGCACAAACGAAAGCAAATCAAGTGTAACACTTTGTACTCTGGACCGTACTGCGAGTGTTGTCATTGATGTGCTGTCGAGTGTGCTACCAATGTAAAACTACTGTAAGAGAGCTACGCCAACAAACTGCATTGCAGTTTGGCGACAAATGTAACATTACAATTTTGTTAAAAATTAATAAGTAAATAAAAAAAAAAACTAACATTGACGACCTTTTCATAGTTGGCAAAGACGACGAAATTCCACATTATATTTTGATACATTGTAAGAGTTTATCGAGAGTTTCTATAGTTTACAGAACTAATTTCTGCAGGTACGGTGGAACACAGAGAGTAGTTTTTGAGAAAATCTCTACCTTATTGAGGCTCCCTGTATACTTATCTCTGTCTTCGACTGTACAGTCCACAGCAGATCAATGGTAACACTTGCAGTACGATTTCAACTCTTATGGTTCAGACAATAAGAACGGTATAAAGTCCAAAGGGTACACTTGATGTTCTGACGGCCTGTACAAATTCGAACTGAGTAAGTTTTCATGGGTTGGTAAAAATTTACTAAGTAAATAGATTTATTAAATTCCTTCACAATTACATAGTAAATGCAATGCAAACTAAATGTAAGAGCTCGGTGGCTCAGTGGTTAGGTCAATGGACTTGCGATACGGAGGTCCCAGGTTCGATCCCAGCCAGGGCATGTACCAATGAGTTGTCCTCGGTTTTTTCGAAGGAAAATCTTACGTAGTACATTTACCGAATCTCAAAACGGTGAAGGAAAACATCGTGATGAAACCTGCATGCCGTAGAAGAAGAAAAAAAATTCTAAGGCATGTTGAAATCCGCCAATCCGCAGTGGGCCCGCGTGGTGGATCACGGCCCCAGCTCCCTCGATGTAAGGGAAGGTCTGTGCCCGAGCAGTGGGGACATATAAATAGACTGATGATGATGATGAATGTAAACTCTCTATTAGGCGAATACACACAGTCAAGTCGATATTTTTTAGAATTTCCTCGGTAAACTTTTTAATTAAGTTTCAATGAGTGTTTTTCAAAGTGACAGTTGTAAGAAAAAGAACAAGCTATTTAAGTTGATAATAGATGGCGTTGCACCGAAGTGCGATATCATCGTAAAATACAAAGCACCATGAAATCAATGTCAGTTGAATAATTTATTATTATTGGTACGTTTGTGTAATTTAAACAATACTGTACCAATTAATGCTAGGTATGAAATACGACAAGCCCAAGTTACAAGCAATAACAACGCATTTAATGTTGACATCAGACCAGTCAGTGCCATCTACCGGGGCTAGCGGTACTTTCTTTCTTTTTTATATGTAACCTTGAAAAGCCCTCATTGAGGATTCATCGTTTTTTTTATTTTCCTGAAAAAATTCGACAAAGACAATCTCCTACTCGTCTATATAACCACAAAACTTTATTATACCTATCCAATAATGCTAATCGCGAACCCTTCATTATTACGGGAACGCAATCAAATCGATACCGAGACGAGAAAGTTTGGGAAGTTCCCAAATAGCTCCCTTTGCCGAGGGTCGGAATAAAATTTCCATTAATCCCTGATTAGTTTCCAGGGATTTTTTGTGAGGCTATTAGTTGAATGGGATCCGATGTTCGGAAGAGATTATCTTCATCTTTTGCTTAAGGCGAGGCCATGGGGTCATTTGAGCCTAGTGAGGGGGTGAGGTGCGGGGCGAGGGAGGGGCGAGAGAGGGATGACGCGCATTGATCGGGGTCATTACTCGCGCAGGTACACAGAGTAAGCGTAACCAGTGTCCTCACTGTGACGTCACAGCTCGCTACCCATAATAATACCTATACAGAATGTCCCACGGATAGACGATATACCGAAGTCCACTTGTCGGTGCCAACATTATCGACCCATTTAATGCCAAATAGGGATATCCCAAGTCTGACAGCTTCGGAGTTACTTATTTCAATTTTCGCGATTGTCGGAAAATATTTCTTTCAAATCTTGAACTTTTGTCTATACTAAATGTTGTCGCACATTATGTCAACTCGGAACCGTATCATCATCACCCCTCCTGTTCACCTCTCGCCGCCAACCAGGCTTCAACTTCTACACTGGCCCTAACACGGGCTGTGCTCGTGACAATCCCATACCACTCCCACTAATATTATAAATGCGCAAGTTTGGATGGATGGATGGATGTTGCTGAATGAAACTTTACAATAATATAGCTCATATTATACATCAAAATAACACATAGGCTATAATTTATAATCCTGCGCAGACGAAGTGGTGGGCAGAAGCTAGTTGACAATAAAGTAAAGCAATTTGTACTTTTAAACGTATTTATTTCTACGGAAGGTCATAAGCAGACATACGTTAAACCGACCGTCCGGAGTGGGTTCAGTGCAGTCAAATTCGCGTCTACAGGTTATATATTTTAATTATTTTTTAAGTTATTTATATTGACGTAACGTAGCGTAGTAATGTAGTATGACGTAGTAGAATAAAATACTATGTTAATACTAATCTGACGGAAAAAAAGACCTGGAATAATAGGAATGTCAATTAGGTAATATTGTTGTAATAAAAGTGAAAAATAGGAATAATCAAATTATTTGCTAGGGGAATATATTTTGAAAGTACTTTCACGCGATTTAATAAAAAATTGAGCATAAATTCTTATAAAATACAAAATTTATTAAAATTTTAATAACCATAGAGGTTACATTACAACAAATCTGTTTTTGACTTTAAGTGACAAACTGTCAAGTGTATCAATAAAACTAAATAAATGACGAATTTTGTAACGTGATGTTAGGTAAGTATTATTATTGGTGTCAGGTGTGACGTCAGTGATGGTGAAATCTGGCCCGTGTTATCACTGCGTAGGGTAAAACATGACACACATTATGTGCTGTTGACTGTACTTTTAAAAGTAGGCACAGTGTATATTGCATCAGTCTATAACTACGTAGCTATTGAAATTTCTGTGCTTAGAGTAAAATGTGGCAAACTTTATGTGATGTTCACTGTACATAGTTTTACAAGTAGCAACTACGTACAAACTATTTTAAGTTCGATTGCTGTTTGTTTGTTTGCTCTGTGGGACAAATCACCGTCAATAGTCATTTGTTTTGGCCTGTTCCACTTTGGTCTATTTGGAAGTTACTGATCAGCCCCCCTATTGCCGTTCTCAAAACGATCAAATTATACCATGTCATGGCGCGCCAAACAGAGACGCCGCTATACCAATGCAATAGCACTGTCCCTTTCACGGCCGCTATGACATGGTATGATTTGATCGTTTTGAGAACCGTAATGTTATAGCCCCACTGTAATGTTAGCCGACTTGTCTTCATCTGCAATTATCAGACCACTGCTCGCTCCCAATATACGACACTCGACACTGGTGTTCGTGTCGCGTGTAATATGATGACTTCAAAAACATGGTTCGCGAAAAATCTATTGTGTTAAGGAATATCTGTTTTAGGTTATGAGTCCTTTTTATATTCAAAACGATGCACAATCATTCCGTGATTAGTAAACTAATAATCTTAAAGTATAGGTGTGACCAAATTCGACTCGTATTATTTTAAATTTTATTACGTTATGACGATCGTGGGAGCATTCCAGGTAAAGACCAAAGTGGAACATTTGGCAAAAATCGATACAGGTCCGACCTCGACAGCGCCCAGCGGCGCACTGAAGCTCGTAGCGCCGTGCATTTGTACTTATACAAATTGTGTTTTTTCTTAAATTTTGCCTGGTATAATAAAAACGTTACAAACAACAGATTTTCATCTCATCAAGCTCTTCTATTTATAATAACCTACATTTTGATATATAGTTTGTATGAATAACTGTTTTAGTTTAGACACACTACTCAGTGAAAAGACAGGAAAGGGGTATGTTTGTGATTTTTTTCTATCGAGCGAAGTTTGTCCAATCGTGTTTCGGGAGCCAACAGTCCCTAAATAGATACCCCAAGATTGATATATATTTTTTTCAGGCCTTTAATTTCAGTAGTTAGTGCCGTAGCCTTCATCGAAAAACTTAAAAACGTCCCAACACCTCGCCTTAAGGCGCTATGGTTATATGGTTGTCAAAAGCAAGAGTAGGATAAGATGTCCCGCAGCGGCGGAGTGAAGAGCACGGCGCAGTGCTCTTCACTCCGCCGCTGCAGCGCAATTTCAACTATAGTAGTCCTGAAGTGGAAGCTGTACTGACTAAACCAGGAAAATACGCACCTGATTCCCAAACACTCCAATACTGCACGCCGAAGAGACCTGGTCAGCGCCGAACCAGACGGCGGCCAGACGCGGCGGCACGTTCAGGATGAAGACCTGCGAGACCGCCACCACTGTCTGGCCGAGGAAGCCCAGCCAGAACATGTCTTGGGGCACCGAGAACACCTTCAGCCAGGCGCCTAGGCAGGTGCCGCATGATCCGATGATTGTTGTCACGCGAAGACCCTGCCGGACAAAGATTTGATTTGAACATGTATTTTTATTATTATTATTTGATATCACGGCGTTGGTACACGCCCAAGGGTCACTGCGACCTCAAAGGTCTATTGTGGCCGCGCATCGAGTTCTTATATCTCGCTCCCAAGGCCAACGTCCCTCAGGAACAGTACAATACACTTGGGTGAGAGAGTCTTGATATCCTCGGGTGGCACCATGTGTCCACCCAAGGCTCGGCTTCTGCTGTGAATGAGCGCTTCACACTCACAGAGGACATGCGAAGACCCTGCCGGACAAAGATTTGATTTGAACATGTAGGTAATCTCGTTGGTGGAATGTACGTGGATGTAATATATTGGCTATCCCGTTGTCGGAGGAAGCCAAGGCATTTTATATGGTAAGAAGACTTAGGCCCCTCGGAAAGCACGTTAAGCAGTTGGTCCTGGTTGCTGTCCCTCGGTAGCAGTCGTTCGTTAGGCCAGGTCAGAGACTTACGAGCAACCTACATAACTCTGATAATAGGTTTGGTCACTAAACCACATGAGAAAAGAAAGAAAGAAGTTTGTATAGTTACTAGATGATAAGTGACGAGGAGGAGAAAAATATATGGAGGCTTGTTGAAAAGACATTGCCACATTTCAATGGAGCTTTGCCGCTACAAAACTACGTGACCATTTAAGCTGTACCTATCATTTTGTTGGGGACTTATTACAGGTTTCATGTAACATAATCAGAATCAGTATCATTGTCTACTACTCTCGCAACTCCTATAGAATAATAACAAAAACAATGAATAATTCGCTTCGATTTCTTACTATTTTCTGAATTCTTAATTTAGCTGTTTTTTTCGACTCGCTTGATGTACAAAACTTTATTTTAAACCAATAATTTGAGATATTTTTACATTCATTCGTTATCTTGTTCATCATGCGGTTTGATGGTGGGGCAGAATCTGGCAATTTCATTTGCAAAGCACTACCCCTAATATTTAGTTGAGATCGTAATTCGTATGTGTATAATCGTACTAAAATAAATCACGGAAGTTACTCTCCAACATTTTCAGTTTCATGAAAAGTTCCCACAGATATTTCATCCACATATCATTAAGCAAAGAGCTTTTTAAATTGCCACGGGGCTTCCCCGGACGGTTATAATATAAAATTTGATCGAAACACTCCGTTGGTACTCCGTGGAATGAAATCTCGGTTACTTATGCAAAAAGAGAGGTGTTGTAAAAACGTGTCATTGTATTTCTGCCTAAGGCAATGTAGCTCTCAGATCAGTAATCTGGAGGCACAGACCACTTACCCCATAGACCTGTAACAGGAGGGCGCCCGCACACTAGCGCAACATTGCTTCGCGACACGTGTAACTTAGATATATTATCGACATGGACGCATCTCTTTGATACGGCATCTTTGTCCTCCGCTTCGTCTCTATGCGCTCATCGTTGAATGAATTTTTCCCTTGCAAATGACAATGCCAGATTCTGCCCCACCATCAACCGCATAATGTACAAGATAACGAATAAATGTAAAAAAACAGCTTAATTAAGAATTCAGAAAATAGTAAGAAATCGAAGCGAATTATTCATTGTCTTTGTTATCATTTTCTACTACTCTCGCAACTCCTATTGATTATGATTATGCAATATGAAACATGTAATAAGTCCCCAACAAAATGATAGGTACAGCTTCAATGGTCACGTAGTTTTGAAGGTGGGGCAAAGCTCCATTGAAATGTGGCAATGTCATTTTGATAATTGGTTTCTAAATCTAGTTTATCTTTTTGTTAGAGCAAAGTTACGGGGTTAAGTTGCGTTGCACGGAAGCCTCGGGGCGCCCGTCCGACTCGCACTTGGCCGGCTTTTTGATATGTTTTATGGTGTACCTATGTATTGTGGTGTCAAATAAATCTCTTTCTTTCTATCAGGTTTCAATACAGGTATTTTATTTATTTATTTAATTTTTAATTTATTGGAAAACCAACGGCAATTATCAAAGGGTAAGTTACACAATATAAAACTGATAGCCAATTACAGGTTTTCGCTGTTAGATTATAGACTAAATTAACAATATGAAGCACTTAACTAGGCACTATTGTGTGTGAGTGCAAATAGTGCCTAGTTAAGTGCTTCATATTGTTAATTTAGTCTATAATCTAACAACGAAAACCTGTACTAATTGGCTATCAGTTTTATATTGTGTAACTTGATGTAGTGTAGGTATGTGTGTGAGTGCAAATAGTGCCTAGTTAAGTGCTTCATATTGTTAATTTAGTCTATAATCTAACAACGAAAACCTGTACTAATTGGCTATCAGTTTTATATTGTGTAACTTGATGTAGTGTAGGTATGTGTGTGAGTGCAAATAGTGGCTAGTTAAGTGCTTCATATTGTTAATTTAGTCTATAATCTAACAACGAAAACCTGTAATTGACTCATCGAAGAACATTGTATTTTACATTTATTCGTTATCTTGTACAACTTGCGGTTGATGGTGGGGCAGGATCTGGCATTGACATTTGTCAGACAGTTTATTAAAATTGTCACTCGCACGCCAGAGAAATGTGTTTCTTCTGTATTTGGTGGAGGTAGGTTGTAAATATATATGGGGGGGGGGGATTAGTATTGATATCATAGGTCTATTGATAGTTACTCTCACGGTCATCTGCCACTGTAGGCTTCACCATAGAACCATCTATCAATCACTTTGCAAAGTGACTATAACTTATTTTTATTTATTTTATTAATGGACTCGACAGTTCGTCATTTGCCGATGTCATGTTACAGAAAATTCAATATATAATAGTCTTCTATCTTCCTCCAGGGGAGTCGCAGTAGCGTTATCACCCTGGGTTGCCGCGTCTTCATGTCTTCATCCAGAGGAGACGCCGTAGCGTCATCACTCTGGACGAAGCAGCTCGACAGTCACGTTCACTCTCGAGCTTGTAGCGGGAACTCTTGATAAAAGCTTGAAACCCCAGATCTTGCTCAAATTATTCAACAAATTCACCATACTGTCACTCGCGAACATTTTCTGATTAATTTAACGTGATATTAATATCAAAATAACCACTGTAGACAATAAAATAAAAATTATCAAATAATTTTGCAACCTTCGTTTCCCGCCATTTTCAAGAGAACCTATCATTCACTTTGCAAAGTGACTATAACTTATTTAAGCATTACCCACGTTCCTCTCAAATGGAGGTACTTTACCTTATTGATCGCGAACGCGGGATATTAGGACTAATGGATGTAGCGAGCGTGCATTTACATAGCACTTAATGGCATAGGTATAGAGTGGTTATTAGAAGCGCAGGGTAAATGAATTAGCGTTCAGTATAGGTATTTTTTAGTTGGGCTCGGACACAGATTTTAAATCTCCCTGTTCTGCTCTTCTTGTTGTACCCAATATTCTTCTAAACTTTAGAAGAATATTGGTTTCCAAGCCTTTAGAATCTAAAGGCTTGGAACACCTTCAAAAAGCAGCGTAAAGGCAACGGCACCGGAACGGCAGCGTTAGTGGTTGTAATGTATGAAAGGTGACAGCCAACGACGCGAGGTTGCCGCTTCCTTGCTTGGTTGCTGACGCTCCGGTGCTGCTTTCTGTCTGTCATCTAGACCCTAGATAGAGTTTCATACATAGAGTTCCTCTGACAACCTTTCGCCTTTTAAAGTGTTTCAGTCATAATTATTTTTCTGATTTTCTTTGCGAAGGCCAAAATCCACATCGGGCCAGTGGAGTGAGTCTTCTTCTTGGGGGTTGCCTCTCCAACTAGTGAAGGTTGGCAATCAGCTCATCATATTTGTGCCTATCTCTCGCGAGGCGGAACAGGTCTGCGGCGCTCGCGATTCCAGTCCATTCCCAGATGTTACGCAGCCACTCAGAGAATTATTTCTCTGAGCGCAGCCACGACTTTTTCCTGCGACCGATTCTTCTCGAGTGGAGTGAGTAAGAAATATTATTTTAATAATATAAGGGCCGTTGCTAGAAATTACATGTTGATATATCTTGACATTATAGTAAATTGCAAACCCTTTTAAAACATTACTTACCTACTCCTATGCAATGCACTTCTAAAGGCAATAGCGAACTAATTGTACCTCCGTTCATTGTCAGCCATTTGTCTCCGGTGCAGTTTATTGCATCGACCTTCCACACGTAGTCATTAAGTAAACTGTTGCTTGTTTTATTGATTAATATCAATAAACGAAGTAACCTTAGTAATTAATTTATTGACCGTAACAGTTTAAGTTTAGATCATTACCCAAACCCACAGACAACTTACCCCATAGACCTGTAACAGGAGGGCGCCCGTTTCTGCCCGCACATGAGCGCAAAATTGCTTCACGACACGCGTAACCTTGAGATATCGCGCCCCTGCCCCCCGCTTCGCCTATTGCACTCATCGTGTGAAAGAATTTTTCGCTTGCTTTGTACCGAATTCATGTATACGGGGTAAGTGGTCTGTGCCCAAACCAAACTAAAATGATGAATGCTTGCCGCTCCCTTGCTTTGCCGCTGACGCTACGTTGCTGCGTTCAATCTGTCTTACTTAATAGAGTTTCATACATTATAACGTATTACAACCAATCCAGCCGCCGTTGCCTTTTCGCTGCTGTGTGTGTGCAGCCTTTAAACTAATATACAAGATGTTCTTGAATTCATTCGACAAATTGAAACTGGGGATTGATGTACTCATGATAAATCTTTGATCTCCTATAAACAACTAGATACACAGAATTAATGTATGTCACAAGCCTAACCATCCACTTAATATTGTCGAATGAATTCAAGGTCACCCTGTATATAATATTTAAACTTTTTGCGCCGAAGCTTAAAAATTTAAAAATAAAATTCTGGTTCAACAGAGAGCTATTCTAGACATTCTAAATGGTGTCCTCACATGTCCGCGATGTGCAAGGAGTTTCACAGCAAAAATTGGCTACAATAGTCACATGAGAGCTCACCAAAGGGCAGACCAGCGAAGCCCCATCCCCTAATATAAGCCGTGAAGCGTCGCTGTAGCCGAAATCGGCCGCCCCCTTACCTTGAACTCTTATAGCAGGATTACTTTCATAATACTTTGTTACTTCGTACAATGACGACCTTATTGAGCTTACTTTAAGGTCGTCATTGTACGAAGTAACAAAGTATTATTGAAGTAATCCTGCTATAAGAGTTCAAGGTAAGGGGGCTGGAGACCATCATCATCATTCTAGACAATCAAATATTCACGAAGGGTCATTTGCCACAAAACATCCTAAAGGCAGACAAATGACTATAAATAAATACTAAACCGAGCAAAAAAGATGAAACAAAACAATTGGACCGGTGAATTAATATTCATTATTCAGTCAAATAAGACAATAGAGACGGAGACGACATTGAATAAGTAGATTGGCATTTTCACTCCACTGAACAGTCGTAGTTCAGTAAATAATGTAATTAATACTGTATTATAGCAAGTGTATTTATCCTATCTTATCTTACGGCTGCATCAAATAACGAATCATCATCATCATCATCAGCCCGTATCAGTCCACTGCTGGACGTAGGCCTCTTCCAAAGCGCGCCATTCAACCCTACTCTCGGCCCTCTGCATCCAGTCCCTGCCAGCCATCTTGCGAAGGTTATCGGTTGATGTGACCAGACCATCTGCCACTTCAGTTTACTGATTCTATGAGCAATGTCAACCACTTTTGTTTTCTGGCGGATATACTCGTTTCTTATTCTATCTAACCTAACAGAGAAATGTCAAGCATAGCTCTTTCCATAGCAGAATAACGAATGTCTGGGTTCAATCCAAATTGATACACCAAGCATCCAAGGACTATCATCGACTTTTATCAATATACAAGGTAGCAGTGTGATCACCGTTGACCATGAACCATGATCATCATTAACAGAAGCTAATACCGCTATTTTTAAAAACCGATTTATTTTTTTATTTTTCATACATTTTACCGATTAAACTGATGAAATGAAATATATTTATTACACATATTACCCATACAAGGTGACCTGTGTGAGGATACACTTAGAGCTAACTTAAAATAATATGTGTAATAGGACTGTGATCAGCTGAGATGCTGTGCCCAGCCACTGGGGTGACTGGGCACAGCGCTGATTTTCATCTGATCGGTTTTGTACGAGATATTAGCTTATTTTTATGGATTTTTATGGATTTATTTCGTACTAATTATACTTCAAACCTACCTACTTACTTAATATATTAATTCCTATACTTAACTCCAAATATTGGTAGAAGTTACCGTTAAACTTATGTTCACGACATAAAACCTTATTAATTAAGTCTCTTTGGAGTATTGTAAAAATATAATTAACGGTTGCTATGACGACAAATAAACAATGGCTGTTGAGATGAAAAGTTATGTTTTTATATTCGTAGCTAGATTATCAAGTAAATAATGGATTCAGCGTTATATTCGCGTCTAACTTGCGCACAATAATAAATATATGTGAAAAATGATCTCACTGGTTCTTTGACATTTCCCCGGAAACTAAGTTTTTTTCACAATGCAAGCGCTGTCATCGACATCGATCAAATCCACAAAAACTTGTTCAAAACGCTTTTTCGTTCACAAACACGGCTTTAGTTCAGAAAATGCACATTCAAATATAATTCAATTTTCAATAAATCATTGCCGCTGCGGGCGCGCGATAATGCGCTTTCCCGGAATATTTACACAAATCCCGGGGAATGTCCGGACGGGCAATAAAACCGGGAAAACGACGGTCCCGGGTGTAGCCGCTTATACGCGGAAATTAAGATGTAAATCGGGATTTTTCGAGCACATCTGTGGAATTTCGTGCAAGAAAATAATTTAATGATAATACACGAAGAGGAACTTTAAAAATAGACAGTTCGAAATTGATGGCCATGGGATGATATACCTAACCAGTAAGCAGGGCCCGGGGGTACCAGAGCCACAGGGGGCGCAAGCCGACCACCACATAAATCACGATAGGTCAATTTAACCTAGCCTTTTTTTTCAGGTAAAACACGTTTCCGTGTGCCACACCCGGGGGAACGCGTTAATTATGTCGGGCTCGCCGCCCTGAAGGGGCGGAATACCGGCTAAACTTCCTGGGGTGTTCCACCTCGTGCCATTGTTGCCCAGCCACGGGAACTGCGATACATCCGCGACAACAAATTCGAACCTGCGTGGCATTCGACCCAGAGCGCTTATTGATAGAATTAATTTCGATTACATAGGGTACTACCACCATCAACATAATATTTGTCGTCAAACATAGAATTATACGGAGGTACTTGCAATACGGAGGAATTGTTCGATTTCCAGACAGGGCAGCCATGTACCAATGAGTTATCCTCGGCTTTTTCGACGGAAAAACTTACGTACAGTCGAAGACAGAGATAAGTATACAGGGGGCCTCAATAAGGTTGAGATTTTCTGAAAAACTACTGGACCGAATTTAATAATTCTTTAACAGTTGCATAGTTTTAACTTTTATCTATCAAACAGTGAATGAATTTTTGCAATAAGTCAAGTAGTTTTTGAGAAAATCTCAACCTTAAAAACTCTCCTGTACACCTTTCTCTGTGTTCCACCGTACATCTACCGAGTGCTCTCAAAATGGTGAAGGAAAACATCGTGATGAATAAAACCTGCATGCCGTAGAAGACGAAAAAACATTCTAAGACATGTGAAATCCGCCAACCCGTAGTGGGCCCGCGTGGTGGATCATGGCCCGAGCTCCCTCGATGTAAGGGAAGGTCTGTGCCCGAGCAGTGGGGAGTGATGATGATGATGATTGAATTATGCGGTCATTGTACCCCAAAATACAACAACACATTGAGATCACGATATCTATCAACCGATATCCGACGTCTTGTATTTATGGTCGATAACCTATGAACAATGTAGGAGCGGCTTTTAGCCTTCGTGTGATAATGATAATAAACAATCGTAAACAATACTAATATGACGCTTGCTTTTAACGCTTGCAAAATTGCACTGATTCGTCTTATTTATTTATTTATTGATTTAGTCAAAGTCAAAGTAATTTATTTGCTATATATGTGGTAAATATTACAGGATGTTATTAACAGTTTTGTGTTCGCACATTTAACCATTTTCTACGAGTCCATCAATAAAATAAATAAATAAATGGTTTAAACACGGTTGAAGTTGAACTACATATATGGGCTAACAATATTGAAGTTTTACGCAACATGTTTGCTTTTCCAAAATAACAATATTCTCGCGTATCCTAATAAGATCTGTCGACCGTCGTCATAAGGAAAATACATGCCATGTTGTCATGACGGCGAATGTTTTTATTTCCTTATAATGTAATATGTTTCCTCAATCGTAATAAAACGGAGTTTGTCCATATGTAGGAATTCCTCTCCTAGACTCTACATAGAGATCTTTGTTGGCAACTGGCTGGAGAAGTCCCGTCATTTTTGAGATTAGATTTTGATTATTTTTATAAAGGCTTTTGTTTTCATAGGTTTGTCAGTGTGTCAAAGTTCTTCAAATATAGATATAAATATAGTTCTAGGTCTCTTGAAAATGGCGGGAAACGACGGTTGTGAAATTATTTGATAATTTTAGGAACTATTTTGTGTTTAATATCACGTTAAATTAATCAGAAAATGTTCGCGAATGACAGTACGGTAAAGTTATTGGATTATTTATGCAAGATCTGAAGTTTCAAGCTTTTATCAAGAGTTCCCGCTACAAGCTCGGGAGTGAACGTGACTGTCGAGCTGCTTCGTCCAGAGTGACGACGCTACGGCGTCTCCTCTGGATGAAGACATGAAGACGCGGCTATCCAGGGTGAAGACGCCACTGCGACTCCCCTGGAGGAAGATAGAAGACTATTGAATATATTGAATTTTCTGTAACATGACATTGGCAAATGACGAACTGTCGAGTCCATTAATAAAATAAATAAATAATATAGTTCTAGAAAATAGTATGAAATCGAAGTGAATTATTCAATGTTTTTGTTATCATTTTCTACTACTCTCGCAAATCCTACTGATTGTGATTATGCTATATAAAACCTGTAATAAGTCCCCAACAAAATGATAGGGTACAGCTTAAATGGTCTCGTAGTTTTGTAGGTGGGGCAAAGCTCCATTGAAATGTGGCAATGTCATTTGCAAGCGAAAAATTCTGTCACACGATGAGTGCAATAGGCGAAGCGGGGGCCATAGTTAAAAATGGCTTGATTATGTAAATAACTATAGCTAGTGTATGATGGTTTGGAAACCGCTGAGGCAACCACAGATGTGAAATTGTCCTCAACTTGCAGTTGTCAGCTGTTGCGGGAAAGTTTGTGCATATATCAGACATTTCGCGAAAGACGTCCAATTTCAAATGTCACAGCTTGTACATGTGGCCTAGATACGGCGCAGTTTCAAGTTCTAAATGAGTTTTAAGCAATTTACTTCGCTATAACTCAGAACTAAAGCTCAGTTGGTCTAGGTAAGCAGAGAGTTGCCCGCCCTGGGACCTAGACGCGGAGGTCCTGGTGGCGGTCTATTGGAGAGACGCGGAGGTCAAGCAGAGGGGCGTCCGCCCACCTCCGGAAGAGATGAGAAGATGGCGAGAGCGGGGCCGGGACCGTCTCTTCCGGAGGTGGGAGCAGAGGTTGGGGAACCCGACTGCCAGCAGAGAGTTGGTGGCCGCCATTCGGCCAGTCCTCAGGGACTGGGTCGAACGAAAGCACGGGGCTCTCACCTACCGCCTGACACAGGGCCTCACGGGACATAGTTTCTTCGGCGAGTACCTGTGCCGGGTGGTCGGTAGAGAGCCCACGAAGGCGTGTCATCACTGCGGGGCGGCGGAGGACACGGCGCAGCACACCCGCGCCGTGTGCCCCGAATGGGAGGAGCCGCGCGCGGCGCTAGTCGCGGCCATCGGGGCGGACCTCTCGCTGCTGACCATCGTCCGCGCAATGGTCTGCAGCGAGAGAGCGTGGGGGGCGGTGATCACATTTTGTGATACCGTCCTGTCACAGAAGAAAGCGGCGGAGAGGGACCGCGAGGACGACCCACTCGCGCTTCCAATTTTCTTATGCCCACCGCCTGCCGTCCTAACGGGGACCTTCGGGCGGAGGATCGGGGGATCCGCCGTCCGAATGAAGTGGTCCCGAGCTGGAAGGCGCTCCACGTGTTCCGGAGCGCCTTCAGCGGAGGAGGGGCGTTAGGCCCCCCGGAGTCGGGTCCGAAAGGGCACCCGCCGACAGGGCCGCGGTAGTTTTCGAAAGATGTACCCGTGGTCCTGTCCATGGTGGCGGAGGCGGAACACCCCAGGAGTTTTAGTTAGTGCGAGTCCAACATAATCACCCGTTCCCCCGGACTATATAATATAATGTATTTCTCCTGGGTAACAAAAAAAAAGGTACGGGTTAGTCAGTCTCCCCCCATAATAAGGGCTTCCGGTGTTTGATTAGGCAAAAATCTCACTGCAATTTAGGTAATAACGAATAAATTATTTACGCGGGGTATTGTACGGACAACAGCAGATCAATGGTAACACTTGCAGTGCAGTATGATTTTAAATCTTACGACGCAGATAATAAGAACGGTCCAAAGTCCAAAGTGTTACACTGTAGAATATATTTTATTTAGATAATATATTGTAATTTATAATTAATGCGATTTAACTTCAGTCATTTTATAAAATTACATTAAATTAAAACCTAAAATAATAAAGTGACTAAAAACTAACCCTAAAAATCTAAAAACTAAACAAATCTATAAATAAAATATATCCTCCTGATCTCCATCGGGAGTCACGGTGCCCAGAAGGCTGGCAGCATTCCAGACCAAGTGTTATACTTGATCTGCTGTTAGCTGTACAAACCAAGTTCTTTCAACTTGGTTTGCAGCCGTAAACTAAAGAAAACAGCTACAATTAGCAAGCTTTTGTCCGAGTGCTTGAGAACTTGAGAAGTGTGGCTTATGTTTCAAAGCTTCGCGAAGCAGATTTTCTTATTCGTCGCGTCACATACAGTGTGAATCCGAGCTAGGGAATGCATCGTGACTCGCCTCACGACTCGTGACACAATAGCTAGACAGGGCTGGCCAACCTTCATACATCAACGTACCATTACCAAAAAAATATTTAATGTATAAGAAATCGCCTTAGCGATAAATATTGCTAATAATAGGCCGCCAAAAATTGCTATTTTGTATTTCTGTTTTGCAATTGCTTGTGTCTTTGTATGTACAGCTAACAGCAGATCAAGTGTAACACGGGCCGCAGGCGACGGGTGTATGTCTGCCGCCTGCCGCCCTAACGGGGACTTGCGGGCGTCGGGTCGGGGGGTCCGGCGCCCGCTTAGAGGTCCCGAGCTGTAAGGCGTCTCGTCCAGTGTTCCGAGGCGCCTTAAGCGGAGGTATAGGGGTAGACCCCCGAGAAGGGCCCACGAGGGCGGCCGCGGTCGAGGTTGTAGTATTTGGCGTTGCGTTCCCACAACCTCGTTCCAAACGCGATGCGTTGAACACCTTGGGGTTTTACTGGGTATAGGACCGTATTCTGGCGGGAGTCTCACACACTCACCGCGCGCCCCTCCTCATTGGCGCAGTGAGATGCGAAAAGCATTTCCCGAAGTAAAAAAAAAAAGATCAAGTGTAACACTTTTGACTTTGGACCGTTTTTATTATCTGCGTCGTAAGATTTGTGTATTTTTTACGATCTTAGCTGACTTCCTGACACGCCATCAACATATTATGAACTTAGAAAGCTACTTTTTTTCTTCTTTTATATGTCACTTTGAAAACCCCCCATTGAAGAATATAGTTCTCAAATTACTCGCCGAAATTATTTTGTCGCGTGCCATTACTTGACCAGCCCTGAGCTAGACTTTTATGCTGTGTGAGATACTACTGAATGTCTCCTACTGACTCAACCGTATACACGTGCCCTATATTTTTACTCAACTGCCGCAAGAAAAAGGGTTAGGTTACCTACTGTTTTATGTAAATACGTAGTATGATAGTTTTGTATGCCGATTTCTTTCTAATAGGTAGGTAAGTATATACCTCGGTGGCTCAGTGGTTGGGTCATTGGACTTGCGATACGCAGGTCCCAGGTTCGATTCCCAGCCAGGGCAGCCATGTACGGAGGATCACAGAGAAAGGTGTACAGGAGAGTTTTTAAGGTTGAGATTTTCTCAAAAACTACTTGAGCTATTGCAATAATTCTTTCACTGTTTGATAGATAAAAGTTAAAACTATGTAACTGTAACAGAATTATTAAATTCGGTCCAGTAGTTTTTGAGAAAATCTCAACCTTATTGGGAGCCTCCCTGTATACTTATCCCTGTCTTCGACTGTACCTATGTAACATGATAGGTTTGAATGCAGATTTATTTCTAGGTAGGTAAGTATATACCATTACCAGCATTAATTCTTCGAGCAAATATTTGCAGCAAAGATAATGTAATAAATTGTTTTCTTATTAAATACTAGCTGTACCCCGCAACTTCGTTTGCGTAGAGGAGGAGATCAGGAGGCAGATCTTCCTCTCTGGATCCTTGTTTCCACATCACATACCGCCATGAGCTGCCCGGATATTTCAGCTATCTCCTAGTGAAACTCCCATCAAAATCCCTTCAGTAGTTATGGCGTGATACTTGCACAAAGTCACAGACAAACAGACAAAACTTCTAAAAATTCGTGTTTTGGCATCAGTATCGATCCTAAAACACATTACAATTATTCTTTTCAAAAAATATCCAATGTACAGACACAACTTTTTTATAGTCTTATTACCTATATGTATAGATACATTACGCATTTTACGACATATTAATATATTTACATGTGGCTAATAATTATCTTCACGGCACATTTATTGCGTAGCTACGCATTTTTTATCCGACAGACACAAGGAGTATGTTAATGTATAAATAAATGTGAAAATAACTATGCAATAATCACAGAACAGCTTAAAATGTTAGTAGGGTAGGGTAGTTTTTGTTTACAAAATAAGACACTTGATTTGGGCTTCGGTAGGCTATATGTGTAGATGTGTTAAAATTCAAATCATTGTTATTCTAAAAATAAAATTATTTTTAGAACATGATGAAAAAATTCTTGCCGTGGCCAGGACTTGAACCTGCGACCTTGTCATTCCGTGACACGCTCTTACCAACTGAGCCACCACAGGCCACGCCACGCCCACCGAAAATCTTCATCGCTTTAGGTATACATAGGTACTTAAAGGGTACGCAATTCCATCTATCGGACAATAGTAGTAGTATTCGTGGCGTGGCCTGTGGTGGCTCAGTTGGTAAGAGCGTGTCACGGAATGACAAGGTCGCAGGTTTCAAGTCCTGCCCAAGGCAAGAGTTTTTTCATCATGTTCTAATTTATTCACCGAGCATGCGTAATTCAAATTCTGAGAAAAATATTTTTATTTAAAAAATGCACGCCAAAGTGTTTTTGTAAAAAAAAAATTCGAAGGCGGTACATTATACCCGCTATTCTTTTATTTTTACTTTTTTCGCTTGCTTTTATTACAACTCGTAAAAATGCAAAGCAATGTTAGGCATATGTTTCCCTTTATTGACGCAAATCTATGGCATTCCCAGTTTCTTTCGTTATAGCCTTAATAATAAAAGAAATTGGCATGAGGGTTGAACGAACCGAAAGAGAGCCTATTTGGACTCTACAGGCCTTGAATTCATTCGACAAAATTAAGTGGATGGCTAGGCTTGTGACATACATTATTCTGCAAAGCGTTTAGGTAAATTAAAATTTTTGGGAAAAATAAAAATTTGATGTGGAACGTTACTGTGCTTTAAACTTAACAAATATTTTAATTTAAGGTAGTTTAAATTTTTAGTAATGATTTCTTGCACTGGAATTTGACCTAATGGTAGATAATAATTATAATTTCTAAGGTCATTGTGTGACTTGTGACGTAATTAATTCATTTTTTGGCGGTATATTTCAATATTTATCATTTATTTTGTTGCTTTTTTATGACAGAAATAGACATATAAAGAAATTCAAAATGTTACCTAATTACAAAATGGTTTCCTCTAAATCTGAGATCAGATAATATTCTCGTTATTTTTTTTTTTTGCCTACATGATTTAAATAATCATGGTACTCATGGAAAATATTAAATTGTTAAGGTTTTTAAGTAAATCACTACTGCCAATAAAATGAATTAATTACGTCACATGAGTACCATGATTAATATTAAATTGGTAAAATTTTAAGTAAATTAATACTGCCAGAAAAACTAATTAGGTAATTACGTCACAATTTAAGTTTTTTAGTTTCAATTTGTCGAAAATGTTTACTAAGAGTATGTCCAAGAGACTGGTCCTCGCTACAGGGGATCTCAGGGCTGGCGCTTACTTCGCTCAACGGCTGAGTTTAGCCGTTCAGCGAGGTAATGCCGTCAGCATCCTGGGAACCCTGCCGCATGGGGACGACGTAGGCGATATGCTTATTATGTAAATATTTTGTAAATAGGTACTTTTATTATTTGTATTATTTTAAGTTTTGATATTATTATGTGATTAGTATAATTTAGTTTAGTTGTCGAATGAATTTAAGGATAAAGTAAACTATCTTGCTTCGCTCTTTAATAGTCTGTACACTACTAAGTCTTGAATTAAAATTTTATTATAACGCATCATACACCATCACTAATAATCATGTATAAACAATTCACAATATAACTTAAGAATCAGAATATAAAAGAAGATTACGAGCGTCAATTAAGCGTCAAGATTAAACAGTTACATAAGAGTGTCTAAATATTTCTTAACTACAGAGATTATCCTAAAGTATGCGCAAATATCTCGCCAATAAATCCCCTGAAACGATTGTTGTCGGCAGGTGCGAACATTATACCTCATTTGCTTCAGAGAATGTAGAGGTCTGTGATGCTAGTATTTTGTAACTGTTACCTTGTAATAGTTCCTTCGATATATTCAAAATACTAGGGTGTCTGGTAACTGGACAAATCAAAAATTGTCTGAGAAGGAAATTCTGGCATAGTCTGGCTGCCTAAAAAATAAGTAGGAATAATATCGGATCGTAACTGGACAAATCAAAAATTGTCTGAGAAGGAAATTCTGGCATAGTCTGGCTGCCCAAAAAATAAGTAGGAATAATTCATCGTGGATTCATCGATTTGCCATTATTTATTATTTCTATTTTTAATTTATATCCATCTTTTATGACATTTGTAATTTGTATGTTGACATGACGATAAATTACTATTCTCAATGAAATTTTTGTATGCTCTAGAATCTAGATGGACAAGATTCGTAGAAACTTATAACATTACCAAGATCCATTCACTGCAACCCGTTCCTACAAATAAATATATTTGAATTTGAGAAAAATATATATTGCGATACAGCGAGGAAATGCTGCCAGCGTCCTGGGCAGCATTCCGCAAAACGGAAATCTTGACGACGTGTTCGTTCTTTAGTATTTAGTTTTTATTTATTTTTATTTTATAAGTAATGTATTTTTAGATAGTAGTTAGTTTTATTTTAATAAAGGTACTTAGTCCTACTAATTAATATATTCTTCTTAATACTTACATGTTATGAAGATTTTTTTAAATCCAAGTACAAAATTACATCCTTAGTCTAAAATTAGACACAAAAGCTTTGAATTATTTAGTTGGGTGTGGTATGCAAGTTAACTAAATTAAAAACTTTAATTAATTCAATGCAAATAAATCTAGGACAAAATGCTGTCCGTACATTTTAGCTATCGGTAAAAAAAAAATGCGGAAATAAATCAAGTATCTACCGGGCCCAAGCTCAAGGAATTAATTACAATTTATTAATTATTATAATAATTACACAAAGTAACTTTCACTACGCGGTTAGAATGCCAAATAATTGGAACATATTATTTTTGACTATCAAAAAAGATCGTTATTTAGTAACTGTTACTACTTAGACTTACTTCACCACCTCTCTAAAATAATAGGGTTCCCTTCGAACGACGACATTATGTTCAGACGTCCCTTTATGTCCCTACAGTGGGAACAGATGACGTCATTCTAAAGTTAGAGTAATGACTCTTCTTGTGACGACAGCCTTCTTAGGCACTTCGGAAAAACATACGCTTCGGGAAATGATAATCTTTACGTCAAATGAAATATTACATTTGGTGTCGTAATGCAAGGACAGTGTGTTTAATTCTGGGGATCGCAAGTTAAATTCAATCACTTTATATAGAGGATATAACGGAAAGGATGTATGAAGCCGAAGGGATTCGAAGAGTGAAGGGAAGTGTCGATATTCGCGAATTTATTTTTTGACTTTTCATACATTTCTCACCGGTGAGCTGGTCGATTTGTATGGGACATTAATTTATTTTTAATTTTTATTCGAAAAGTCGTCGAAAAAAAGTTGTTCAGTTACTGATACTGAAGACGGGGGTCTTCATATAGATACCCTTGTTTTTATCGTACTAAACATCGTTGTTACATCCTACTTTTTATGGAATTCCAATTTAAAACCTATATACATTATAGTTTGACAGCAAAATTGATACTTTTTTGCACATACAAAGTACAGTTGTAAACAAAGAAACAGTAGAGTTTTTAAGGTTGCGATTATTTCAAAAAGTACGTGACTGATTTTTTAAAAATTACGCAATTACATAGTGCGTACTCTAATCTATCTATTGGCAAAATAATTTTTGCAATCTGTCAAACAGTTCTTGAGAAAATCTCATCCTTATATGTCGCAGTCAACTGGTTGAAATCGACGTGTGATTGAACAGCTAGCACGTTAATTGAACGACGGCATCCAATCAAACATTCAAGTGTCAATTAGTAAGCTAAAACAATTTAAAAAACGTCCAAATAAGGGTCCATTGTTAACGTCCAATAAAGCAAAAAATAAAACAAATAATAACCCCATAAATAAAATTCTTGAATATTCAGCTAAAAAATTAAAGCAAATCCCCCTCTTCTATATTCAATATTAAATCCTGAAACTAACTCTTTCTCCTTCAGCAAAATCAAATGGAGTTCGATTAGTTTCTGCTAATGTAGAAGATAATCAACATATTCTTAATAAAAATGATCCATTCATCCGTTTGGACCTTCTTTGCGCTCGGACATTTTTAGAAGGCAGACTGTGTATCTAGTTGTTTGTAGGAGATCAATGCATGTATGTTATTAAGTATATTTTTCAGATCATTGAGTGAAGTGATCGTAATATTACCGTCAATGACTGTACCTACATTATGTTGTGTCCTCGAGCATGACAATAGTTATGTTTACGTTTTTATATCGCAGTTTTTAAAGGAAAATTGTGCGAATATAATATTGCTGTTTTTATTCATAAGCGGAAGTGACTAAAAATCGTTTAAGTTTTTATTTTATATTTAAGCTACGGCAATTTTTTTTATTCGTGGCGACATATTAGTCTATCATCATATTTGAAGGACGCTTGTATTTTTTTCCCCAATTTTTTTTTCGATAAGTACATATAAGTAAGTGTACTGGAAACTAACCAGTAGTAAAATTAGTTTTAAAATCGGTCAGATAGTGTTTAGAAGATCTCAACCTCAACTACTTTTATCTGTTTTCGACTGTACCATTTTTAGGGTTCCGTACCTTAAGATAAAAAGGGAACCCTTATAGGATCACTTTGTTGTCCGTCTGTCTGTCCGTCCGTCTGTCTGTGGACGTATCAAGTTAAAATTAATACCAAATACTCAGGTCTGCAACCTCATGCAGCCGTGAAAAAAATCAACCTTCTATGTCAACGCAATCAAAAGATATTTCCCGCATATTTGTATGAAAACGCTTGGGAGTCAATACCTATAGGGTACTTCCCGTTGACCTTAAATCATGAAATTTTGCAAGAAGCTAGGTCTACATAAACATTTCGTAAATAGCTTTTTTATTAAAATTGATTATATTGGAAAATATAATTTTTTTTAAATTGGCGGCGCTAGTTGGCTCATGGAAGGCTCTTAATTTTTTTTTTTTTTTCAATTTATTTAGTTGGAACAAAAAACAGGTTACAGTAAGGATTACTTAATTATTTAAACTTAAGATATTAAATAAATTACCTAGTATTTTTTCGTAGATAAGCATAAGGTAATCTTTTCATTTTCAATAATAGATCACTTGCACGGAACCATCGATAAGAGATCAACAACTAGATACACAAAGGTCTTACTAAAACAGTTTAAAAAACGTCCAAATAATGTCCAATAAAGCAAATGAGTCCATTCATTCGTTTGGACCTTCTTTGCGCTCGGACATTTTTAGAAGGCAGACTGTGTATCTAGTTGTTTATAGGAGATCAATGCACGGAACCCTCGGTGCGCGAGTACCTACCTACATCAACCAATCGTGCTGTACTATGACTGCCATTTTCCTACTAGACGTTCGTTGCCGAGCGGAAACATAAATCATTGTTCAAAAAATTGTAAGTGCCTGAATTACCACTTATTTAATGCAGTGCTAATTAATCGTGTCACGTCACGATAGTGTGAAAATTAACTGCCTACCCATCGTTTTCTGAACACCTGGTATCTTTCAAATTATTGTAGAGGATAAATGTAAAATACGATATTAGAAAAATATTAAACTCGAAGCGGGTCTTTTGAAAATGGCTGGAAATGACAGTTGCAAAATTATTTGATAATTTACTTTAAACCACTGTGAACAATTGGTTATTTTGTGTTTAATATTACGTTAAATTAATCAGAAAATGTTCGCGAATGACAGTATGGTGAATTTATTGGATAATTGTAGCACAGAAGTTTCAAGCTTTTAGAGTCCCGCTACAAGCTCGGAAGTGAACGTGACTGTCGAGCTGCTTCGTCCAGAGTGATGACGCTACGGCGTCTCCTCTGGATGAAGACATGAAGACGCAGCTACCCAGGGTGAAGACGCTACTGCTACTCCCCTGGAGGAAGATAGAAGACTATCGAATATATTGAATTTCTGTAACATTCAAGCTTTATTCAAAAGTTCCCGCTACAAGCTCGGGAGTGAACGTGACTGTCGAGCTGCTTCGTCCAGAGTGATGACGCTACGGGGCGTCTCCTCTGGATGAAGACATGAAGACGCAGCTACCCAGGGTGAACACGCTACTGCGACTCCTCTGGAGGAAGATAGAAGACTATTATATATTGAATTTTCTGTAACATAACATTGGCAAATAACGAACTGTCGAGTCCATTAATAGAATAAATAAATAAACTCGAAGCATAAAATAGGGAGAGCATTCTATTCTGCGGTTTATGCTCATTTTCAACAAAACCGAGACTAGTCTGGGCCGGAATAAGCGAGATGTCCCATAACTGTTTTTGGAAGAGTAAACTCGCCTGATCTTTAGTTATTCGGACGAGTTGACTCATAGCAGTTTCAGTTGTACATACTTGTACCCTAACCCGACTAGTATTACTTAATATCAATATTTCCATATTTATGTTAATTGAATACAAGTCTAATTTTATTTAAAAACTTTTTTTGGTTCCTCGTTTTATATCAGAAACTTTGGGCCTACTGAACACTGCAGAATTTATAGTAATAACAAATATGGCAATGGCGAAATTTATACAATTCTGCTACAGAGATGACTGATTCAGTATTGACTCAGGTGATTCAATAAAACTTATCATCAGACATACTTATACGGATTTATGTGGATTTAATTACATTGTATATTATGTACCTATACAGTAAGGTGGAGACGATAACAGATATTAGCGACTTAATTGTACTGTTTTATTGTCTCCTCCATAAGAGTTGAAATCGTGCTTCAAGTGTTATCATTGACGTGCTGTTGAATGTACATACGTAGCTAATTCTTATTTAATGTCGTGGCCGACAAATTATCTTTATAAGTATGTGATAATATCAATAGGATATTTGAATCAAGGACTATACTACAAAGTTCAATAATCGCAGTAAAGACGTTGGATAAGTAAAGTTAAGCGCTCACTAAGAAATTTAATCTTTGTAATTTTTAAATGCGAAAAGAAATCGCGCGAAGTAGACTTTGGTCGTTGAGGTATTTCATTTAGCTATCAAAACAAATGATCCTTCGTTCAGAATTTTATGCCGTGCAAAATGGTGAAAATGTAAATTTAAAATAGGTGACGTGCAAAAATATACTCCTACAATTCTATATTATACTTATATCTTGCAATAAAGATATAATGATTCCGATTCTGGGTTGCACTTGACTCAGAGAGTGGCTTGTAGCAACTACAACTCGGAAGGAAGATTCGTATTCGTATTACCTTCCGTATTATTATTCGTAACCTACCAAATTATTATTAATTATTATTTTACTTGACATTGGCTAATGACACAAATATTTGTCTAATTAAAAAAAGTTCTCCGGTAAATTAAAATTGTATTAATTTTTCTAAATTAATAAATAAAATATCCTTGGCGATATTAATGTGAAGTAAACGTTTACTAACTTAATAAAAAATACATGTAACTTAATAATTCTCACTATTGTAGTTTATGTATCTAGATAATTAGTTGTATAATTTGTTGCTCGTGATGACGGATGACTGACCCGGTCATTGTAAGGTTGGCTTCTATTCTAGATGGCCTTTAGAAGGCCATGTACGCGAATACCAGTATATTTACCTGTTGCATTTAGATGCGAATACATACTTATTTAAGTCCATTCATTGAGAGACATAACAGATAGAGGAGGACGGAGAGATGCGGCTCTACACCGCAAAAAATTCGTCCTCGGATTAAACGTTTTTAAATTGTTAGGAGTCGAATCATCCGCGAGTGGTATCGCTATCGGATGAGTCGACACCTAGTTAATATTATTGTGATGGTTTCGGCCAAAATAAAATATAGGGTATCGATTATTATTTTCTTATATACAAATCTACAAAGGAATTTAAATTCCTAGTAGACTTACTAGTAACTGGGAACGCCCGATATTTTCAAATATTCTTAGTCGTCTCATCAATAAAACTCAAACACAATTTTATTATTACCACCATTTTTTGCGTTATTATTATTATTTTAGGGTTACGGTATTCCCGGGTTTTATCTTTCCCGGGATTCGGAATTTTAATTTTTATTTTTCGGATTTTTTAATCGGGAATTCGTCGTAGTTTCCAATCCCACCCGTGAGTTTTTCTCCATAACGTTTAAATATAAATTAAAATCAAAACCGCGACTCTCTTTGTAATTAAAAAAAACAGCATCATGGGCACATTCGGTCAGGGGGCACTCCGCCGGGGCCTATTTGACGAGCCTCCTAGGTAATCAATTGTATTAAGTAATTGTAGTATTTATCATTTTTTTAAATACTTTTATTTTATATGACTGTATTAATACGCAAATGTGTTAAATAAATGTATTATTAACATTTGAAAAAAAAAATGAAAAAATCGTATCCTCACTTACTGTCTTATCCAGCAGCCAGCTACCAGGAAAAATGAGCGGTATATACGTAATCATGTAGATCATTGATGTCCAGTAGACCGTGATGCTATCCACTCCATAGTACGCCACAACAGCATCTTGTATGATGCTGTACTGGATCCATTGCATCGAGTTAGAAGACGAGTACAACACAAATATGAAGAGAACCACCCATCGTATTGGGTAAACCGTGTATTCTGTAGGTTTCTTTGTAGGTGATTCTAGTACGCCTCCCTTTTCAGCTATACCATCCATGACGCTTCCGCAAACTTCCATATTTTTTGCTTCCGTCATTATTGTAAATATTTCTTTTTATTGTCGTAATTTCTTCGTTAGTTTCGTCACGTCTTTGACGTTTATAAATATAATATTATATGGCACAAATAGACTATTTCTAATAAATATTTAACATTTAATTTTGCTATATTCTAAATAACATCAACAAAGGTTATTGTCTAAATCGCTTTTCAAGCGATACCTAGAGATAACTATTTTTTTATTATTATTGCCAATTTTCCCGCGCCTTTTGTTAACTAATTATTATTTTGCTAAATTCTACATAACATTAATAGGGTTATTGTCTAAAACGCTTTTGAAGCGATACCTAAAGTTATTCTAAATATTTTTTGTTATTATTGTCAATTATTCCGCGCGTGTTTTTTCTCGGTGTAGGGGCGTGTAGCACGCGCGGCCGCCCGCCTTCGACTGTTTCTGTTTTCCCCCTGAGAGCAGTGTTGCCACACATAATCCGTAGAATTCCTCTGCGTACCTACGGACAACAGCAGATCAATGGTAACATTTGCAGTACGATTCTAAATCTTACGACGCAGATAATAAGAACGGTCCAAACTCCAAAGTGTTACACTTTTTTTTTAAATTTATTTATTAATTTTTAACAAAATTGCAATGTTACATCGGTCGCCGCACTGCAATGCAGTTTGTTGGCGTAGCTCTCTTTCTACACTGGTAGGTACACTCGACAGCACATCAATGGCAACACTCGCAGTACTTGATCTGTTGTTAGCGTACGTCGACATAAATCCGCAGGTCTACAGACTTTTCGAAGCTTTGTGTGACAGAACTAAACCTACTTAAATACTAAATAGAGAAATAGTAGATTGCTGCTGGAAAATTTGTAGAATTCCCTAGTACCTATGCCTCTACAAAAATTCGTAGTTCTACAGGCTTTATGAAGCTATGTTGCGGAGCGAGCGGATAATTGAAATAATAAATATGTAATATATGTGGACCCATATTTAAACAGAAAAATAATGGTTATTTACAAGATAATTTTGGATAAATATTTATAAATAGTAAAATGAGAAAATCAACCATTTTAAATCGTAATTCGGTGAAAAAGTACAAGAGTCACAGCTTTTCTTTTTAAAAACATTCCTATTAATTTCAAATTTAGGCGGCCAACTACAAGATGCGGCCAAAAGAGACCGCATCGTAACAGCTTTATCAGACTGAAGTAAGACAAAGCCAAGCATTTCCCCAAGTAAAAAAAAAAGTGGAAAATCCGTTGAATTCCGTAATCTAGGTAGATTCGAATCCCGATCAGAAGGAAAATGATTATCCGTTTAATATTTAGATTGTCGTTTCACATAGCGTATTGAGCAAGAAAAAAATATATGAATCTTATGTTCTAAGTAGTATTGTTGACAGAAAAATAAACACTAATATAAACTTGCGGGATATTTTCAAGATAGGAAGAAAATCAACAAGTCCTTATCTGTTCTATTTTTTTTAATAGCCTGTGTTCCTTGTCGCTGTTTTATACATCATTGAAAAGAAATTAGATAATCCTTAGACTTACTGAGAAAATATTAGATAATAATACATTTATTAGTACAACTCCACAAACCTCTAAATGACAATGCCAGATTCTGCCCCACCATCAACCGCAAGATGTACAAGATAACCAATAAATGTAAAAATATCTCCGTTTTTTATTAAAATTATTGGTTTAAAATAAAGTTTGTACAAGTTGCGATTCGAAAAAAACAGATTAATTAAGAATTCAGAAAATAGTAAGAAACCGAAGCGAATTATTCATTGTTTTTGTTATTCTTCTATAGGAGTTGCGAGAGTAGTAGAAAATGATACTGATTATGATTATGCAATATGAAACCTGTAATAAGTCCCCAACAAAATGATAGGTACAGCTTAAATGGTCACGTAGTTTTGTAGGTGGGGCAAAGCTCCATTGAAATGTGGCAATGTCATTTACCATCAATGTCCTATGCATATCGGTAGATCTAAGAAATTTTCCGTAGTCCTGGCAACACTGCCCCTGAGCTGAGGCTGAGTGGAATTAAATTGGAGTGTTTCCTTCGCACCCCGCGTCCGGTGCGTGATATAAACGACAAGCTAGACCGTCTGTCTGCTTGTCAACAGTAATAACAGGCGCTGAGAATCGCCGAGGTTGTTGATATAATGATGATTGACTATAACGAGGTAAGTTGACTAATTGTTGAACACCTTATGGATTTTGGTGCATCGATGTGTCGATGCAGTCTCTTCGCTGGAAATGTTGATATTATAGTTTGAATGAGTTTTTTGACATGAATTGACATTATGGATTATTTACTATTTGGGTAGGAAAACATTTTTTTTTTTTTTCAATTTATCATTATATAAGCTACACTTACCGACATATAATTGTTGCCTGCCAAAAATTGGCGAAACATGTGCACTTTATTATTTAATGACACTTCAATATGACCTAATTTACCATGTTTCTTGCAAATAAATTTATTTCATTTCATTTCAATGTTTTACAACATCATCGAAGTCGTTCCAAAATGTTTGTTTTTCTATTATATTATAATGTATTGGATACATAAGCCCAAATCAAGTGTCTTATTTTGTAAACAAAATGTGATCGTCTAAATACCCTGGTTATAAGGTTACATATGTAACCCTGAAGGAACTGATTGATTGAACCTGTTCATCATTGTCAGAATAAAGTAATCCAATCTAATAATGTGAATATAACTAATAAGTACAATAATCACAGAACAGCTTAAAATGTTAGTAGGATAGAGTAGTTTCTGTTTACAAAATAAGACACTTGATTTGGGCTTCGGTTATTTTTATATTTTATTAATGGACTCGACTGTTCGTCATTTGCCAATGTCATGTTACAGAAAATTCAATATATTCAATAGTCTTCTATCTTCCTCCAGGGGAGTCGCAGTAGCGTCTTCACCCTGGGTAGCCGCGTCTTCATGTCTTCATCCAGAGGAGACGCCGTAGCGTCATCACTCTGGACGAAGCAGCTCGACAGTCACGTTCACTCCCGAGCTTGTAGCGGGAACTCTTGATAAAAGCTTGAAACTTCAGATCTTGCATCAATAATCCAATAACTTCACCGTACTGTCATTGGCGAACATTTTCTGATTAATTTAACGTGATATTAAACACAAAATAGCCCCTGTAGACATTAAAAGGAAAATTATCAAATAATTTCGCAACCGTCGTTTCCCGGCATTTTCAAGAGAACCCCTAGATATATTATGGATAGTATAGTTACAGACATTTGAAAATGGAATACGATATTAAAGAACGTCACATCAAATTCCTTACAAACTTCATTGATTTGCCATCATATCATCAATCTTATCTCACAACTAAGTCTATCAATACCTCTGCTGTTACATTGAGTATCTATAAAAAAAATAGTCAAAACAATTAAATGTGTCGTTGTATATAATATTATATAGGTATCAGTGTAATTTATTATAATTATATCCATATGAATGTGTTGCCATGGTGTCGAAATTTGCTGTATTTATTATTATGTTGTTACTATTTGTGAAAACCTGTAATTGGCTTTGTGTTACTATTGTAGTTTATGTATTCTGTCATAGTTGTGCTGTTGGTTTTCCTATGAAAATAAAATAAATAAATAAATAAATATATATGTTGCCCTAACATATGTTGCAATACTTTTTGTGACGTCCCTGAGAGGAAGCAATCCTAGCGAACTGCGGTGGTCATTAGCGAATAGCGACGCAGCTGTCTTTAGCGACGTGTAATTACCGGGAACGGGATGAGCTGGCTCCAAGTTTGCTTAAAACAGCTAATTAAGAGTTTTCGAAAGGTTATTTTCATTAAGCGAATGATAATTAGGTATCCTGTTATAACGGGGTTAGGTAGGCGGCAATTGGTCCCAGTCCCAAACTCGGACCAGTTGACTCCTTTGATAATTTGCTAATGGGCATCTGGGCCCACATTACTTGAGGTTTAAGTTATTTATACCAAGGGAACATACAATAAAATTAGGGATTTTTAAGGTTACATTTAAACAAGAAAGAAAGTACCCGGTAGATGGCACTGACTGGTCTGATGTCAAAATTAAATGCGTTGTTATTGCTTATAACTTGGGCTTTTCGTATTTCATACCTAGTATTAATTTGTACTGTATTGTTTAAATTACACAAACAAACCAATAATAATAAAATATCCAGCTGACATTGAAATTATTTTTCATGGTGCTGTTTTTTTTTACGATGATATCGCACTTTGGTGCAGCGCCATCTATTATCAACTTAAAAAGTCTGTTTTCTCTTACAACTCTCACTTTGAAATCCCCTCTTTTAACCAGACCCTTCTTTTAACTTTTAAAATCAAATTTAGGTTTTCCTGTGAAACTTTTATCGGCCTACCTGCATGTGCCATAACTTAAGCGGTATTTGGTCTTGGTGTTTTCGTGAAGCTTAGAAATACTTTAAAATCTCAAAAACCTACACATTTTGATAACCGACTACAAGGTCGTCAAATGTTAGGGCCCTTTTGCGGCAACGGCATGTCCCTTGTCCCTTTTAAATAAGGGTCCGAATTCCCGGGAATTTATGACCGGAGTTGTCGTAAATTTTCCAAACGTGCCCCTACGTCATCGTTGTGTCGAGGCACGCGTTTGTACGCACCCTAACGGTGACATTATTGTGGTTATCTTTTAATTAAAGCAACACTAAAAATCTGTTTTTCACATATACTTGTAACATTTTTGAAGTTTGTCGTAATGGCCGCAACTTAAGGTACATGAGCCAACTAGCGCCGCCAATCTTAAAAAAATAATATCTTCCAATATAATCAATTTTATTAAAAAAAGCTATGTACACAATCTTTATTAGGATAAATACTATTTTTTAAATGCTTATTTATAAACTGATTCAATTTCGGTAAGATGTAGTTCGCATAATTGCTAAAAACGGCCGTTTTTGGCATATTGGTGAACTACAACTTAGCTTGTCGCAATTATGCCTTGTGTTGTATATTGAAAAATAGTATTTGTCCTAATAAAGATTGTGTACATAGCTTTTTTAATAAAAATTATTAAATTGGAAGATATTTTTTTTTTAAGATTGGCGGCGCTAGTTGGCTCATGTAAGGCCCTTAAAGTCTTCAGCGATAGTCTCTTCTACGTTCTGTCGTGTACCCGATTGTCGATCATTTGTCTGTCGCTGTCGTGGACTCAGCACTGTAAGCAGGCTTAGGTGGCAACTCACCCGCAAACAACCTCCAAGGGTGAGATGCCACCTTTTAAAATTGTTAGTGGTCGATTCACCCAGTACGTGGGTGAGTTGTTGTTGAGACAGATGGAATTCCGCCGTCTATGCGTACCATTATTGTAAATACATGATAGTTTATAATTATGTATATATGTGTTTACAGTTGAGCAACGTTTTAGTATGTACCTATACCGCAGCCCAAATCAAGTGTCTTATTTTGTAAACAAATATGATCATCTAATTACCTGTTGTGATGTAACACTGAACGAACTGATTGATCGAACCTGTACATCATTGTGAAAATAAACTAATCCGATCTAATAATGTGAAAATAACTATGCAATAATCACAGAATAGCTTAAAATTTTAGTAGGGTAAGGTTAGTTTTTGTTTACAAAATAAGACACTTTATTTGGGCTTCGGTGTACAGTGCGCGAGGCGTAAGCTCAGGTTTACATTTGTGTGAGTGATAGCGGTTCTTTTGTTGCGTTTGTATTTGTATGCGTAGGACGCGTCGCGCCTCAGGCCGAATATCACTCTACACTATCTATGTGCACTCACACAAATGCAAACCTGAGCTTACGCATCGCGCACTGTACTTATGTCTATTTTGTAATTTTACCATTTATCGTCAGCGAAACGAGTTTGCAGTACAAATAGCATTAAATCATGTACAAAATGTTCGTAGCAAAAACGTAGCAGCGCTACGATACTCAGAACGCGGGATATTTAATTCCAGGCGGCGCGGCGAGATATACCTAGTAGCATACACTGCAAAACCGGGTTGCATGTAGCAACTTTTACTCACCTGTTAATTTCTAGCTAAAACAATTTCGGCGTTGATAGTCAGAGCATATAATTGTTATTGTAAACAAAAACCAATCAAACCTAGCTAGTAGTGTCCGACCGAAACTAGGTTTTAGGGCCGAAACCGAATTTCGGCCACGGTCTTAAACACGAAAACGAAACCGAAACTTCCATATAAGGTCATGTTTTCGTGTAAAAAATAAATAGGCAGTCATATTTATTTTTTCAGTCAGTTTTTATTTACTCAGTAAAATATTCATGTGACATTATTCCTCGAGTCTAACGGTTTTAACGGTCATCGGACATTTCCCCCGCACTTCATCTGAAACCTTCAACGCGGCAGCTGTGCGCGCATTTTAATTAAACTGATAATATTCTACTGTGAGTATTTTAAGGATTTTCTCGCTGGGGTGAGTTCCTATTGTGCATTGTTTAGTGCTTAGGCTGTTCTATTCTTTTCTGTTCTGCCTGTCTGTCTGCCAAGCTGCTAAACTGACTGGATCGGGTCGCTGGACTCTGGGTCTGGTAGCAGTTGGTGGCGAGGCACTTGCAGGACAGCCAGCTAATGCTGTGCTTGGTTCCCAGGATCCACGGCACGAGCTCACCTTAGCCTACAAATTTGACTGCATGCTGACTGGATGGAGTTCCAGCCTAAATCTACCCACCTGGATCTGCAGGTTTTGAGCTGCCGATGCTCGAAACTACACCGACGATTTCTGGAAAACCGTTGCAGATCAAAAAAAACGTTAAAATTCAGACCTATCGTGTTCCACTTTTCACCCTTTTTTCGTGTATTAAATTCTGACCCACAAAAGCTTACGGCCGAAACAAACAAAAGTTACGCGATTAATCTCCCGGCAACCTTCGACAAAAGGACAATGGATCCGCAAAATTTGATAAATGTACACACTGTTTTGTAAATAATACTTTGTTGACTGCTCCCAATAGCCTGATGGACAAGTTTGTCTCTGGGAGAAAATGTTCATCCCAATCTGTTTTGTTGAAAGAATTGACGATTGAACGACTGGCAATGTGGCGATTAAACATGACTACGAGGCTTTTGAAAATGGCGGGAAACGACGGTTGCGAAATTATTTCATAATTTTCAGTTTAATGTCTACAGTGGGTCTTTTGTGTTTAATATCACGTTAAATTAATCAGAAAATGTTCGCGAATGACAGTATGGTGAAATTATTGGAGAATTCATGCAGGATCTGAAGTTTGGCGCTATAGTCAAGAGTCCCACTACGAACTCGGGAGTGAAAGTGACTGTCGAGCTGCTTCGTCCCTCTGGACGATGCTACGACGGCTTCTCTGGATGAAGACAAGAAGACGCGGATATCCAGGGTGACGACGCTACGGCGACTCCCCTGGATGAAGAGAAGGCGATATGATATTTTGAATATTCTGTAACATGATATTGGCAAATGACGAACTGTCGAGTCCATTAATAAAATAAATAAAATAACATGACTACTCTGACGAAGTTCTTTTTAAACAATTTCCCACAAGTAGGTTCTCAATTCGTAAGGATGTTTCGTAGAAACAATAATTTCTAAACTGTGAGTGTGTGTTTTATTATGGGGCAGTTCACTTGGCTTCGAATTTGCGTAGGTATTTGTCATAATTGCCATGTGTGGTTGGTATGCTTGACAAAATATTCGTCTTATTTGTAGGTACGTCAAGTATTTGACAAATACGACAAACATCCAATAGCGAATACGAATAGCCAAAGAAGTGCCGCTATTATGTGTGTTATTAATAATTGGTTCACAAAGTAAGTTAAAGTATTATATAACTACTTTTAGAACCAATTTTAATTTTGATATTTTCATGTTATGAACAACGGTTATGAAGGATATTTATTTCTTTATGTTGGGAATTTATAGGAATTTACGTAATAATAGTAATAAATAGACTGCTGAAGATTTTATTATTGAAGTTACAAGAATGGAGATGAAACAATGTAATGCTGACCGTCAGATAGAAATTGTAAAAATAACTATAAAATCAACTCTAAATACATGCCAGTACAATTTTATTTCCAATTTATGGAGGGTATTTTGACGCTTGCATCGTACTCTCATCCCTATAGCCATTCCAATTTCAAATTAAACTAAAACAAAATCTCTGAAATATTTTCCATCGCCCATATCCATTTGCACAATGAGAAACGGGCAGCCATTAATTGTGCCGGGTCATTTCCCGCGGACCCAATGGGATAAATCCAGGCCCGAAGATAACGCATTACTTACGCTCGTAACGTTTTCTAATACCCGATGAGTTTCTATTCAACATTTTGCTGAATCGCAAAATGTTGAATAGGAACTCATCGTTTTGGCATGCAACATTTTAGGACTTCAACTTAGGAGTTCTACATTTTAGAAATTCGAAAATTCGTTGGGGCGTAAGTAAAGCCTTATAGTTATAGTATTTGTATCATATAATACTATTCGCTATATAAAGAGGTTAGCAAACGAGTAGTAGATGCCACTGGCAGCTACCTCGCGCAACGGATTAGCATCGCGATCCAGCGAGGTAACGCTGCCAGTGTCTTGGGTACTATTCCTGCACCTATTTTTTTTTTAATAGTTTAGATTAGGTTTTTTTTTTAAATTGAATGGTTCTTTTCATTTTATATTGTACCTTTATGAAATAAACAAAATACTATAAGGATATATATGATTGACTTAATGAGTGTTTAGTATTAATAATAATTTTATTGTTGTTTTATTTTATGTTTGCTACTAGCTGTTAAGCTACAAATTATATATAAATAAATAAATAATAAAATACGACCACCTGCCTATGGACTCGAACAATTGTTACCAAAGCTGTTAAAGTATTTACCATAAACCTATAAAACCTCACTTCCCCTGTTTTGTCACTTCCACACTTAGTTAAAAAACGTCAAGTTAGAAAAGAACCGAAGGTGGAATAACGTTAAGGGCCTTCAATGAGCCAACTAGCGCCGCCAATCTTGAAAAAATAATATCTTCCAATTTAATAAATTTTATTAAAAAAGCTATTTACAAAATGTTTATTAGGATGAATACTATTTTTCAATGTACAATACATAATTGCGACATTCTAAGTTGTAGTTCACAAATGTGCCAAAAACGGACGTTTTTTGCAATTATGCGAACTACAACTTACCGAAATTGAATCACGTTAGAAATAAGTATTTAAAAAATAGTATTTATCGTAATAAACATTTTGTAAATAGCTTTTTTAATAAAATTGATTATATTGGAAGATATTATTTTTTTAAGATTGGCGGCGCTAGTTGGCTCTATGAAGGCTCTTAAATCATGTTTATGGCTCGCCGCGTAAAAGTTAAACTCAACTCGTAAAATAACGTACCTGTTACGTTTTACTCCTCTCAGAACCGAATATATCCCAAAATTTAAAGCAAGTAACAACATTAATTCTCTTTAGTATACAGTTACACAAATCCATTAGCAATGCGTGAATCCACTCCCTCCCCAACTGGGGGGTAGCTACCCAAGGTTGCACGCCCCATTTAGTCACTATTCGGTTTATTTACTAGCCGAGGGGAGGGTTGATAAATTGCCAGCGCACGAGTGCTGGAAACTGCAACAGTGTGGACCTAAATTAAACCGAAACGTCGCTGTCAGAGAACAATGAATGTTTTTCCAGTTACACTCGTAACTTGAATTGAAATTCTAAATAGGTAGCTACTACAATTCTAGATCAATACAGTCCATGTTTCTCAGGCTTGTTTCACACGTACACACCACAAAAGCAATACATGGATCGCGAAATGAAATGACACTGCCAGATTCTGCCCCACCATCAACCGCATGATGGAAAGATAACGAATAAATGTAAAAATATCTCCGTTTTTTATTGAAATGATTGTTATATATAAACGGATATCACTCACTTATATTGTTATAAGTTATAATACGAATAGAAAAGTAAATGTGTTTTTCAAAATCTATGGGTCTTATTTGATTAGATTAACGCATGATTTTAGAGATTCTTTGGTCATCATGCCTATTGTATATCACACCCTGTGATCCTATTTTAGTCCATAAGTGTGATGTCTTATTATGTCTTATTAATAATAATCCCATGACGATGGAAATTGGCGTATGGTGAAGTCACGAACCTCATTTCTCTTACAAGTCACTCAGAGAAGCTCACTAGGAACTTACCATGAAGGCAATATGCTAGATGTGGCAATGTAAGTTCTTTAGCTACGTCCAAACGACTCTTTCCCGTTGACTCCAAAAAGTCATATTTATGATGTTTTGGAGCTGATAGAAAAAACAAATTATTTTAGAGCTTTCGGGAATAAATCCCTAAAAATGTAGAGTCGACATCACGTCAACTGCTAGCATGAGCACTCTAAGCGGCGGTAATACAGTACAGATTGCAAATATTTATGCGATGATAATAATAATGTCTATGGTCGACTTTAGTACCTACTTAGCGGCTCTCTGAGCATTCATCATCATCAGTCTATTTATATTGGTCTATTCCACTAGTCCCTACCAGCTGTCCCCCCTAGGGGGGAAGAGTGGAATTTTTTTCCACCCATCCCTACCAAACCTTCACTGGTAGGGATTAGTGGAATTTCATTTCCACTCGTGCCCCACTGCCCGGGCACAGACCTTCCCTTACATCGAGGGAGCTCGGGCCATAATCCACCACGCGGGCCCAGTGCGGGTTGGCGGATTCACATGCCTTAGATTTTTTTTCTACAACATGCAGGTTTCATCACGATGTTTTCCTTCGCCGTTTTGAGAGCACTCGGTAAATGTACGTAAGTTTTTCCGTCGAAAAAACCGAGGATAACTCATTGGTACGTGGCTGCCCTGGCTGGGAATCGAACCTGGGACCTCCATATTGCAAGTCCATTGACCCAACCACTGAGCCACCGAGCTCTGAGCATTCATGTCGTAGGTATGGTATTACTTTGTAAATAGAAGGAAAATACATAACTCTGCAAACCAAGGTCATGACTGTGGACCGGTAATCTATGGCGACGTAAGAGGAAATTGATTTGTAGGTAGGTAAGTAAGTACCTACCCAAAAGTTGTTGAGAAGGAAAGACCCACACTTACGGTATAATATAACCGAAGTATGAGTCTGTGTATATAATATTCATTCTTGTTATCATTAGCATTAGTTCCATGAATGAAAAAATTTCGCCGCGCTGTATGGAGAGAGCGTCAAGTATTTTATTTATTTATTTTATTAATGGACTCGACAGTTCGTCATTTGCCAATGTCATGTTACAGAAAATTCAATATATAATAGTCTTCTATCTTCCTCCAGGGGAGTCGCAGTAGCGTCTACACCCTGGGTAGCCGCGTCTTCATGTCTTCCAGAGGAGACGCCGTAGCGTCATCACTCTGGACGAAGCAGCTCGACAGTCACGTTCACTCCCGAGCTTGTAGCGGGAACTCTTGATAAAAGCTTGAAACCCCAGATCTTGCTCAAATTATCCAACAAATTCACCATACTGTCACTCGCGAACATTTTCTGATTAATTTAACGTGATATTAATCTCAAAATAACCACTGTAGACAATAAAACAAAAATTATCAAATAATTTTGCAACCGTCGTTTCCCGCCATTTTCAAGAGACCCCACCTTCATGGCACTTCTAGGTTCCTTTAGTTACAAAGTGTTTCAAGTGTGTAATGAACAAACCCTGATTCAGCGTTATCTCTGGATCGGCAGTTAATCGCTCCCTACACCGCCACGCGCCGACCCGATGGGGATTGATTATCTCAAGCTTGTATGAGATTCCTTGTTTTCGTAATCCCAATGCGTTTTGTCTTATTTTGTTTCAGTAACGACCATGATCCATTTCGGGGCTTAGAAAAGGCGGAAACATGACTTATTGTATAAAGTGGTTGTTTTGTGTTTAATATTACATTAAATTAATCAGATCTGCAGTTTCGAGTTATAGGCCTGTATTAATAGTCTGAGATCAAACCCTCAAGAGCGAATTCAGCTATACACTCCCAAGACGTGATCACCATCTCAAGTAGGTATGTCATTTATTAATAAACCAATCTTGAGGGCGTATACGGATCTCTTTCTCAAGTCGCGGTTCGCCTGCAATCAGCAAATACGTTCTCAAGTGTGAGTTTGCCAGTAAAGTTCTCTTGAGAACTGAGTTTTGTTTATTAATACGGCGTTACTTACGTGATACCCGATTCCTAAACGCGCACCTAAGTTACGATTATTAATAGGAACTCCATCTTGAGGTCATTCTCAAGATTGACTTTGAGCTGAGAGTGATTTATTAATATGGGCCATAATCAAGAATCCTATACAGAGATCGGGTGACTTCTGTGTTGCTTCGTCCAGAGGCGACGTTCCTGCATCTCCTCTGGAGGAAGAAATGAAGTAGATGGTTCTCTTGAAATTGTCGGGAAACGACGGTTGCAAAATTATTTGATAATTTTCCTTTTAACGTCTCAATAATATATATCTCTAACGGGACTATTTTGTGTTTAATATCACGTTAAATTAATCAGAAAATGTTCGCGAGTGACAGTATGGTGATTTTGTTGGATAATTTGAGCAAAATCTGAAGTTTCAAGCTTTTATCAAGAGTTCCCGCTACAAGCTCGGGAGTGAACGTGACTGTCGAGCTGCTTCGTCCAAAGTGATGACGCTACGGCGTCTCCTCGCGATGAAGACATGAAGACGCGGCTACCCAGGGTGAAGACGCTACGGCGACTCCCCTGGAGGAAGATAGAAGACTATTATATATTGAATTTTCTGTAACATGACATTGGCAAATGACGAACTGTCGAGTCCATTAATAAAATAAATAAATGAAGTAAATAGAACCCTATACCTACAGAGTGCTAGTAAAAAAATGCGAAATAGCTGCTACTGCTCTTAAATAACATCCGCTCTGCTACAGATTCTCTAAAAGTAGAGGAAGCCAGCTTAATTACACAACTGCAAATTCTAATGCAACCGGTTCAGCTAGAGCCTTCGTTACTTACAACACCTTTGTAAATCTTTTCCAAGAACTTGGCTTAGTGTTAAGTCGGGGATCAGGTTAATTTAGTCCGTGTAAGATTGATGAGGATAGTCAACAAAGGGTGGAACGTATCTAGCGCTAAGTGCCTCGTTACTTGCGGAACAGTGTTGTCTATTACTACACAACTGTGGTAATTGTAGAGTTTTAACAACTGTTGTAAGTTGTATAACTTCTCTGTCACTGGATATGCATTCTTGCATAAGGCAGTTGTCCCATCGCCAGCGAGTAAATCCCGGCTATTTTCTCGCCCAAGAAACGTACAGTCGACGACAGAGATAAGTATACAGGGGGCCTCAATAATGTTGATATTTTCTCAAAAACTACTGGGCGAATTTAATAATTATCTTACAGTTACATAGGTTTCACTTTTATCTATTAAACAGTGAAAGAATTTTTGCAATAGGTCAAGTAGTTTTTGAGAAAATCTCAACCTTAAAAACTCTCCTGTACAGGTGTTCTCTGTGTTCCACCGTACAAAAGATACTACATTCCGTGTAAACAAAAGAGATGCATATATTAACAGTTCATCGCCGACTGTTCACACCGCGGGCGAGTACTCGCTCGGCTAATTTGCCGAGCGAGTACATCCCATCGCTCGGCGACACTCGCCCACTCGCTGAGCTACACTGGCGAGTGGGCGAGTGAAGCGAGTAATCGCCCGTCGCTCAGCGACACTCGCTGATAGCCGAGCTACAAAACTATACTCGCCACTCGTTGCTCGCCCACTCGTTTTATAGTTGATAGCTTTACTCGCTCATCGCCGGCAGTCGAACAACTGCCTATAGGTACGCTATGCGAAACGAAAATGTAAATGTTAAATGGAGAAAAAATTTCGCCACGGGATTTCTATCAGATGGCGTGCTGACCAGAGACGGCGACCAACGTGGTAGAATAGAATAGAAAACCGTTATTTGAGACACACAAACAAGCACAATATACAAGAAGAAGAATAGAATCGTATATCGCGATAGGACTGTCTGTAAAACACGCAATTTCATGATATCGTTTCATCGTTTTGTAACAGCCCCCACAAGGACCTCTCCATTCCGTAGCACAGAAAGCCGATCCCTATGACGAACGCATTTAAATCTTCACTAACGAAGCACTTATTGAATCGAACACTGTATTCAGTGAAGGAGTTTTTTGACGAACCATCATGAGGACTTACATTTATATTTTTTGTAAATTGTAATAATCTTTTTGGTAAATAAATGTATTTGTATTTGAACATGGAAAATTATTTCGCTGATGATCCGACTCAAGGCAACTAAACTCGATCTTCAGTTCGCATTTAACACCAGTTGTTACAATTACCAGACCAAAATGTACTGTCATACCGTAGTAGAGGACCTGGACTCCTAAACAAGATAAAACTAAAGCACTTACATTGAAGGCGAATAAAAATTGTTTCAAAAGAGCTGACATTTGTGTTTTAAGATACGATCATTTTTCTCAAAGGATACTGTCGGTGCGGTATGGTACGGTAAAATGTGTAACGACTTTAGATACGTACAAGTTTTCTCTGACATCCTTCTGTCACACTTTATACCATGTTAAAAGGGTTCTCTTGAAAATGGCGGGTAACGACGGTTGCGAAATTATCTGATCATTTTAATGTCTACAGTCTTTATTTTGTGATTAATATAACGTTAAATTAATCGTAAAATTTATGGTGAATTTATTGGATAATTCATGCAAGATCTGAAGGTTCAAGCAATTATCAAGAGTCCCACTATGAGCTCGGGAGTGAACGTGACTGTCGAGCTGCTTCGTCCAGAGTGACGACGCTACGGCGACTCCACTGGAGAAAGAGAAGACAATGAATATTCTGTACATGACATTGGCAAATGACGAACTGTCGAGTCCATTCATAAAATAATAAATAATAACATGTTTAAAAATAAGGATTCCTTGCTAAGCGCGCGAAACGCAATTAGCTACTTTTTTGTAAAAATTCTAATTAAATAGTTTCCGTGGTATTTAGTAATTAATGATCGCGTTAAGTTAATCAGGAGATGTCCGCGAACGTTTCTATTAGTTGGAGTGCTCGAAAGAAGTCGTGTTTGTGAAGTTTTGTGCTCTTAGCAAGGTTTCCTTTGCATAGCTTGATGGTTGCGCGGATCATTGAGTTATTTCGTTTAGGGGTTTGGGAGGGTTGTGCGTAGGTTTAGGTTAGGTCATCTTCATATATATGTATGTATTTTTAAGAATTCAGACATTCTACTAACATCAGACCAGGCTGTATGCCGTAGTTGGCTTTGCCTTTCCCATTGGGAAGAATCTTACAACAACAAAAAAAGTTTAAAAATAATATCACTCACCGTTTTGTCCAGAAGCCAGCTCGCAGGGAAGATCAGAGGAATGTAAGTCACAGAATATATTGTAGAAGTCCACGTCACTAGTTGACTCTCAACACCGTAATATCTAACCACAATGTCCGATATGATTGAGTACTGAGTCCATTGCATGGCATTCGAGGCCGAGTACAGCACGAAGAATGCAAGCATTACCCATCGAGTGCTGAAGACTTTGTAAGGAGTTTTGTTCAAGCCCAAAGTCATTTCGTCCATAACGCTTCCAGCCACATCCAGGTTTTTGACAGAAACTTCTTCGGTTGGCTTCAGGATGCTGACCCTTGCTTCGTTTTGGACTGTCATTTTTGAGGATGCGATGTTTTCTAAATTAGATTTCAAATTAAACACGTACTCTTCTGTTACAAGCACTTGCAGAGATTTCGTAAATGTCGATGTAACTTTTAATTCAAATATTCACGTTTCCAATTTTACAAGAAGCTGCTGCATAACTTCTATTGTCCAGTAGGTGCCATGAATGATAGAATGAAATAAAAAGATATGAAGCATGGAAGTTATAATAATTCCTTGTTATCTAACAAGGATCTTTATCTTTACGGATCTCCGTAAAGATTAGGCACAAAGCATTTCCTTCATTCACTTTCTCACTTTTCTGTTCTAATTCTTCTGGATCTGATATATTTATATCACTATCATAATCCACATTCTTCAAGGCTTGCTGATTTAGTTTGGGAAACTTTACTAAACTTTTTTTTTCTCCTCACTCAGTTTTGGTTTAACCAAATTCACAAATACATTTTCACTTAGATTTATTTGTAGGCACTTAGTTTTTATTTCTAGCACCTTTTTTTACGAAAGTTTTATTTATCTTGGTCCCAAGTCTGTAGGCAGGCAGTAACAGTCGTGCAAATGTCCGACAAGACTATCTTCCGTCAGATAGTAAACCACTAATCCGGCAATTGATTATACTATAACACTAATAGTGATAGTGTTATCTTTATCAGTCTTTAGATCAACTACGTTAATATTGTAATAAATAGATTCAATAAGGCCTCTATTTTCCGATCAATCTATATAATCAATCATTTCACAATTAGGCATTTGTCTCACCGCCGGCGAGCAAATCCCGGCTATATTCTCGCCCAAGAAACGTACAAAAGATACTACATTTCGTGTAAACAAAAGAGATGCATATATTAATAGTTCATCGACGACTGTTCACCCGGCGAGTACATCCTATTGCTCGGCGACACTCGCCCACACGCTGAGCTACACTGGCGAGTGGGAGAGTGAAGCGAGTAATCGCCCGTCGCTCAGCGACACTCGCTGATAGCCGAGCTACAAAACTATACTCGCCCGCCACTATAGTATGGCCGTCTAAATCAGTCTTCGCCTGCGCGGATGCGGGGGAAGGTGACAACGGGGACCGAGAGAGGTGCGGGAGGGGGGGGGGGGGGGTGTAACAGAAATGCGCCTGCCGCCCGCACCTCTCTCGGTCCCCGTTGTCACCTTTCCCCGTGTACCGCGCAGGCGAAGACTGATTTAGACGGTCATACTATAGTTGCTCGCCCACTCGTTTTATAGTTGATAGCTTTACTCGCTCATCGCCGGCGGTCAGACAACTGCCTTAAGTCTTTGACGATTCGGAACTTGGTCAGTCTTCCGTAAACGCAAGCGTCTCTTTCTCACTACACTTTTCACATTCACATGAAGCCCGACTTTGAATAGAATAGAAAATATGTTTATTGCCATACACCAATTACATAAGCTTACAAAAAATCAATCAAATAGTAAGTTATAATCCAATATAGTTATGCTAAGTGGTGTGGCAAAAGGTGCATGTTTCAGCTGAGCTGACACCGAGGTGTGCAGCGCTGTGACTCGACATTACTTTACTTACATTTATTTACTTTATTAACCTTAATGTTCATCCATGTTCACCTGTCATCAATGTTCTGAACTTATCGTTAGCACTTGCACTAATCAAAGTAATGTAACTTTGATTAGTGCAAGTACGAACGATAAGTTCAGGACATTGATGACGACAGGTGCGAATTAGGAGGAGTGTCCTAAAGCGCTTTGTATAATTCTAAGAACAAAACAGTCAACTGGTCGAGAGCGCTGCTTTAGCTTGAGGGGTGCGGCAACTCACAAAAAACAAAACGTTTTCTATTCACACTACTTCAGTAATCAATCACAATCACTTGCACTAATCAAGAATCGGTTATCGACCAACGTACGGCGAAAGGTGTACAGGAGAGTTTTTAAGGTTGAGATTTTCTCAAAAACTACTTGACCTATAGCAAAAATTCTGTCACTGTTAGATAGATAAAAGTTAAAACTATGAACTGTAAAAGAATTATTAAATTCGGTCCAGTAGTTTTTGAGAAAATCTCAACCTTATTGAGGCCCCCTGTATACTGTGCCTTGCACCAATCAAAGTAAGGCTTTAAATCAATGAATTGCGTCAACTTCAGCGAAACACCACGTGTGTACTAAACTTTACTCGTACAATAAACTGCATACATTTTGACTCATGCATGATACTCAATTACTCACGCTCGACCAGTTTTAGTTGAGCTGTGGAGGCGAACGGACGTCCCCCGCGGAGTTCCGTGATATATATTGGCGGGGGGGAAAAGGGAGTTTTAATCCGTTATATACTTTAAGATATTTATTACTTGAACATGTGGAAAAACACCTCAGTTAATTAGTTAACCGATTAAATGTAGGTGACTTTAGTACTTAGCGGCTTAATTCAGCAAACATGAGAGATAACGGAGATAAGTTGACATTGACTTATTCTTCATTCGGATAATATTTCTTAAAATTGATAAGGATATTGGTGTTTATCTATTTTTTTTTAAACTAGGTCATTCATCCTCTCTTAAGTGATTTATGAAGTGATAGCAGATATGATAGCTAGTTCTGTAGCGGCTACTAAGTCGAAACCTAAACTCAACTGTCATTGTCGCTTATATGCTACACCGCGTAAGAGCGAGCGGGATGCCTCGCTTAGTGACTAATATTAGGCCCGTATTAATAGTCTAAGCTCAATCCCGCCCTCAAGAGCGAATTCAGTTGATACACTCTCAAGACGTGATCACCATCTCAAGTAAGTCATTTATTAATAAACCAATCTTGAGGGCGTATCACGTGACGCCTTTCTCAAATCGCGGTCCGCCTGCAATCAGCAAATACGTTCTCAAGTGTGAGTTTGACAGTTCTCTTGAGAATTGAGTTTTGTTTATTAATGCGGCGTTACTCACGTGATACCCGATTCCTAAACGCGCACCTAAGTTACGTTTATTAATAGGAGCGCCATCTTGAGGTCGTTCTCAAGATTGACTTTTGAGCTGAGAGTGATTTACAAACATACTATTATATCTAAGCTAAAAACTAACTTACCTACCTACATAGATATACATACAACACAGTGTATTTTTAAAATATTACGGACACAAAACTTAAAACAAACTCGTAACATAATGAAAAAAGCTAGTGGTAAGTATTCGAAATCCGGGACTACAAGACACGTAATTCCTGGACACGGGACAAGACACGTAATTCCGGGACAATCCCGGATGTCCCGGCCATCTGGCAACCCTACACGAGGCTCAGATGGAAGTGTCACCTAGGTTCTCTTGAAAATGGCGGGAAACGACGGTTGCAAAATTATTGGATAATTTTTTGTTTTATTGCCTACAGAGTTATTTTGAGATTAATGTCACGTTAAATTAATCAGAAAATGTTCGCGAGTGACAGTATGGTGAATTTGTTGGATAATTTGAGCAAGATGGGGTTTCAAGCTTTTATCAAGAGTTCCCGCTACAAGCTCGGGAGTGAACGTGACTGTCGAGCTGCTTCGTCCAGAGTGATGACGCTACGGCGGCTCCTCTGGATGAAGACATGAAGACGCGGCTACCCAGGGTGAAGACGCTACTCCGACTCCCCTGGAGGAAGATAGAAGACTATTGAATATATTGAATTTTCTGTAACATGACATTGGCAAATGACGAACTGTCGAGACCATTAATAAAATAAATAAATAAGTGTCACCTAGCTATCACCCATCCAGGTACTGAACCCGCCCGACGTTGCTTAACTTGTACGGTCGTTTTGACGTGTACTTGCCACTGGACTATGAGCTCTCGAGAAGGTTTAAAAAATATTTATTTATCTTATTAATGGACTCGATTGTTCGTCATTTGCCAATGTCATGTTACAGAAAATTCAATATATTCAATAGTCTTCTATCTTCCTCCAGGGGTGTCGCAGTAGCGTCTTCACCCTGGGTACTCCGCGTCTTCATGTCATCATCCAGAGGAGACGCCGTAGCGTCATCACTCTGGACGAAGCAGCTCGACAGTCACGTTCACTCCCGAGCTTGTAGCGGGAAATCTTGATAAAAGCTTGAAACTTCAGATCTTGCACAAATAATCCAATAACTTCACCGTACTGTCATTCGCGAACATTTTCTGATTAATTTAACGTGATATTAAACACAAAATAGCTGTAGACATTAAAAGGAAAATTATCAAATAATTTCGCAACCGTCGTTTCCCGCCATTTTCAAGAAAACCGTTTAAAAAAATATATTCCCACAAAAGTCATCGGGCACAGATAAATTATTCCAATCTCCTGAACTAATTTTAACTTGAAGTAGAGACAGCATCGAAATCAGTTTCGAATCCAATCTTCAAAAAGTTCCTTGTTATTATAGTACCTATTCAAGGGGCTCGTAGTCGAGTTGCGAGTACACGTTGAAAACGATCGTACAAGTTAAGCAATGTTGGATGGGTGACCGCTAGTGACATTTTCATCTGAGCCACTTCGTGCCTCGGGGCGCACGTTAAGCTGTTGGTCCCGGTTGTTGTCGCTTGACAGCAGTCGTTAGGCCACGTCGAAGGCCTACGCGCAGCCTAAATAACTTTGACAAATAGGTTTGGTCACTAAACCACACGAGAAAAAAAATAGTAGGTACCTATACATTTTGAAGTTCAGCTTCCTTACCATGAACTTTTATAGCAGGATTATTTCAATAATACTATATTATTTCGTACCATGACGTTATTTAATAAGCTTACTTTAAGGTCGTCATGGTACGAAATAACAAAGTATTATTGAAGTAATCCTGCTATAAGACTTCATGGTAAGGGGGCTGGGATTTGAATTTAAAAAATACTCAGCCTTCAGATTAATATTTTAAATGCCTATACATACGAAAGTATGATGTCATTTTGTTGAGTCTGATATCATTTCGTAGAAGCTATCGAATGTATAGGTAAGCAAATAGCTAAAAATATTTAATTCGATCTAAATACTTGCAAGTAAAGTAGGTTATGGAAATACTGAGACTTGTATTTACTTAGATAGTAGCGTGGGTTGCCCCCTGCCCAGATGGAGGGATTAGCTGTGCAAGGTGGCTGGCAGAGACTGGAAGCAAAAGGTCCAGAATCGGGCTGAGTGCTTTGGCCTATGTGCAGCAGTGGACTGATACGGGCTGATGATGAGAACTGAGGAGGTTTATTTATTAATGGACGCGACAGTTCGTCATTCACCAATGTCATGTTAACAGAATTTTCAAGATATCATTGTCTTCTCTTTCTCCAGAGGAGTCGTCGTAGCGTCGTCACTCTGGACGAAGCAGCTCGACAGTCACGTTCACTCCCGAGCTCGTAGTGACTATATAGCTCGAAACTTCAGATCCTGCATGAACCCTCCAATAGTTTCATCATACTGTCATTCGCGAACATTTTCTGATTAATTTAACGTGATATTCAACACAAAATAACCACCGTAGTAGGTAATCCGTCGTATCCTGCCATTTTCGAAAGCCTCAACCGAGGAGGTAAATCTCTAGCACTCTGTGTCAGCATCAGCTGAAGCCTAAACCTTTTGCCTAAGTTATATGTTTGTTAATTGTCATTGTAATTTATTAAGACTGTTTTTATTTCTTATATGTATATACTTAATAGGCAATAAATGTTATTCTATTCTAGAAAAGTAAGGAGTTTCTGTTTTTTGCAAACCATACACGTGAACGATCGCGAGCGCCTCAAGATATTTTCGAAGTTCTCAAACGTAATGGCGCGACACTAAACGACTAATCTTTCCACTCTATTTGCCTGAATATTCTTACCGGTACCAGTACCTCAAGGTACGATATTACCCGTACCACAGAATAACCCCGTATTGCACCCATTGGTCTCCTACGAACAACATGGACTGGTCATTGCGTCAGCACACCACCCTCACACACACACACTCACACACGCGAACACGTGCCCACACATACACATTTTTTACTCACTCAGCATGCCTAAGTTAAGATTGATTTGTTAAACTCATGTTTTATTTTCTTTTTTCATTACCAATGCTTGCTGTTTCGGAAGCGATGTACCAGTTTTAAGTTAACTAGACCTAAGAAAGGGCCCTCCTGACACAGGCGAATTTTTAATTTGCCTACTAGGAGGTACCTTATTTTTGTATCATTTATATGCTGGTGTTTTTGAAAATAAATTTATTTTATTTTTAGGATGGACTGCAGCAGATTGCCCAAATGCCTCCTATACTCACAGCTGCTAGAAGGAAAGAGACCGCAGGGCTGGCAAAGGATACTCTTAAGCGATACTTCACTAAGAGTAAAGTAAACCCGAACACCTGGGAAACCAGCGCTTTGTATAGGTCCAAGTGGCACACTCTAACCAGGGATGCAGCCGAAATCTTTGAGACGGGGAGAGTGGAGGTGGAGATGGAGAAGAGGAGGAAGCGAAAGGAGAAGGAAGCCAAGCCGGCTCTTAGGGATAGACTACCCGAGGGGACAACGTGCGCGCCTGCGGGGCGAGAATAGGGTTGCTGAGCCACTCCAAAACGCACGGGCCGTGACCTGGAGGGGTGGATCGGCGGAAGTCATCCTCGAACCGAGGGACTGCCAAGAAGAAGAAGACCTACGTCTAGTGAGTTACTATCGACTCTTATGTTTTCGAGTTGAAAAAAATATTTAAAATGAACATTTTATTTTTCAATTTTAACTCAATAATTCAATAGTGTTACTGAAAGAAAAGCAACCACTGAATTTTGTATAGAAGTGTATATGTTACTCTACGTTACAAAATGACAAAATCTACGGCCTTACCTGCACATACATATAAATAAACTCGAAAAACATTTTTTTTTTATTGATTGACTAAACCCGCGTTTGGCCCCGATCTCACCTGATGGAAAGGGACGATGAGGCCGATGATGAAGCACGCGGGCCTAGTAAATGCCTATTCACTCTTGCCTTAAAGATCCCAAGGTTATAAGTGTCTGGAAACACCGACGCCGGCAGGGCGTTCCATTCCCTGGCCGTTCGTATGATGAAAGATGAAGAAAAACGTTTCGTACGGGCAACCGGGATATCTACGACATGCGGATGGAACCCCAGCCGACGCCTGGTGGCTCGGAGGTGGAATGGGGACGCAGGAATTAATTCGTGCAATTACATTGCCTTCTTCTTTCGTTAGTCGGGTAAAAATAGTGGGATCACGATGAAACAACCATATATTTCCAAACACCGGCCAACCTTTAGCGGACCGTTTTGGGATCAAAGGACTGAAAGGCTTATTTGAAAGAGACTGAGATGCCGCCCACGCAAAATACGATATTGGGAAGTCATTTCAAAAGAAAATTGGTCAATATTGAAAGGTTTCTTTTGCTTTGATTGGTGGAAATCAAAGATTTTTCAGAAATAAAGATACCTAGTATAATATTTGTTTTAAATAAATGAAAATATAATCACTTTTGGCCAGTGCATTACTGTAAATAAATACCTAATGACTCTACCTTTTATCGGCTGTTACTGTCAATGAACTTTACTAAGTAATTCAGCTGATATTAACAATATTTGTTTCAGGGTCCGTGTGTAGTTTTTATGATCTCTCGTGACTTCGTGCAACGCCATCTATTATCAACTTAAATAGCTAGTTTTTTCTCTCTTTTAAATGTCACTTTGAAAACCCCTCATTAGATTGAGATTTTCTCAAAAACTACTGTGGGGTGACCGCGACTTCCAATAGTTATCGCTTTCAATTTGACACATTGACGCTATACATTGCTGCTATGTTTTTGCAAGTTTTAACAAACGACAACGAAACGCAGCAATGTATATCGTTCAAGTGTCAAAATGAAAACGATAACCATAACGATTGTTGATAACATAAGTCGCGGTCAGCCCCCTGGACCGATTCTAATAATTTTTACAGTTAGATAGTTTAACCTTTTAACTGTAAAATAATTCTTGCAATAGGTCGACTAATTTTTGTGAAAATCTCAACCTTAAAAACTCTACCTATCTCTGTGTCAGACCGTACTCTAAGTAGAGATAAGATAAATACACTTTATTGCACCATAATACAGTATTAATTACATTATTGAGAAGCATGTACAATTTTGGCGGTCTTATCGCTAAAAGCGATTTCTTCCAGACAACCAACTGCAGAGGATATTATAAAAATATATCAGAAAGAGGTAGAAGTGCATAGTAAGTAAATATAATAAATACAAATATCTACGTTAGATAGAGTTTAAAGTTTCGACGGGATCTCATTTCGCAACGTGTTTGTTTACAATTTCAACTGCTGACTGTACGTGAAAAGGTGTGAGAAAGAGACGGAGCATAACCTCTAAAAACACTTGCCGCATATTGAAGAAAAAAACAACGCACTACTCAATATTGTACTTACACAAAAAATCACTTTGTAAATCACTCGAAATGTTCACAAAATCTTTGTAAATACAAATTATTTAGAGTTTTTTGTTCACGTAATAAAACTACGCATGCAAATAAATACGCTGCTGTCTTAAACGAACATTGATTCGTAACTACAGAAATGATGCACAGTGAAGCAAGTAGTTCAATTAATTCGCAATGGTCCGATGTGGTCCACCAATAGGATACTAACACTAAATAAAGCACTGTTATTCTTTGTTTGGCCTTCTTTGAGGTTATGTGGGGTGACAAGGAAAGGGGCGCGCATGCGTAGTAGATACAGTCGAAAATAGAAAAAAGTATAACGTAGCCTCAATAAGGTTGAGATTTTATTAAAAACTACTTGACTTTATGTAAAAATTCTTTAACGAAAAGATAGTTCAAAGTGCACACTACGTAACTGTAAACCATTTTTTATCGGTCCAGTAGTTTATGACAAAATCGAGGCCCCCTTATACACTTTTCTCTGTGTTAAACTGTACTTACAATCGACAGAACATCAAGTAGGTACACTAGCACTCTAAGCCACAATAATACGTCATAGTTTGCAATGGTTTTGTGTCTCCAACACGCTCTACCTATGTTGGTATCTCTATGAGTAATACGACCTACATTGCAATGATTTTATTTGCAGTAAGGTAAGTAATGTAGGGGTATTTTTGACTGTACGAAACTGTTGGACTAAAGTCTAACCAAACTTATATGCTTATTAGGTACACACGGAGACAGATAAAAGTATACAGGGGACCTCAATAAAGTTGAAATTTCTCGACCGATTGTAAAAAAAATTGTATTATAAAATTAAGTAAAAATAACATAAATATATCTACTATATTGCACAAAAAGGAATACATAATTACATTCTACTTGGCTTACACAATTATACATATTATGCAAAAAAAATATCTGCATGATTTTATAAAAGAATTTGTTGGGAATTTATAGAGATAAACGTAATAAAAGAGAAAATAGTGTATTATTTATTTATTTTATTAATGGACTCGACAGTTCGTCATTTGCCAATGTCATGTTACAGAAAATTCAATGTATAATAGTCTTCTATCTTCCTCCAGGGGAGTCGCCGTAGCGTCATCACCCTGGGTAGCCGCGTCTTCATGTCTTCATCCACAGGAGACGCCGTAGCGTCAATCACTGCGGACGAAGCAGCTCGACAGTCACGTTCACTCCCGAGCTCGTAGTGGGAATCTTGACCATGGCGCCAAACTTCAGATCCTGCTTGAATTCTTCAATAACTTCACCATACTGTCATTCGCGAACATTTTCTGATTAATTTAACGTGATATTAAACAAAAAACACCCACTGTAGACAATTAACTGAAAATTATTAAATAATTTCGCAACCGTCGTTTCCCGCCATTTTCAAAAAGCCCGAAAATAGTGTATACTGATGAAGATAATTTATTGAAGTGATGAGAATGGAGATGAACAATGTAATAATGACAGTCAGATAGAAAATTGTAAAAAGAACTACAAAATATCTATAAAATACATGCCAGTATTACAACAGAATTGTCTCTTAACCTGGATATAAGGGAATATCTACCATAAACATTATCATCATTCGGCAATCGGGTAAAAACTATCGTATCTCGGCTTCGACAATTGTGTGGTCACATGAATTCTACCTATCGTAGATATATATCAGTGAATCAGCTGATAAAATCAATTGAACCATTTGATTGAAGTCAGTGTGTAATAATAATAGCGAGTTGACTGCCGGGTAATGATAAATCTATATTAATTGAAAGAATCAATAACTCATTTGCTATGAATTAATGTATCTAGTGATGAAGTGTCTTGTGAAAAAGTTATACTTACTATACATACAACTAGATACACAGTCTGCCTTCTAAAAATGTCCGAGCGCAAAGAATGTCCAAACGGATGAATGGACTCATCATTCCTCATTTGCTTTATTGGACATTATTTGGACGTTAACAATGGACCCTTATTTGAACGTTTTTAAAATTGTTTTAGTAAGACCTTTGTGTATCTATTTATAGTTGTTTATAGGTGATCAATGTTACTATATGATGGAAAATCGTCTTGAATCTGAATCATATCGTTTATTGCAAATGAATTAGAGTATATATTTGCATGTTTTTTTTATAAATTTATTTTACTTATACCAGTTTGCAAGGAAAATGTGCATTGAGGCGAAAAAGTGGCAATAAAACTCTTGTTTCGATACCAAGTGCTAACCAATACGTTTTATAGTGACTTTGGAATGTTTTTCACTTCGATAAAGGAGAGTGATTGGTAAGTGAATTTAGTTTTAAAGACGATACAAGACTGAAGTGCATGCTTCCCGTAAAGGAACGTAAATACGATGAACTTTCATCTGCTCCTACCCTAGAACATCTCTCGCATCACACACATTCACAAATTCTTCATTCACGATCCTTCCATCAACATTCGCTCTATGTATTTCTTTGACGATTCTTCTTATATTCATTCGCTGTAAATGTTATATTTGCTTAGATTATAATTACTTATACACTTTCTTTCAAACCACTTGTCATCACTTCGTTCCTGATCCTGTTAAACCATTTTCACGATTTAAGTAATACCTTTTCCATCCTCCTCCCTAATCGTTGCCTCAGTGCTGAGGATCGTGACCCTCAACAGCAGGTGCCGTCTTGACATGTATGAACTGACGCCAGGAGACACGGTTTTGTGCCTTAATACCTTTTCCATAAGCTAATGTTTTTGATTATTAGTTAATGAATCAAGGTTTGGTTTGGTGGTTTACAATTTGTGTGCCTGGCATAAATCATATAGCAATAACTGTAAGCAGTAACTACCTACATTTTACTAGGTACTTTTCGTCTTAATTTATTTATTTTCAAGATTTATAGAGATAAGGAGCGAATAAGTGCTCGCTAAGCTAAGAGTGCATATTTACTTATATTTACTTATTTTTTAAGTAGTCCTTGATGACCTTCAACTAATGTGCAAGGTCTCATGTTGGTACCCGATGACGTAAATTGTGCCAAAAAATCAACACTCATTTTGCCTCCTACACAAAACGCTCCAGGTTTGTCTCAGTCAACCCTATATGTATAATTGAGAAGCTTATCCATCATATAACCTCCCCAAATGGGTCCCATCTTGGTACTTGATGACGTAAGTTTTTTGCAGTGCGCCCCCGTACTATTACGGATGTAACTTAGGCTCTACTTAGGTGTTTTAAGGTTCCGTACCTCAAGAGGAAAAAAGGAACCCTTATAACACTTTTTTGTTATTTTCAGTAAACTTTTACGAAAAGTGAGAGCTCGGTGGCTCAGTGGTTGGGTCAATGGACTTGCAATATAGAGGTCCCAGGTTCGATTCCCAGCCAGGGCAGCCACGTACCAATGAGTTATCCTTGGTTTTTTGGACGGAAAAACTAACGTACATTTACCGAGTGCTCTCAAAACGGTGAAGGAAAACATCGTGATGAAACCTGCATGTCGTAGAAGAAGAAATCAAAGGTATGTGAAATCCGATAAACCGCACTGGGCCCGCGTGGTGGATTATGGCCCGAGCTCCCTCGATGTAAGGGAAGGTCTGTGCCCGAGCAGTGGGGCAATATAAATAGACTGATGATGATGATGATTTACGAAAGTAACAGATTAATTCGTCCATATCAATAACCGAACTTGAAGTGGGGATTACCGAAAAGCTAAATTAAACCTCGCTGCCCGGCGGGACACGCTTGGTGATTAATTTTTTGTGAAGTGCAGCGGTTTGGCGATCGATGCTGTACAGACATGAGGTGTAACAGGCTCTACTCAATGGTAATACAGCGTACATTGCAACGGTTTAGTGTAGGTTGGTGTATGGTGGACTGTACCAGTGGAGCGACCTAGGAAATAGGTCGCCACAAGGACCATTCAATGCACCTGAATTGAAGCATTGGGCTTCCATTTGCATTGTCGCTTTGGAATAATTCTACGGACAACAGCAGAACAATGGTAGCACTTGCAGTACGATTTTAACGCTTACGACGCAGATAATAAGAACAGCCCAAAACCCAACGTGTTACACTTGATCTGCTGTTAGCTGTACCGGCATTCGAAAGCACCTCAGGCTCAATATGTAACTCTACTTTTGATATTTTCTTGCATATGCGCTATGCGAAACGAAAATCTTAAATGATAAATGAAGAAAAAATTTCATCACGGCCGGGATTCGAACCAGGGACCTCGCCATTTCGTGGCACGCTCACTCAAGACACTTGATTTGACATTCGGTATATCTACTTGAAGAATTATACTTTTTTTGTTGTTGTTGACCCAGGTAAAACATGTAGCCACACCACGCCCGGGGGAGCGTGTTGATTATGTCGGGCTCGCCGCCCTGAAGGGGCGGAATACCGACTAAACCTACTGGAGTGTTACACCTCGTGTCATTATTGCTGAGCCAGCGGGAACTGCGATACAACCGCGCCCCGAGCACTCCCCATTGTGGGCTGTAACAGCCCACAATTCATAATCCATTGAAGAATTAGCCTAGACCAGGGTTTCTCAAACTGATGGCTCCACGAACCCCTGTTAAAGTTTCCAGTTTGGGGCCCAAAGAAAATAATAAAATGAGCTGTCAAAGAAAGTAAGGTTTTTTATTTCAATATTTCATACATTTTTCATGTTGCTGTGTTTATTTACGATGAAATCGCACTTCGGTGCAACGCCATCTATTATCAACATAAAAACTTTTTTTCTTATAACCACTACGTAAATCTTGTCGCCTGATGTACCCCTTAGGGCCGGCGTACAACGTCACGGAGCGGCGCCGTGCCGTCGCATGGCTTGGCGTGTCACGGCGTCTGCCGGCCCCGTCTACCGGTGCACGATGTCGGCCGGCGCTAGTCACAGGCAGACAGCATCGTGCCGGCGGACGGCGCCGTCCACTGGCGCGGTACACGGCGTCGTCCGCCGGCGCCGTTCTGTTGTACGCTAGCCCGTAGGGTTCGCGAACTCCACTTTGAGAAACCCTGGCCTAGACAGTCTGCAACATGGTAATATAAACTGAAGATAAAGTAGCTTAGGTACTACTTAACGTAACGATGTCCCATCATTATCCGTAATGACCGTTCGTCATGGACCGATGGCGGTCAATTTTCATGCAAATCAGATAATTAGTTTCCTCTTGTCTGTTGCTATACTGACGTCATAGACATCATGATCCATGCCAGCACCATGAGTACGTAAACACGATAGGTACAGCGGTCGGGATTGGTAGGTTTTTTGTTACATCTCTACCAGCCAGCTACGGAACTAAAATCTCTAAGTTCCGAACTCTGTAGCTAACGCATTTACGTAAATAGGTTATGTATACCGAAGCCCAAATCAAGTGTCTTATTTTGTAAACAAAAACTACCCTACTCTACTAACATTTTAAGCTGTCCTGTGATTATTGCATAGTTATTTTCACATTTTTAGATCGGATCAATTTTTTTTTGCATAATGGTGAACAGGTTCGATCAATCAGTTCCTTCAGTGTTACACCATAACAGGTAATTAGACGATCATATTTGTTTACAAAATAAGACACTAGATTTGAGCTTCGGTATATTTTTTTTAAGGAAGATTTACAGCTACAATAACTTTAGGTTACTTATAGGCTAATAATGTCTAGAAGCTAATTACAAATCTCCACCTATAGATAGCAAGTGTGTCTCAAGAATTAAAAAACATGGGTATATAAATAGGTATAAGTACTTTTTTTAACTTTATCTGCACGCGGCCTGCGGCCAGTTGAAACGCATGCCCCGACCCATTTACGGAACGCTTAATGGTTTACAGGTCGCGTCATGTAAAAAGAGCGCTGTCGGTGAAGCTGCGCATTAGGCGATTTATCGATCTATTTGGTGGTATGAGGTGCGGCGCGCGGGGGGCGGAGGGCGGGTCACGCGCTGCATGCTTGCCGTGGCGCTGTCGTGGTCAGATCGTTAAATTGAGCATTTCATGAAATCGTCAGTCATTTCATGAAATGGTGGCATTTCATGAAATCGTCATGTTGCGCTGGGCATATCGTTTAAACGTCAACGTTCGTCGATTTGTCCAACGACGTTTGGTCAGATCATTAATGTAGGGTGCCCATTAAGGATGTAAGTAATAATAATTCAAAATATACTTATTACGAACTTATTTATTGTTCTAGTCAGTACCAAATTAAAAAAATATATATGTTACAAAATTCTTACAAGCATTTCAATCCAATTGTCCACTGGAATTAAATATACGAAATATTCATATTGAAAACATTAAAAGGAGAATAAAGATGTTTTTATTAAATGTTTTTTATTATTATTATTATATTTATTACCTAATAAAATAAATACAAAATTGTATTATAATATTATAGAACGTTAAAATGTTTCGTTTCACATACGGTATACCTTTATGAAATTCCGTTAGTATTTCAAAATATTTCTCCATCGTAATTATACGAATAGTAGGATCATCAATGCATTTCTTCTTGGGTCAGAGTGTCGCTAAGGGGGCACTGAGGAGAAAAGACTTAGAAAAATTTTGATCGAAAATTTCGATCCTATATAACCCCCCTTTATTATGATACCGTCGGAAGGGGGGTTCTTTGGGGATGATTTTATGTCAAGGTCATTTTTTTGTCCGATCAACCCTTGTCAAATTAGGGGGTGAAACGTAAGAAATTCGGTTCTGGCACTTCGCCGGCCGCTGCCGCGGCACGCTCGCTTCGCTCGCTCGGCTCGTGCGTTTGTAGTCATAAAACAAACCTAACCTAACCTAATGATTCTGGGTGTTAAAAAACCTATATTTTCCAAGTATTAACTTTCATTTTCAGCCCCTAATAGGACAGGGGTTGGTCGTACAAAAAAATGACCTTGACAAAAAATCATCCCCAAAGAACCCTCCTTCCGATGATATCATAAAAAGAGAAAGTTATATAGAGACGAAATTTTCGATCAAAATTTTTCTAAGTCTTTTTTCCTCAGTGCCCCCTTAGCGACACTCTAACCTCTTCTTGTATATTAAAAACTTGTAATTCCAGTTTTTCCATGATGTAATATTTTGTAATCCAGTAAATTATAGTCCGTCGACTTTCGTTGCCTGGTCACCCTACTTTCCTTTATTTGTTGTAAGTATAACCTAAAAATGAAAATTATGTATGTTAAATTTCTAGGATTCAATTATTAAAAGTAAATAAGTATCTACATTTTAGATACTTAGATGAGATTTTAAAAGGATATAAACTAAATATTGTCATTTAAATAGGTACTAACCTGTGAAAACATATTCCCAAGATTTTTTTTGTAAATTGAGGTTGGTTTTTGCGTGAATGTCATAAAATTCACACCGTTTCGTATAGTAACACTTATTCAAGTTTCCAACACACTTTCTTATATAATTTGCACATTTTTATTCACTTTTCAACATGAATCCGCATTATTTACTTACGCACACAAACATAAACAATGACAAAGCGCGCTCTCAGCGCCTCTAGCGGTAGTTTTTGCCATTTTTCTACGATATGGCCAATTGTGTTTGGTCATATCTTGAAATAGCCGTGCGTTTGTTGGACATATCGTGAAACGTTTTCTATTCATTGATCTGGCGAAGCTATTTCATGAAATGACCAATAGACATTTGACGATTTCGTGAAATGCCACCATTTCATGAAATGGTCGACTATTTCATGAAATGTTCAATTTAACGATATGACCACGACAGCGCTATTGGTTCGTCAGTCGACTTTTGAAATGAAATGAAATTATTTATTTGCCTTGAATGTGGTTACAGGGTTCTTACATTGTTAGTTATGTCCGGCACACTCAGTCATTGCTGACATGCAAATATTATGGTCACATATTAACTTATTCCTATTATATTATTTACATTTCAATGACTGTTATATTTATAATTCAATTATTTTCTATTAATATCGATGTCATAATAATAATAATTCATCTACTAATTCACATAACTTTTTAATATTCTAGTCTAGGTCATAGTTTGGTCAATAATACAAGCAGCTTATAGCGTCGTAAATTTCTTACCGAATAAAAAGATTTTTGAACAAGCCACTTAGTTAAGTAGATTTGAATTTAGTAGTAGGTAGGGTTTTTATGTTATCAGGTAATTTGTTAAATAACCGTATTGCCATTGGATAACAACTTCTGTTGTATAGAACAGTATTAGCTTTTGGAAACCTTAGATCATTTGGAAACCGTCTCGTATTTGCTTTGCTTTTGCTTTGCTTTACCCATGCGCAAACACCCCCCCGCCACTTTCTTCCAGCGTTCTTTTTACATGACGCGGCCTATATCTCATGAACCGGTTGTTCAGGAATTTTAATAACGATTTGTAGGTATGTAGATAATCTTAATCTTACACAAAAACCAAGAAATAAGACTAAATCTACAATCTACTACAAGTCGTGATGATTAAAGTTAAACGTAACTGCGTATCTCATCGTTTTCTCATCAAGTGACTCGGGTGAAGTCGGGTGTCACAATTCGCATAAGTAGTATTTATTTATTTATTTTATTAATGGACTCGACAGTTCGTCATTTGCCAATGTCATGTTACAGAAAATTCAATATATTCAATAGTCCTCTATCTTCCTCCAGAGAAGTCGCCGTAGCGTCATCGCTCTGGACGAAGCAGCTCGACAGTCACGTTCACTCCCGAGCTTGTAGCGGGAACTCTTGATAAAAGCTTGAAACTTCAGATCTTGCATAAATAATCCAATAACTTCACCGTACTGTCATTCCCGAACATTTTCTGATTAATTTAACGTGATATTAAACACAAAATAGTCCCTGTAGACATTAAAAGGAAAATTATCAAATAATTTCGCAACCGTCGTTTCCCGCCATTTTCAAGAGAACCACATAAGTAGTATGTTTTCATTCTTATCGCTTCAGTAGGGTAACCACAATTTGTCTAATGAGGAGGAACATAATTAATGGCATAGATACAAGGCATAAACCAAGTTTTAGTTTTAAAAAAGGATCGATGGCTTTAGAGTGTGAAATAACGTTTATATGGCTAAAGTACAGCCGACAACATAGAAAAGTGTACAGGAAGACTAGATTTTATAAATATTTTTTTTTACAGTTACGTAGGTTGTAACTTTAATCTATCTAACGGAACAGTGTAATTTTTTTAAGGGCCTTACATGAGCCAACTAGCGCCGCCAATCTTAAAAAAATATTATCTTCCAATAATTTAATATTTTTTAAAGTTATAAGTACCTACCTACTTATAGCAAATCTTTATTAGGATAAATACTATTTTTCAATATACAATAAGTACAGTCGACAGCAGGTCAATGGTAACACTTTTTACTTTTGACAGTTCTTATTACCTATTTGAGTCGTAAGACTTGAAATCGTACTGGAAGTGGTACCATTGATCTGTTGTCAACTGTACGTATCATAATTGCGACAAGCTAACTTGTAGTCCTCAAATAAAATAAACAAAAAAAATAAACTAGATCCATCATGCGTAACCAACGACACACACTGCATGTCCATAGTTTAAATACACGTTCACATAAATCCAAAAATCTATACTAGTTCTAGTAATGCTCAAAGCGGTAAATATCCCACAAAGTGTGGTAACGGTGACATACACCTGCGTCTTGTGATAACCGCCTTCAGTCAGCTGCGCGCGCGCACCGGCCTTGCGCGCGAGACGCGATCTACACGGGTAATCCTTACTATACCTATTACATTACCAGTAGTTATATTACAGTGAGTGTGAAATAATCTAGGACACATAGGGACTCAAGGCATTTATCACTTAAATGACAATGCCAGATTCTGCCCCACCATCAACCGCAAGTTGTACAAGATAACGAATAAATGCAAAAATATCTCGGTTTTTTATTAAAATTATTGGTATAAAATAAAGTTTTGTACAAGTTCGAAAAAAAACCAGCTTAATTATGAAATTCAGAAAATAGTAAGAAATCGAAGCGAATTATTCATTGTTTTTTTCTTCTATAGGAGTTGCGAGAGTAGTAGAAAATGATACTGATTATGATTGCAATATGAAACCTGTAATAAGTCCCCAACAAAATGATAGGTACAGCTTAAATGGTCACGTAGTTTTGTAGGTGGGGCAAACCTCCATTGAAATGTGGCAATGTCTTTTAACTTTGGGCAGGGTGTCCTTGAATTCATTCGACAAAATTAAGTGGATGGTTAGTCTTGTGACATAGCCACATAGGTACATTAATTCTGCACAGCGTTTAACAATTTAACCAAGATAGGTGGCCTCTATAGTGACATTCTCAAGCCTCCTCGTGCCTCGGAAAGCACGTTAAGCAGTTGGTCCCGGTTGCTGTCGCTCGGCAGCAGTTGTCAGAGGCCTACGGCGGCCCCAACAACTCTGACAAAAGGTTTGGTCATGAAACCACACGAAAAGACGAAGATTTATCCCTTGCGAGCTGGCCAGAAATTCTTACTTACAGGCAAATATAAAAGTAAATTAAATAAGTACTAATATTTAGACCTAAAAATCCCATAACTTATTAAACCAATATGACAAAGTAAGTCATTGCATCAGCGGCTCCACTGAAAACCAGCGCTGCAGTAAGGTCCAATTACTGCAGCGCATGCTGAGCTGGATACCTGTTTGGCACCACACCACTGCACTATGTATCTCTTTTCTTTGTAATTTTTATTCTATGTATCTCTTATGTACTGTGCTCTGTGTGTGTGTGTCAAATAAATGTTTTCTATTCTATTCTAAAGTCACATGGAACGCTACAAGAAAAGACTAGTAACTCACGAACTAGCTACGATAGTAATAGCAGTGCCGGGTTCTTACGATTTTAAATAGCATACACTTTTTGCTAGGCTTAATCTTCAAATCCCGAAACGCCAAGTACTTACTTACCAATAAGTTTTTTTGCAACAACAAAAATGACGTCATTTGGCTCATAAAAGGTGAAGGAAAACAACGTGAAAAACATGCATAACTATAAACACTAAAAATAAAATTCTAAGGTATGTATAACACCACTGGGCTGGCTAGAAAGAAAATAAGTCTCCTGTCGGCCTATCCGGAACCAGAAGACTACAGGCTCCTTCCCATGAGCTGCATAGCGGACCTAATGAGTTACTATATCTTTAGGGAGGAGGAAGGAGCATAAAGGAAAGGGCACAAAAGATCCCAATGGGTCGAAGTGCCGCCACATTGGCACCCAATCAGGATAAGATAAGAACACCACTGGGCCAGAGCGGTAGATCATGGTCCGAGCTCCCTTTATGTAAGGGAACTGTGACCAAACAGTGGGCACAAAAAATAGTCTGATGATAAAATTACATCAACACTTAAAATTCGCTGACTGTCAAAACAATGGTACCGCAAAAGTGAAATTAGTGAAAAGTGAACTGTCATAAAGTGTTTGAATGAATGTGCATAAATGAATATGAAATCGGAGTTACTGTCGATAGCACTTACATACTACCTCGTAATACTTTAACGTCTATGAGGTCATAATTTTATAATTACCAACCAGCAGTACAAGATACAACCAGCTTGAAACAACTAGTACTGCCAGAAGATTTTCTTTCGTGTGATACAAATTATTCTCGTTGACTTTTTTCTTCTCTCGTGTGGTTTAGTGACCAAACCTATTTGTCAAAGTTATTCAGGCCGTAAGAGCTCGGTGGCTATTCATAATTCACGTTTCGTAAAAGATTCACTTATTTTGCTAACTGTATCACACGTAGCGAAAAGTTGATATAGCGAGACTCCACGTAGCGAGAATTGACGTAAAGAGAGTTGCGGTAATGGGAAAGCGACGTAAAGAGAGTTCCCGTAAGCGGGAACGCGAGGTTACGGGAATGAATCGCTCAGTGGTTGGGTCAATGGACTTGCGATACGGAGGTCCCAGGTTCGATTCCCGGCCAGGGCAGCCATGTACCAATGAGTTATCCTCGGTTTTTTTCGACGGAAAAACTTACGTACATTTACCGAGTGCTCTCAAAACGGTGAAGGAAAACATCGTGATGAAACCTGCATGCCGTAGAAAAAAAATCTAAAGCAAGTTAAATCCGCCAATCCGCACTGGGCCCGCGTGGTGGATCATGGCCCGAGCTCCCTCGATGTAAGGGAAGGTCTGTGCCAGAGCAGTGGGGCAATATACATAGACTAATGATGATGATGATGCAGGCCGCCCGTATATAGGCCTCTGACGTGGCCTAACGACTGCTGTCAAGCGACAACAACCGGGACCAACTGCTTTAACGTGCTTTCCGAGGCACGGAGGGGCTCAGATGAAAGTGTCACTAGCGGGCACCTATCCAGGTCCTGACCTCGACCAACGTTGCTTAACTTGTATGATCGTTTTCAACGGGTACTCGCAACTGGCCTACGAGACCCTTGGCTTAAAGATAGGAGGACGACTACCGACCAGATGGATGGACCATCTGCGTAAGGTGGCTGGGTACGAAAAGGTGGGTCTGTCCCACTAGTGCCCATCATGTTGTTCCATGATGGGAAAACTGACACTGTTCCATCCCAATCGCTGCCGGTATGTTCAATGGAAGACCAGCGCTGTCGGCACTCTGTCGGCAGCATTAAGCTGAGTTGAGGCCCCTTTTCGCAACAGAGACCAAGTTAACAAAATAAATATGTGTTATACTTTCTATGTACTGTTGCGAAATAAAGAGATTACTCACATATGAACACTTTAGCAATTACTCATTTTGACTATAGTTGGTCATGAGTGCATTCTTACAAACGGACATTTTGTCACGAGTTTTTTGTACATTTTGACACTCGTGCAATATGATTCTTTACACATTGTGACATGTTGACAGTTTGTACCCGGAGTGCCTACAGCCTGGCAGTGGATTGATGATTCATTCCCGTAACCTCGCGTTCCCGTAAGCGCAACTCTCTTTACGTCGCTTTCCCATTACTGCAACTCTCTTTATAGGGTTATTGCCCGTGGACCACCTCGGTAGTTCACCACGGTGGTCCGCTGGAAGAATTTTTTGTCCACAGTACACCAGAAGGTCCATAACATTACACATTGTAATACTAAAGAAAATTATGGAATAGTCACCAATCGATATACCTATCGAACCGAACAATTTTTTTTTAACAATAAAATTGATATAGTTTAATGACGACGACAAAAAATTGCATCACTTCAAATGCTCGTAAAATGCATCTGCTCTTATTCTTCAAACTAAACGCAACATTACACCATAACCCGTTAAAACCAATAGTACCCTCTACCACACAGCGATACACTCTATAGCTACCATTGTCATATGTCACCAAAGCACATCTTACGTGGCACACTGTATTTCAGTGATAATGAGCCTCTCATGTACATTTGCTTATCACATGCGCTTGCGACGCCTTGTGACGAGTGTTTGCACGTATATCTAGGTAGAGTCGACCGTATTTCAGCAATATAGCCTTTATGTTCAGTACATAAGGTAGCTGGAGGTATTATGTTGTCTAACGACATTCCTTTATGTACATAAGGGTACATAGCATTATTAGAAGGATGAAAATTTCTCGTATTTTTATCTTAAAGGTATGATAAAACTGATATGTTAATCTTGTCATAGACAAGTAAATAGGCCCCACAATTATGGACCTATCAAAACAATTTTCGTTGTATAAAGATCTCAGCCGACATGCTTTACGAAATAATGAGGCGATTACAGCACCTCTGCACTTTATCAGATGTTAAGACAGTGGGAACGGCTCGACAAGAGGCTTGGGATTATCCACAATAGGTTTACCCATGAATATCACATAAGTACTAAGGGTAATTTGTCCACTGTAATAATTCATTAAGGGCCTTAAAATAATATCTTATTTATTTATTTAGGTTCTCCAACAACACATACATTATACATTTACTAACATACAGTATACAGATGCTGGTGCTGATGTATGTGTCTTTTATAGGAGGACACAACATTCATAACAGCGCGCATGCAGAGATTACAAACATAATATAGTTATGCATTAAGATAGATATAAGATATATAGATAAATAAATATAAGATAGTATATAGTAAATTAACAAAGAGTGATAAATTAAATTAACTGTGTGATCTAATGTTTCTGTGACTTCCGAATCTCACTTTTAAATTTAGTGAGTTTATGATTGAAAATATCCAGGTCGGGCGACTCCTAATATAAGTAATCAATTTTATTAAAAAAAACTATGTAGGTACACTATCTTTATTACGATAAATACTATTTTTTAAATGCTTATTTATACCGTGATTCAATTTCGGTAAGTTGTAGTTCGCATAATTGCGAAAAACGGCCGCTTTTGGCATATTTGTGAACTACTATTTAGCTTGTCGCAATTATGCCATATATTGTATATTCAAAAATAGTAGTCATCCTAATAAAGATAGTGTACTTACATAGCTCACCTTGAAAAAGACCGTCGAAAACGGTCGAAACTGTCGGTCTAATTGCCGACTTCAACAATAAAAGTGAGTGATATCCGTTTATATGTAAAAGTCATGTCCCTAAAAATTGGGGCAGAGGCACGGATAATCGCAAACCATCCCTATAATTCAACTAAATCTCCGGATTTTCCTTGCTTCCGTTTTTCCCGGTATGAGTAGACCGGTATGACCAAACAATTTCCCGGTATGAGTAGGTATGCTGACCAAACAACGGCATAGAGAGAGAACTGCGCAAATGAAAGTTTTTGTTTCTTCAAACAATACGGTCTTAATACAAACGAAACGAAGCAAAACAAGATAATAGAAAACGTGTGTTTGGACAGAATATTTGCACAGTAATTAAAAGGTATGATTTGTAACCTACTTACTTACTCCGCTGGCTCAGTGACCCAAAGTGGATCTTGGTCTCGGACACCGCAGAGCGCCACTGCAGCCTGTCTCGCGCTGTCTGGGGACTGAGAAGCTAGAGCAGCCTATATAGTGATTCCTTAGTACCGCTGGGGCGACGAGGTGTAGATGGACCAGTGGGGCCGTTCTCAAAACGATGAAATCATACCAAGTCATCGCGCGCAGAACAGAGACGCCGCTATACCAACGTAATAGCACTGTCCCTTTCACGTCCGGTATGACATGGTATACATGGCAATCTTGACAATGACCTCAAGTTCCTAATAATAATCGTAACTTAGGTGCGCGTTTAGGAATCGGGTATCACGTGAGTAACGCCGTATTGATAAACAAAAGTTCTCAAGAGAACTGTCAAACTCACACTTGAGAACGTATTTGCTGATTGCAGGCGAACCGCGACGTTTACTTTAGTTCTTCCACTTGAGAAAGACATCACGTGATACGCCCTCAAGATTGGTTTATTAATAAATGACATACTTGATATAGTGATCACGTCTTGAGAGTGTATCAGCTGAATTCTCTCTTGAGGGTTTGAGCTCAGACTATTAATACGGGCCCAAGACGTCCGACCGGCCGTTCGTCCGCTGAGCTTTCCGACTATGCTCTCTCGCTGCGCACTCCTCTCCCATCCTCTCTACGAGACCAAGTCAGAAAGGAAGATTTTAAAAAGAATTCTGGGACCAGCGAAGAGAGACAACGGAAGCTGGAGGATCCGGAAAAACTACGAGATCCATGGAGTTACAATCCAATCAATCGAGAGCTAGCTGACTATACACTATACTTCATGGCAAAACTCTCTGCCCTTTCTAATATATTTAAAATCATTTTTTATAATAGAATAGAATAGGAATATCTTTATTATGCAACAAAATCCGGTCTTAAATAAATACAAACATATGTGAGTAATTAACTGTACAGATATGTTAGTATACGTAAGTATATACTCCACCTATGTGAGTAGGTAGGTATATACATTGTGGTTGTTGATGCTAAAAGGCCCCACGCTCAGCATAATGCTGACGGAGCTGACTCCGCCGAGCGCTGATTTTCAGCGTGGCCCTTTTCCTTAAACTAAACCCACCCCGTGTCCCTTTATTGTGTCTGTCTACAAACTACAACACCGATAGACTCATCGCCGACCTATATGTCATCCCACTGCTGGGCAAACCCCTCTCCATCTCCATACATCTTTGTTATAAGCCTCCTCCAACCATCCATCCCTATATCTAGTGAGATCATCTCTCCACCTTCGTCAGGGTCTGTCCCGAGGCCGGCGACAGAAACAAACAAATAGGTAAATACCACAATATAATAACAAACCGGTCCAATATCTACATAAACTCATACACCCGTTATAAGACTAGCCGGACTGATGGCGGGCATGGTATTGATCCCATCCTTGGAGACCAGCTTCACCTGAAAATTCTCCAGGTTGATCAGTAGTCGCTGGTGGATCTCACGAACGCACTTCTTCATCACTTCGTAAGCTTCGGTTTCTGTTAAAGCTGTGTGGAAAGAAAAGAAGCAAGGCTGTAAAACATAAATACACAAACTCACACCAATCTCCCGCTGTAGGCAAAGACGATGGAATTCCAACTGCTGGTGAGAAATCTAGTCCAAAGTCCCAACTCATCGTCTTGCATCCCTCCACTCACATTTATCGCCTTTTTTTTAAAACACTAGTTAGATTTAAACTTGGTCTCGTAGTCGTTCCACGGGACATCATCACTCCAAAAAATCCAACCGTGTTATAGCCAAACAAAAGTCCTGACGACTTTTGTTTTGTTTCTCATACCTTGTCCCATCTCGCATCATTCATTCAGATTGCAGAGGATAAGAATGCGTGAATCAATCTCTTGCCAATACTGTGCAGTACCTCTATTGATCCTAAAATGCTTAATGTCTCACGTACAACTGACTGGAACCCCAATTTGTGTATGTGTTTCCTGTATAGTACTATTTCATGTAAGTATAATAATGTAGTATAAGTTATCCTCGGTTTTTTCGATGGAAAACTTACGTACATTACGTTACGTACCGAGTGCTCTCAAAACGGTGAAAGAAACATCGTGATGAAACCTGCATGCCGTAGAAGAATAAAATCAATGCATTTGAAATCCGCCAATCCGCACTAGGCCCGTGTGGTGGATCATGGCCTCTGCTCCCTCGATGTAAGGGAAGGTCTGTGCCCGAGCAGTGGGGCAATAAGATAAGATAAGATATTTATTAGCATAAATGTGGTTACAGTAGTTCTTAATTTCTTAATTTATAATATAAATAGACTGATGATGATGATGATAATAATGTAGGTGTATCCTATTCTATACATTTGTTTCTGTAATATATACAATATTATTATTTATTGTCTATGACTCGCATCTTCCCTCTCAACACGTAATAGTATACTTAGTGTGTTTGTACTCGTACTTCTTGTTTGGTCATATGTAGTTGTAACTTTGTAAGCGAAAGACCGGTATTTGACCTCTCATCGCCTCTGCCGACCGCCACTACCGCCGAGGCCAGCTGACAACCAGCGCTGTGGCCCGCTGTGGACACAGTACATGCTGAGCTGGTCTCTTTTGGCGCTGCATGCCGCACCCAGTGCCACTGTATTGCTTTTTGATTGTTGATATGTTTTATGGTGTATGTCATCATCATCAGTCTATTTATATTGCCCCACTGCTCGGGCACAGACCTTCCCTTACATCGATGGAGCTGGGGCCATGATCCACCACGCGGGCCCACTGCGGATTGGCGGATTTCACATGCCTTAGAATTTTTTTCTTCTTCTACGGCATGCAGGTTTCATCACGATGTTTTCCTTCACTGTTTTGAGAGCACTCGGTAAATGTACGTAAGTCTTTCCGTCGAAAAAAACGAGGATAACTCATTGGTTGGCTGCCCTGGCTGGGAATCGAACCTGGGACCTCCACAACCACTGCACCACCGAGCATGGTGTATGTATGTGATGTCAAATGAATGTTTCTTTCTTTTCTTCATGCACGCTCATCGTTTTGTCACAAAGTCGAAAATCAAAATAACATACATGGTAGGTATTGATCAACCAATATGCTTAAGCTGATCAAGCCTGCGTAGCCGTGGACTGCATAAGGCACGTTCACACAGGATCCCAGGAAATCCATGTAGTACAACTGTCCACCTTCGACCTCGTCATAGCCACCCATCAACAGGCTCAGGGAGTATGGACACTGGACAGGAGAGATTAGACCTTTCAGACACTGGATTAGGAACGATAAAGAAGTCCGTTATCCTATCCTGGTATAGTCCCAGAGAGATAAGACCTTTCAGACACTGGATCAGGAACGATACAGAAGTCCGTTATCCTATCCTGGTATAGTCCCAGAGAGATAAGACCTTTCAGACACTGGATCAGGAACGATACAGAAGTCCGTTATCGTATCCTGGTATAGTCCAAGGTGTGGCGGCACTTCAATACTTCATTTATTCAACCTTAGGAGCTCTAGGGAACACAAATTATTACATTATGTCATACATAAATGTAATAATTTACAATAATATAAGGTACAGAATACAAACTAGGTTACGGCTGGATGCACGAACAGAGAAACAGGGCAAAGAACCGACCCACGGGATATAACAAAATGATCTAATAGCGGCTGTAAAGCGGCCTTGTCAATGTTTTACAATTTAGAGTAAGTTTTTCGACCCATTGGGATCTTCTGTGTGCTCGCATTTCCTTTATACTCCTTTTTCCTCCCTAAAGTTTTAATTTAACTCATTAGGTCCGCCATGCACCTCATTGGAAAGGCTATAGACCCATTCTGGTTCCGGATAGGCAAATCTTTTCTAGTCTGGTTGAGGATAAAAGCTGCTTCTCTAACCCACACTTGAATATTTGTGCTCGTGTGATCATGTCTTCTAAGCCGCGGTATGGAAATTTTAGAAGTCGCGTACAGTACAAGACTCGGTTTGAATGAATTGACGGCCTATGACTCGAGAGGGACAATTTGTCAGGTGGCGTGCGATATAAAGACGAAAAAGAAAAATTGAGATCAAGATTCAAAGAATCTGTCTATGACATCTTAGGCCCGTATTAATAAATCAATCTCAGGTCAATAATCAATCTTGAGAACGACCTCAAGATGGCGTTCCTATTAATGAACGTAACTTAGGTGCGCGTTAAGGAATTATCACGTGTTAATAAACAAAAAGTTCTTAAGAGAACTGTCACACTCACACTTGAGAGTTGAGAACGTATTTGCTGATTGCAGGCGAACTGCGACGTTTACTTGAGTTCTTCCATTTAAGAAAGACATAACGTGATACACCCTCAAGATTGGTTTATTAATAAATGACATACTTGAGATGGTGATCACGTCTTGAAAGGTTTGAGCTCAGGCTATTAATACAGGCCGTAGAGTAAGCAACACCTCACCTGACTTCTCAAAGCCTCAATCAGGGTACGCCTTGTGAAATGGACAGCTGCATTCGTACTCAAAGAGTATTGGTTCCGCATCTTGTACAAGTGGATGTTCCTGGTAATAAAATTTGAGAATTGGCCGTTGTCACCACTGTCTCCCACCGTGCCCATCAGAAGCTTGTCGGAGATTGAGTGGATCTTATCTTGCTCTGAAAGAAGAATAATGTGCTGAGTTAGTACAGTTTTTATAACTGAAGCTAGACTCAGGATTCTGGACAATCGATTTAAAGATATGATGTCATGTGACGGTTGGTTTTTTCCGAAATTCCAATCGGATATATCTAAGGCTCATTGCCAGACAAATGATATTGCCACATTTCAATGGAGCTTTGCACCACCAACAAAACTACGAGACCATTGAAGCTTATTACAGGTTTTATATAGCATAATCACAATCAGGAGTTGCGAGAGTACCTAGTAGAAAATGATAACAAAAACAATGAATAATTCGCTTCGATTTCATACTGTATTCTGAATTCTTAATTAAGCTGTTTTTTTCGACACGCTTGATGTACATAACTTTATTTTAAACCAATAATTTTATCATTTGTTTTTGTTATTCTTCTATAGGAGTTGCGAGAGTAGTAGAAAACGATACTGATTATCATTATGCAATATGAAACCTGTATGTAATAAGTCCCCAACAAAATGATAGGTACACAGCTTAAATGGTCTCGTAGTTTTGTAGGTGGGGCAAAGCTCCATTGAAATGTGTTAATGTCATTTCAGTAGGTATATTTTCATACGCTCAGAGACCGCTTAGCTTACCACAGGTGGCTCGGCTGCTTGTTTGCGTCCTTTCACATAAAAAAAAATGGCATGCGATCGTTCAGGAGCCGAAAAACCCCAAGCATGATGTTGAATTGTACGTTACCACGCTGCCTGATGAGTTTGGTAGCTAAAATAGTAGCTTACCATTATTCATGACGATAATGCTTTGCGTACTGCTGGCGTCCGCAGCCAGCATACAGAAATCGTTGCATGCCATGCCTAGAAGACATTCGGTGAGTCCTGGACTACCCATTGTTCACTCACAACACAAGTAAAGAGATAAAGTAGGTAGGTAATACTTCTGAAACAGGTTGTATTGTATCTTGGTTGATTCTTACAGATTAGCTGAAGTAGAATATAAAATAATATCTATCAATTTATCATATATTTATGTAAAAGGATAGTTAATAAAAATAAAAGATGCTGAAGTTTTCTGAAACTAAAATTGTAAAAGTAAACGAAGTAAACAAACGTAAACAATACATTTATTTATTTATTTTATTAATGGACTCGACAGAACAATACATTTAGGAAGAGTATATATTTTCTTTCTTTAGGACTGACAATAAATTCTCTTTGAAACTGACGACTGACGTTAAAGACCTCTTCTTTCTTATTCTTTCGAGGCAGAACCTTTTATCATTTGAGAATGGCGGATTGATTTTTTATTCGTTTCATTTTCTATTTTCATGAATACTCTAAATAACTTTTGCTGGCAATTGACGATTGCGTTGACATCTTCGCAGACTCTGCTTGTGTTTTTAGGCGTAAGATCCACAAACACTACTTATAAACATTTTAATTTTTTTTTATTCTAGTGTATTCATACTCAGATTTTCATTTTATATATTATAGTAGTAGTAGTATATTATTTTATTATTAGATATATCGATGTTGTAATATGTGTAATTATTATGTATTAATTGCAGTTAGTTGTGTTGTGTACAGTCATGAGTAATAACATAGAAACATCCTTAAAATTCAAATTCATGTAACAACTTTAAATCGCAAAAATAAGTATGCTAAACTGTGGCCAATAATTATGTAAACGCTAAATTGTATCAAAATAAAGTACACACCCCACCAAGCAAATGTTGTACAAGGGGTGTGTACTTTATTTTGATACAATTTAGCGTTTTCATAATTATTGGCCACAGTTTTAGCATACTTATTTTTGCGATTTAAAGTTGTTACATGAATTTGAATTTTAAGGATGTTTCTATGTTATTACTCATGACTGTACCATTGTGTGAATGCTGTGGGCACCTGTTATTGTGAGGGTCACACAGAACTGAACACCTGGCTGCAAATAGAGTAATGTTTGTGATTTTTGCGTTGGTGCTCCTTACAAAATAAATAAACTTGACATTGGCGAAATTATCTCTTGAATAAGAGTAGAAGCCATTAAAAAAAATAGAATAGAATAGATTCCCTTTTCTTATTCTTTCCCACACTGGCGCGATCCGCACGCGGCTTGTGGCCAGTTGAAACGCATGCTCCGCCCCATTTTCTCCCGTCGTTAACGTCCAGTAGTAAGCGGATTGCGGCCTAGACCTCAGATACTCTTATTATTCCTTGCGAATTACCACAAAAGTTTTGTAATATTAGAAAATTAAATATGCAGAAGGTCAATACGAGTCTAGGTACCTACAATGCGCGATTCTCTCAGAGAATCACCGCGACTCTACCGTTGCGTTGAGATGACCATTGTGCGCCTCACCTACTAAACTTTATCACGTTAACTGTGAGAATCTAAGATACGGGTTAAGCAACTGTTAAAGGTAATGTTTATAGAACACTTGTAGAACGGTTTAGCGCTTTATTTAAAAACTTAACGATCGAAAACATACGACAACGTCTCTCAATAATAAAATAATAGAGGACACTAGAATGGGCCTTTGGTAAAAGACTGAAAGTTGCAAAAAAGCCATCAAACTTCCTAGAACTGGCCTGTGGGTGATCGCGACTTCTATCGCTTTCGTAATCGCTTTCAATTTGACACATGGACACTATACATTGCTGCAATGTTTTTGCAAGTTTTAATAAACGACAAGGACACGCAGCAATGTAAGTATATAATACATTGCCACCATAACCATATATGGTTCAAGTGCCAAAATGATAACGAAAACTATTGAAGTCGCGGTTAACCCCCTGGAGGCCTGGGGAGCGATTTTTTTGACCAAAAGGCATTGCCACATTTCAATGGAGCTTTGCCCCATCTTCGAAACTACGTGACCATTTAAGCTGTACCTATCATTTTGTTGGGGACTTATTACAGGTTTCATATTGCATAATCATAATCAGTATTATTAATTACGCTGTTTTTTTCGAATCGCAACTTGTACAAAACTTTATTTTAAACTAATAAATTTAATAAAAAACGGAGATATTTTTACATTTATTCGTTATTTTGTACAATTTGCGGTTGATGGTGGGGCAGAATCTGGCAATGTCATTTGGGCGTTATTAAAAATCGTTGATGCTAACTCCCTGGACTACAAAAAGCAACGACAGAGGCATAGGCACACGACTTTTGGCAAAAAATATAGATCTTATTTGAATCGGAAAGAGTCTAAAATACTTACGGTTACTAATCCCTGACATAGAAAACTTATATCTTTAATCTGTGTCCCTGACTATAACCAACCCTGAACAAATGAATGCCTTGAGTCCTTATTAATTTAATAATAGAAAAACTACATAACTATTTGCAACTAGTAATTTTAAATGAATACTGATGCTCTATTGTTTTAAGTTTGGTGAACTGTGAGAGAGTGACAGTAAATATAAATTAGTGCAAGTGTGAAGGAGACATGCCGGATACGCTGTCCTTGTCGGCGGGAGTGAGCCTTGGTCTTCTGGCCGGCATCGTGTCTGGAGTCTGCTACCTCTATGCCAATGGACTGACTTGGCCCAAGTAAGTTGAATTGATCTTTGGTCGATAAGCAAGTCGACGGGTCACCGGCTTAAACCGTTACGTGAATCCTGTGATTTACTTACTACTCCAGAAGAACCTATCTAAATACAATACAGGATGGCTTTGAATTCATTCGGCAAAGTGGATGGTTAGGCTTGTGACATACATTAATTCTGCACAGCGTTTAAGAAATTTAATTAAACAATTTGGGCAATTCAACTATAGGTATCAATAAATAAATAAAATTGATGTGCATCGTTAGTGTGCTTTGGAGTTTTTATATTTTAAGGTAAGTAGTTTAAACTTTAAATTATTTGCAATGATTTCTTTCACTGGAATTTGACCTAATGGTAATTATTATCATTTCTAAAGTTATTGTGTGACTTGCTTGTGACAAAAATATTTGTAGTTTTGATTTACTAAAAAAACCTTAATTTAATATTTATCATGAGTACAACCCCCAATTTCAATTTGTCCAATGTATTCAAGGACACTCTGTATATCTATGAATTTCATATTTTTGACTCGTTTAGGAATCGGGTATCACGCGAATAACGCCGTATTAATAAACAAAACTCAGTTCTCCAGAGAACTGTCAAACTCGCACTTGAGAACGTATTTGCTGATTGTTGACGTTTACTTGAGTTCTTCCACTCCACTTAAGAAAGACATCACGTGGTACGCCCTCAAGATTGGTTTAATAATAAATGACATACTTGAGATGGTGATCACGTCTTGAGAGTGTATCAGTTGAATTCGCTCTTGTTGGGCGGGTTTGAGCTCAGACTACGTGTCCCCCGCTACCGACGATTATGTTTCGACACACATAACATTAATAATTTGTTTCTCAAACAATTTCACAAGGAAAATGATAGATGAGATAGGTAGGTATCTCTAATCTGTGATGAGATGACCGTTCAGATAGTTACTTAGTTAATTTTTATTAAAATAGATGAGGAAAGTGACAGGCATGAATCATAGTATTCATAAAGCGGAAGGTCGTACATGTACAGTAATGTATAGGCTTTATGCCATGGAAATACGGCCTGAATTGCACTTGTTTGTGTAAGACCTAATTGTCGATAGTATTATTATAGTAATAGCGACATTGAAAATGGGTGGCATGCTGTGATAGTCTGACCTACTGTGTGACGATAATTTTATTATTATATTTGGCACTTCTATACGAAAATATTTTTTCGTATATATAAATTAGATCGTGCTAAAATTAATTTTAAAAAATTCTTCGGATATATTATATATTTTGACGTGACAACGTCTTATAAAAATTGGTTTGCCGGGTGACACTTCAAGAAACTGCGTTACGCTCCGCTCACGTTATGCGCTCACAATGAGAGCGAGTGAGAGGCACGCGTCCCTTCCACTTTCCCTTCGTCGCTGTCACGTAAAACTTTCGCCCGTATACCGACTTTACAGGCAACCATTTTTTTTCCATTATTTTTAAATCCAAAAAGAATGCTAAAATAAAAAGCCAACGCCACGAGGTGTTCCCAGGCGGTCACCCATCCAGGTACTGACCTCGCCCAACATTGCTTAACTTCGGTGATCAGACGAGAACCGGTGTTTTCAACGTGGTATGGACGTTGGCGATCGACACAGCGAATATTTGCATTACCATCCAAACTATGACGTCACTTCATTATTTATATTTTCCTTCATCATCATAAACCATCTTCCTTCCTTCATGTTTCATTCAAGAAAAGGAAAGATCCGAATTTATTTTCTGTTATTGATTTTTAATTATTTTTATATTTTCAAAGCGCGCCAAGGACATACCAGTACCATATTCACCTACGATCGCAGATATAAAAAACAATCAAAAATCCAAAAAAATTACATATGTCCTATAAAAAGTGATGGAACAGAAAAATAAAAATGCAAAAAGCCAACGACACGAGGTGTTCCCAGGCGGTCACCCATCCAAGTACTAACCTCGCCCGATGTTGCTTAACTTCGGTGATCGGACGAGAACCGGTGTATTCAACGTGGTATGGACGTTGGCGACAGACTTTCCGAATTTATATGGTACTATCTTAAATGAAGTTATATTAAAATATAAAAATAAATTATTATTTGATGTACAATTAATACTGAGATAACTGTAATTCGGAATATGTACTTATATTTCTATGGCACATTTTGTGCTCATTTCAATAAATAAAAAGTCCCTGCGATTTATGTAATCGCCATCTAGTGGTCGTGGCTGGAACTCGTTCCTAAAGCTATAACCGTCTAAACTTTAGTTCGTTAAAGTTCATGTTCAAATTCAAAGATGGTGTTAAAATAGAAAATTATTTTTGTGACGTCACGCATGTACTTGTACGTACAGATCTTCAGGTATCTGTACCATAACATAACTACCATATTCACTTCACCTACGATCGCAGATATAAAAAACGATCAAAAAACAAGAAAATGTTATGTCCTAAAAAAATAAAAATGCAAAAAGCCAACGACACGAGGTGTTCCCAGGCGGTCACCCATCCAAGTACTAACCTCGCCCGATGTTGCTTAACTTCGGTGATCGGACGAGAACCGGTGTATTCAACGTGGTATGGACGTTGGCGACAGATCTTCCAAATTTATGTGCTGCTTTGTTAAATGAATCGCCCGCATCGAAAGGGCGGCAATGTATGCGGCCAAGTAGGTATACCATATTTACCTACGATCGCAGATATAAAAGACGATCAAAAAACAAAAAAATGTTGTCCTAAAAAAAAGTGATGAACAGAAAAATAAAAATGCAAAAAATGCAAAAAGCCAACGACACGAGGTGTTCCCAGGCGGTCACCCATCCAAGTACTAACCTCGCCCGATGTTGCTTAACTTCGGTGATCGGACGAGAACCGGTGTATTCAACGTGGTATGGACGTTGGCGACCTCTGTCTACGTTGGCGACAGACATTGCGAATTTATGTGATACTATCTTAAAATATAAAAATAAATAATTCTTTGGAGTACAATTAACACTAAGTGTATTCGGAATATGTACTTATATTTTTATGGTACATTTTGTGGTCATTTCAATAAATAAAAAGTCCATGCGATTCGTGTAATCGCCATCTAGTGGTCGAGACTGGAACTCGTTCCTAAAGCTTTATCCGTCTAAACTTTAGTTCGTTAAGGTTCATGTTCAAATTCAAAGATGGCGTTAAAATAGAAAATTATTATTGTGACGACACGCATGTACAGATCTTGAGGTATATGTACCATAATTATTCACTTCACCTACGATCGCAGATATAGAAAACGATCAAAAAACAAAAAAATAGATATGTCATATAAAAAAGTGATGAACAGAAAAATAAAAATGCAAAAAGCCAACGACACGAGGTGTTCCCAGGCGGTCACCCATCCAAGTACTAACCTCGCCCGATGTTGCTTAACTTCGGTGATCGGACGAGAACCGGTGTATTCAACGTGGTATGGACGTTGGCGACAGACCTTGCGAATTTATGTGATACTATCTTAAAATATAAAAATAAATAATTATTTGGAGTACAATTAACACTGAGGTAAGTGTATTCGGAATATGTACTTATATTTTTATGGTACATTTTGTGGTCATTTCAATAAATAAAAAGTCCATGCGATTCGTGTAATCGCCATCTAGTGGTCGAGACTGGAACTCGTTCCTAAAGCTTTATCCGTCTAAACATTAGTTCGTTAAGGTTCATGTTCAAATTCAAAGATGGCGTTAAAATAGAAAATTATTATTGTGACGGCACACACGAAAAATAAAAATGCAAAAAGCCAACGACACGAGGTGTTCCCAGGCGGTCACCCATCCAAGTACTGACCTCGCCCGATGTTGCTTAACTTCGGTGATCGGACGAGAACCGGTGTATTCAAGGTGGTATGGACGTTGGCGATCATCTCAGCGAATATTTGCGTTATTATCCAAACTATGACGTCATTTCATTATGGGGTAAGTGGTCTGTGGTACAGTCGAAGACAGAGATAAGTATACAGGGGGTCCCAATATGGTTGATATTTTCTCAAGAATTACTTGACCGATTTTAATAATTCTTTTACAGTTACATGGTTTTAACTTTTATCTATCTAACAGTGAAATGTTTTTGCAATAGGTCAAGTAGTTTTTGAGAAAATCTCAACCTTAAAAACTCTCCTGTACACCTTTCTTTGTCTTCGACCGTACCACCCACAGATTAAAGATATAAGTTTTCTATGTACAGTCGACGACAGAGATAAGTATACAGGGGGCCTCAATAAAGATGAGATTTACTCAAAAACTACCGGACCGAATTTAATAATTCTTTTACAGTACATAGTTTTAACTTTTATCTATCTAACAGTGAAATAATTTTTGCAATAGGTCAAGTAGTTTTTGAGAAAATCTCAACCTTAAAAACTCTCCTGTACACCTTTCTCTGTGTTCCACCGTACCACCTAACACGACGCGACGCGGGCGTATCGACTTCCGAATTTTGCGGATATGTTGCAGACTCGAAATCTTTATTTTTTTATGTTTTATTATTCAGGTAAGGTTTCGATCGAGTCTACTGAGGTAAGTGTAATTCGAAATATGTAATTAACTATATTTTTATGGTACTTGTATGAAGGTAAAAAAATGCGAAATAAAATGTTGCTAAAATTATGTCTAAAAAAAATTAGCCCGTCTACGCGAGTAATCGGCTTAGGTTAGGATACATATATATGGCATATATGTATACATATTTTTTGCATAAAAAATAATCTTTCAATCCAAAATAAAAAACAAAAAGTTGCAAAAAGCCAACGACACGAGGTGTTCCCAGGCGGTCACCCATCCAAGTACTAACCTCGCCCGATGTTGCTTAACTTCGGTGATCGGACGAGAACCGGTGTATTCAACGTGGTATGGACGTTGGCGACAGACATTGCGAATTTATGTGATACTATCTTGAAATATAAAAATAAATAATTATTTGGAGTACAATTAACACTGAGGTAAGTTTAATTCGGAATATGTACTTATATTTTTATGGTACATTTTGTGCTCATTTAAATAAATAAAAAGTCCCTGCGATTCATGTAATAGCCATCTAGTGGTCGTGGCTGGAACTCGTTCCTAAAGCTTTATCCGTCTTAACTTTAGTTCGTTAAAGTTCATGTTCAAATTCAAAGATGGCGTTAAAATAAAAAATAAAAATTGTGATGTCACGCATGTACAGATCTTGAGGTATCTGTACCATATTCATTTCACCTACGATCGCAGATATAAAAAACCATCAAAAAACAAGAAAATGATATGTCCTAAAAAAAAGTGATGAACAGAAAAATAAAAATGCAAAAGGCCAACGACACGAGGTGTTCCCAGGCGGTCACCCATCCAAGTACTAACCTCGCCCGATGTTGCTTAACTCGAGAACCGGTGTATTCAACGTGGTATGGACGTTGGCGATCACCTCAGCGAATATTTGCGTTATTTATCCAAACTATGACGTCATGTCATTATTTATATTCTAACTTCCTTCCTTCATGATTCATTCAAGAAAAGAAGTGATCCGAATTTATTTTTTGCCATTGATTTGTAATTAATTACATATTTTTATTTTTTCAAAGGGCAGCAATGTGTGCGCTAAATATGGTATTATTTGCCTACGATCGCAGATATAAAAAAATCGAACGAAAAACAAAAAAATGTTATGTCCTAAAAAAAGTGATGAACAGAAAAATAAAAATGCAAAAAGCCAACGACACGAGGTGTTCCCAGGCGGTCACCCATCCAAGTACTAACCTCGCCCGATGTTGCTTAACTTCGGTGATCGGACGAGAACCGGTGTATTCAACGTGGTATGGACGTTGGCGACAGATCTCCCGAATTTATATGATACTATCTTATATGAAGTTATTTTAAAATGTAAAACAAATGAATATTACTGAGTTAATTGCATTATAATTACTGAGTTAGATATAGTAATTCGGAATAACTTGTTTTATAGTACATTTTGTGCTCATTTCTATAATAAAAAAGTCCCTACAAATGAATCGCCATCTAGTGGTCATAGCTAGAACTCGTTCCTAAAGCTTTATCAGTCTAAACTTTAGTTCGTTCACGTTCAAATTCAAAGATGGCGTTAAAATGGAATTCTGAAAAGTGTATTGATGATTTCAAACTATTGAACTTGAAAGTTTTGAAACACAGTATAATACCATCAATTTGCTCTTTTTTAACAGTAATGCAGGAGATTCTCAATTCCGGTGTTTCTTTTAAACCTTTAGTTACATTGTACAGTAGGTACTTACTAACTTTGGACATAGTAACTTTGGATTAACAATTAACGATCTCATAGAAAATTATTTTTGTGACGTCCGTCACGCATGTACAGATCTTCACATAGATCGAGGGGGTTCATGTCATGTTCCACCACAAGGCCGTAATGCGGGTTGGTGGACGACAAACGGCTATCGCACCACATAGGTACTAAGTAAGTACCTAATGTTACGGTCCTTCCGCTTCATTTCGTCACATCCGCACACAGTTGCGCTTCAACAAAAGAGCCGCCGTACACCAAGCGTGACACAAACTCATTCGCCGTAATTTTTTGGAAACTGGACATAGTTTATCATCGCATTCATACATTGGGTCAACAATGTACTTGGTCTATGGAGCAATATAGTGAGAAGGGTCCCCACGGACTGAGAAGGGTCCCCCCGGACTGAAAAGGGTCCCCTCGGACTGAGAAGGGTCACCCCGGACTGAAAAGGGTCCCCCCGGACACACGCCGGCAGAGTCGCGGAAGTAATTCGCAAGTCTCCCCGTGACTCCGCCATAGGGCGGCGAGACGGAACACCGAGGGTTTTTAGTCGGTAAGAGTCCGACATAACCATCCTCGCCTCCCCGTGGCAAGGAGGTATCATGCTAACGATGATTTTCCCCCTGAAAAAATAAAGTTTTCGACGAATTTTGAAGTCGGTTAAAAAATGGAGCAAGAGCTTAGCTATAGCATAAGGGGCCGCCAGCTGCTGTCGAACTCAAGCGCGAGATAGAAGATGTCCAGCAGCGGCGGAGTGAAGAGCACGGCACAGTGACTCCATATTTGTATTTTTATTAATTTTGGATGAATTTTGGCAGGAATATAAAAATAAGCCAACAAAAATCTGATTTTTTTTAAACAAGCTCTCGTATTTATAATACCCTACATTTTGATACTTACTTGATATTATATATTTAGTATGAATAACTATTTCCGTTTAGACATAATTTTCTTTTTAAAAGACATGGAAATCATTTTTTTCTATGAGCGAAGTTTGTCCATTCTTGTATCGGTATTCATCAGTCTCTATAAATAGACACCCCAAGATTGTTATATTAACTTTTTCAGACGTTTAATTTTAGTAGTTATAGTGCCTTCATAGAAAAAACTAAAAATCCACGCACACCCAGCCTTGGGTCAAAGTTTCAAATGGGTTGGTTAAAGTTTCAAAAATAAATAACTGTTTCCCTGCGAATTCACGCTGAAAAAGGCAGACTTTTAAACTGTCAACTAGACATCTTACACACATTAAAATAACACGTAAGTTAAGCTGCGGGTAAAGTGTTTGGAGTTTTCTCGGGTTAATTTTGTTGTTCACAGGCTGATTTTCTAACTAGCAATCGGCAATTTCATCATTAGCCCGTATCAGTCCACTGCTGGACGTAGGTCTCCCAAAGCACGCCACTCAACCCCATTCTCGACCTTTTCAAAATGCTCTTTTGCATCCAGTCTCTGGCAGCCATCTTACGAAGGGTATTTTAATAGGACGATTCGATGAGCTCGGTGGCTCAGTGGTTGGGTCAATGGACTTGCGATACAGAGGTCCCAGGTTCGATTCCCAGCCAGGGCAGCCATGTACCAACCAATTAGTTATCCTCGGTTTTTTTGACGGAAAAACTTACGTACATTTATCGAGTGCTCTCAAAACGGTGACGAAAAAACCTGCATGCCGTAGAAGAAGAAAAATTCTAAGGCATGTTGAATCAGCCAATCCGCACTGGGTGTGGTGGATCATGGCTCCAGCTCCCTCGATGTAAAGGAAGGTCTGTGCCCGAGCAGTGTATAAATAGACTGATGATGATGAAAGGACGATTGGAGTATTACATGAAGTAAGGAACCCTTGAAATGGTGTGACAGATGCCCACAGCCATTGCACCGTGAAACATATGCCCAAACTGCGGGGTTGCAACAACGGGTGGCCAGTTCCGTTAAATTGTGCGATAACTTAACCGTAACCGTATCGTAATCAGCCCGCTGCCGCACTCGGTAACGGATTCGATACGTGACAATAGAAATTACTGGTTTTTTGCAACTGTTCAGATAGCAAAAAGAAGCTATAAGCGCAAGCGCATACAAATCGGACATTGGCAGAAATGGACATTTAAATAACCCTTCTATTTAAATATTCTTTAGAAGAAAGGTGCGTCGTTAAAACTCATCTTAAATCGACGTCTAAATAATGTACCTCCTTTTCTTACCCCAGAGTTATGAAACTAAGGCCTGTATTAATAAATCACTCTCAGCTCAAAAGTCAATCTTGACGACCTCAAGATAGCGTTTCTATTAATAAACGTAACTTAGGTGCTCGTTTAGGAATCAGGTATCACGTGAGTAACACCGTATTAAGAAACAAAACTCAGTTCTGAAGAGAACTGTCAAACTCACACTTGAGAACGTATTTGCTGATTGCAGGCGAACCGCGACGTTTACTTGAGTTGTTCCTCTTGAGAAAGACATCACGTGATACGCCCTCAAGATTGGTTTATTAATAAATGACATACTTGATATGGTCATCACGTTTTGAGAGTGTATCAGCTGAATTCGCTCTTGAGGGTGGGTTTGAGGTCAGACTATTAATACGAACCTTAGTATTTTGGCAATGTAGTCGTTTTGCGATCTAATCTACGTATGATACCAACCCGCTCAAAATGTACATATATTTATACACCCCTACAGATAAAAAGGCAAATTAATATTTGCAAAAAAAATCCAATCGAGCCATTTTCAAATAACTTCCGTTCAGTACGGAACTCTAGAAGGGGAGGATTTCGAATTTGGAATGCACGAGGCATATCGCCGCTCTACGTTGCGCCTGCGCATAGTAGAGCAGTCATATCGCGCCATTTGACCGTTTGGAACGTTTCAAACCGCCTCGCTATCGGGCTCACTTTGTGTTTTGTGTTTGAGGTGATTATTGTGAAGTGTTTGTGGTGAAACTCATTGTGTGACGAACTATACATATTTTAGGATTGGGACATAATCTGAAAAAGGTACTTGCCGTCAACCTCTTTTATTACCTCACTATATTGGGATAACGTCCCTTAGAGCTCAGGCCATGATGGATCATGCGGGCACAGTGCGGTTTGGTGAATTACACATTCTTAATTTTTTTTTTAAATAAAATGCCATATTATGACATTTTATTCACATTACGATCTAGCCTAAATACAATAAGACTAATAAGTAATTTGATTTTGACCTAAAATTCTATAAATTGACCCTTATATCTAAGAGTTAGTCCAACGACATTACTTAGAGTCTATTAAGGGCGATCACTTTGTTCACGTGTCTTACATTCGCGCACTATCACTACACACATGCCTTATAGGTAGGTATATTTTTCTATACCGAAGCCCAAATCAAGTGTCTTATTTTGTAAACTAAAACTACCCTACCTACTAACATTTGACTGATTATGGTATAGTTATTTTCACATTATTAGATCGGATCACTTTATTTTCACAGTCATGAACAGGTTTAATCGAATCAGTTCCTTCAGTGTAATATCACAACAGGTAATTAGACGATCATATTTGTTTACAAAATAAGACACTTGATTTGGGTTGCAGTATATACGTCATGCAGGTTTCACCACGATGTTTTCCTTCACCGTTTTCATAGCATTCGATAAATGTACTGTTCTTATTATCTACATCATAAGAGTTGAAATCGTACTGCAAGTGTTACCATTGATCTGCTATTGTTCGTTTGTAAGTTTTTCTTTCGAGAAACGGAGGAAAAGTCAATGGTTACATAGCCGAACTGGCCGGGGATCGAACCTAGGACCCTCGTACCGCAATTCCAGTGATCCAACTGCGCCATCGAGCTCTTCTTGCAACTACTTACAATATTAATATACCCTGAATTGAATGATCATTTCTCCCATACAAAAAGAATTATTAGAGAGAGCTCTATTTAAAAAACGCTTACCACACACTACCTTTACATACCTTCATAACGCTTACCTATAGACATTAAAACCAAGGTTAATTTAAACCAAAACTAATTATAAAAACAACGGGATGTTACAAAATTCCTCAAATAAAGCTAAACAAAGAAAAATGTTTGATTCGGGCTGCGTAATCGCAATATGAAATGGTTGCAAGCATGGCAAGGAACCGCCGATGGAGTTAGCCATATTTATATCGCAGACGTCGCTCTTACATGACAAGTTTTTCACTTGTTTTTCCATTCTTTGAATTTTCAACAGAATTCAACATAATAAGTATGTATCTGATTTAAATGTTGTGTTGTTAATTGATTATTAAATTTGTACCGCGATGGTTATTAGCTGTAAGGGTGCAAATGATATTATGAATAAATAAATAAATAAATAAATAAATCATAAATAAGAACAGATGGTTAATATATTTCTGACGTATGAGAGTGACCTTTCAATATCATTTCAAAATCTGACTGTAGGTATGCTCTTTGCCAACAGACTATCCAACACAAGTTTAGAATATTGTTGATTGACGTGATCAAGTGTATTTATTTATTTTATTAATGGACTCGACAGTTCGTCATTTGCCAATGTCATGTTACAGAAAATTCAATATAATCAATAGTCTTCTATCTTCCTCCAGTGGAGTCGCAGTAGCGTCTTCACCCTGGGTAGCCGCGTCTTCATGTCTTCATCCAGAGGAGTCGCCGTAGCGTCATCACTCTGGATGAAGCAGCTCGACAGTCACGTTCACTCCCGAGCTTGTAGCGGGAACTCTTGATAAAAGCTTGAAACTTCAGATCTTGCACAAATAATCCAATAACTTCACCGTACTGTCATTCGCGAACATTTTCTGATTAATTTAACGTGATATTAGACACAAAATAGTCCCTGTAGACATCAAAAGGAAAATTATCAAATAATTTCGCAACCGTCGTTTCCCGCCATTTTCAAGAGAACCTGATCAAGTGTACCTAAGTGTTCCTAAGATCAGTGGGGCTATTACGGTTCTCAAAACGATCAAATCATACCATGTCATAGCGGCCGTGAAAGGGACAGTGCTATTGCATTGGTGTAGCGGCGTCTCTGTTTGACGCGCCAGGACATGGTATAATTTCATCGTCTTGAGAATGGTAATAGGCTCTGAATAAATGAGTTATGAGTTAATAGTTCATTGCTGGATTTCTTTACTAACATAAAATTCATGTCACACTAACTGAACAATAGATGTGACAGCAAAGCCATTCCCATTTCTATAATCCATTGCTCCGTTGCTGTCCAGAATTTTTATGCTACGAATGAAAACCAGCAATGGAATATGGGAGAGTCCTCGCACTGTCAGTTAGACATTAGACAGTTCCATACAAAATATACTTTATGCTCTCTCCATGAGCGTCGATATTTTTTCCTTCGTGCAAGCAATTTGGGGCCAACAAAAGGCGACAGGAGGTCTGTAATTAATACCTACGTAATCGATGTCACAGAGCGGATTTTGCAATAAACACTTCCGATTTTATAAGACTAAAGTTACTCGTAGTTAGTTACGGTCTCATCATCACCATCACTCTATTTTTATGTCCCCACTGCTCGGGAACAGACTTTCTCCGACATCGAGGGAGCTCGGGCCATGATCCACCACCAGTGCGGATTGGCAGATTACACATGCCTATAGATTGTTCTCCAGCATGCAGGTTTAATCACCTTCACCGTTTTGAGAGCTCGGTGGCGCAGTGCTTGGGTCAATGGACTTGCGATTCGGTCCTAGGTTCGATTCCCGTCAGGGCAGCCCAATGAGTTATCCTCGGTTTTTTCGACGGAAAAACTTACGTACTTTTACCGAGTGCTCTCAAAACGGTGAAGGAAAAACATCGTGATGAAACCTGCATGCCGTAGAAGAAGAAAAAATTCTAAGGCATGTGAAATCCGCCTATCCGCAGTGGGCCCGCGTGGTGGATCATGGCCCCAGATCCCTCGATGTAAGGGAAGGTCTGTGCCCGAGCAGTGGGGCAATATAAGGGTATGGCCGTCAAAAATTGTACAATAACGTTCGTGAATTGGTAACACATGGTAACATACGTGAATGAAGGTAACACTCGTGAACTTTGTAAAGCATAGAATACATGATATGAAATTATTTATATGATTTGCAATTGTCAAAATAGAAGGAGAGGTTCAAGCTTTGCAATAATTTTATTTTATATCAACTTTTTAACAAATTTTAATTGTTTAGTATTCGGTTTATCCTTAAGAGGCCATAGTAAGCCAAGTGGCGCCGCCAATCTTAAAAACGTCAATTCTCCTAAATAAAGCCATTTATTGAAAATGTGGCACATGAAGATTGTTCCCCTTTATGAATATTATTTTTTAATAACTATTTACACTTTATAAAGTGATCTCACTTTAGAACAGTAAGAAACAGAAGAAACCGTTTCTTACTGTTCACTTCCTAGATCACTTTATAGTTAATTAAAAAATAATATTCATTTAGAGGAACAATCTTTATGTGCCACATTTTAAATAAATGGTTTAATATAGAAGAATTGATTTTTTATAAGATTGGCGGCGCCACGTGGTGTGTACACTTAGCTTAACAATAGATCACGAATGTTACGTAACACATATAGTAACACATGGTATCATTCGTGAAGAAAATTTGCTGTGGACATAACCTAAAACCTGTTAATCATGCGGGTTTTGAAGTCAGAAAGGCCCACCGATGTACGTATTTGTTAAATGAATAGACTATATCTACACATAAAATTTAAAATATGAATAAAGTTATGTCCTTACCTTGCAATTCGCTTTTAAAAATCAAAAATATTCTCGAGACAAAAAATGCTAACCGACTCAATGTTCATTTTGTCAAAAAGTAATTTACAGTTTGTTTCTAGGAGTTGGCTAACCTGTAGTGTGGTGTTGCCAGAAGCGAAAAAGAATATTATGGCCCTGGAATCTTGTTTATTTGTCTTGCATTATGATAACATACGTGAAGTAACAATCGTGATGAAAAGTTGAGACACATTTTTAAAATTCACTTTGAAATAGTTTTATTGCGATATTTAAAAAAAAGAATTCAATAGGAAATATAAAATTTTATAAAGAACGTTAACCACTTCAAAAGTTATGAGATTTCGAATAGTTTGTAGTATTTTTATGTCTTCAATGTTCGAGATGTCGTAGTGGGACACACGCTTATTGTATGGAAACAAACATGAACCTCTTTAAAAAAATTAATCACCTGCTTAAAAGGAAACAGAAGTGAACATATCAAATATAATATGAATTATAACATAAACTCCGCGAATCAGAACCACCTTTACAAGTTAAGATAAAACAAAGAAAAAGGATTTTTTTTATTAATAAATGTGAGGGACACTGACTATTTCTCAAATGTACAGTTTTTGACGGCCATACCCATAAATAGACTGATGATGATGATGACCGTTTTGAGAGCATGGTACGTAAGTTTTTCACAAAAACTATTTGATCTATTGCAAGAATTCTTTCACTGTTATGAAAAAAAGTTAAAACTATGTAAAAGTAAGAGAATTATTAAAATCTGTCCATAATTTTTTGAGAAAATTTCAACTTTATTGAGGCCCTTTGAATAATTTTTAATATTACATTACAATAAATTAAAATAAGTTAGTAATAGGTAAATCAATACCTACATAAATTAAATTCAAATTAATATTTAGGTGGCTATTAGGGCCATTGATCTCCTATAAACAATTAGATACACAAAGGTCTTACTAAAACAATTTAAAAAACGTCCAAATAAGAGTCCATTGTTAACGTCCAATAAAGCAAATGACATTCATCATTCATCCGTTTGGACCTTCTTTGCGCTCGGACATTTTAGAAGGCAGACTGTGTATCTAGTTGTTTATAGGAGATCAATGATTAGGGCCTATATTCTGTGGTGGTGGTTTTTCAATCGTGTGTACCGAGACTAGCGAATGTGACTGCATAAAGCCATCCCCTGATTATAATTCTTGTCGCCATCTCGCATTTCCTGTCCGGACGTTAGGCACAAACTCGGAACGTAGCGACTTATAACTAAATTCACATAACATCGCCACCGATTTCTATTTATTTTATTAATGGAGTCGACAGTTCGTCATTTGCCAATGTGTACAGAATATTCAAGATATCATAATCTTGTCTATCTCCAGAGAAGTCGCCGTGGCGTCATCGCCTTGGAAATCTGCGTCTTCATGTCTTCCTCCAGAGGAGTCGCCGTAGTGTTCCTCACTCTGGACGAAGCAGCTCGACAGTCACGTTCACTCCCGAGCTCGTAATGGGACTCTAGGCTACTTGACCCAATTTTTTTGGTCATAAATAGTTAATTTTCGTCCTATAACACCGTACAAAAAATTACAGAATTTTTTGAGACCTTTAAACACCAAAAACTTTAATTTAAAATGCAACATTCCAAACTCGATTATCAAATAATTGCTATTGTGGTACGTACAGTAGACAGCAGATCAATGGTAACACTTGCAGTACGATTTCAAGTCTTACGACGCAAATAATAAGAACTGTCAAAAGTAAAAAAGTGTTACCATTGATCTGTTGTCGACGTACAATAATCACTATTGCTCGGGATAAAAAATGCTGAACGGTGACATAATTTGACAGCTGATGACCAACCAATTTTGTATGAACGAAAGCGTTTTTTTTTATGTTTAGGTAAGTCACATGTTTTTCGGTTCTTTGTGAACTTTCTGTATCTTTCTAAAATCCCCGATTTCGTGGTTTGTCAGCAACATTTAGTACTGTCAAAAGTAAAAAGTGTTACCATTGATCTGCTGTCGACTGTACGTGTGAAATAAGCCTAAGTTGACAATGGGCACGCGCTCACCGGAAGGTGGATAAACTCGGCACATGAGCCTTTTGTTATATGGTCTAGTATAACTTTGGTAGTGATTTCATTTCTAATTAGATACAAAGACAGGACAATGGCGATTATAGAGTTTCATCATCATCATCAGTCTATTTATTGCCCCACTGCTCGGGCACAGACCTTCCCTTACATCGACGGAGCTGGGGCCATGATCCAACACGCGGGCCCACTGCGGATTGGCGGATTTCCCGTGCTTTACATTTTTTCTACTTCTACGGCATGCAGGTTTCATCACGATGTTTTCCTTCACCGTTTTGAGAGCGCTACGTAAGTTTTTCCGCTGAAAAAACCGAGGGTAACTCATTGATACATGGCTGCCCTGGCTGGGAATCGAACTTGGGCTCTCCGTGTCGCAAGTCTAATGACCCATCCACTGAGCCACCGAGCTCCACGAGATTATAGAGTATGGCTCGTTAATTATTTCAATATCTTATGCGATGTAGCATAAGTGACAGTAACAGATAGTTACTAAATGGGGAAAATTGACGAACAATAACTTGAAGATATAACCTACCTATCTACTTGCAATAAACGAAACAATAATCTGTAACGCGCGTGGCCATAAAAGGTGACAAGGCGCGGTTAAAGGGAAGTGAGGTTTAACTGGGTTTATGGCTAACAGCACAATTGTTTACAATTTTACATAGATAGGCCCGCGGCCCGAGCCGAGTAAACGTTACAATGATTTTCGCCTTAGACTTTCTAATAGCAATAATCACATTTATTTGAAAATTTTCCAATGGCAATATAAGCAGCAGGCGTTTGGCATGCATTGGATTTTTCTGGTTATACCTTCTATTCCTTTTTCTTTTTGGCAATAGGTGTAGCCTTGGTCGGGGTATTCGCGGGGCTGACGTCTCCTGTCATGATGAACCTCTTGACCTTGGTCTGCAGCTCCAGGTATAGCCGGTTGCCGTGGTTCACTTGAGGCAAGACTATCGTGCCTTCCTTCTCCTGTAGACAAATATACCTATAATAGCGAAATGTTTACTGGTAGTCCGGTCGAATCGATATTATAGGTAGAAAGGAGTCTATGGTCTAGAACTAGGTGTCGTCCACATGACTAACTGTCGAGTCCATTAATAAAACTAATACATCTACTAATGTAGATGGAAAAGGATTCCTTGAAAAGCGCGCGAAACGCCATTAGCTATTTTTTTGTGAAAATTCTAATTAAATAGTTTCCGTGGTATTTAGTGAATAATGATCACGTTAAGTTAATCAGTAGATGTCCGCGAACGTTTCTATTAGTTGGAGTGCTCGAAAGAAGTCGTATTTGTGAAGTTTTGTGCTCTTAGCAAGGTTTCTTTTGCATAACTTGTTATTTCGTTTAGAGGTTTGGGAGGGTTGTGCGTAGGTTTAGGTTAGGTTATCTTCGTATATATGTATGTATGTATTTATAAGAATTCAGACATTCTACTAACATCAGACCAGGCTGTAAAGTCCTAGTTGGCTTTGCCTTTCCCTCTGGGAAGAATTTTACCAAAAAAAATGAAACTGTCAATTTACCTGTCTTAAAACAATAAGATAATAAACCCTCTTATGCTCAAACAAATTTGTCGCGTAGGCAAACGTGTCCAAACCGAACAGTCCCTTCAGCCCGCCACTCTCGTCACACAAGTCAAACTGCGTATGCATGGCCAGCCGGCACTGCCTCCTGACGTACTCCAGCAGGATCCTCACCGGACACCTGGGGTTGACGAGGAGCAGCTGCTCCGCTGACAGGTCCTCGTCTGAGGACGAGGTGCGACGGAATAGGGAGAGCTCGGGGACGTCTCTGTGGGCTACGTAGATGAACATTTTTATTGAAGATGCATTTGTGTGATTAAATTCTAGTTATTTATGATAATCAACTGGATATAATACTAAGAAAATACTTATTAAAAATCAATCTCAATACTCTGGTTTGGTAACGTGAGAGAGAATGTTTGGACGATGTTTGGTAAACAAAGTTTGACAATCCGTGATTGATGGAAATATTAACGTCAGAGACTTTTTTAATTATGTTTATGAAAATGCTTGTCTGTAATTTTTGTTTCTTTTATTAGTTCTAATTTAAGTTTGTTTGTATTTGTTAAGTTTTGTTTTATTGATTATTTTGTTTGTCTGACAATTATTTGGCTGATGGCTTTTGGCCGAGCCACAATAAATTAAAAAAAAAAGATGTAAATGCCATCAATCTTTTTGTACTAAATATGTTGCTGACAAACCACGAAATCGGGGATTTTAGAAAGATACAGAAAGTTCACAAGAACCGAAAAACATGTGACTTTGGTAAATATAAAAACGCTTTCGTTCATACAAAATTGGTTGGTCATCAGCTGTCAAATTATGTCACCGTTTAGCATTTTTTCTCCCGAGCAATAGTGATTATTGTACGTCGACAACAGATCAATGGTAACACTTTTTACTTTTGACAGTTCTTATTATTTGCGTCGTAAGACTTGAAATTGTACTGCAAGTGTTACCATTGATCTGCTGTCGACTGTACTTATCAATTAATTAACACGATAATTTTTGTTAAAAGACTTAAAGTCTTTGCTAGAGATTCTGATGTTTTTTTAATTACACATGACAGAATCTTAAAATACTCCATCCTTTTCTTTTACTAAAATTAGGAAGAAATGATACCTAAGCAGCTACTTTTACGCAGCAATTAAAATTTATGATATAGGTAATGAATAAGTACTTAAACCAGAATTTCTACCACTCAGAATAATTTAGAATTGAGAGAGAAATAGTCCAGTTTAACAATAATTAGCTACGATCGAGTAGTTATCAAAATGTCAATAAATATGCATTTACTTAGGTACAAACAAGTACGTCGTTGTCATAATCTCAAGGTAGGTAGGTAAATGTTGTACATATAGGTGATATTTATCTGTACTTAACTTATTTTATTTGGCAATGTGAATCACCTAATTTCGACTGACCGAGCCAATAACCCTTTATCCATAAAACTGACCTAAATAGATAGCCAAACCTTTCGCGATATAATGAAAACGCAAACAAATACGGTATAGTTATTATTTATTTATTTTATTAATGGACTCGACAGTTCGTCATTTGCCAATGTCATGTTACAGAGAATTCAATATTCAATAGTCTTCTATCTTCCTTCAGGGGAGTCGCAGTGGCGTCTTCACCCTGGGTAGCCGCGCCTTCATGTCTTCATCCAGAGGAGACGCCGTAGCGTCATCACTCTGGACGAAGCAGCTCGACAGTCACGTTCACTCCCGAGCTTGTAGCGGGAACTCTTGACAAAAGCTTGAAACTTCAGATCTTGCATAAATAATCCAATAACTTCACCGTACTGTCATTCGCGAACATTTTCTGATTAATTTAACGTGATATTAAACACAAAATAGTCCCTGTAGACAATAAAAGGAAAATTATCAAATAATTTCGCAACCGTCGTTTCCCGCCATTTTCAAGAGAACCTACGGTATAGTTATTAGTTACCTGTAAAGTATAGAAGTTTATGAAGCTTCGTACTCTTTCTTTGCAACATAAAATCTCTTTTGTATCTATCTTTTTGGTTCCAATGTTTACTTTTTTATTCTACTGTCATTCTTCTTTTGTTTCTTCCATTATTACATCGATTTTATCAATTTACGTTATTTTATTGGTTTATTATATGAGTTACCGCTGAACGCCCACACCAACCAGCCCTACTAGCTCACAACACCCAGCAGCGTATCAAACACTCTTATCGATAACATTCCTCGTAGGACTCAGGCGCTGAGGTGGATAGTTGAGTTCATTATGGGTCTTCCATGAGCCAACTAGCGCCGCCAATCTTAAAAAAATAATATCTTCCAATTTAATCATTTTTATTAAAAAAAAACTATGTAGACAATCTTTATTAGGATAAATACTATTTTTCAATATACAATACATGGCATAATTGCGACAAACTAAGTTGTAGTTCACAAATATGCCAAAAACGGCCGTTTTTCGCAATTATGCGAACTACAACTCACCAAAATTGAATCACGTTATAAATAAGCATTTAAAAGATAGTATTTATCCTAATAAAGATTGTGTACATAGCTTTTTTAATAAAATTGATTATATTGGTAGTTATTATTTTTTTAAGATTGGCGGCGCTAGTTGGCTCATGTAGAAAAATCCTAATTCGTCCAGCCTGGACGAATTAGGATTTTTCTACATGAGCCAACTCAACTCTACGATGCAGATAATAATAACTGTCCAAAGTGATACATTTGATCTGCTTTGATGTGTACATATAACATCATCCAGGAGACTGGCCAGAAGCAACTGCAACCCTGGACCGTCCAGGGTGATGATGATGTTATATGTACACATCAAAGCAGATCAAATGTATCACTTTGGACAGTTATTATTATCTGCATCGTAAGAGTTGAAATCGTACTGCAGATGTTACAATTGATCTATTGTTATCCGTACATATACTTATAATAAGTTAAAGAAGTGATTCGTATAGATACCCCAAATATCCCATATTATTAAAGTAAACATAAAATTCAATAATGAGATGATATTCGTTTTCGTTTGTTTTATTAATCTTGTAAAGGTCAGTGCACATCGACCACGTGTGTACTGGCCGGCCCGCGCACCTTGACCGCAAAAAACTTTGCGTTCACATTTACAGCGTTTCCCAACTCGGGATCTAACTAATACGATATTTCATAAGTGGAATTGCAACAGCGGGTGCAATGGATCGCAGACATACGCGCATTGCCGAGCCGGCGTCGCGGTGTGCGCGCGTCCTTACAATTTGTAATTTCGTTCGGAAATTCGACTACTGTAATACATCGATTTTTGAATATCGAAAGATCGGAAGTTCGACTTGCAAATAAATAAATAATCGATTTATTTGAGACATCGATTTAAATGTGCATAAAATTGGATTTTCTTTTTAACGGAAGCGGAAAAGCGGAAGGATTACTTATGAAATATGGATAAAGCTTGGTGAATCTGAAGTCTTTTCAACAAGTACGAAACAACGGAAGTTTATTTACTTACTTAATCTAAGTAAACAATCGATTTATAGATTTGTTAAACGCTAAAATGTGAAACGCTAAAATGTGATTGGTGCCAACAGAACCTAAGATCCAAGAAATAAGTATATTTAAATAAAATGATTGATATAATTTGACGAAGACAAGAAGAATGACGAATTTTTCAGTAGCTGGATTTGATATAATAAACTGATAAGATAAGGATGCACATTGCAATATTGGAAATAGACTTTTCAAGAAATTATTGTTTATCACATTTCAAAATAGAGAAGTGACTATCATTTATCAACAGTGATGAAAATAGACAAATACCTGATATAGTATATTTGAATCTTTCAAAGGATTGAATGTGTCACTTGTAAAACTGAACCGACTCTACAACATTACGGGAAGATAATTTGGACTAATTACTTTAACATTCAATAAGTGAAAATAGTGGAAGTAAATTTAAAAGAAATTTATTAGACATCGAAAGATTTCCGTTCAAGAATTGAATTCTTGGAAACTGCAAACGGAAGTTTATTTGTGAAGATTTTCTTTCAAGAAATGACTCTTTGAAACTACAAAAAACTTTTTAATTATCGAATTTAGTGACGAAAAAAGTGGACTGAAGCAATCCTTGAATGAAACAACAAACGAAAGCTTTAAGTCGAAGGTTTGTCTTTCAAGAAACGACTCTTTGAAACTACAATGGGAAATCTTTCCAATTATCTAATTTAGTGATGTAAAAAAAACGGAGTTGACTGAATCAATATTTCGAACTGGAAACGACAGTTAATTGTCGAAGATTTTTCTTTCAAAAGCACTAAGGTGAAGTTTTATCAATTAAAGAATATAGTGATGTTAAAAATGTTTGCTAAAGTATCAAACTTAGTGACCTTTGGAGTGGCAGCCTGGCCACCCCCCGGACCACTGCCCAGCTCCTTCCAATTCCACCATCAGGGCGCCAACTTTGCCATATTCGTCATACTATTTGCTCTGTGCATGATGGAGGTGGTGGTCCTGAGGATCATCACGGAGGAGCAGTCTAGAGGAGACCAGGGAACGAGTGTGACTTCCATGTGGTTAGTGGACGATGAGTGATTGGACTATTGGGACGGTATTATGTGGTGTTCTGCTTTAAGGGTAAATTCCAATGATTTAGACGTACGGTCGGAGACAGAGAAAGGACTCTGGTGTACAGTAGAGATTTTAAGGTTGAGATTTTCTCAAAAACTACTTGACCTATTGCAATAATTCTTTCACTGTTAGATAGATAAAAGTTAAAAATATGTAACTGTAAAAGTATTATTAAAATCGGTCGAGTAGTTCTTGAGAAAATCTCAACCTTATTGAGGCCCCCTGTATACTTGAATAAATTATCTCTGTCTTCGTGTGTACCTATCTGTTAGTTTATATAAATCGATATAAGTATAGTAGGTAAGTAAAGTAACTAGCTATGTTACTTCGTGTCAAATTCTAAAAAATGTTTATCTTAATTTAAAAAAATAACCGTTTAATTTCACCCTAAAACTATACCTATCCGAAAGCCTACATAATTTTCTACATGGGTTTCTAAATGAATAGATATGCTATGCTTACTCGTTGGTATATTAATAAGTCTTGTTAAATAGGTGTAATAACTATATCCAAGCTTATATCTAAATCAAAGAATCATACTTAGTCTGGTCTGGACCTACGAATTCAAATCTATCAATACGTAAAACTTGGAAACTCTATCACTCTACATGGAACTTACGACCTTTGAAGATCTCATTTCTTTAACATCTCCTTTCCGTCTTCCCTCTCTTCTTCGCCCATTGTTCTTTCTTCCCATCTTCCTTCAATTGCCTTTCATTCTTGATGGGTCAATCGATGAATAAATAAACGACATCTCTGAAAAAAAAACATTTCCAGTTTAAAAGAATTCGTTCGTTCAATTTGCCTTCTACAATCGGATATTTCGTAAGTCTCCCAAATTGAGCCGACAGGTATAATAACCTCATACATACTAATTAATGGCAATCTTAACCTTGGCCAAACCTGTGTTGCAGTCAAACTGTAAAATCATACTTTACAGGGATTCTATAACTTTTGATAGACAAACCGTTGCCCGAACGACGTATGACCGACACTACAGTTAATCGACACGACTTTCGCCCGACAGACATTTGGCCGACATAACTTTTCACCGAAACTACAGTTAATCGACACGACTTTCGCCCGACAAACTTTTGACCGATGTTGATCAAACTTGACAGAACTGTCAAAAATGACAAGAACTCACAATAATCATGATTAGATCCGCTATCATTTTAGAATGGCGGATTAATTTTTTATTTGTTTGATTTTCTATTTACATGAATACTCTAAATAACTTGACATTGGCAAAATTATCTCTTTAATAAGAGTATAAGCCATTCAAATAATAATAGAATAGAACAATAATCATTAAGAAATGTCAAAAAATGACAGTTCTTGTCTATTTTTACAGTTCTGGAAACCGCTGTATAAGTTAATGTTCCCCAACCGAATAATGACAGATGTGTTCACTCTCATACATTATTAATTAATCGGAGGCTCGACCTTAACCCGTGTGTACAATGTTGCAGATAAACCACAGAGTTAGTTGTTTTTACAAAAGGCAGGACACAGCATAGTAAGCGGATGCTTGATGATTTTCATTTAATATAATATATGGGAAAATTATTTTTTTGTTCTTAATTTACAGTAATTACTATAGAATAGAGTATAATAATTAATTATTTAGACTAAAAATACAAACAAATACCTAACAATAAAATAACTAAGTAAATACTTAGACTTGGCTCACGAGATTACCGCCATGTGGGATGTGGACTCAACCATAATTGTTCCGATAGTCGTGAACGGGTTAATAGCGAAGAGTCTCGACCAACATCTTAAGAGACTCTCGCTAGACAGTTGGATCAAGAGCCGGATGCAGAAGGCAGTGCTGCTAGACACGGCGCGTATTGCGAGGAGGTTCCTCACTCTGGGAACCTAACCTCTGGCAGCGGGATGCACGTGCATCCCGCTGCCGGCGGGTGGCTATTTTTTATATTTTTTAAATTTTATTTTTGAAATGTATAAATGTATTAAATAAGAATATGTATAAATAAAGAGAAAAATAACTAAAATCTGACACTAAAAACTAAAACTAAATCTATAAATAAAATATGTCCTCTAGGAGGGAGTCACGGTGCCCAGAAGGCTGGCAGTAATTTATTTATTATATTATCAATATATTATAATAAATAAATTACCGATCGGGGGTTGAACGCTTGTTGAGATAATTATAATTTTATAAATTATAATTTATTTCGAGTATTTCGTCAACGGTTTAACTTATTTTTACGAATACGATGAGACGATAAAATGAACTAAGATTTTTTCCGTAAAATGAAAGAGTCTGTATTTTGACAATTTGGGGAAAATCTCAGCTTTGAGCCCGTTTGAGCCGAGTTTGAGCGTCGTATGTCTTTGCTATTAACAAATATCGCAATGCGGTATATTTAATTATTTACCAATTTTCCAGTTTGTCTGCGACATATACAAACACCTGTTTTATCTCGATTTTGTATTGTATACAATAGATAAGTATTTTATTGTTATTTTATCTGAAACTGATTGTATGGTCGACAGCGTGAATTACATAATTATTGTGAGAACTTTATCTCTATGAAACGCAATAACTATTGTTTTGATGTTTGTTTACGAATGTTATTTAAAAACCTGTTATTTATATTTCTGTAAAAAAATCATTGTTAATGAGGGGGTTTCAAAGTGACATGTAAGAGCCTTCCATAAGCCAACTAGCGCCGCCAATCTTAAAAAAATAGTATCTTCCAATATAATCAATTTTATTAAAAAAGTTATTTACGAAATGTTTATTACGATAAATACTTTTTTTAAATGCTTATTTATAACGTGACTCAATATCGGTAAGTTGTAGTTCGCATAATTGCGAAAAACGGCCGTTTTTGGTCCATTTGTGAACTACAACTTAGCTTGTCGCAATTATGCGATGTATTGTATATTGAAAAATAGTATTCATCCTAATAAACATTTTGTAAATAGCTTTTTTAATAAAATTGATTAAATTGGAAGATATTATTTTTGCAAGATTGGCGGCGCTAGTTGGATTATGGAAGGCCATTATGAAACAAAAATAGTACCGTTAGCTCTGGTAGATGGCACTGATTCCTCGACTTCGCACCTCAAAATTAAAGAGCATCAATGCACGGGCTATCCTCATTTATTAATCGCGTGTCTATTTTTGAATCGTATTGTTTAAAATTTCTCAAACCAAAAAATAAATTATTCAGCTGATATTAACAATATTTCTTTCATGATCCCTGTGTATTTTTAGTGACTTCCCGCCACGCCATCTATTATCAACTTGAAAAGCTTTTTTTTCTTCTTTTGAAATATCACTTTGAAAACCTCTCAATACAATCGCAGGTAGTAGGTACAGACGAAAAGAGATAAAAGTATTCAGGTTGAGAATTGTAATGAGAAAAGTACTTGTGTACTTATGTAAGAAATATTTATCTATTAGATAATTTAGAGAGTACACTATGTAGGTATAAAATTGTAAAAGAATTGTAAAAGTGGGACATTAGTGATTTTCCAGTACAATATACTTACATGTAAATATACAATAACGGATAATAACTTTTTGCGCCTCAGTTGGGATATACTAAATACATAGATACAATGATTATTAGTATATAAAAATTTGCACGCCTGCTAGCAGGCTGAATACTGCGACACTCCAATAATTTATAACACCTCATATGACTGTATTCGAGCAAATAAATATTTCATTTCCAGTAGTTTTTGAGAACTCGACCAATCTCAACTATAAACCGTAGGCTTATTCCACCTTGGTCCTAGTAGACTTAGATGGAATGCTTCCACATACGTCACACCTATTAAAGTTCAAAGTGTATAATATTATCTAAGATACATAGATAGATTATAAGGTAGATTTACCAATGATTGTCTATTAATAAGCCAGATAGCATCCAATATTCCGTGAGTTTTTTGGGTTTGTTTTTCCTAATCAAATACCTACCTAACCAGTCAATCAAATCTGTGATAGAAATTAATTAACTCTACTTATGAAATGTAAGTAAATATGTACTTAAATTTCAACAAAAAGTTTTGTAGGTAATAATCAAAAGTTTTTTTTAATTCTTATTAAGTACTTACCTAAGATTAGGAGATGACGTCATGGGTTTAATTAAATGGCGTTTTTGTGACTTAACTCAGAGTTAAGGCACTTAACCCGAGTTAACGTAATATATTTTAAGGGTGAAGATTAGCTATTTCAGGATTAAGTAACCTTAACCTTAACCTTAACCTTAACCTTATCTATATTATTAGGTGCTGTACATTTTCTTATATTAAATATAAACATTAAAAAATCTGGTAAGTACTTCCATTACATTAAGCGTCGAAATAATAAGCCGTAGATATGTAAAACCATTGCTCAACTAATTAATTAAATGGATCTTTTGTTCTTGAATAGTTTGTTTCATTCTCATGCTAATTTACTTGCCCTAATTGTCAATTAGGTGAACTATTTTTAATTTACAGTCGACATTAATGCCACGTTGGACTTTATACCTTATTGTCTGCAACATAAGAGATGAAATTGACATCACGATGAATTTCAATTCAATTCATTTATTTTACTCTCAAAATACCATTACATAGATTTAGAAAATATAATTAAATGAGCCGCTCGTCTAAATAATGGTGTGAGAGAGCGAGTCACAAGTGAACAAACATCTCACGATTGATTCATTGATGAATTTGATCTCGAGAGGAATGATTTATCGAAGAAAAAAATATTTAGAAAATTGTGACGCTGAAATTATATCCTGCCCTGGGGGGTGACCGCGACTTCAATCGTTATGGTTATCGTTTTCATTTTGACACTTGAACGATATACATTGCTGCGTTTAGTTGTCGTTTGTTAAAACTTGCAAAAACATAGCAGCAATGTATAGCGTCCATGTGTCTGCACTGCCCCTGTTCGAAGACATCGTAGACCCGGGGCTGTAATTCGAGTCGGACCCATTGTAGTCGCTGCCTTAGCTGTGCCAGTAGTTGACCTTGCACAGATAACCGGTTGGTCACCACCATCGTGGTGGTGCAACCGAGGCGTGGGTCACACACAAGTGGCGCCAATGACTGCGTAAGTACTGCTTAACCACTCACTAAGTCAAGAGATTCCGGACTGTGGTGATAGGATCGATCGAGTCCATGAAACACTTGCTAGTAATCGAATAAGTCTTCTGGGGTCAGCCTATCCGGAACCAGAAGAGTAGGTACAGATTCTTCTTGAGCTGCATAGCTGACCTATTGAGCTATATCTTTAGGGAGGAGGAAGGAGCATAAAGGAAAGGGGAGAGCACAAAAGATCCCAATGGGTAGAAGTGACGCCACATTGACACCCTGACGCCACATTGACACCCTGTCAAGATAAGATAATATATTTTGGATACATAATCGGTCAATAATAATGTTGTCCGTCTGTCTGTCAAGACCTATATCTCAGAAACGCGTGAACGGATCAAGTTGAAATTAATACCAAATACTCAGGTCTGCAACCTCATGAAGCCGTGAAAAAATCAACCTTCTACGTTAATCCAATCAAGAGATATGGCCGTTTGTGTCGAATTTTGGCGCATATTTGTATGAAAACGCAAAAAACTAAAAACCTATAGGTACTTCCCGTTGACCTAGAATCATGATAGGCAAGAAGCTAGATCTTATAGCACAAGTAGAAGAAAAAATCCGAAAACTGAAATTACATCACTCCAAAAAAAAAAAATTTTCTTGTTACAAACTTATACTTGCAGATGATCAACTAATCAGGTTACCTCGTGTAGGACATATTTTGACAATGGCAAAAATAAGTTGGTCTCTAAATCTAGTTTATCTTTTCGTTAGAGCAAAGTTACGGTTAAGTTGCGTTGCACGGAAGCCTCGGTGCGCCAGTCCGACTCGCACTTGGCCGGTTTTCTCTTCTATTGTTAGATGAATAAATAACTAGTGCTAAACTTCGTCAGTGCATTAGTGATTAGGGTGAACCAGTCGCAATGGTAGAATGTTGGTGTTGTGCAAATAAATTGCCGTCGTGAGGCAACAGTCGTCTGGTGCAGACTGCCTAGGCTACCGGTTGTACTGCTCTTGCATCACAGACGACTTACCCCATAGACCTGTAACAGGAGGGCGCCCGTGTCTGCCCGCACATGAGCACAAAATTGCTTCGCGATACGTGTAACCTAGAGATATTATCGACATGGACGCATCTCTGTTATACGGCACCCCTGTCTCCCGTTTCGTCTCTATGCGCTCATCGTTGACAGAATGTTTCGCTTGCAAATTTTTACAGATTTCACGTCTATTGGGTAAGTGGTCTGTGTCTTGCATATTGCCTTTAGGTCTTATTGCATCAATGAGAGTTAGCCCTTAACCGAAACAGAAAGTAACAGGGATGTGTGTAGCAGCTAAATTCAATAAGCTGTTGATTGTTTTGCTCCAACTGTTAAATTCATTTATCTGTTGATTTTTTAGCTCAACCAGCTACGACCTTATTAGTGGGAGTAAATTGTAAACATTATCTAGCTAATCGCGCGAATTAAGTATACAAAATAGGTATTTATAGCAAAAACGCCAAAACCAAATGTTTTTTTCTGTTTTGGCTCTCCTTATTAGGTACCTAAGTAGTTTGTAACAATTGCGAATGCGATGTGATCCGTGGGGTGACCGCGACTTACAATCGTTATCGCTTTCAATTTGACACATGGGTGCAATACATTGCTGCTATATTTTTGCAAGTTTTAACAAACAACAACGAAACGCAGCAATGTATATCGATCAAGTGTCAAAATGAAAACGATAACCATAACGATTGAAGTCGCGGTCACCCCACCGATCTAATAATGTGAAAATAACTATGCAATAATCACAGAAAAGCTTATAATGTTAGTAGTTTTTGTTTACAAAATAAGACACTTGATTTGAGCTTCGGTTTAATATCACCTACTCAGCCTGCATACAACCCTACGTTACCTTGTTCCAGGAGCGACCCGAGCCATCCCCGGCGATGCCTGCCCGGTGCCGACGACGGCGTGTGTCGTAGTTGCGGCGGGGACACGCACGGAGGAGTCATTCCTTGCATCTGTCACGAGGAGAGGTGAGGTCAACCGTCAATGCAACAAATCAATGGTGGCACAGGACCAGGGTTCGCAAAAAAACGCCTTTTAACTACTGTCATCGTAGTTTGTAAAGTGCTTGCATTGCTCAGACTTTTCTGAAAGGCAATATTTTTATCAACACTTTGTTATAACATGTAATGTCCTACCTCCTGGCTACGACTCTTCCACTTATCTATATTCAGAGCAGACTCAGAACCCCCGCTATTTTAAAGCGTCCAGCCCCTTACCATGAACTCTTATAGCAGGATTACTTCAATAATTCTTTATTATTTCGTACAATGACGTCCTTAAAGTAAGCTTATTAAGGACGTCATGGTACGAAATAACAAAGTATTATTGAAGTAATCCTGCTATGACAGTTCATGTTAAGGGGGCAGTTCGTCTCGTCCCATCGTATAACTTCCATAAACTCACACCTGATTCATGTAGGGGTAGGCAGAGACGTTGGACCCATCCTGGGCTTACAAGTCTCGCTTCCATCACATTCATCAGTCTTATGAATAACTTAGATTATTCAATTTTATTGCAGGCCAGTGAAGTTCGAGACAGGCGCTTGGTTCCTCCGCCAGGTGCAGAAAACTATCAGCCTGATGCCGTGGACCATAAGCACTGAGAAGCTGGAGCAGATTGGTAAATTATTCTTCTCATGTTATTATTTTAGAGACCAAACCTATACCATGAACTCTTATAGCAGGATTAGTTCAATAATACTTTGTTATTTCGTACCATGACGACCTTAAAGTAAGCTTATTAAAGACGTCATGGTACGAAATAACAAAGTATTATTAAAGTAATCCTGCTATAAGAGTTCATGGTAAGGGCCCTTGTACACAGACGAGACAGAGAAAGTATACAGGGGGCCTCAATCAGGTTGAGATTTTCTCAAAAACACTGAACTGAATTTAATGATTCTTTTGTCGTTATATAATTTAACTTTAATATATTTGCCAGTGAAATAATTCTTGCCAAGTACTGTTTGAGAAATATCTTTCCATAGCATGGCTCACTTCATGCTTACTTGTTCCAATCACGGTTTAAAAGCTGGCACTGATATTTGTCATACATATTTCGCCAAATAATTGCCATGCAAAACTTTCACATTTTATAGCCAATTATACTTAGATCCTTCACCTATTACATGATCTATTTCCAGACGAAGAATGCGAGGGTCCCGACAGTCTGGGTCGCGGGGACCCCAACCAAGGGGAGCTCCGAAACGTGCGCGAGTTCCTCGAGGCGCTCTCAGCCAGGCTGGCGGGGGGACCGCTGGAGGGGACCAGGGTGGCGCCGCTGTACCACCACCCGGCTTGTGAGTACCTAGGGACGAGTGGAAGTGGATAAAGGGTTTCTTAACGGTAACAGGTAGCCAGATATTGTGTGTTCCGGCCCTCATTCTCCAAATGTTTGCAATATTATACAGTTGCCCTATAAATATGCAAAACAGACTTCGAATTTTAACTACGATGGAGGGTTTATGGGTAGCGCCGCTGTTCTGCTTGTGACCAGTGCGGGTTGAGATATTTCTCTTGGTCAAGACTAGTATTTGAAAGAAGCTCCGATGAATTATTGACATGAAAATTGCGTCTATAAATCGCGGTGTTGTCTGTGATTAGAATTTTAGTAGTAAGGCCCGTGTTAATAGTCTGAGCTCAAACGCACCCTCAAGAGCGAATTCAGCTGATACACTCTCAAGACGTGATCACCATCTCAAGTATGTCATTTAATAATAAACTAATCTTGAGAGCGTATCACGTGTCTTTCTCAAGTCGCGGTTCGCCTGCAATCAGCAAATTCGTTCTCAAGTGTGAGTTTGACAGTTCTCTTGAGAACTGACTTTTGTTTTTTAATACGGCGTTACTCACGTGATACCCGATTCCTAAATGCCCACTTAAGTTACGTTTATTAATAGGCCATCTTGAGGTCGTTCTCAAGATTGACTTTTGAGCTGAGAGTACGGGCCTCAGTAACGTAGACTGCGGCATATCTTCTATAATACAGTTTTAGTTTTAATTGGATGTTGACGTCTTACAACTGTCTGTCTGTCATTTCTTTTCCTACTGGCCCTTTGCGCCATACATTTATAATTCAGTAACTCTGTGGCACTCACAGTGTAATCAATTACATAGATGTGGTCATGTTCGAGCGTCACCACGCCACCCTGCGAGACTCGCTGTCCGCGCTCGCCACCGCGCTACGAGACGCGCTCACACGTAAGACAGTCATATGAAATTGCACGAAGTGTATTTTGGGTGATTTTGGTTCTGAGATTGCATATTGCACGTTTGTTTTGCACGTTTTTGAAATGTTTGTACTTGTGTTACGATTACTCTAAATAATTGGCATGATTACTCGGAGTACTTTGCATGAATATTCGAGTAAGTATTAAACGCCTAATCATTGTTTCTGTTAAATAACTCGCAAGAAAAATTGCCGAGTAGTCTTTGGCAGGCACAAAAATTATCGCAATGTGATCTTCCATTAAGGTTTCTTGTTCCTTCCTTTTATTGGGAGACAGGAACACTACTGTCACTTAGGTACTATCTATTTTCTGAACTACACTACAACTGAGACTACAACCAACGTTTCATTTCATCGTTTGCAATGGATGGTCCTACATAAAGGGCGCATTAAAATATATCGCGAAGTGTCGCGAGGCTGCAACGCTGCGGCCGCGCTTTTTTAGTCAACCCTTACCCCTACCAAGATATCACAACCAGTAGGGATAATTAGGTATTAGGTTGGGATAGGTACACTTTGCATTTCCACTTAATGATACTGAGACGTTGAAGCGCAAATACATTGCCACATTTCAATGGAGCTTTGCACCTACAAAACTACGGGACCATTTAAGCTGTACCTATAATTTTGTTGGGGACTTATTACAGGTTTCATATTGCATAATCATAATTAGTATCATTTTCTACTACTCTCGCAACTCCTAGAAGAATAACAAAAACAATGAATAAATCGCTTCGATTTCTTACTATTTTCTGAATTCTTAATAAACTTTATTTTAAACCAATAATTTTAATAAAAAACGGAGATCCTTTATTCGTTATCTTGTACAACTTGCGGTTGATGGTGCGGCAGAATCTGGCATGGTCATTTAAGAGTTCCGAAGTAGATGTTAACCTCCGCAACTTAAGCACACGCTAGAGTTAGCAATTGTATTCTATGACGTTATTTTGCAGCATCTTAAAGAGTTAAGTACTGACACTGACCCAGTATGAACCCAGTAATTATAATCATAATCATAGCTATAACTCCTAGCGTGTAGTTAGCTATAATTAATGCAGGTTTCCGTACGACTGCGTTTAGGTACTAGGGTTGCCAACCATCCGAGGCGTAAGGTGTATTGGTGGCGTCCAGAGCTTCGCGAAATGCGGAAGACATGTGTGGCGGCGCGGCGCCGGTACACCAGGAGCAGAAGAAGAAGTGTCCGAGACCTGAGTCTCGAAGACGAGCTATACGCGTCGTACAGAGGCGCGTGCACCGCCCTCCAGGATGCCGTCAAGGAGGCAAAGAAGGAGGCCTGGGAAGAGTGGCTCGATACGCTCAACAGAGATCCGTGGGGGCGCCCCTATAAGGCCGTGACAAAAAAGCTCCGACCTTGGGCCCCCCCATTGACCACGAGCCTCGAGCCACGCTTTGTGGAAGAGGTCGTGGGAACCCTCTTTCCACAAAGTGAAGATCGGTGGGTACCTCCGTCGATGGGTCAGTCGGAGGGGCTAAACGAGGAGGAGGAAGTGCCACCCGTGTCGGAGGCGGAGCTTGGAGTGGCGGTGCTGAAGCTTCGTGCTAAAAAGACCGCCCCCGGCCTAGACGGGATCCCGGGCCGTGTCTTGGCGCTGGCCTCCGTGGAGTTGGAGGCCCAATTCCTGCGCCACTTCACGGCGTGTCTGCGGGGAGGACGATTTCCGGCAAAATATAAGACCGGTGGCCTCGTCCTCCTGCGCAAGGCGGGTCGTCCGGCCGAACAAGCCTCGGCCTATCGGCCAATTGTGCTGCTTGACGAGACGGGCAAGTTGTTCGAACGAATCGTCGCAGCCCGTCTCGTCAAGCACCTCGAGGAGGTGGGGCCGAACCTCTGTGACCGCCAATTTGGCTTTCGCAGAGGGCGGTCGACCATCGACGCTATCTCCGCGGTGATGGCGATCGCGAAAGAGCAGGTGGCCCAGCGGGGGGTGTTGATGGCGGTGTCTCTTGATATCAAGAATGCCTTCAACACCCTTCCCTGGCCCACAATCAAGGAGGCACTAGTCTTCCACCGCGTCCCGCAATACTTGCGAGACGTGGTGGCGGACTATTTCGCCGACCGGGCGATTGAGTACCCGACCAGTGGCGGCTGGGCGAGAAAGGCGATGGCGTGCGGCATCCCACAGGGGTCGGTCCTAGGTCCGCTCCTGTGGAACATCGGTTATGACTGGGTGCTGCGCGGCGATAATCTCCGGGGGGTCGACGTAACTTGATACGCAGACGATACCCTCGTGACCGCTCGCGGCAGCACTCACAGGGAGGCGGCCATTCTCGCCACGGCGGGAGTCGCGCACGTGGTGCGGCGTATCTCTGCGCTAGGGTTGGAGGTCGCGCTGCACAAATCCGAGGCCCTGACATTCCACGGACCTCGGAACGCGCCTCCGGCTGGGGCGCAAATAGTTGTTGGGGGGACCTCCATTGCCGTCGGTAAGGCGATGCGGTACCTGGGCGTCGTCCTGGACGGGCGGTGGAGGTTCGAGGAGCATTTCCGGCGACTGTCGCCAAAGCTGGTGGCCTTCGCCGGGATGCTCGGGTCGTTACTCCCCAACATCGGGGGTCCGAGCGGAGCGTGCCGCCGTTTGTACGACGGTGTAGTTCGCTCCATGGCACTCTACGGAGCGCCAATATGGGCGGACTCCCTGAGCGCCCGAACAACGGTCCTGCTGCGACGCCCGCAGCGGGCCATAGCGCTCAGGGCGGCCCGAGCGTACCGCACCGTCTCCAGAGAGGCGGCGTGCGTCTTGGCCGGTAGCCCGCCGTGGGACCTAGAGGCCGGGGTCCTACAGACGGTCTACCGGCGCTGCGCGGAAGCGCGTGAGGAGGGTTCTCCCCCACTCCCGGAGGAGGTCAAACGCTGGCGCGAGCTGGCGCGCGATAGCCTCTTCCGCGACTGGGCAGAGAGAATGGTCGACCCGGTGGTGAGCCGGGAACTTTTGGAGGCCGTTCGACCTGTGCTACGCCCATGGGTCGAACGGAAGTTCGGGTCTATGACCTACCACCTCGCGCAGGTCCTGACGGGGCATGGTTGCTTTGGAAGGTACCTGTGCGAGGTGCTGGGTCGAGAGCCGGACCCCCGGTGTCACCACTGCGGTGCCGACGTGGACACGGCGCATCACACCCGCGCCGTGTGCCCCGCATGGGCCGAGCCGCGGCGAGCCATTGCGGCCGCCACTGGAGGCGACCTCTCGCTGCCCGCCATAGTGCGAGCAATGGGCAGCGAGGAAGGATGGAAGATGGTGGCGGATTTCTGCGCCACCATCATGACGGCGAAAGAGTCGGCGGAACGGGAGCGCGAGGTCGACCCTCTCTCGCATCCGATCCGCCGACGGCGAGCGGGCCGCAGGCGACGGGCGTATGTCCGCCGCCTGCCGCCCTAACGGGGACTTGCGGGCGTCGGGTCGGGGGGTCCGGCGCTCGCTTAGAGGTCCCGAGCTGTAAGGCGTCTCGTCCTGTGTTCCGAGGCGCCTTAAGCGGAGGTATAGGGGTATAAACCCGAAGACGGGCCCACGCGGGCGGCCGCCGACGAGGTTGTGGTATTTGGCGCTGCGTTCCCACAACCTCGTCCAAACGCGGTGAGTTGAACACCTTGGGGTTTTAGTGGGTATAGGACCGTATTGTGACGGGAGTCCCACATACTCACCGCGCGCCCCTCCTTATTGGCGCGGTGAGATGCGAAAAGCATTTCCCCAAGTAAAAAAAAAAAAAAAAAAAGGGTTGCCAACCATCCTTCTTCTGTCATACACCGTTTATCAAACAAGGGTTGGCGCGATGACGTTGAGGTGATTGAGCCATCAATAGACAGTTGCTATTAAAAAAAATACAGATAGGTCTACCACAGAGAAAGGTGCACAGGAGAGTTTTTAAGGTTGAGATTTTCTCAAAAACTACTTGACCTATGACAATAATTCTTTCACTGTTAGAGAGATAAAACTTAAAACTATGTAACTGTATAAAATTTATTAAAATCGGTCCAGTAGTTTTTGAGATAAACTCAATCGTAATGAGGCCCCCGTATACTTGTCTCTGTCTTCGACTGTACTAAAATACATAGTGTACCTAATGTAAAGGGTATCTAATGGTAAGCCGAAGGAATGTTGTTCAATATCGGAACAATTTTAGTTCTATACGGCATTCCAAATAAATTAATAAATAAATAAAAGTCTCATACAAATCAATCCGCGATCAGATTTGTTATCCATGAAAGGTAATGAGGCGTAGAGAGCTCCACAGATTAAGGGCCTTCATAGAGCCTACTAGCGCCGCCAATCTTAAAAAAATATTATCTTCCAATATAATCAATTTTATTAAAAAAGCTATTTAAGAAATCTTTATTACAATAAATACTATTTTTTAAATGCTTATTTATAACGTGATTCAATGTCGGTAAGTTGTAGATCGCATAATTGCGAAAAACATTTGTGAACTACAACTTAGCTTGTCGGAATTATGCCATGTATTGTATATTGATAAATATTATTCATCCTAATAAACATTTTGTGAATAGCTTTTTTAATGAAATTGATTAAATTGGAAGATATTATTTTTTCAAGATTGGCGGCGCTAGTTGGCTCATGGAAGGCCCTTAATGTTGACATCAGACCAGTCAGTGCCATCTACCGGGGCTAGCGGTACTTCCGTTCTTTTTTAAATGTAACCTTGTAAACCCCTCATTCACACAAAATCGATAGTCTCAGATTGTAAAGATCCCAATATGCTGAATATCTGGCTAAATGGATAGGTGTCGTAATACTTGCCTTTATATTAATGGAGTATTTCCAATATGATTTTTTCATAGTATTGCAAAAGTGGCAACCCTTAGCCTGCGCCTGCGCATCCGTCGCGGTCCATTCGGCGCGTTTAGCATACGATTGAATTGCGCTGCGCATGATAATTTATAATTGACCGGACATTGGCACCTTGCTGCGAGTAGCATTAGTTCGTTAGCTACGATTAAGAGGAAGTAGATCCCTAAGATTCTTAAGTATTTTAAACAGAAAGTAACTAAAGCTTGGTGGCGCAGTGGTTGGGTCAATAGACTTGCGATACGGAGGTCCCAGGTTCGATTCCCAGCCAGGGCAGCCATGTACTAGAGACTCGGTTTTTCCGACGGAAAAATTTACGTACATTTACCGAGTGCTCTCAAAATGGTGAAGGAAAACATCGTGATGAAACCTGCATGCCGTAGAAAAAATAATCTAAGGCATATGAAATCCGCAAAATCTATACATATAATAGACTGTAAAAAAGTTATGTCTGTACATTGGATATTTTTTATAAAAAAAATAATTGTAATGTGTTTTAGTATCGATACTGATGCCAAAACACTAATTTTTAGAATTTTTGTCTGTTTGTCTGTGACTTTGTGCAAGTATCACGCCATAACTACTGAAGGGATTTTGATGGGAGTTTCACTAGGAGATAGCTGAAATATCCGGACAGCTCATAGGCTATAAGCCATGGCGGTATGTGATGTGGAAACAAGGATCCAGATAGGAAGATCTGCCTCCTGATCTCCTCCATCCTCTCCATCCTCCTCCTCTACGCAAACGAAGTTGCAGGGTACAGCTAGTATTTAATAAGTATATTTAGCTTAGATAAGATAAGATAAGATATTTATTTGCATAAATGTGGTTACAGTAGTTCTTAATTTCTAATATAGTTCAACACATTTAGCCAATAAAATGACATGCAAATTTCACATTATACAACAAATACAATAACAAACAGTAAATTCAATCAGTGCTTAAGTACTCCTGAACTGAATAAAAACATTTCTCTGCCAGCCATGAGTACACCGCAGATTTAAATTTCTTAACTGGATATGTCTTGAAATGGTCAGGCAAATGATTAAAAATTCTTACCGACATAGCGTAACAGTTTCTGTTCCTGTAGTGAGTATTCATGCTTTTTTGGACCAATCTATCAGGATACCTCGTATTAAATTTAAACTCGTCTTTATTTGTTTTAAATAGTTCTGGATTCATTTTTACGAAATTACAAATTTCGTATATATAAATTTGCTTTCGTATATATAAAGCTTGAACTTTGATTTCAATTGTACAGTCGACAGTTCAATAACGTGAGTAAAATCATAGCAATTTAATATACTTAATCTACTTCATATCTATCACCAACGCTAGTTTGTTGTTGTCGACTGTACATAATTTATGTTACCTTGCAGATTTCTATTCTAAGCATTAGCTGTGATTTCCTTAACAAGAGCCAATTACCCACGTTCATGAAGTGAAATCCGTAATTACACTATCAGTTGCAGGATGGCGTCGCGTCGGTTCGGGATCTGAGTAATTCCGAAGCGATTATTATTTTAAAATATTTATATGCTTACACGGCATTGATCTATAAACAACTAGATATACAGTCTGCCTTCTAAAAATGTCCGAGCGCAAAGAAGGTCCAAACGGATGAATGGACCCTCATTTGCTTTATTGGACATTATTTGGACGTTAACAATGGACCCTTATTTGGACGTTTTTAAATTGTTTTAGTAAGACCTTTGTGTATCTAGTTGTTTATAGGAGATCAATGTTAAACAGTGAGTTTTCATTAAGCGTTCCACACACAGCCGCGACCTGCACGCGGCTTACGACCTGCGGCCAGTTGAAATGCATGCACCGTCCCATTTTCTGGTCGATCTGAGGCCTAGGTCGCAGATCGCTACCTACTGGACGTTAACGATGACGTGAGAAAATGCGGTGCATGTATTTTAACTGGCCGCAAGCCGCGTGCAGGTCGCGGCTGTGTGTGTCAGGCTTTATTTGGCCCAAACTTCAGGCCCAAAACATGATTATCTTTGTTAGGTATGGCTGTAACATCGATATTTATAGAAAGTTTGAACGTTAGAGTTTGGACAATATTATTGTCTGCAAGAATAAGAATTAACAAGGTCTAAAAATTACTAACATCCTAAAAGAAAAATACCATTTCAAGATTTTGTACCTCTGAATATGTAAAAAAATATTCAGAATTTTTTTAAAGATAAATTCAGAAAAAAAAGTTTTCTGTAAAATTAGGCATTTCGGAAGTACTTAGCTCTGACGTAGTAGGCAAAGGGAATCTAACCCATACAGCCAAGTTATACATTGTATTTTTGTTTGTAACACTTTTTCAATGCTTTCTAGGTAGTCAGAATCATATTTGGCGAGTCCACAAGAAAAATGGCAATGAACACACTCAAATACTGAAAAAGTCCGAAACATGGGTATTCACCGATTATGGAACGACACTATTTCAATAATGTGACGTCATCGTCACTTACGCCATTTTTAATTTTCATTATCTTAACACGATCTTAACTAAGTTTTCAAATACCTAATGAAAACGACGTTATTTTAATAAAAGAAAAAAAATATGGGTCTCTTTATTTTACCTACATTTTCATAAAAAAGTATAATAAAATGGGGTAAAAAATTTACACCTTGTCAATTGAAATCGTAATTCAAGTATTATATCGATGTGCAATCGAGTACCTTACAAGAATCTAAAGTCTAGTTTATACTAACCACATTTTATAGCAGCACCTGCATAAAAAACAAAAAAAAACACGTAATTTTATTGTTCCCAACATAAAACAGGACTGGCCAACATAAAAACGCTATAAAATGGAAGCATTACGGCCAAGGCTGGGGTCCCAGGTCGTAGGCCGCGTATCTGATGCAGACGGACTCGCACTTGAACCGAGTTTTACTGGTCCTCTTTTGTTTTATAACCAAACTAGTTTCGAACTCGACATTTTTATTTATTTTATTAATGGACTCGACAGTTCGTCATTTGCCAATGTCATGTTACAGAAAATTCAATATATAATAGTCTTCTATCTTCCTCCAGGGGAGTCGCAGTAGCGTCTTCACCCTGGGTAGCCGCGTCTTCATGTCTTCATCCAGAGGAGACGCCGTAGCGTCATCACTCTGGACGAAGCAGCTCGACAGTCACGTTCACTCCCGAGCTTGTAGCGGGAACTCTTGATAAAAACTTGAAACCCCAGATCTTGCTCAAATTATCCAACAAATTCACCATACTGTCACTCGCGAACATTTTCTGATTAATTTAACGTGATATTAATCTCAAAATAACCACTGTAGACAATAAAACAAAAATTATCAAATAATTTTGCAACCGTCGTTTCCCGCCATTTTCAAGAGAACCGGATTGGTTTAGACTGATGTGCTTTGTGACTGTGCCTAAATTATAGAGAAGATAGAGATGATTTTTTTTTCCCGTACTGGTAATGAGCTATTAATTCTACATTATCCCGACTCTATAGGGTAATTCTAGGATAGATGGCCATAGTTTTATTAGAAAGTCATTTACTCCACCTCTTCATCAAATAAAACAACTTTGCAAATATCTTTGGAACGCTTATTTATTAATAATGAAATTGAACACAAAATAAACTGAAATGTCTTATGCTAAACACAATTAAAATAATTTTTTTATTAACACTTGGGTGGCCATCTCTCCTATACCAATCAATATGAGATGGCCATAGTGGTGAAGGTAAGATGGCCATACAATTTAGGACACACTATTTACTTTTTTCCCCTTTTCCCTTTCCTTTTGCTTTCTGTATATTAACCACATTTATGTTTTCTTTCAGGTTCTTTGCTTTCCTTCCACATGGGTGACATTTATCGTAAAATCTCAGTACAGTTTTCATGTACCCAGTCTTTACATACAATGCACTCAATACAATCTTCTGTTAATTGTGTTTCGAAGTAATTTTCTTCGCATGCAACACAGTCATTAATATTAGTTTCCACGCGGGAAGAGTCACCACTCTCCAGGAGTATCAGTTTATCTTCTTCTTCCGTGTCACTAAATTCCTGTCCTTTCTGGGTCTTTTTCCGTTGTAGTGTACTTTTGTTTTTCTTTTTGTTGCGTTCTTTACCAGTAGATTTCTCGCGCTTTATTTTTTTCTTCTCAGTGATTGAGTCACTCATTTACCACGTTCATCACATGTACGAACGTAGCTGTTTGGTATCTGAAATGACAGAAAATTGTTTAAAAACATGGTCATCTCTCCTAGAAAAATTATGGCCATCACTCCTAAAACCTATAGGAGAGATGGCCCACCTGTTTATATTCCTAATAAATCAACAATAGCAATTTATTTTGAGGTTATGTTATAGGCTAGTATATGTTTTTAGTGATACAACTTTAAATACGGGTGAATATACATGTCTACATATGACAACCGTTTAATGACTAACTACGTGCCAAAAAAATCGAACTTGCTGTAAAGATAAATCGCAAATTACTCACTTTTTCATGGATTTTTCTCTTGAAATTCGACACCGAAACACCGGTACAATGGCTGCGTTCACACTGACATGACGACGTACGCCCTCTCGTGGTGAATGTTGAAAATATTTCGATGGGCCATCTATCCTCTATGGCCATCTATCCTAGGATTACCCTAATTCGAGGTCCCACGCTCGACGGACACAATAAAAAGCTCTGCATTTAAACCAAGACCTTCGAGCTCGCCTTCGGGAGTAAATGTAGCGCGTTTTATAGCCGCATTGAACTTGCCGGCAAAAGAAAACATGACACGATAGCAATTTCTGTACTTATCGGTTATTTTACATTTAGGATTTTTTTCGCAATTATATTAGGTACACTCAACAGAATATAAGTAGGTAAATAATAATAATACACTTGCGCTGTTGCTATAAGCCATTGTTGTGTGTAGATATTTGAGCAAGATCTGAAGTTTCAAGCTACAAGCTCGGGAGTGAACGTGACTGTCGAGCTGCTTCGTCCAGAGTGATGACGCTACGGCGACTCCTCTGGATGAAGACAAGAAGACGCGGCTACCCAGGGTGAAGACGCTACTGCGACTCCTCTGGAGGCAGATGGAAGACTATTATGTATACATATATTGTATTTTCTGTAACATGACATTGGCAAATGACGAATTGTCGACTCCATTAATAAAATAAATTAATTAATTAAACGGAAAAGCAGCGACCAAATATCAATCACTAATTCCCGCTAACAAGACCTATCTAACATTGTATTAATTCCACAAACCGATGAAAGCATGGATAAGAAGCCTACTCAATAATGGGAAAATGAAAATGGCATTGTTTATCGAGATTGTGGGACCTCGTCGCTCGGCCTTTGTCTATCGATGTCTGTTTAAAGACAATCCGATTTCTTAGCTTTGCCGAGCCGGACACACAAACAAACATCGTTTTTGTGTTATATCAATAGCGATTGTTATCGTTCCTATTTTAATTGTAATCCGATAGTTTTGATTAACTTTTTCTTTCAAGCTGTGGAGCATTACTACGCTACAAGACCTCACACACACAATTTTTTGTTTGTTTGTAAAATTCTTCTCAGAGGGAAAGGCACAGCCAACTAGGGCATACAGCCTGTTCAGGGTTGCCACCCCCTACTATAAAATATAGTATCGGTTACGAAAATATTTGATCCGAAGACCACTTCGGACCATAAAATCAAAATGATCAAATATTTTTGTAACCGTAAGGAACGCTCCTTCCCTTTTCAAGATAAGATCAATATTATTTATTGCACAGAACAGATACACATACTTAGCTTAAACAATTATTATACAATATGCGGTCTTATCGCTCAGAGCGACCTCTTCCAGTCAACCTTCGGGTAGAGCAACAGTGCTTTTGGAAGTGGTAGCATAGGTAATGGTGCAATTAAGTACAGTGGATCACAGAGAAAGGTGTACAGGAGAGTTTTTAGGATTGAGATTTTCTCAAAAACTACTTGACCTATTGCAAAAATTCTTTCACTGTTTGATAGATAAAAGTTAAAACTATGCAACTGTAAAAGAATTGTTAAATTCCGTCCAGTAGTTTTTGAGAAAATCTCAACCTGATTGAGGCCCCCTGTATACTTACCTCTGTCTTCGACTGTACGTAAACGAAATTCTAATTTGAAAAGTCTTCATTTATCTTTCTTTTCTACTAGCTTTAACGAAAGTTGGCTAGGGGCCTTCGCCACCTCGTCAAATCCTGACTGATTTGATTACAAAGCCACAAATTGCAGACTATTACCCAATAACAGAACCCCCTGATCTATCGAGGAGTTAGCAGTTCACAGGTGTGCTAATGCTCGTTGCTCCATCGACAATTTTATAAAATCGCCAGATTTATAACAAGTCATAAGCTAAAAGCGTTATCTCGTAGGCTACTTTTTAGTGTTTCTTATCCAGTGACTACAGTTCGTGCGCAATTTCCTCTAAATATTCAGGTGTAATTTTCATTTTAATGGATTGTTTTATTTCGGTAAAACCTATTATAATAAACAAATTTTGAAAGAACAATAAAAATTTAATTAATACTATAATAAAACTATACTTACAACTGTTTATAAAAATGACATATTATATAAAAAATATATCTAGCCAACACTACACCTCGTCTCGGCCCGTCCCGCGCGGCAGGGTGCCCAGCGCACTGGCCGCATTGCCCCGCTGTATAGCGAGGCTCAGGCGCGGGGCAAAATACTCCCTAGCTCTGAAGTCCTCCGAGGCGAGGACCAGTCGAATGGATATTTCTTTTATAATTTTTTTAATACTAACCTTAAAAATATATAATTTTAATTATTCCGCTACTCCTTTCAACTTACACCACCCACTGACCACTTGTAATGTTATGAAGACATTGCGTTGTGCGTCTGTGAGATTGCTATCGAGGGTCATCACACCTGTCCGACGAATTACCAACGAGTTACATAAACTGTATTGGGAATAAGCGAAACATTTCGATAGATTTGGCCCATACAAGTGGTTAATTAATTGTTTTGACAACTATTGATAGTAATCTTTGCTCTTTTGAAATGTACCCATTAGAGTTAGTGATGCTTAATTTACGCATCGGAGAGCTCGGTGGCTCAGTGGTTGGGTCAATGGACTTGCAATATGGAGGTCCCAGGTTCGATTCCCAGCTAGGGCAGCCATGTACCAATGAGTTATCCTCGGTTTTTTCGACGGAAAAACTTACGTACATTTACCGAGTGCTCTCAAAGACGGTGAAGGAAAACATCGTGATGAAACCTGCATGTCGTAGAAGAAGAAAAAAAATCTAAGGCATGTGAAATCCGCCAACCCGCACTGGGCCCGCGTGGTGGATCATTGCCCGAGCTCCCTCGATGTAAGGGAATGTCTGTGCCGAGCAGTGGGGCAATATAAATAGACTGATGATGATAATGATAATGAATTTACGCATGTAATTTGTACGTGAAACTTTACTTAAATAGTGTACAGATTGACTAATTAATTTTTTTTTCTCGTATGGTTTCATGACCAAACCTATTGTCAGAGTAGCCTCTAATGTGGCCTAACGACTGCTGCCGAGCGACAGCAACCGGGACCAACTGCTTAACGTGATGAAGGTGTCACCAGCGGTCACCAATCCAGGTACTGACCTCGTCCAACGCTTCTTAACTTGTACGATCGTTTCAACGTGTACTCGCAACTGGACTAAGAGCACCTCATTAATTATCAATACTAGGTATTAATTTTCTGATAATTGTGTAAATTCAAAACGCTGCGACGAAATTGCATTGAATGAATTTAGTACAGTCGAGGACAGAGATAAGTATACAGGGGGCCTCAATAAGGTTGAGATTTTATCAAAAACTACTAGACCGAATTTAATAATTCTTTTACAGTTACATAGTTTTAACTTTTACCTCTCAAACAGTTAAAGAATTATTGCAATAGGTCAAGTAGTTTTTGAGAAAATCTCAACCTTAAAAACTCTCCTGTACACCTTTCTCTGTGTTCCACCGTACATCAAGTTTTTCATAATATAAAAATTTCATTTCATTTCAGTTTCTACAGTACTTACTTATTTTTATTTATTGTGAAAACTTGGAGTAATTATTTCTTGATGCAGCGGGAGATACATAGTAGAGTCATGTAGAGTCATCCACTTCAACTCTTGCTTGAAACGATTCATTCAGGTTCACGCTCGTCATATTGATATTTTTTTAAACATTGGCAATTTTGTCGATTCTTATTGTCTTCGATCTGTCTCTAGTAGAAGGATAGGCTTTTATTGAGATTTATCTCAATAATTTGAATTACGCATTATCCATGCACGGTGAATAAATTATTCACTCATTCATTTTTTTTAATTTTGTCGGAATACTACTACTATTGTCCGATAGATGGAATTGCGTAACATACCCCTTTAAGTATGTATAAAGCGATGAAGATTTTCGGTGGGCGTGGCGTGCCCTGTGGTGGCTCAGTTGGTAAGAGCGTGTCACGGAATGACAAGGTCGCAGGTTCAAGTCTTGCCCACGGCAAGAATTTTTTCATCATGTTCTAATTTATATCAAAGCTGTGAAACATTACCTACAACTTTGGGATATAATAAGCCAAAAGTGAATAGGCATTTACTAGGCCTGTATACGCTAACATCGGCCTTAACATCTATCAGTAGTTCTAAGCTAACGGACTATCAGTAGTTCTAAGCTAACGGCTGGTTGTTTGACATAAAAACAAACTTAGGAACAAACTCGAAACTATGGTAGATTATTATTATTATTTTATTAATGGACTCTACAGTTCGTCATTTGCCAATGTCATGTTACAGAAAATTCAATATACATATAATAGTCTTCTATCTTCCTCCAGGGGAGTCGCAGTAGCGTCTTCACCCTGGGTAGCCGCGTCTTCTTGTCTTCATCCAGAGGAGACGCCGTAGCGTCATCACTCTGGACGAAGCAGCTCGACAGTCACGTTCACTCCCGAGCTTTGTAGCGCAAACTCTTGATAAAATCTTGAAACTTCAGGTCTTGCTCAAATTATCCAACAAATGCACTATACTGTCACTCACGAACATTTTCTGATTAATTTAACGTGATATTAATCTCAAAATAACCACTGTAGACAATAAAACAAAAATTATCAAATAATTTTGCAACCGCCGTTTTCAAGAGAACCTGAACTGTAGTAGATCATTTCCCGTTCGATAAGCTCTTGTGTAAGTGTCCTATATTTTCCTTCCAAATTTTTCCACAAACACCTTTCGAAACGCCAACCTACATTACTCCGTTATCTAGCAGTAGCACAGAAACCTGGGTTCCACACCGCTGCCATCATTTCACAGTAAATGCAATAATAGTTCGTTTGCAAACATCACTCCCAAAACCATAACTTTTATACGTAATTGTATATTTAATTTTACTATAATTGCACAACCGTTAGGTTTTTGCTTGTTATCTACAACATTACCATTCAAAATCAGACAAATCTTCTAAAATTACCTTTTTTAATCAAAGTCTTCTATCTTCCTCCAGGGGAGTCGCAGTGGCGTCTTCACCCTGGGTAGCCGCGTCTTCATGTCTTCATCCAGAGGAGACGCCGCAGCGTCATCACTCTGGACGAAGCAGCTCGACAGTCACGTTCACTCCCGAGCTTGTAGCGGGAACTCTTGATAAAAGCTTGAAACTTCAGATCTTGCATAAATAATCCAATAGCTTCACCGTACTGTCATTCGCGAACATTTTCTGATTAATTTAACGTGATATTAAACACAAAATAGTTCCTGTAGACATTAAAAGGAAAATTATCAAATAATTTCACAACCGTCGTTTCCCGCCATTTTCAAGAGAACTCCGTCATTTTCATTATTTAAAAATTAAGTTAGGATCGTGAAGATTAAAAAGGGTAGGTGACGATGACGTCACATTACTGAAATAGTGTCGTTCCAAAATCGGTGAAAAGCGATGTTTTGGACGTTTTTGGTATTAGTAAGAGTGTGCTCAGAGTTCATTGGCATTTTTCTTGTGAAGGAATTCGCCAAATATAATTCTGACTACCTAGAAAGCATTGAAAATGTGTTACAAACAAAAACACAATGTATTGCTTGGCTATATGGGTTAGATTACCTTTGCCTACTACTTTGTCAGAGCCACAGTACTTCCGGAATGCCTAATTTTACACAAAAAAAAATCTTGGAATTAATCAACTCTGAATCAAATTCTGAAAAAAATTCAACGTATTCAGAGAGACAAAATCTTGAATAGGTATTTTTCTTTTAGGATGTTATTTTTAGGCCTTGTCAATACAGACAAAGAACGAGGAGCTATCACTTTTAAGATGCTCATTAGAAATGGCTGAGAGAGATGCTAAGCCAAAAAAAAATCACCACTAATGAAACCCTCAGTGGTTTGCATAATTAAATTCATTATCATCTTAAGGGCCGCTACGAGTACCTACAGTTCCTTGTAATCAACGTGTAAGTAAAATACGAGTTCCGTAACCGGACTCCGCCCTTGAAAAAATGAAATCAATATGTGTAAGCCTTAAGGCTTGTAAGGTTGCTCGAAATTAAGGTAGTTACTTGACGAATACTGCCAGTTTTCTGTCACACAGAAACGTAATCTTACTAGTTGAAACTGGCAAATGAATCGACAATTTTTCTTCTTTTACGTTCAAAAATTTATGTAATTTCTAATTTGTACGTTAGTCTGTCTGCTAATTGTCTGTAAGTACCTACCTCTTTTCTCTAAAAGTATTAAGACCTAAATTTTTGAGATTTTTTTTTAAATATATACCTATATTTTTTTTACTTACAACAAACTAATAACATATTTACATAAACAACCAAAAAATTTTATAAAAATGGAAATATAAAATACTTAAAAAATAAAATATAAAAAAAAAATATTTTCTCTTGTATCTCATATTTCAAATTACATCTATGGACCCTGTCCGAAATAAACAATTTTTATTTATTTATTATTACATGTATAGATTACAAACTTATATTTGCAGTTGACGCCTAGTATGTCGATGTATGACGTTATCAGTTTCGAAAACGCAAAACTTTGTCCCTAAACCTAGTTTATCTTTTTGTTAGAGCAAATGTTATGGTGAAGATGCACGGAACCCTCGGTGCGCGTGTCCAACAGCCGACTCACAATTGGCCGTTTTTAAAATTTAAATTACTTACTTACTAGTTCACTGAAAATATTGGTAACTACTAAAATATGTAGGCTACATAATAATAAAATTATTGATTTTAAAACTTCTCTTCTTCGAATCACCGCAGCATCACAGCTCACCGTAGATACTAATGTACCTACTTACTCAAAATTACCGAAAGTATAAACTTTCTACAAAAACTGAATTCCTTGCCTCCTTGTATAGGTAATACAAAATTGCAAGAAAATCGAACCGTAAAATAAAGAAATACCGAGATTATCCATTCGTTACACTTACACTACGGTGTGAGATACGGTTGCTATAATTATGCGAGTTTTTGAGGTTGTTCGCTTAAATCTTGCATAACAGGTGCAAGTGTGGGCGACATGTTATTTACCTTCTACCCAGTAATGTGATTTGAATGGATTTTTGGAAGTGAAGGCGATCCCTCAATTCCCCTCTCATGCATTTATTTGTTTTATTAATGGACTCCACAGTTCGTCATTTGCCAATGTCATATTACAAAAATTTCAATATATAATAGTCTTCTATCTTCCTCCTGGAAATGGGCAGGACATACAATTAGAGGACAAGAAAAATGGTCGAAAGTAATTACGCATTGGTTTACAAGGGATAGAAAAAGAAACAGAGGTAGGCCATTCAGAAGGTGGGTCGACGAGATAAAAGCTGTAGCAGGTGGAACATGGACGAGGAAAGCAGCAAACAGAGAGGAATGGAGGCAGTTGGAGGAGGCCTTTGCCAAAAGGCAAACAGACAGGGATGTCGAGGCAAGTTAAAATAAGTATTTAGGTTAAGAAAAGTATGTTTGAATAAAGGCTATTATTATTATTATTATTATTATCTTCCTCCAGCCAGAGGAGTCGCAGTAGCGTCTTCACCCTGGGTAACCGCGTCTTCATGTCTCCATCCAGAGGAGACGCCGTAGCGTCATCACTCTGGACGATGCAGCTCGACCAGTCACGTCCACCCCCGAGCTTGAAGCGGGAACTCTTGATAAAAGCTTGAAACTTCAGATCTTGCTCAAATTATTCAATAAATTCACCATACTGTCATTCGCGAACATTTTCTGATTAACTTAACGTGATATTAAACACAAAATAACCACTGTAGACATGATAACATAAATTACCAAACAATTTTGCAACCGTCGTTTCCCGCCATTCTCAAGAGAACCCTTCATGCATTTTTTACCGGAATGTCGGTTTGATCGACATGGTCACATATACGCACTCAATTCGATATAATTTGAATTTGTCATCAGTCAACCTAATTTTTCAGATCTATGTGTCCCGGTCAAACCAAAGGCAAAGAAGAAGACGTGCTAATCCGAATCCTATCAGTAATCTTAACACAATGCATAGTTTACGTAACCTGATGATTTCTCGAGCGATTCGATTACGGTGTCGAATTGAATCGATTGGATGCGCGGCACTCTGTAAGATGCACGTGGCTCCGCCATAACGCTCGCTTTCCATTGTGAAGCGAGATGAAATCAATCATTTTACACGCGTGATGATGAAAAAAAAGATAAGACAGTTTCTGCTATAAGGAGGCAGAAGATCTCGGTAGATTTCAGTAGAGGAGAAGGGAAGAAAGCTTTGTTCAAGTGGGAAGTGTTTGATTATGGAAGTCATATCATATTTCACGAAATAAAACCTTATTAATTAAGTCTCTTTGGAGCATTGTAAAAATATAAATAGCGGTTGCTATGACGAAAAATAAACAATGGCTGTTGAGATGAAAAGTTATGTCTTTAGCTAAGAATAGCTTTATTAACAAAGGAAAGTGACCAATAATAATAATAAAATACTTATAAATAAAAAATTGACGCCAGATCGCTACCCTTTGGGAGAGTGCCTAAAAGGCTAAGAATAGCTAGTTTATCAAGTAAATAATAGATTCAGCGTTATACAGTGTAGTTGCGTCCAGTTATCACCTGCAAGATGTCTACCGCGAATTTGAGCAGAAAATTCGTATTTTGTGTTTTAAGGCCCCTCGTATTCTTTCTTCAGTTAGATTACCTTTACCTACCCTTTACATATCTTTGTGTTTTAAACACAACACATATGGCCCAAACTAGGATTCCCTGTGACATGGCCATATAGGTACACAGAATCGACAACAAATAACACCCATACAGCAGTCTCGTCTAAATAAATTATTTGAACGCACTTGAATTGAAAATCCGCGCGGAATCAAATTCGAAATGAGCGTCCTCCAAATCCGTTTTTTTATTTCATCTTTTTATATTTATGTATGTATGAGTTTCAGGCCCCTTGCCTCTCATTGGGACAGCCCCTTATCTAAGCACTTACTCTATGCATCACTACTTTTTATATTTAATTTTTTTTTTTGTTGAAATATTTAAACTTCACATTGAACTTTAGCATTCATGGATATACCAAATAATATTCACTAATGTGGAATTTTATTCATTACTGCATTTAGGTAGGTATTTTCAGCACATCTTACTCGTGCCTAGTTTTACTTGTTTTATCTTTCTTTCTTCCAAACATCATGTAAACATATTTCAGTTTCAATTTGCAACGTGACCACAAAAGTCACGTGTGCGCATGTAGGTACCTCTAGTAACATACTTAAGTCGTACTTAACTCGAGCCTTGATCTTCAGCTAAACTCAAGTCTGCAAGGCCGTAGTCGACTGAACAAATTGAACAAATGACAGTCGTTTACAGGCACAGAATTGCATGTCTCTCTTGTTAGTTGCAATGAGCAATAATGATTTCTGAAAAGTCGTCACGGATCAACTGCTGTTTAACTTCGCATTTATTTATTGATCTGTGGTCACATCTAAGTACCTATTGCAGTAATTTGAAACCTTAACTCAAAGAAAACATAACCAATGTTCTTAGAAGCGTCGCATTAGTCATAGGTATTATTGAGGAGCTAAGCTCGCTGATTGATATAAATGAAAATAAGAAAATATGGTGATAAACTGAATATATTAAACGTAAAATATACTAATTTATAATGGGCCAGGGACGTAACTGACAATACAATATATGGCATATAAAAAAAGTTTTAGTTAGGTAGATTTTTATTTTAGTTTTTAATGTATTTTTAAGTATTTGAATTACGCATTATCCATGCTCGGTGAATAAATTAGAACATGATGAAAAAATGTTCAAGTCCTGCCCACGGCAAGAATTTTTTCATCATGTTCTAATTTATTTTTAAGTAGTTTAGTTTTATTATATTTCTTTGTAAGATTTCTTGAATTACAACAGTACAAATAAATAATTTTAAAAATAAAGTAAACATTCTAAATAGCCAGTCGCTAACAGGTATTATGGAAACATCTTATAGACAAAAATATTTTAATACGTGGCATGCTTTGGGAGAGGCATATGTCCAGCAGTGGATTGATACGTTCTGATGATGATTATTAAAATTGGAGGGTGCCATATCAGCAAAAATAAATGAATTTAGTGTTGCAAAACATGAAAATACGTTTCTCAATAAATAAAAATAGAGTTTTTATTCCTTTCTAAACTCATTATTATTAAGTATGTATGTATGAGTTTCAGGCCCATTGCCTCTCATTGGGACAGCCCCTTATGCACTTACTCCATGCATCACTATAGCAGAGCTCTATCAATAGTCTTTATAATTTAGGAAGGGAAAGAAAATTCTGGTAGGATTTAACTTCGAATCGCATTTTCATCTTTTCTCTCTAAAGAAATGGCCAAATTGAGCATTGAATCGAACGGAAGTGTTAAATCCATCGATGTCTAAGCAAAAATAAATTGATACCTCTACGATATTTATAGTCCAATTAAAGCAAGATTATTAGTGTTCTTACCGATTTATATCTCACTTGATTGTCGGCGAAAAGTCCGTGAAAATCGCGGCCCGGTGGCACGCAGTAGTGGATTAACTATGAGTTAACACGGATTACCTAAGTTTTTGCATCTATAATGAAGCGAAGTTGTAAGATAATGACACTGATAGCGATTCTGTCATGCATTTTCTCATTTTAAGCCAAATTCTACCTTTCTAAACGCAGTGCTTTATTTCTTAACTTTAGTTTAGGAAGCATTGACTTGTCAGTTTGTTGTTTTAAATTACGCACACCGAATCAGATTCACTAGCACTGTTTGATTTTTTGGTTTTTAATAAATAATAAACTACCTACCTACCTTTGCAATGAGCTCCGGGCAACGAGATAACACCGTGTTAAGACCAAAATCCCGTATTAAATCACTTTTTTTGTACAAGTTAACTTTAATAAATGAATTAGCCCTTACAAATGTATAGAAGAAGAAAAAAAAAATAAGAAGTCTGATCATTTTTAAACAATTATGTACTTAAATAAGTGTTTAAATAGAAAGATCCTTCGAAAAAAATATAATTCCGTATTCAACATAAAACTATAAGTCGTTGGGTAACGACGGAGAGTCCTCTAAGTAATCATGATCCTACTATTTAAATCAATGATCATTATGTAAAAATATAAGAATCATTAAGTATAAAACTAGATATTTGCAACATGTATTTAATTTTAGACACATCATATTTCGCTAATTTCCGGCGACATTTATATTTACGAAATGAAGCCTTAGTGATGGGAAATAAGCACGGGCTATTATCAGTTTTATGTAAGCCTAGGTTAACAAACCCGCGGTATGGTGCCACCGCGTGGTTCTACCAGAGTAACTTGCGCACGCATTAACTTCTTCGTCTTTGCACGCGACGCGCGCATCCGTTTCGCGCGCTCGGAATATTTCGCGCCGCGAACTCTCCCGAACCGGCAGTTCTTTTTTTAAATTCAACTTTTGAATTCCTGGCTGGAAAATATTTGTGTTGATGTTTGTTTCAAAAATTGTTGCTGGCCGCAAAAAAGTTTTAGACGCGAGTGTCGAGTTGAGCGAATTAAAATTCGCATTCCAAATCGGTTCTCGGAAACTTTTTATTAATTACTGGCTGGAAAGAGTAATGTATACCGAAAATATTTGTCTATGCTTTGGTTGTTGTGGTTTTTATCAAAATTGAAGCTGAAAAAAAAGTTTTTTGGCGCCAATTTGTGTTAAGTGTATTTTTTTTCTAATTTATAATGATTAGGTGTGCCCGAGGAAGTGTCATTGTGTATGAGTTTACATTAGAAGTGTATGACTAATGTATGGTTTGATAACGTTTACATCTATTTAAACAGGTGCATGATAAGCTAATTTGTTTTCAGTTACGTATTTTCAGGGGATCTCTATGGGTTAGTTTTTAATTAACATAACATCATGTACATAGGTACTTCTCTTGCATATTTATCAACTTCTAGATTTTTTTTAATTTATTATAATAGTAAACATTCTAAATCTTTAAAAACTTAACAAAATAATCCTGATCGATGGTAAACATTATAATAAAGTTTCCGCAAAAAGTTGTAAATTAGTACTTACTACTAAATCATGAAGTTTTGTACTATCCGCCAATAAGTTGCTGAAATTTAGATAAACCCAGAGCACAGTGCTTATAACTGGGTATATTTCCGTACTTAACTAAAAATTAGGTCTAGGTAAAATCGTTTAAAAGAAGATACAAGCCGAACCAAAACACACAAATCGAACCCGGAACCTCTTAAATAAAATACAGGTCACTGACCTCCTATTTAGTAATTTTATTTAAAATGCGAAATAATCAAAAAACAATTTAAGTAAATTATTAAATTAACATCGTGAGCGGCTACTTGCAAAACACTGGATTTTCTAAAATAAAATTGTCAAAAATTAGCAATCGTGCAGAGACTAATTCGTCGTGTTAATTTAACAGCAACTTAACCTCGAGTTAGAACTCCAAAAAGTATTTATTTAAGCGACCTGCGGTTTCAAATTTTTAACGGTCATCAAAATGACGTTAAGATTAGAACGTTACTTTAAATCTCAACCGCCACTGGCCACTATACATAGAATACTAATTGGTGGGGAGAGACCGCAAATGGAATTTATTTATTACTTAATATGTTAATAATCGCATCAAAAATTAATGGGATTGACATATTTTGCTTTTTCGTTAGCAAATGCCAGTTCCGTACATATTTCTTTCTATGTTCAGATCTTACCTACATATTATATAAAGGTGTTTTGTTAGGTTCACTAATGTTTGACAAAAAACGTATGACAAATGATCATTTTACAAATTATTTTTGAAAAAGTAATCATTTGACAAACTTATCATTTACTAAAGTGATCGTTTTAAAAGTGATCATTTGACAAAAATCCATTTTATAAATATTTAACATAGCAAATGTTGTGAATGCTAAACCGTCATTTTGCAATTGATTAAATGACCAAAGTATTCCTTTTGCAAGGTCGCCATTAGACAAAATATTGGGTAAATAAGTGGGTATTTTATATGTATAATTGTTAATAAATGAACTTGCTTTTTGAATACAAAAAAAAAAACCTAACATCGAAGTCTCTGGAAACATCCGTGTCGGATCTGGTTAGAGAGTTGGTCGGGGTGTCCCTTCATTTGATAAAAAAACAAATTTATGTATAATTGTTAATAAATGAACTTGCTTTTTGTATACAAAAAAAACCTAACATCGAAGTCTCTGGCTTGGAGCGAAGCTGCACTTCGCACCAAGCCAGAGCCTTCTGAACCTAAACATCCGTGTCGGATCTGGTTAGAGAGTTGTCGGGGTGTCCCTTCATTTGATAAAAAACAAATTACAATTACCAAACAATGCATTTTGTCAAAGGTTTTTATGCCTTGCGTTGTTTTATCTATTAACGTATATAATAAGTGAATAGTTTGTTAAGTGATGTTTTGAAGAAAGAAACTTTGTCTCGTAATTGTTTTGTCAAATGAATTATTTATAGAACCATTACTTTGTACAAAGATGAACTTATGAATCATAATTTTGCCAAACGTTGTTTGTGAAATGAAATGTTTGTAATTTGTTTTTTATCAAATGAAGGGACACCGTTTTGTTATCATGAGAGCTGACATTATGCCTTTTGTGTCCTAATTATGCATACTTTCAATTTTCCATAAATTCCTAGCTCTACATAAGGTGTAATGAGGGGTTTTCAAGGTTACATTTAAAAAAGAAAGAAAGTACCGCTCGCCCCGGTAGATGGCACTGACCGGTCCGATGTCAACATTAAATGCGTTGTTATTGCTTGTAACTTAGGCTTTTCGTATTTCATACCTAGTATTAATTTGTACTGTATTGTTTAAATTACACAAACAAGCCAATAAAAATATATTATTCACCTGACATTGAATTTTTTATTCATGGTGATGTTTTTTTACGATGATAAAGCACTTCGGTGCAACGCCATCTATTATCAACTTAAAAAGCTTGGTTTTTTCTCTTAGAACTGTTACTTTGAAAACCCTTCATTCTATCATGACCGCCAAGTCTAATCTTAAACCTAAACGCAGCTATAAGTACTTAGTTATTTAAGAAATTAGGTTTATTGACCTTCATTTACAAAAAACTTTTGATTACGAATATCGATGGTTAAGATATCTTCACGCGTCAATTACTATATAATACACAACTTTAATCATAACTTTACTCTGTAATACAGCATGATTTAATTTAATTCATTATTAATATGATTGATGCATTTTCCACGTCAAGTAGTCCTTTTAATCTGACCGACAATTCATCAGTGCATAACTCAGGTTGCATCATTGCACGTAACCACCGAAATGCAGTTTAACGTACTTTTTATGGCTCTCATAATAATTCAGCTTTTTCCGCGAAATGTAGAGCGATGCGTTTGACTTGTACAGTCGATAGCTCATCACTCCAATGCAATCTAGGCCGTATTGCCGTCGCGTAGAGCGCTCGTGTGGATTACTAAAAATGTTGAGCAGGTTGGGATGTTGATGGTACGTCAAAATTAATGTTTTCAAACGTGTTTTGGTTTAAGTGCTCCGAGGCAAGTAGTCAGTACTTTGGTTGTTTTCATCTTGGAATTGAGCACAATCGTACATCATCTACTAGTATCTATTATTATGGAAGGTTTAGGAATTTAAATATTCAGAAACAAACAAAAAACCGACTGGAAAATAACTATCCCCTTTCGATTAATTTTTATACCCTATGACACTCCCGCAATCAAGACGAATCTAACGATACCTCATACACCAAAATCCATCAAGCCGTTTAGGCTACATCCATCAAGCCGGTTAGGTTAGGAATGGCAGGAAGGAATGGACATACAATATACATACATCTATACCCAAAAACATTACCCTCCTTCTGGGGCAGTCGGATAAAAATGGGCATCCTCTGAAATCTAAAATAATTTAATGAAAGAAAAGCATTAGTATCCCTTAATAGTGTTTTTCGCCAATTGTTAAACTTAGAATCAGACTATTATCAAAGGTCGCATAATGTGAGCTCAGCGAATGTAAACATTGCCTGATAACGTTTGAACCAGCTGATAACTTCGCCGAGTTACCGCTGGAATACGCAATTTTGTGCAATTCGTAAAATATATTATGTAAGTACCATAAATATACAGGTGTCCTTGAATTTATTCGACAAATTGAAATTGGCAGTTGTACTCACGATAAATATAAAATTGGTAAGGTTTTTCAACAATCAAATGTACAAAAAAAATTGAACTAAGTACGTCACATCCTTAGAAATGATAATAATTACCATTAGATAATAATTACCACCAATTCCAGAGAAAGAATTCATTGCCAAAAATGTATACTTCCTTAAATTAAAAAAAAACACAGGAACGATTAACATCAAATTAATATTTTTTTGATAGTTGAATTTATTGTAAATATTATTCTTATTTTTCCTCAAATTGTTTATGCAGAATTAATGTATGTCACAAGCCTAACCATTCACTTGATTTTGTCGAATGAATTCAAGGCACCCTGTAGATGCAAATATACTTTTAAAATAAATATTATAAGTTAGTGGCTCTTTTGAAAAAGAGCGTGCCACTGCCACGGAAATTTGACTAATAATGTAATTTGACTAAGTATTTATTTTTTAGTTTATTTATTTATTCACTATATATAAATATATAACAACATGGTATTTTGGTTATTCAAATAAGTACCTAAATCTATTGAATATATGCATGGAGAGGGTTGGGGTTTCCGCTATTGGATACGTTTACTCCATCTCCCTTCCAAATATAGGTAGTTAGTCAGGTAATACAAACTCGTATGTTTGTATTACCTGACTAAATAAAAATTATTCACCTATTAGGTAGTACCTAATACGTTAACAATTATTAAGTATTTATTTAGGTAATGATTTTTGAGATACTTATAATTAAAAATGTTTGTAATAGTTTGAATACTTAGACTATTTTACTAATATAAATTGTTCATCTTTTGGTCATTCGAATACCAATGTATTTGTTGTTTATGAAAAGGTAAATGAAAAGTTGAAATGAAATACGCATGTACCAAACTTTGACGTAAGTTAATACCGGTTTTGGGCTGATTATAACCACACTTTAACTGAGGACCTTTGCCACTCGTATTTTTTACACATATAAAAAAAGTACGATGGCAACGTACATACATAGGTACCTTGTACTTTGTAACTGCCAATCGTTTTCCGAGACCGGTTCTACATCCTGTGATTGACGTCAACCACCGAAATTAGCAAAAAGTTATTTCGTTTAAAAAAGTCTTTAAAGATACAGTCGAAGACAGAGATAAGTATACAGGGGGCCTTATTGAGATTTTCTCAAAAACTACTGGACCGAATTTAATAATTCTTTTACAGTTACTTACATAGTTTTAACTTTTATCTATCAAACAGTGAAAGAATTTTTGCAATAGGTCAATTAGTTTTTGAGAAAATCTCAACCTTAAAAACGCTCATGTACACCTTTCTCTGTGTTCCACCGTACAGTCAGATGCTCAAAAAGACCAAATATTGACAATGAAACATGATTTTCAAGTATTTGATAGGTCTTATTAACTTTAAGATAAGTGCTTGAATAATATTTATCAATTTATAAAGATGCTGATGGATATTTAAAATTAAAATTATATTTCTTAGTTAAATAAGGGGCTCGTAGTCCAGTTGCGAGTACACGTTGGAAACGATCGTACAAGTTAAGCAACGCTGGGCGAGGTCAGCACCTGGATGGGTGACCGCTAGTGACACTTTCATTTGAACCCCTCCGTGCGTCGGAAAGCACGTTAAGCAGTTGGTCCCGGTTGTTGTCGCTCGGCAGCAGTCGTTAGGCCACGTCAGAGGTCTACAGGCGGCCTGAATAACTCTGACAAATAGGTTTGGTCACTAAACCACACGAAAAAAAAAGTTAAATGGACCTACAAAATTTTCTAATATTCGCGGCTTTCCACAGAAAAGATTTTATAACCAAAAGTATTGTCGGTTCTAAACAACCCCTTCGGCCTATTTATCATATCATGTACTAGCTGTACCCCGCAACTTCGTTTGCGTAGAGGAGGAGGATGGAGAGGATGGAGGAGATCAGGAGGCAGATCTTCCTCTCTGGATCCTTGTTTCCACATCACATACCGCCATGCCTTATAGCCTATGAGCTGTCCGGATATTTCAGCTATCTCCTAGTGAAACTCCCGTCAAAATCCCTTCAGTAGTTATGGCGTGGTACTTGCACAAAGTCACAGACAAACAGACAAAAATTCTAAAAATTATTGTTTTGGCATCAGTATCGATCCTAAAACACATTACAATTATTCTTTTCAAAAAATATCCAATGTACAGACACAACTTTTTTACAGTCTTATTAGTCTTATCTTATTAGTCTATCTGTATGTATAGATATATGTATAAATTCTCTATCTCTGACTTTTTCATCTGACTGTACTTCTTAGGTACCTACGTGAAGACAAAAGGATGTTTTTGATTGTTTTTTGTTCTCATAATAAGCAAATAAATGAACAAAAAAAATATTACGTAAGGTGAGACGAAAAAAAAACAATTTAAGCGGTTGATGAGATTGAGAACAACAAATTATGAAGTAAAAAAATGATTAAAATTATCGTTTTACGTTATTATAAAACAGACCGCCTGGGAAGATTAAAAATCACGCGACACACCTCTACCTTCATCAGAATAATGACGTTTTTACGTTTTAATTTAACGAGTTCCATGCGACATAATAGTGAAGTTATGCATCCATTGAAAGCTATAATATCTTCAAGCTACTTCTTACTGTTAGCTCACGCTATGTTTGCTATCTAAACTGTCTGTATAACCTTAAAACTAAAAAGTAATAAATCAGTAAGGCCCTACCATCTGTCAAACTCAAGCGTGAGACAGAAGATGACCCGCAGCGGCGGAGTGAAGAGCACGGCACAGCCTCCATTTTGTATTTTTATAAACTTTGGACGAATTTTGACAGGGAAATAAAAATACGCTAACAAAAAACAGATTTTTTACTTAATTAATAATTTTCATTTTAAAAGATATGGAGTGGGTATGTTTGCGATTTTTTCTATCGAACGAAGTCTGTCCAATCGGTTACTCATCAGTCTCTAAATAGACACCAAGATTGCTATAGGTATATTTTTTTCAGACGTTTAATTTTAGTAGTTAGTGTCGTAGCCTTGATAGAAAAACTGAAATTCTCGCACACCCAGACATTTCCGACAGGTAACAATAATAAAATAAAGAAAGTATCAAGTTGTTATTTTTCACTCTTGATCATCTTACCAACTGCGCCAATTTTCGTATTTCATCGCTTCGCTATCTCTACACCACTGTCACAATTATTAGGCTAGGCAGCGTGTTTGGGAAATCGCTAATGTTACATGTCTGTTAGCTCGAGAGTGTCGCCTCTTGTTCCCACGTGCCTCTCGCGTGCGTAAGTGTTTAATATGTAGAGTTGTCGGAAAACACTAACTGCTGGGAAGACATTAGGATTTCTTCAAAGAAAGTCTTTAAACTCTCTCTAAAATCTCTCTACACTAATGTATACCGCAGCTCAAATCAAGTGTCTTATTTTGTAAACTAATATGATCGTCTAATTACCTGTTGTGATGTAAAACTGAACGAACTGATTGATTGAACCTGTCCATCTCTGTGAAAATAAAGTGATCCGATCTAATAATGTGAAAATAAATATGCAATAACCACAGAATAGCTTAAAATGTTGGTGGGGGTAGTTTTGGTTTACAAAATAAGACACTTGTTTTGGGCCTCAGATAGATATACATCATCAATGTTATTGAACCATGTAATCGGTTACTAACAAAATTTTGTAGAGTAGGTAGGTAGCTTTTTTTTTAATCGAATTTTAATCGCTTTTTATACATGACGCAATGTATTTGCCTTTCGTATCAGGTTGTCAAAAACGCAAAATACTATGAGCAAAACGTTCTAATAGCAGACCGTCCCAATAGCAAAATGACCTAGTAGCAAATAGTCCTAACATCAAAAGGACATGTTAGTAAAATGTTCTTAAATACACAGATACTCTCAGTAACAAAAATGAAATATTTTATAGGGTTCCGTGCCTCAAAAGGAAAAAAAAGGAACCCTTATAGGATCACTTTGTTATCCGTCTGTATTAAAACTTATATTTGCAGATGATGAGCTAATCAGGAGTATATCGATGTATGGACATAAAATTTTGATAATGGCAAAGATAAGTTGGTTTCTAAATCTAGTTTATCTTTTCGTTAGAGCAAAGTTACGGGGTTTAAATTGGGTTGCACGGAAGCCTCGGGGCGCGAGGCAGACTCGCTCTTGGCCGTTTTTTTTATAAATAATGTAAGTACTAAAACATAAATGTACTATATTTTTATACTTCCATCTATGCAATACCTTGCGGAATTCGAATAAAGATTTTGAATATGAATTAAGTACGTAAAATTAATTTTTTACATGCTCTGCTCATATTAGGCAGTGCGCAGACCAGAGTCACGACTGTTTTAAGCCAGACTATTGCTTTACAAACATTATGAAGCGCGCACACATCAAACGAGACGTCTCATAGACAAAGCTGTCTAATACCCACGAGAAGGTTTCTCTTGAAAATGGCGACGGTTGCGAAATTATTTGATAATTTTCCTTTTAATGTCTACAGGGACTATTTTGTGTTTAATATCACGTTAAATTAATCAGAAAATGTTCGCGAATGACAGTACGGTGAAGTTATTGGATTATTTATGCAAGATCTGAAGTTTCAAGCTTTTATCAAGAGTCCCGCAGCGCTACAAGCTCGGGAGTGAACGTGACTGTCGAGCTGCTTCGTCCAGAGTGAAGACGCTACGGCGTCTCCTCTGGCTGAAGACATGAAGACGCGGCTACCCAGGGTGAAGACGCTATTGCGACTCCCCTGGAGGAAGATAGAAGACTATTGAATATATTGAATTTTCTATAACATGACATTGGCAAATGACGAACTGTCGAGTCCACTAATAAAATAAATAAAAATAAATAAATACCTACGAGAACTGCTCAGCGACAAGCCTGTCTTAAAACTATGGTCTGCGCACTGCCTTACTTTGCTATCTTAAGCACCAAATAGTTAATAATAATGGTAATTTGAAGTAATTGGTTAAGATTATCACGTGTCTCAATCAATTCTCGCATCATCATCGGCGAACGAGAGAGAGGGGCATGCCTACATAATTACCTGCATGAAGCAAGAAACATGCCTATGGAGGTAGCCATCGCAGACTCCTGCATACGTCTCTGCCACTCATTTGTTTTGCCATTCTGTGAATTTTGAATTACGAAAAAAGGAGATTTACCAAACCAGACCCAACTTTTATAGAGCTGTAGGTACTGTTATTAAGACAATGTTCAATAATCATCCCATATTTCGAAATATTATTCGGAATACATTCAATTCATATTTGCAAATAAATTAGTTTCATATCGACTTTTATTCCATTTTGAATACGTCATTACAAATATACCTAATAAATAAACTAAAACTAAAGTAATCTAAAAGAATACTTGGAAAATCTCTGGCTCAAAGGTTCCCATTACGAGCGTTGTATGACCGATTCGAATTAGAATTTTAATTTTATTTAAGATAACAAGATCCATTCGTGTTAGTAGGTAGTGATGCTTAATTCTACGTTAGTACATAAATAAATACGGGGCTAAGACAGGCAACTAGGTACGTGTTCATCGCCATCATGAGCCGAACAGATAGTTTATCTATCAGATTGGCACATGAAAGAGATGACAAATTGGAGAATTATATTTAGCATCCATCACCTTCAGGATGCTTCAATAACCTTTGACCCAGGAACGATCACGAGCTAGGATCGTATCCTCTGCCTTTTAGTCTGCACCACAGCTCGACATTTTCATTAAAAGTTGAACATATAAAAAATAGATGTCTCTTTCTGATGCATGAGAGTGAAAGTGACAACAAGGGTTGTCCCCGTACAAAATATACTTTAGGCTATCTCCATAGAGCGCGGCGAATTTTTTCCCTTCATAATTACCTGCATTACATCAGCATACTTACACGTTACCTGTAATAGTAAATCCATATGAGATCACTTAACACTAAGAGCATGCTTAGCTGACTCGTAATAAAATTCTTATGAGATCATATTTACAGCCACCTGACATGATTATGCAAATAATGCATCTATGGTTAACTATTCTGCGGTTTCTGACATAACATAAAAATTCGAAAATAAAATACTTGTGTACTTACTTAAATAAATAATCAAATATTTGAGAAACGACTTCTCCGAAATTCAAGAAAGCGAAACCCGTAATCTTAAAAATATTCATAAATTTAAATAGTACAGTCGAAGACAGAGATAAGTACCTATACAGGGGGCCTCAATAAGGTTGAGAATGAGATTTGCTCTAAAACGTTAGGGGCCATCCATAAAGTACGTCACACGAATGTCATGATTTTTTGAGCCCCCCCCCCGTCCTTGTCACAGGTGGTCACATTTCTGAGACATCCCCCTCCCTAGTGTGACGTCACATGTTTTGCAATTTCACATCGAAAAATTATTAAATTAAAACAGCAGTTCCGAAATTAGTTCACGAAACTTAGGACCCCTCCCACCCCTTGTCACACCATGTCACACTTTGTCGACCCCCTCCGCCCCCCTTTACGTGTGACGTACTTTATGGATGCCCCCTTATGACCGAATTTAATAATTCTAAAAAACAGTGAAAGAATTTTTGCAATATGTCAAGTAGTTTTTGAGATAATCTCAACCTTAAAAACTCTCCTGTACACCTTTCTCTGTGTTCCATCGTACCTATACAATTGTATTCAGGAAATATTGTAGTAAGCCGGGGGAGGCTAAACGCTATATATCAAAACAGCATTTGTTCTACGACTTTCCGAATAAATAATAAAAAATAAATCAATTCACCAAAATATTATTAAAAGTCGAAAAAAATGAAAATCGAGAAGTCGTAGAATTCAAGAACAACAACTGATTCTTTTCGGCATATTATGCCCTTTCCACAGTATATTTTACACTTTAATTACTATTTGTCACTCTTAATCTACGATTAATATTATGATAACTGTCTAAAACTACCGTGATCTCATGTTAATGTTAGTATAATGAATGAATGATCTAACCCCATATCAAATATCAAACATTACATCACTAAATTACTATTCGAGCATCTAATTAAATCGGTGTGCAATAATATCGATGCGACTGTCACCAAAATTACCTTAATCTACACATTAATAATTACTTAATTATGTTAATTATGTTATATATTTCACTTCCCTATAGTTTTATGTGAACGTTTGCTCAAGGTAGCCAAGATAATTAAAAAATATATTAAAATTGATACTTTCTAACTGTCGAAATCCATTGATCTCCTATAGACAACTAGATACACAGTCTGCCTTCTAAAATGTCCGAGCGCAAAGAAGGTCCAAACGGATGAATGGATCGTTTGCTTTATTGGATATTATTTGGACGTTTTTCAAATTGTTTTAGTAAGACCTTTGTGTATCTAGTTGTTTATCAAAAAAATAATAATAATAAAAATATCTTTATTGCAAGATTGCGAGTTTGTACACAGGTCTTATAATATATTTATCCATTCCACAATCTACCTATAGCAGGCGTACAATATTTATTATACTTACATAGCTAATTATAATTGAATCGAAAAATATTAATTTGGTACTAAAACATTAATTCGGACACAAAATCAACATAAGACAATTAATTAAATGTCAAAACATTATACTTAGTCAGATGTTAACAATTAAATATAATAATGCGATGCGAGATATAGGAGATCAATGTCGAAATCGCTGATGTTTGCAAAATTATAACGAGTTTTGATTTATTCTTACTTTACTCAAGGGTAACATCTCCACTTTCGAACTCAAGATTTTGTAATTATTAGCAAAATATGGATCATGCAGATCCACTCTATAAGTAATCAACCTACTTTCAATTTATTTCTGACTGGTCTCTATTATTGTTAATTGCATTTTGTACGCTGAACGCATTACCCAATTTACTTAAAATGACAGTTTTATTAATGAACCCATTAATTTAATGAACATCTCAAATATTTGAGAAGTTGGGTAACTTTATACGCGGACGTTGAGTTTGATTTTTTCATGTTTGTATAAGATTTAAAAAAGGATTAGGAGAGTTGTTAGGGGTTGAGATTTTCTCAAAAAAATCGGCCAAGTCTGTCCTTTACTTCCTTTACTTGTGCTATAAGACCTAGCTTCTTGCCAAATTTCATGATTCTAGGTCAACGGGAAGTACCCTATATGTTTTGGTTTTCTTGCATTTTCATACAAATTTCAAAACGGCCATATTTTTTTATTGCGTTGACGTAGAAGATTTTTTTCACGGCTGCATGAGGTTGCAGACCTGAGTATTTGGTATTAATTTCAGCTTGATCCGTCCACGCGTTTCTGAGATATGGGTCTTGACAGACGGTCAGACGGACAGTCAGACTGACGGACAACAAAGTGATTCTTTAAGGATTCTTTTTTCCTTTTGAGGCACGGAATCCTAAAAAGGACTCGACTGAGAAAGAGAGAGAAATTCTCAACCTTAAGGTTCTCAACCAAAGCGGAGATGAGAGGAGACGAGAGATGTGTTTTGTAGTTTGCATAACCAATCAGATTTCGAGATCTCTCCGCTTAGGAGAAATAACGAAATCTGATTGGTTAATCAAAACACATCTCTCGTCTCCTCTCCGCTCCACATTGGTGGAAACCGCTCCTTATGAGGCCCCCTATATACTTTTCTCTGTTTTCAACTGTTTGAATCCGACAAGCCTGACAGAAATCATTTGCAAAGTCATGAACGAGGCTTTTTGAAAATGGCGGGAAACGACGGTTGCGAAATTATTTAATAATTTTCAGTTTAATGTCTACAGTGGGTGTTTTGTGTTTAATATCACGTTAAATTAATCAGAAAATGTTCGCGAATGACAGTATGGTGAAGTTATTGAAGAATTCAAGCAGTATCTGAAGTTTGGCGCCATGGTCAAGATTCCCACTACGAGCTCGGGAGTGAACGTGACTGTCGAGCTGCTTCGTCCACAGTGATTGACGCTACGGCGTCTCCTGTGGATGAAGACAAGAAGACGCGGCTACCCAGGGTGATGACGCTACGGCGACTCCCCTGGAGGAAGATGGAAGACTATTATACATTGAATTTTCTGTAACATGACATTGGCAAATGACGAACTGTCGAGTCCATTAATAAAATAAATAAATAAGTCATGAACCAGCAAAAACTTATCAAACTAGCCACCAGAGGCGAAAGATGCAGATAATCAAGTCTATAATTACGAACACTACACAATACGGATGCATTTGCCATTTATGTGAAGCCATTACTGTGGAGTTATCATCAGAGATAATCCATAAGGGGCTAGACATGACTAGACTGGCTTATGGTAAAAGCTATACACACAGACCACTTACCTCATAGACCTGTAACCCTGCCCGTGTCTGCCCGCACATGAGCGCAAAATTGCATCGCGACGCGTGTAATCTTTTGAATATTTGTATTTGTGTATGTGCCCGAATAAATGTATTTTCTTTCTTTCTTTCTTTAGATATTATCGAAATGGACGAACCTCTTTAATACGGCACCCCTGTCCCCCGCTTCGTCTCTATGCGCTCATCGTTGACATAATTTGTCGCTTGCAAATGAGATTGCCACATTTCAATGGAGCTTTGCCCCACCTACAAAACTACGTGACCATTTAAGCTAGGTACCTATCATTTTGTTGGGGATTTATTACAGGTTTCATATTGCATAATCATCTACACTCGCAACCCTATAAAGATAAAGATAATTTATTTCCAATACATGAGTATAAAAATGATATATATATATAGTAGAAGAATAACATAAACAATGAATAATTCGCTTCGATTTCTTACTATTTTCTGAATTCTAAATTAAGCTGTTTTTTCGACTCGCTTGATGTACAATACATTATTTTTAACCAATAATTAAAAAAAATAAACGGAGATATTTTTTTACTTACTCTCGCAGGAGTTGCGATAGAAGAATAACAAAAACAATGAATAATTCGCTTCGATTTCTTACTATTTTCTGATTTTCTTAATTAGGCTATTTTTCTAGATGTACAAAACTTTATTTATAATATATTTATTTAATTTAAACTACAAAATATTATATTAAAAAAACAGTAAATATACAAATAAAAACTATAAATAAAAAATTTGCCCTAAATCACCGACCGCGGGGAGTGTCCCCAGAAGGCTGGCTGCATTGCCTCGCTGGATTGCGAGGCTAATGCGTAAACTATGCTAAACTTTATTTTAAACTAATAATTTTTCACGGAGATATTTTTACATTTATTCGTTATCTTGTACATCTTGCGGTTGATGGTGGGGCAGAATCTGGCATTGTCATTTGTACAGATTTCATGTCTATTGGGTAAGTGGTCTGTGGCTATACAGAACCAGCAGGTTTCTCATATGCCAGTAAAGTATGTGCAAAATATTGATTTTAGATGATATCGTTTTGAATATTCATATACCTATGGATAGGTTGCATAAAATGCAGATTTGAACAATGACATTTTAAAAACAAGCAGAACTAATTTAGAAAACAATTTTTTTATAGATTTGCCATTACGAAATCAGTGGAACAGAACTGTCAAATTATGCCTTTTATATGGCTACAAAAAATAGACGTCTTGGCTTTTTAAAAACATAACAATACTTTTTGCGCAGTCAGATAAAAATACGACCAATTTAAAAAAAAAAAACTTAAAATAAAGATCCTCCGACCACCGACCGATAGTTTTTGTAACTCTTCATTAGATAACTAGAAACAATGTGAATAATATCAAAATAAAACTAAACTAAACAAACTAATAATAATAATACCTAAAAATACTTTAAAACTACCTAGAAAAAAAAAACCTTGCCTAAAAACAGTTTAATGAATAATTGTACATGTGTAGTCGACAGCAGATCAATGGTAACACTTGGTAACATTTGTACCGTTCATATTATTTGCGTCATAAGAAATCGTACTGCAAGTGTTACCTATTGACTGTTGACATATTATTATTATTATATAACTAGATAATAGTGTAGGTATTTTTTATATATATTCTAGTTAAACATATTATAACTTATTTGCATGCCGACCCCGGTAAGTTGCAGTGACACCAAAATGTATCAAATGTCATCTTGATGTATTTATAACCTGTAACTGGCAATAAAATTGATTTGATTTGATTACCATTGATCTGCTGTCGACTGTGCATACAAAGTTGTTTATTATGTAACAAAATCAATTTGTTATTATTTTCCTGCTTTGGGTTGGGCAAAGATGAGATCAGATATCAAATGACCAGTACAGGTGACCTTGTCAGAAACCCTACGTTAGTCATGCATGTCCAAATCGTTAGACACCGAAACTGTAAAGTATTTAAAATGATGAAAAATCTAGCCGTGAGCAGGACTTGAACCTGCGACCTTGTCATTCCGTGACACGCTCTTACCAACTGAGCCACCACAGGCCACAGTCCGACCACCGAAATTCTTCGTCGTATTATACATACTAAGGGTATGTGCGCAAAATAAAGTGTTAGGACCCAAATAAATCTCACTTTCGAAGCTTCATTATTTAGGGTAATCTGGGCAATGGACGAATTGTCCAGTAGTGTATTTGACCAAAGATTGGAGCTATTCGAATTTTGGGGCGCAAACTTCAATTGTTGATATACGAGCGTTAACTGGACACTGCAGGCTAAATAAACATCTTAACAGAATGGGCCTGTCCGACACCACAACCTGTAGATTCTGCTGCGAAGCCGAGGAAACTCCCATGCATATCCTCTGTGAGCGTGGAGCACTCATTCACAGCAGAAGCCGAGCCTTAGGACACATAATGCCACCCGAGGATATTAAAACTCTCTTGCCCAAGTGTCTCTTGTTCATCATACGATTCCTGAAGGACGTTGGCCTTGGGAGCGAGATATAAGAACTCGGTGCGCGGTCACAATAGACCTTTGAGGTCGCAGTACCAACACCCTGGTATCAAATAATAATATCATGTTGATGAGTCCATTCGTAATCTGAATGTACCTTTAACCCAGGGTTTCTTAACCTTTTTGCAGTCACGGACCACTTTAACAATTTAAACTATTCCACGGACCCCAGCCATAAATATTTTTGGAAATAAAAAAAAAGTCTTTTATTGGCACTTTTATTACACTTACTACGTTAATGAGAAGGTTGCTGCTGTTTGGCCTCAATGAGCACGTTAAATTGTGGGACAGTCTTCGACAAGGCAAGGCAATATTTTTAGACTGACTGACCTACTGCAGACCCCTGACACACATGCTACGGACCCCCTAAGGGGTCCATGGACCCCACGTTAAGAAACCCTGCTTTAACCGAAAGTGAATAGTCGAACCCGTTTTCCGGTTAGCCATTTACTTACCTATCTAGTTTCGATAAGGTTCTAAATCGTAAAAATAGTTCTGAAGAGACTAGGTAGATACATAAGCCACCTGTTTTCCTTATTTAAGGGACGTAATACCTGCTTTAGATGTGGAAGTATATAAGACTGGTTTACCTACAAGAAATAGAATTTCCATTTTCATTTTTGTCATATAAGGAAGTTCTGGTACTGAGTTTAAAAGTTCTAGTATATTTACTTGGAGACAGGGCCACATTTAGGCTTCGCGGGCGCCCCCACAAAACACAAATTAACTATCTAGAAATGGAGACATAGTTTCGGTTTTGAGCTCTATAATTTGGACGCCAAGATTTCGCTTCGTTATCGCGCGTGGTATGTAATGAATAGTATCGTCACTTTCCTTCTTTTTCTTCAACTGACATCTTAACTTAATCATCTGCTCAATCAGCCTGGGAAGGCACACTCCACTCCTCCACTCCATCTTTGTCTGCTTTGACATCGGTGTCCATCTTACGTATGTCTATGAGTATATCAATTATTTATACCTTTTCTCAAATGCGAGTATACCATCAGCTTCGGCATTGTTCAGTTCCAGTGACGATACTTGCAAAAATCAAAACTCTCTCTGTCTTCAGAACTTGGACTTACTTGTAGATAATAAATATCTATCTCTATCTCTGATCTTTCTTATAAGTTTAATAATATGACAGTGTTTTAAACTTTCTTCTTCTTCCTCAGCATACTGCAGCCTACTTCTGGGCAAAACCATTCTTTGAAACAATAATGTTTTAAAATATTATGGTACGAATCAAAGTAATGTTACTTTAAGAACAAAACGTTCCTGCAACATTATTGTTTTATAAAAGATGTTATGGTGGTACGGGCTCTGGGCCTCATCTTGAATCCTCCATGTGGCCCGACACTTATTAAAGAATTCAAAATCAGGATTGTCAATATCTTAGGGCCGTATTCCCACTTCCTATAGACTCCGTCTCTGTGCTCAAACAGGTTGAAATAATTCTCCCATATCGCCTCTCAGCGATGGTATTCGCGGACGAAAGTGGTCAGGCCACGTAGATGAGGAAATGGCTATTGAGAAAACAGTTTGAAAGTGCCCACATTGATAGTAAAAGTTATTGTGATTACGTAGCCAGCCTTCCGCTTTGATAATAGCTGCCTGATGACCCTAGGCTATTATTCAGGTGCAGTGTACGTTCGCTAGCATATTTCAATGATAGGTAGTGAAGTAACTGTAAATCAGAATATAGGCAATAACTTAGGGGCTTAGTAGGTTCACACGAAGACAGATAAGTATATAGGGGGCCTCAATAAGGTTAAGATTTTCTCAAAAACTTCTTCTTCTTCTTTAAGTGCCTCTCCGCTAGCGGAGGTTGGCTGTCAGCTCCGCGTACTTGTCCCTGTCTTGAGCGAGCCGGAACAGCTGTTCAGCGCTCGCGATGCCCGTCCAGTCACGAATATTACGAAGCCAAGATTTTTTCCGACGTCCAGGGCCCCGTTTGCCCGCTATTTTGCCCATCATAATCAGTTGGAGAAGTTGGTATCTATCGTTCCGGAATATGTGTCCTAGATACCCAACTTTTCTCTTTTTGATGTCTAGCAATAATTCACGAGACTTGCCCATCCGCTCCAATACTCGAATATTCGTGACTTTGTCTCAAAAACTACTGGACCGAATTTAGTAATTCTTTTACAGTTACATAGTTTTAACTTTTATCTAACTAACAGTGAAATAATTCTTGCGAGATATGATTTTATAACCTAAAAAGTAAACGCGTTTAAGAAACTTAAATTTCTATGTGCAAGATTTTAAATACGTTTTGTTATGTCCCAGAAATGCTAGGTCAAGGGTTTGATTCTCTAACTTAAAAATTCTCCGTACACTTTTCTCTGTATATTATTCGAAAACAGAGTTTTTCCAGTTTTCAAATACACTCATTTATCGCTACCCTTTTGTATAGTTTGAATAAAATATGGAGTTTGTCGTCACGACCGGGATTCGAAGCAGAAACCTCGCCATTCCGTGGCACGCCCTTTTCCTACAGAACTGCCTGACCGTACCGTATTGTACATACTATATATCGTACCTATCAGCGAAATCTTTCTCTATCTTCTTCGGTAGACTAGATGGTGAAATACTTATTTAGATTTTGGTTTAGCATAGCGCATATGCAAGACGAATTCAAATCGTAAAGTTATTCTGTTTTAAAAAGACACTCAGAGTAGATACCATACTGAATGATGAGTTATAATTTCAACCTTAAGAGAGAGGTATACTTTTCCTTGTTTACGCCTGTACAGCTAACAGCAGATCAAGGAGAAAACGATCGTACAAGTAAAGCAACGTTGGGCGAGGTCAGGTCCTGGATGGGCGACCGCTAGTGACACTTTCATCTGAGCCCCTTTGTGCCTCGGGGCGCACGTTAAGCAGTTGGTCCCGGTTGTTGTCGCTTGACAGCAGTCGTTAATGCCAGAGGCCTACAGGCGGCCGGAATAACTTTGACAAATAGGTTTGGTCACTAAACCGCACGAGAAAAGAAAATAAGAAGCAGATCAAGTGTAACACATTGGACCGTTCTTATTATCTGCGCCATAAGAGTTGGATTCGTTCTGCAAGTGTTACCATTGATCTGCTGTTGTCCGTACGTACGGTGGAACACAGAGAAAGGTGTACAGGAGAGTTTTTAAGGTTGAGATTTTCTCAAAAACTACTTGACCTATTGCAAAAATTATTTCACTGTTAGATAGATAAAAGTTAATAAATATTAAATTCGGTCCAGTAGTTATTGAGAAAATCTCATCCTTATTAAGGCCCCCTGTATACTTATCTCTGTCGTCGACTGTACCTATAGTAGAACCAAACCCCCCTGTGTCACTGACTGCAAACAGTGAGTTCATGTTATGATTGCGACATACCTGGCTTATTGTTCCCAATGAAAACAATACAACACGAGCGTTTTACGTCCAGCAGTGTTGGTAAACAATCAGCCGCATTTGACGGATTGATTGTACATAAGTTAAATGACAATGCAATTCTGCCCCACCATCAACCGCAAGATGTACAAGATAACGAATAAATGTAAAAATATCTCCGTGAAAAATTATTAGTTTAAAATAAAGTTTTGTACATCTAGCGAGTCGAAAAAAACAGCTTAATTAAGAAAATCAGAAAATAGTAAGAAATCGAAGCGAATTATTCATTGTTTTTGTTATTCTTCTATAGGAGTTGCGAGAGTAGTAGAAAATGATACTGATTATGATTATGCAATATGAAACCTGTAATAAGTCCCCAAAAAAATGATAGGTACAGCTTAAATGGTCTCGTAGTTTTGTAGGTGGGGCAAAGCTCCATTGAAATGTGGCAATGTCTTTTATGTAAATGCTAAACGCAGCTTAACTTAATATATTTTCTGTATATCGGATTTGTAAGAGCGGGGCCTCCTATCACGAGTAGGACCTCGATAAGGTTGACATTATCTCAAAAACTACTGGACCGAAATTAATAATTATTTTACAGTTACATAGTTACAACTTTTGTCTATCTAACAGTGATCTAATTATTGCAATAGGTCAAGTAGTTTTTGATATCAACCTTAAAAACTCACCTGTATACTTTTTTCTGTCAGTACCTACATAAAATCACCTTTGTTAAGACGTGAATTAGTTTATCGCCAGTTTCGCATGACTTTTTATTAGGGTTCCGTTCCTCAAGAGGAAAAATAGGAACCCTTATAAAATCACTTTGTTCTCCGTCTGTCTGCCAATTTTTTTCTCTGCTTTTCTCAGCGGCAAAAAGTGTAGATCAGGCGTATGAAGTTGACGGCGAAATTAAATTATTTTTCAAACAAATTTGCCCGACCACGTCAAGTAGTTGTGTGATTGTGGTACCTACGTGTGGATAATACCTATCATATAATCATGTTTTTGTACCTTCAATGTAAACTCATACAATAATGTTCATAGTAGATTCTTCAAATAATGCATCGATTGCACATAAACGACATTATCAATAACAATATAGCGATAACAAACGACAATCAGTGACGTAAGTGACTCGGGTGTTAGTGCTGGAAATGTGACAAAGCTACGGAACCCTCATAATGTGGGAATACCTGGCGGTTCTTCTCATCGGGTTCTGGCTAGGAGTTGCCATATTCCTCTACGTGTCTTGCTATTGGCTGGAGGAGATTTTCGGTAAGTTTAATTCGTTCTTCTTGACAAAATCTGAACCTTAATTAGGCCCCCTGTATACTTTTCTCTATTTTCAACTGTACAAGTTTTAAGTAGCTACATTTCTTAATATCGTAAATGTTGCTAGCCTCGAGCCATGACAAAAATGGAAGAAATAACTCACGTGCGTTCGTAATTTATAATCTACAGTGCGTACGTAAGTAAATATGGTTTAATTAACGTTGCAGTCAATCAAACTTATCTCCTTGTAATACAGTTTTAAATCAGTCATATTCATGTAGAGAGTATGTTGTAATATACGAGTAATAACATATATACAGAGTGTTGTTTTGGTCAACGACGAGCGACTCAAGGGTGATAATATACACGATACGAATAGCCAAGTGAAGTGCCACCATTACATACATACACTCGTGCGTGGCTTATGGCCAGGCCACTGACAGCGTGCGTCCCATTCGCTGCGATAATTTCTAGAGAACTTGAACAAAGTTTTTTTTAATAGTAATTATGTTAAAAATAATAAAAACACAATTTTAGGAAATAAGATTATTTAGACTACCACCCCTGAGTCGCTCGTCGTAGATCAAAACAACACCCTGTATAGGTGTTAAGTTGGCGGTAAAGGACGCCCGGTTACAAAATCATTCATTTTGACTACGCCTTAATGACAGATAATGATTTTATCAATTAAACTGACGTTATGTTTAATTAAGTCTGGATTAGATGGACCTGGATTTAGGAAAATTAAGGCCGTATTTAACGACACGAGCGCTCGGTGGCTCAGTGGTTGGGTCACTGGACTTGCAATATGGAGGTCCCCAGGTTCGATTCCCAGCTAGGGCAGCCATGTACCAATGAGTTATCCTCGGTTTTTTCGACGGAAAAACTTACGTACATTTACCGAGTGCTCTCAAAAACTGTGAAGGAAAACATCGTGATGAAACCTGGATGTCGTAGAAGAAGAAGAAAAATCTATGGCATTGAAATCCGCCAACCCGCACTGGGCCCGCGTGGTGGATTATGGCCCCAGCTCCCTCGATGTAAGGGAAGGTCTGTGCCCGAGCAGTGGGGCAATATAAATAGACTGATGATGATGATTTAACGACACTACATTGAATAAACAGAGTTGTCCATAGCAGCTAAATGTAGGTATTTACCTGTTGATTTTTAGCTAAAACAACTACAGCTTTGTCAGTCAGAGCAAATAATTGTAAACAATAACCAATCAAACTAGAGCTATTTGTTATCATAGCTCTACGGAATGGAAATCCGCCATCATTTTGGAATGGCGGATTGATTTTTTATTTGTTTAATTAACTATTTACATGTCTCTACCACACTCTACAATTTGAAATGAATCTAAGTACAATATTGATGTCTTTATTGATTTTTTTGTAAGTGTGATTATTTTTTGAGGGTTTGAGCAATTGCAATATTCTGGAACACTCTGACAGCATCTAAAATTAGATAGCGTCACCGTGGATACCATTACCATAAGCATTAAATATAGTTTCCCTTTAAATCACATCTAGAAATAAACTTTAGGGTTGTTAGCCATAAACCAGGTTTAACCACCCGTCCCTTAAACCATATATTACCACTTTCAAACTTGGTTCTTACATTAGAAAGGCAACGTGGCTTAAACCGTGGAATACCTTTTAAGTCGCGTATAGGGCTAACCGCGAACTCTACTTTTGAAACGTAGGAAGTACAATATTAAGTATTCAAACAGGATATAGGTACTTATTTATATGGAAGTAGGTACTACGATATCCTACACCTTTGAGGAAAGACGTACAGTCGACGACAGAGATAAGTATACAGGGGGCCTCAATAAGGTTGAGATTTTCTCAAAAACTACTGGACCTAATTTAATAATTATTTTACAGTTACATAGCTTTAACTTTTGTCTATCAAACAGTGTAAGAATTTTTGTAATAGGTGAAGTAGTTTTTGAGAAAATCTCAACCTTAAAAACTCTCCTGTATCTACACCTTTCTCTGTGTTCCACCGTACCTAGTTTGTACTTTGTCCCTCATTAACGTATGAAGACAGAAGGGGTCAGCTGACCTCGTCTTACGGCAAATAACGAACGATGAATAACTAAATAACACAGAATGACTACGTGTTAACGACGAACACTAATTATTGTAATAAACAACAATGGCGCCCAGAGGTCAGGATGTCACAGAGATAATAGTTAATTGCCTCCGACGTTTAAAGTCTAAATTGTTTTCAAAATAATTGAAAGACGAGATGCGTTTGTTAATAAAAACAACTTAATTTGAAGAAGATAAAATGGCCGATATAAATTACAGATGTGTGTGGGAACAGGCGAAGACGCGGCCGCGCGGACGGAAGAGGAGATACAGTAGTACTCTCCTCTCCTTGCTCGCTCTCGCCTCATCGCCTTTTCACCTGTACCTGACTAAGGACTTTGCATTTGGCTGAATACTTTTTCTATCCAAATGAAGGTTCTCTTGAAAATGGCGGGAAATGACGGTTGCAAAATAATTTGATAATTTTTGTTTTATTGTCTACGGTGGTTATTTTGAGATTAATATCACGTTAAATTAATCAGAAAATGTTCGCGAGTGACAGTATGGTGGATAATTTGAGCAAGATCTGGGGTTTCAAGCTTTTATCAAGAGTTCCCGCTACAAGCTCGGGAGTGAACGTGACTGTCGAGCTGCTTCGTCCAGAGTGATGACGCTACGGCGACTCCTCTGGATGAAGACATGAAGACGCGGCTACCCAAGGTGAAGACGCTACTGCGACTCCCCTGGAGGAAGATAGAAGACTAATATATATTGAATTTTCTGTAACATGACATTGGCAAATGACGAACTGTCGGGTCCATTAATAAAATAAATAATAATACAGATGTACTTACGTAATTGCACCTAAAGAAAATCAATGCAAATTAGTAAGTATCCAAACCTATCATGTAAATTATAAATGACAACTCTACAAGCTTCGATTGTAAACAACTTGCCACACTGTGCTTGTTTGTTTTGGTGTGTTATGGCCATGTTTGCTGTCATGTCACCGTGTCACTTCATTACGAGTATGTTACAGAGACACCGATGTTACTCAACGAAAGTGTTACATTAGAGACATCGAAGGCGTAGCCAAAAGTGGCTTTGAATTTCGTTCACAATAAAGTATGGGAATAATTAAAATAAAACTTTTAAACTTCACATTAAACTTTAGTATTACTGGATATTATCAAATATTATCTGTTCACGGCTGTGGAATTTTATTTATTACCAATTTGCATTTAGGTAGGTACTCTACGGTACATTTTACCTATAGTCATTTGTTTAACTGGCTTTACCAATTGATTCGTTACACGACACAAGTATTTATTATAGTATACATACCTATTGTCGATAAGGAATTTTTATATTTGTTTATACCTACTATAATATAAAAATACCAAGTAAAAAAACTCGACGACTTTTATTTAAAGTCGGGTTTTCCACACTATTTAAACTGAATACTACCGCATATCAAAATTATCGTAAATAATCTGGGTTTTATTTAAACAGCAGGATGAATAATCTATAGGTACAGGCGAAGACAAAGAAAGGTGTACAGGAGAGTTTTTAGGGTTGAGATTTTCTCAAAAACCTTGAACTGTTAAAACTATGTAACTTTAAAAGAATTATTAAAATCGGTCCAGTAGTTCTTGAAAATATGTATACTTATCTCTGTCTTCGACCTTACCTAGGTCTCTGAAAACCGTTACTCCCCTGAACCTACCATAGCCAAGTGGATTTGACTTTCGTTACCGTTAGTAGAATGGAAATAATTGACATTTGCTAACGAAAAAGCAAATGACAAGAGTTCAATACTATACATTTTTCTTTCTATTCTATTGGCGTTCACGAAAGTCAAAGCAACTTAGCTTGAGCTTAGAGAACTATGTTTGAGCTCAAACATCCTACACCCTTGACTTTCAACGTTGCAATAATGACAATCTAAGAGTTAATGCATAATTTGTGATAAAACACGCTTTAACCTTGATTTACATCTACAGACATTGAACGTGCCGTGGCAGACATAATATGCTTCTTATATACAATGTGTGTGAACGTATTTATTTATATCTACCATACCGGACGCGGATAGACAGTATAGAATACTATGCTGTTTGTCTGCCACGCCACGTGCCGGACACGCTTAACGTTTGTAGTTTTATAATATAAAATATAATAAAAAATCCTTTCATTTCCCCCCAGACCTACCGGCTCGCAATGCGCCGTCGCCGTCCACGGCTGCGCACCAATCGAGTGGCGCGAGCGGTGCGCACGCGCAGCTTAAGCGGCTGGTAGCGAGGGTGGTGGAGGAGGCGGCAGCGCTGCCGGCGCTGCAGCGATACGCCGCGGAACCAACCACACCTACAGAGTCTTCCACGTATGAAGATCTGCTCGCAACTGCTATATTGAACAAGGTAATTATTCAGCACTATAAAGCTTTACAGTCCGAGATGGCATAGTTACAGAGAATTGGCAAAGATGTGGAGATTCTTCAGCCCCCTTACCATGACCTCTTATAGCAGGATTACTTCAATAATACTTTGTTATTTCGTACCATGACGACCTTAAAGTAAGCTTATTAAGAGCCTTCATAGAACCAACTAGCGCCGCCAATCTTAAAAAAATCATATCTTCCAATATAATCAATTTTATTAAAAAAGCTACGTTCACATTGTTTATTGCTATAAATATTATTTTTTAAATGCTTAATTGTAACGTGATGCAATGTAGGTAAGTTGTAGTTCACATAATTGCGACAAACGGCCGTTTCTGGCACATTTGTGAACTACAACTTACCTACATTGCATCACGTTACAAATTAGCATTTTTTTAAGATTGGCGGCGCTAGTTGGCTCATGTCAGCGCCTTAAGGACGGCATGGTACGAAGTAATAAAATATTATTGCAGTAATCCTGCTATGAGAGTTCATGGTAAGGGGGCTGACCATTAAAACACGGAAAATCCAGTAGGTATCTAGGTCACATAATGAGGAAGAAAAACAAGTGTGATTCTAAAGTTGTCGACAAATATAAACGCAACTCTGTCACAGTCACACATGTCATGTGCTACGTCGAGTAAGAGGTTTTTTTTCTCGTGTGGTAGTGACCAAACCTATTTGTCAAAGTTATTCAGGACGCCTTTGACGTGGCCTAACGACTGCAGTCAAGCGACAACAACCGGGACCAACTGTTTAACCTGCTTTCGGAGGCACGAAGGGGCTCAGATGAAAGTGTAGCGGTCGCCCATACAGGTTCTGACCAAAGTTGCTTAACTTGTACGATCGTTTTCAACGTGTACTCGCAACTGGCCTACGAGCCCCTACACGAGTAAGAGTGAACGGGACGCCTCGTTTAACGATACTAAAACTAGGGTGCCATTTCTATAATCAGTAATCACCGACAACAATATATTCATCTAAAGAAGAATTAAAGTAGGTACTTACATAACTGCTGTTCAAATCATCTGTTTATATAAACTCGACCTTATTGTGAGGAATCCTTAAAAGTGTTTCATTATGGCAGTTACGCCCTTAATTTAGGGTTGTCAGTCCAACCCCTACACGATATTATTATCGATAAATAATCATGTAAAACTTTTAAGATCTCCTTACAATAAATAAAATGACAAAATTGAATTTTAATTGTTTAAGTATTATATGAAGAAAGCATTTATTTCGAAAACAATAAAAAAAAAACTATATAATATTAACCTAGAAAATATAAACTAAACTAAAAACTATATATACAATAGGTCGGTTGAACTATCTGAATGGCTTAGCATTACAGATAGTTCAACCGATCCCCGTTGTCCGGCAACGTGCCCAAAATGCTGGCGGCATTTCCCCTCTGGATCGCTAGGCTGATACTTTTGGCGAAATACAGGCCAGCACTTTTGTCACGCGTGGCCTCCACGAGCCGCGCCGACAGATCTTTCATTAGATTATATATAATATCTAATGTTGCGGTGCCCTTACAGGGTTTATGTGAGCACTTCCTGTACTAACAGCCATATTATGTTACCACATAAAGCAATGGATAAATGAATTATCGTGTCTATTAAGTATATAGGTATAAACATATCTCATTGTTCGAAGCTTCCAAAAGTTGGAAAGTCCTAACTAAATCATAAACCAATAAAATGCCATCTTTCTTTATTATTATTAATTTAATTATTTAATGGCATTTTGGTATTGGTTTTAAATTGAGTCGTGAATTAAATCTTAAATAATGAAACCTGGAAAATTGTTCTCGAATACCTACCAGGAAGTATATTGACCTTTGGTAATGAATGATAAACCAAGTGCATTTCATTTTATTGGCTAATTAAGTCTGTATCGAGTCTACGTATACGTCATGGACTTATTATCTTGCAATTACCTAGTAAAGGGATTCCGGTATGGGATTATAGAAATCCCTACGTATCTTGCTGTGTGTTGATGATTCATATAAATGAAACTGAACTCTAACGCTTTTATTAATAAACACGATTTAAAAGTTAGCGCTGTGTTATTCCACATTTTAACCCCCGACGCAACGCAAACATAAAATTATTTATAAATGTCATGCCTACTTGTATGTCTGTTTTATTTTTCTATTTAATTGTTTAGCACATCGTTTTATGTATATTTGTAAATCGATTTTTTAAGAAATAGGCCTGTCAAAATTTTGCAGGACTTCGCCATACATCGGCTATTCAGTAACTGTCAAATTAAGCCACATTTTAGGTTATTGCCCTAATTCACTTAGGTACAATCAAATGACCATGCCAGATTCTGCCCCACCATCAACCGGAAGTTGTACAAGATAAAGAATAAATGTAAAAATATCTCCGTTTTTTATTAAAATTATTGGTTTAAAATAAAGTTTAGTACAAGTTGCGATTCGAAAAAAACAGCTTAATTTAGAATTCAGAAAATAGTAAGAAATCAAAGCAATTTATTCATTGTTTTTGTTATTCTTCTATAGGAGTTGCGAGAGTAGTAGAAAATGATACTGATTATGATTATGCAATATGAAACCTGTAATAAATCCGCAACAAAATGATAGGTACAGCTTAAATGGTCACGTAGTTTTGTAGGTGGCGCAAAGCTCCATTGAAATGTGGCAATGTCTTTTAATACAAATCTTTGAAAATTGTAGAGTCGCACATTAAATCTGGTTTAAATTAACGTGTCTATAAATCACGAAAATACAATACGGATCTATATGATCCGTCCCTGATCCGTCGATAAAATCATGTTGCGTAATGAGAACAAGTGATTCTCGATAGCTAAGTAGGTACTTCTTCATTATCATAGTATCACCTGCTCCGTCGATAACAATGACTTTATCACCGATATGATAACATTTCCCCCCGGACTTAAAACAGGAGATAGCTCGAATCAGAGTGGCGGCTTATAAGAAAATGGTAAGTTTTTACTTGTTTTTATTAAAATTAGGACGCGTCCGCCATCTTGGCTTTACTATTCCCGCGCTTTATTCAATCCTTCAAATACCAGTGTGAAGTGTGATCAAAGTTAAGTGCAAAGTGACCAAAGAATAAAAATAAAATAAACTTCGTTTAAAAATGATGACGTTATACATGATACTTTTTGTCGCGTTTTTATATGTCGTTTCGATGGTGAGTTTTTTTAGTAGTTTTGGTGTGCGTGTTGTTTTATATTCAGATAATTTTAAAGTTACTACTTAATTAAATAATAAATTACTTTAAACTAAAATTGAACCCGTTGCACCTTTGTCATTCAAATAATTAAAACCGTTGTCAATGCTTGTCTGTTTGTTTTTAGTTTTAATTTTTTTTCAAAGTCAAGGCTGATGTAAGTAATTTATAAAAAAACTAAGCCAAGGTTTTTCGTAATGATGATCATTATGTTATTGTTTAACTTTAACAAGCATAATAGAATTAATAGCCGCTACAGAGAATGTGCAGTTGGCGTGCAAGTTTCAGACGAGTGTTATTTACGTTTGCATAACGGTGTTTTGAAATGATTTTGAATTAATTCTTAAAACCTCATCATGTATAAGTAGTTAGGTAGATGTAATTCTTACCAATTTACGAATAATTTAAAAAAACTGTTTAGTGTAGCTTAAATGAAGTTGTTTGATCAATTAAAACAAAGTTCAAAGCTATATGAGGGGTTCATATAACTTTGAATCAGTTGTAGAAGATCGTACTTTTTATTTCTCATTATGTGACCGAGATACTGGAGTTTCCATTTTTTAATGGTCTTAAGAATCTCCACATCATTGCCCTCTGGAGCACTGTCTCATTCCGGACTCGGCACCAACGACTAGATCTCGTAATAATAATATAGGTTTCATTAAATTCTAAGTAAGTAGGTACCTAATGTATTCACTATTTCATTCTTAATTTTTTAAACTTATTTTTCCAATCCTACCAACCCACAGACCACTTACCCCATAGACCTGTAACAGGAGGGCGCCCGTGTCTGCCCGCACATGAGCGCGATATTGCTTCGCGACACGCGTAATCTAGAGATATTATCGACATGGACGCATCTCTTTAATACGGCACCCCTGTCCCCCGCTTCGTCTCTATGCGCTCATCGTTGACAGATTTTTTCGCTTACAAATGACATTGCCACATTTCAATGGAGCTTTGCCCCACCTACATAACTAGACCATTGAAGCTGTACCTATCATTTTGTTGGGGACTTATTACAGTTTTTATATAGCATAATCACAATCAGTAGGAGTTGCGAGGGTAGTAGAAAATGATAAGAAAAACAATGAATAATTCGCTTAGATTTCATACTCTTTTCTGAATTCTTAAATTAAGCTGTTTTTCGACTCGTTTGATAAACTTAATGAAAAACGGAGATATTTTTTACATTTATTCGGTTGCGGTACGGTACACCATGCGGTTGATGGTAGGGCAGAATCTGGCATTGTCATTTGTACCGAATTCATGTCTATTGGGTAAGCTGTGTACCAACCCTACACAAGTCGCCTCGAGGCGCGTCACATCGCATCGCAGTGCGAAAGCGTCCGCGAACGTGTGAACCAGACAATTCATCATTCCACGTCAAATATCTTCACAACAATCAGTGTCACATGTCGGTGCAGATGTACAATTTCTTCAACGGCATTGTCAGCTATTTTCCCAATGGAGATAAAGAGGTTTTTGTGCTATCTGATTGTTTGCTTTAAGGGCCTTCCATGAGTCAACTAGCGCCGCCAATCTTCCAATTTAATAAATTTTATTAAAAAAATGCTATGTACACACGAAGACAGAGATATGTATCCAGGGGGCCTCAATAAGGTTGTGATTTTCTCAAACACTACTGGACCGAATTTAATAATTATTTTACAGTTCATAGTTTTAACTTTTATCTATCAAACAGTGAAAGAATTATTGCAATAGGTCAAGTAGTTTTTGAGAAAATCTCATCCTTAAAAACTCTCCTGTACACCTTTCTCTGTGTTCCACCGTACGCTATCTTTATTAGGATGAATACTATTTTTCATACAAATACATGGCATAATTGCGACAAGCTAAGTTGTAGTTTACAAATGTCCCAAAAACGGCAGTTTTTCGCAATTATGCGAAATATAACTTACCGAAATTGAATCATAAAATATTGAGTTATAAATAAGCATTTAAAACAGTATTTATCGTAATAAACTATTTTAATAAAATTGATTAATTTAGAATTAAAACTATAGTGAGCCATTACTACAAATTATTATATATAAACGGATATCACTCACTTATATTTTTCAAGTCTGCAATTGAAAATTGATTATATTGGAAGATATTATTTTTTTAAGATTGGCGGCGCTAGTTGGCTCTTGGAAGGCTCTTAAACAGATTTCATGTCAGTCAGTATTGTTACTTTGTGTTCCTAGAAGCAGAAGATAGCTAAAAAGCGGTTGATTTGTTCCGTTTGCGGTTTACTCTGGGTTAAATGTCAATCGCACGAGTTATTGATTATTTTTCGAATAAAAGAAAATCAGCCGCGACCTAGCCGGCTTGCGTCCTTCGATCAGTTGAAACGCATGCCCCGCCACATTTTCTGCCTCGTTACCTACTGAACGTAGATCGCAGGCCTCAGATCGCTACCTACGGACATTAAAATGCCCAGAAAATGTGGCGGGGCATGCGTTTCAACTGATCGCAGATCGCGACTAGGTCGCGGCTGGGTGTGGAGGGCATTAAAAATAATGTTAATCGCGCGAGTTTTTGATTATTTTTCGAATAAAAGAAAATTAGCAATGTTTTCCCTCTAAGCGTCAGCGCAGACCACAGACCACTTACCCCATAGACCTGTAACAGGAGGGCGCCCGTTTCTGCCCGCACATGAGCGCAAAATTGCTTCGCGACATGCGTGACCTTGAGATATCGACACAGATTTAATATGGCGCCCCTGCCCCCTTCGCTTTCTTACTGATACTCAACACCCTACCTTCGACTAACCGTCTTAACTTTCCGATGCGCATTGTATAAATCCGTCCATTAACAAAGAATGCCATTCCCGCTCCTATTCCAGGTGATCGAGCGCTACCAGACGGAGAGCGGGTCTGGTGGTCGCAGCAGCGGCATCCACTCGGCCAGCGCCAGCCCCACGCCCTCGGAGCGATCCTCGCCAAGGTCCCTCAACTCAAGGATCAACAGGGATATCTCACCGCCGGTAAGCAACGCTCAGACAACCAATAGAGAGGAGACGAGTCAGACGAGGCTCAACAGGACTGAATCATCATCATCATCAGCTCGTATCAGTCCAGCTGAACGTAGGCCTCTCCCAAAGCGCGCCACTCAACCCTACTCTCCTCTCGGCTCTCTGCATCCAGTCCCTGCCAGCCATCTTGGTAATCCCTCCATCTGGTCGGAGGGCGTCCCATACTACGTTTACCCGTTCGTGGCCTCCATTCGGGAACTCGTCTACCCCATCGGTTATACGACAGATGTGACCAGCCCACTGCCACTTCAGTTTACTGATTCTATGAGCAATGTCAACCACTTTTGTCTTCTGGACTGAATGAAGCACATTAAAAAAAGCAGCGAAAAGACAAGATCTAGATTCCAGAAGATCTGCCATTTCGGTTCTCAAAACGATGATGATTTCGTCGTTGAGATGCATGAGATGGAGTGCTGAATAGATACGCCAGCGCGATAGCACTGTCATTATTATTACTTGATATCAGGGTGTTGGTACAAGCCCAAGGGTCACTGCGACCTCAAGGGTCTATTGTTGCCGCGCACTGAGTTCTTATATCTCGCTCCCAAGGCCAACGTCCCTCTGACGAAGACGAGTTTAAATTTAATACGAGGTATCCTGATAGATTGGTCCAAAAAAGCATGAATACGCACTACAGGAACAGAAACTGTTACGCTATGTCGGTAAGAATTTTTAATCATTTGCCTGACCATTTCAAGACATATCCAATTAAGAAATTTAAATCTGCGGTGTATTCATGGCTGGCAGAAAAATGCTTTTATTCAGTTCAGGAGTACTTAAGCACTGATTGAATTTACTCTTTGTTATTGTATTTGTTGTATAATGTGAAATTTGCATGTCATTTTATTGGCTAAATGTGTTGAACTCTATTAGAAATTAAGAACTACTGTAACCACATTTATGCAAATAAATATATCTTATCTTATCTGGAATCGTATGATGCACTTAGGTGAGAGAGTTTTAATATCCTCGAGTGGCATTGTGTCCACCCAAGGCTCGGCTTCTGCTGTGAATGAGTGCTCCACACTCACAGAGAATATGAATGGGGGTTTCCTCGGCTTCGCGTCAGCTTAGCACTAGTCCCTGTCACGTACGCCATGTAATTATACCATTTGATTGGGATGTTCATAAGTTTGAAAATCATCAGCTATTCATTAGTTGCTGAATGGATGTGAGCAAAATCCGAGCAGTCTTGTCGATGTGTGTTTGTGTTTATTAGAACTTTAACTTGATGCTGCGGTATCGATATTTGCGCTCATGGAACGGTCTCAATGAATATTTATTTATAGTAATGAAGTTTTAAATAACGGCAATGCATTTTATGTTCTAGTTACGCGAAGAAGACGAGGACGAAGTGTCTGACTGGGAGGAGGGCGAGGCCACTGTGTCGGATGACGCGCTGGAGTTGCCGCGCCGCGTGCCCTTCCCGGAGTTCGGAGGGGACATCGTACATAATACTGGTAAAATAGCGTTTAATATTTTTTCCCAGCATTGAGTGTTCGCTGCCGGTAGCGGGCTATGTCCGCCGGGGTTCAACGGAAGATCAGCGCTGTCAGCACTCTGTCGGCAGCATTAAGCTGAGTTGAGGCCCCTTTTCACAACAGTGGCCAAGTTAGCAAAATTTATAAACATGTGTTATACCTTTTATGTGTTGTTGCGAAATAAAGAGATTACTTACTTACTTTAATTATCGCAACACACGTTGTAATCTTCTAAAAACGATGAAATCATGTCATGTTATAGCCGAACAGAGACTGCCACGCACGCTATGAAATGGTATGATTTGACCTGTAATAACAATTCCATATTAGACTAAATATCGAACAGATTACAATTTAATTAATCGTGACACAAAAAGCACACTTTTTGAAAAATCCTTCCGGACGCGGAACTATGACAAATCCGGGGAATCCCGGACGGATGACACTAATATTCAGTGTAAATTAAGTATAAACAAGCTAGTTTAGTTTTTATGAGAATGGATGACAGATACGCAGATGAGCCAACGGTCGTCTTCGCCTAGAAACACCTGCAACATCTTAGGGGTTGCTGGTTCCCTGGCGACCTTGAAAGGCTCATAACCATACCTTTATTGTGTATAGCTTCAAACATGGTTGTATCAAGTCGCTATTTTTTTAATCTCGCTTCATCAATTTTCTCTATCAAAATGACAAAGCGATTGGAGATACTGACTTCATAATCTTAGATAGACGCACAATAGCATATTGTTTTACCTGTAAGATATTGCAATTGGAATGTAAATAACATATTTGAAAGTATGACGAAAAACGATGAAATGAATTATGAATGATATCATAAGATGTAATATGCTAGCAGCTGAGGTGGTGATATACCAACGCTGGTTTCGGTATCACTATACCATGAATTTCCCTACAGCATTTGAGAACGGCAATAGGAGCCTGCCTATTACGGTTCTCAATACGATTAAATGATATCATGATATCATTTCATGGTATTAACAACAGCAATAGGTAGGCTGGTACCTAATGTAAATTAATGTATATACATGAATTATTATTCAGCGTCCTTACCATGAACTCTTATAGCAGGATTACTTCAATAATACTTTATAATTTCGTACCATGACGTTATTAATAAGCTTACTTTAAGGTCGTCATGGTACGAAATAACAAAGTATTATTGAAGTAATCCTGCTATAAGAATTGATGGTAAGGGAGTAGGATACATGAAAAACGTAGACGTGAGCAAAATTAATGAAATCCTTACTTATTTCGATAATATTACAGATAATGAAGAGCGAGATTTCGACGAAGTGTCCGGCAGCGACATACATGCGGTCGACGGCTCCTGGGAAGAAAACTGGCTATTCCAGAAGAAAAAGATCAAAACCATACAATCCGTACCTGTCCCCATGCTAGTACCAAACTCAAACACCGACTACAGAGCTCTCATAGGAGATAGAGACGCCGACGATACCACAGACCTCTCAGACAACGCCAGTGACACAGAAGAGGCAGAATATAAAAGTGATATTAAAAGGGTTTTAGATTCTAAACACGTAATAGGAGGTAAACCTAAAGTAGAAGAGTTTGACTACGAACCAGACAGTCTGACAATCATTGACGTAGAAAATGTAAAAACTCCAAAAGTAGTTGATGCAGTTAACAACGAATTCGACGTACAAAATAAAAAAGACCATAGTAATTTAGAAAATGGTAACGATTCGATATTAGTATATGGAATAGATAGTGGTCCAATACCTAAAACAGAGTTCAATCTGAAAGAAGAGATACACAGAACTTTGCTGAACGGGAACGCAGAAGACTACGCAGCCGAATTAGATTCGAAATTAAACGGTGAAGTTGATCAAGATGTCGTGGATAGCTCGTCACTTAACAAAGGTAAGGCATTCGAACTAATGTACGGTTTAAACTTTATCCAGCGCTTAACAGAATAAACGGTAAAATAAATATTTGTTAATCACCCTGTAAATTATAGACTTTTATTGTTTTTGTGCATTGATCTCCTATAAAGATCTATTGAATTTTCTGTAACATGACATTGGCATATGACGAACTGTCGAGTCCATTATAAAATAAATAAAAAATAAGATCTAGATACACAGTCTGCCTTCTAAAAATGTCCGAGCGCAAAGAAGGTCCAAACGGATGAATGGATCATTTGCTTTATTGGACATTATTTGGACGTTAACAATGGACCCTTATTTGGACGTTTTTTAAATTGTTTTAGTAAGACCTTTGTGTATGTATATAGTTGTTTATAGAAGATCAATGCTTTTGTGGTGTTAATCCTATATTCTTCTGACAAAACTTCTATCAATTATTCTAACGTTTTTAGTGTGTGTGTTGTTTGAATGTTCTTCTCAAAATTCTCCATAAGTTCTTCCCTTTCGTACGCGTCATCCAAATTCAAGCAAGCTTCCATAAACTTTTCTATCGCTTTGCGTATCGTTGACCGTATGAAATATAATAGTTGACTTGTCGAGATGGATTCAGAATCTCAAATAAAACCGCCCAAGTGCGAGCCGGACTCGCGCCCCGAGGCTTCCGTGCAACGCAACTTAACCCCGTAACTTTGCTCGAAAAGATAAACTAGATTTAAATACCAACTTATCTTTGCCATTATCAAAATATTATGTCCATACATCGACATACTCAGACATAATCAGGAATTAGTTGATCATCTGCAAATATAAGTTTGTAATAAGAAAAAAATATTTTTGGGGAGATGTAATTAAAGTAAATAAAGTAAGTACCTACGCAAGAATATTAATTTATTTATTATTTTATTTTGTTCGGGGAACTTACAGCGTATGTTACATGAACTTATTAATAATACCTATATGCCTATTATAAGTTTCCACATATATAACATTCAAATAAATGTTTATATCTTAAATCTACAAAATATAAAAAACGACATGATTAGTGTTTGTTGATTTTAATATCCATTGGGGGTTAAACGTTAGCAATATAGTCTGCTAATTGACTGACGTGAAAAGTGTGGCGTAAAAACGCGTATTTCGGACCCTAGAAGTAATTTGCAATGTTCTAAATATCGTTACCTACGTTTTTGACGAAATAAAAGTACCTAACCGTATATATATATATACGGTTAGGTACTTTTTATATATACTTTTTATATTTATATATATATATATTTATAAACCATTTAGTTACCCAAAGTGCCTAACCAGATATATCTTTATTGGAAGCTCGGAATCCCTTTTGCACATTGATCTCCTATAAACAACTAGATACACAGTCCGCCTTCTAAAAATGTCCGAGCGCAAAGAAGGTCCAAACGGATGAATGACCCTCATTTGCTTTATTGGACCCTTATTTGGACTTTTTTTAATTGTTTTAGTTAAGACCTATGTGTATCTAGTTGTTTATAGGAGATCAATGCTTTTGCATCATGTTTATACCCTACCTGTTTGCCGTCGAGCACACTCAATAGTTACGCGTTCACTGCACCGCAGTAGCAATCTAATCTGCAGATGTGTATCGCAAGTTGATTAGGCATGCCTGTGATAAGTCGTAATTACTCGCAGGTTCCTCACACACGCTGAGCCGTCACGAGCGGGAGGGCGAGTATGAAGAGACCATGGCGCGGCCGGTGCAGCGGTACGCTGACAGTCTGCGGAGGAAACACTTTGACGACGAATACGAGTGAGTCACCATCATCAGCCCGTATCAGTCCACTGCTGGACGTAGGCCTCTCCCAAAGCGCGCCAATCAACCCTACTCTCGGCCCTCTGCATCCAGCCATCTTGCGAAGGTTATCCCTCCATCTGGTCGGATGGCGTCCCACACTACGTTTACCCGTTCATGGCTTCCATTCGAGAACTCGTCTACCCCATCGGTTATCGGTTCTACGACAGATGTGACCAGCCCACTGACACTTCAGTTTACTGATTCTATGAGCAATGTCAACCACTTTTGTCTTCTGGCAGATATACTCGTGAGTCACCATCATCAGTTTATTTTTATGTCCTCACTGCTCGGGCACATATCAAAGTCAAAGCTCTTTATTGCAAGTAAGCACGCTGTGTACATCTTTGCACGTCAACATATTTTTTAAATTTACATTTACACCACTTTGCAAGAAAAAGGTGCCAACGCTGAGGAGAAAAAACGGCAAAAAATCTTTCAGCATCACACCTTTCTATACATCGAGGGAAAAATATATCATCATCTCTTGTCTATAACTTGTGCATCAGTATTACCGTTCTCAAAACGATGAAATTATACCATGTCATGGCGCGCCAAACAGAGACGCCGCTACACTAACGCAATAGCACTGTCCCTTTCACGGCCGCTAATGACATGAACCGTAATAGCCCCACAGGTCACCTGCGTATCAGGAATTGGGGCTGATATTTAGACACAGGAAGATCGCTTTTACAACTGTCAAAATTATATGTAAATTGGCAGTGGTAAGTTGGCCCACACTGAGCTCGCACTTAATATTGTCTCTGATCTCTGAATCGCGGCCTTAGGTCCAAGATTTTCAAGACTTATCTCGATGGAGAAATCGATAATAGAATCGATTCGGTTAGATATGACATGCCAAGATAATAAGTTAGTTTAAGTGTTTGCGCAAGACAAGACGAGTGTAACCGGGAATGTTATATTATTTTCAGGATTCCTACACGTGATACCGATAAAGATGATGAATTAATACCAGGTACGTATCATATATTATAGCAACAAATACAGGCCGCGTCATGTAAAAAGTACGCTGGAAGAAAGTGGAGGGTGTGTGTTTGCGCATGGGTAAAGCAAAGGTCGACTGACGAAGCAATAGCGCCACGGCAAGCATGCGGCGCGTGACCCGCCCTCCGCCCCCCGCGCGCCGCACCTCATACCACCAAATAGATCGATAAATCGCCTAATGCGCAGCTTGACCGACAGCGTTCTTTTTACATGACGCGACCTGTATCTAAGTAATGATGGCACTTCACTTGGCTATTCGTATTCGCTGTTGGATAGTTATCGTATTTGCCAAATACTTGACGTACATACAAATAAGGCGAATATTTTGTCAATACCAACCACACATGGCAATTATGACAAATACGCAAATACGAATAGCCAAGTGAAGTGCCACCATTAGATAGCCCTATACGGAAAGACCAATATCAAATATCAAAGTGTCTAGCCGGGCCCATCTGACTGCGACATATATACTTACCTACACATGTTAAGTGAGTGCAAATGTTCGCCAACAAATTGTTATGCAATTTGGCGAAGCTTAGAACTAAGTAAAATGTGTAAAAATATTGTTGAGTAAATAAATTTAAAAAAAAAAACATAAATGACAAAAATTCAGTTTCACAGTAGATTAAATTCCAGTAAAATAGTTCAGAAACAAATCTTAACATGCTAAGGCTTTAAATAATACGTGTTCTGAATTTGTTGAAACAATAGGCTCAAAAACTTCCCAGAATTACGAAGATAGTTACTGTTAAGATTGATATATCTCAAAGATGATTGCCGTCTACAGAATTTAATTTATTTCGCAGGGTCAATAGCGTATAGAGAGCGCAAGAAATGGCTAAACGCCGTGGAAATGCCCAATAACCCCTATTCACCTGAAGCTATTCAGAAAAGATTGTCCGCGAAAAGCACGTCATCATTATTCGATACAATGTCTACCAAGAACAAGGATTTTGATGACGACATCAGCATCAAATCGGAAGTCATAAGTAGGAATGAAAATCATGGAGACCATGATATGCCTGTGAAAGAAGTTGATCACAAAACATCGTTAACCCTAAGTATGGATAATATTGCTATGAATGGCACTAGACCTAAGAGTCAATCGCCGAGGATTTTGAAGGATGTTTTAGCTGAAGAAGTTCCTCAATATAAACGGTAAGTAAATTGCTAGAACAGAAATAAGTTCTGTGTAAATATGCTATGTAAACTTGCTCGTAGAAAACATATCCCAAACTTTAACACCTAATAACTTTCTCAACAGCTACGGCAGAGATTATTACATAAGGGAGGCGAAAAAATCATCAGGTGGCCGTAAGAAAAGCACCAGCGACACGAGCTCTCTCTCGTCGATGCACAAATCGACCAGTTTAGACAATTTCGATACAGAGTTCGCCTCGCCTGTAAGTGCCAGCAGTTCCCTGAGCGACCTCGAGGCGTGCTCCCTCCATCAGAACATCGTCCGCGCCGTGCTAAGCCCCAGAAACGCCAGCCCAAACTTCGCTATAAACCCCATTTTCGAAAACCCCGACAGCCAATACGATAACGCTGGCGAAAATCATGCGACAGACGAACGCGTCAGTCGAACTCATACCAACGTAAGACAACAAAGTAGAGCCGTGTGCGATGAAGGTGACGGTTATGTGGAAAACGAGGATATAGTTAGACTCAAAATACCGCAAAAGCCCGAAGTAACCGAAGATTTATTCGAGACTTACACCAATGTTAGGCGGAGCAACACCTTGCGGAGCGAGGACCTGTGTCTTCGCTCTAAAAGACGAGCAGCCCTCAATTACACATTCGGCGGAAGCCTCAGGTTAAGCAAAGGCTTTCGTAACGATCTGTGGTGATTAACCATCTTCCGTAATCCGAATAATACACCTCCGATAATCTTAGCACTCTTACTGACAGTGTAAATTTAAATCTAACTCTGAATCTCTTCAACTATGTACAATACGAACATAGACAACTGTAACGAATCAAAATAGACGCTCAGGTTAATTTTATAATGCAAATCACCCTTCCATTTACATAAGAATCAATGGTGAAAGGCATTCTTGCTGCCATTAACAATCGGCAATCTAAAATATCTTCGTTTTTACACACAGTAATACTGCCTGTTGTGTGTAAAAGTTGGCATGTTCTTTGAATACGGAGCTGACTAACAGCACTCTGCACTTTAATTCGAGAATTATGTATCTCTAGTACTGCACTCATAGATTTGTGTTCTTCTAATTTAAAACATTTCAGTACTATTACTACAGTAATCCTCAAAGAAGTTAGTGGTGAGTGTTGTGAGATTTTGGTGATGAATTTTTGACTAACCGCATTGGCTTGCCAACTAACTAAACCACCCCCTCGTGTCTAACCGAAATGTTTTCTAAACCTTCTATCATTTTGCTTTAATTTTTCGTCGTAATTATTGACTCATCATTATCATTTTCGAAAAGTAATTTGCTCACTTATTCTCAATTGCACGATTTGATTTGGCATAGAAAGCACGCAAAATGTACGTTTTTAATTAATTAAGCACTCACAATAAAATAGCACGGATTGAGCTTCTAAAATTATCTTAAATGTATAAGAAATAAAGTATGTAACTGTTTCACAATGAATTTTCTGCAAAGATTATTAAAACATCTGATAAAATGTGCACAAATCTGATTAATAATACCGATATTAATATTTCAGGGATTACTAATAAAACAATTCAACAACATTGCAACGAATCAGCACTACACGACATTCGCTGCAAACGAAACAATCTCAGAACCAATAACCATAATTAATAATAAAACCGAGATTATGATAGAATACGACGATCCTACTGAACACCTATTTTCCGCTAAACCGGTATATGTGGATGACGAGACTGATAAGAAGTTCGAAGAAATATTACGATCAGCATACAACGACACACCTCAACATAACGTAGACAAAATTGATGAGCCCAAATCTCCAAACAATCTCAGCATGGACAACTCTTACATAAGCTCAAGCAGTATGGAGGATTCAATTAAAATCTACAACGTGCAAACCGGTGAGATTGTTAAAAGTAAAACTGATAATGATAACGTATCACCAAGATATGAGCCGACGCCAGATAGAAATGACAACATTGATATGCCTGATAAGAACATCTCTGAAGAAAGCCCCAGTCAAAATGAGGACGTCAGCGAGGAATCACTGGTAATCGTTGACAGTTTGGACAGTGTGGAAGTGGAAACCTTGGACGGGGTCAGTGAGCTCGAAGACATTCCACAGTTACCCAGTGTGAAGGAGTTGGCTAAGAAATTTGGGAGCATGGAGAATCTGAGCGAACCGATCAAGGTAACTGCATTTATCTTGTTTGATAGTACAGTCAACATAAAGCTCGTGCGTTTAGAAACTTGTGTATTTTCATCAGATTATGTTACAAGTGTTAATTGGCCAAGCGCGATAGTAATATTTAGAAATAGAAAATATGTTTATTGCCATACACCAATTACATAAGCTTACAAAAAAATCAATCAAGTAGTAAGTTATAATCCAATATAGTTATGCTAAGTGGTGTGGCAAAAGGTGCATGTTTCAGCTGAGCTGACACCGAGGTGTGCAGCGCTGTGACTCGACATGCACGTCTTCCCTGCCATGTATACCTAATATTCGGTATGATAACGAGCTTGAACTAAGATAGCCTAGTGATATCTTCCCTTTGAACTATACTATATTTACACTTGCCACGCCCATAAATAGTACAATAATCGCTTCATAAACAAGTACACTGTTATAAATAAACTTACATAAGTAAATCAGAGATAAAAACACAATGTCATTGCAAATTCTTAAGGCATCTGAAAATGTTTGCAGAACTGACAGCATCTGAGTATTACTTATGCAATTAACCAAACGTTATGTTATAACATGACCATCTGATGCCAGAAAAATAAGTTAACCGACTCTAATTCTCTTCACAGCCCTCACACCAACTAATAAGACGGAAGAAAAGTATAGAAAATCTCCTAAAATCAGAGACAAGAACAGATAAACAAAAAGCTATGCAAATGCATAGTTTAACAGCCAGAAGTATATCCAAGGAGTTCAGAGAAGAGCTGAAACTGTCCATGGCAACGCCACTGAAGGTTCCTGGAGGATCCAAGGAGATTCCTGAAGGTGAGGAGGTGACCAAAGAGTCCAGCAGACCAGGGAGTCCAGTACCAGAACCGGGAACGATTAAATTAAAACTAGCATTCTTCGAAAGTTTAAAATCAAAGTTAAGTAATGGTAAATAGGTTTCAAAAATATAATTGGACTAAGAATTTAAATAACTGAAGAATTCTAAAGGTGTAGACTGGTAGGCACAGACCACTTACCCTAGACCTGGAGGACAGGAGGGCGCCCGTGTCTGCCCGCACATGAGCGCAAAATTGCTTCACGACGTGTAACCTGGAGATATTATTGACATGGACGCATCTCTTTAATAAGGCACCCCTGTCTCCCGCTTCGTCTCTATGCGCTCATCGTTGACAGAATGTATGATGATCAAGATAACGAATAAATGTAAAAATATCTCCGTTTTTTATTAAAATCATTGGTTTAAAATAAAGTTTTGTACATCAAACGAGTCGAAAAAACAGCTTAATTAAGAATTCAGAAAATAGTACGAAATCGAAGCGAATTATTCATTGTTTTTGTTATCATTTTCTACTACTCTCGCAACTCCTACTGATTGTGATTATGCAATATAAAACCTGTAATAAATCCCCAACAAAACGATAGGTACAGCTTCAATGGTCTCATAGTTTTGTAGGTGCAAAGCTCCATTGAAATGTGGCAATGTCATTTATACCGATTTCATGTCTATTTGGTAAGTGGTCTGTGCTGTTGTCAGAAATACTAGATATTGCAAAAGTAAAAGTTTTGTGATATGATGCTTACTTATCATGATTTTATCAGAGTGATATAAAAGTTATTATCAATCAAATTATTATCTATAAATCATGTGCATATATGCCTGCAAGGATTATTGTTACCAATGTTTCCATCGTTATATATTTCATTGAATCGGGCGAGTTTCGTACTCTATAAATTAGTAATTTCCTATAACATCTGCATGAGTGAAAAGAAAGGGTTTTCTTCAAACTCATAGACGTCTTAGCATGATGTTCTGTGCATCGCGTCTTATTTATTCACAGTAGTTGACTACAACTTGTTTAGTTTTTGTAAACGAGTCCAGTAGTTGTAGAACTGTTTAGATCTAGAGTTAAACGTCTAACTAGAAAAGTAAAAATAACAAATGGTAGTAATTCAAGGATAAGTTTTTTTTTAATTAACCTAAATCTGTCAGCCCGCTTACCATGAACTCTTATAGCAGGATTACTTCAATATTACTTTGTTACTCTTATTGCAGGTCTCAAATTATTGCCTCCCTTACCTACCCTAAATTTGTAAAAGGCATTAGAACTGTCAAAGTTAGATTAAAATTTAAAAAACATACGATAGAATCGCATCCCGTTTTCTGTTTAACGACAATCAAATCATTAAGCCCTTCTAAGTTCTAATAAAGAAATCGATCAGTGATAGATATATAGGCCGTCAACGTCGTGCTTGCCGCGCCCACGGGGTAAAGGGGTTGGCGGGACGAGGGGAATACGGTCTCGGAGGGGCTGCGGGCGGTGTGGCGGGAGCGAGCGCGACGCGCACGGCTGTGTATAGAGTTGCCTCGTTTCCCCCAACCCCTGTACCCCGTAGGCGTGGCAAGCACGACATTGACGGACTATACATGTATCACTGATCGATTTCGTTATAGTTCGGTGGAAAAATAATTATTTAGGCATTTGAAAACAGGTTACTATTGTTACTTTTCTAATTAGATTATTTTAAAGATTTGAAATATGTATATCTGATCACCGATTTATAATAATTATACCATCTAGTTATAATTCTAGTGCATAATATTATTTTACTTCGTTGACGTCAGATAGAATGAGAACGGTTAAACTAGATAAATATTTATGTATAAATTAGATAATGGTGTAAATATTTAGTGCCATTTTTGTAATCTTTAGAAATGTTAGTCAGAAATGGTACAGTGCGCGAGGCGTAAGCTCAGGTTTACATTTGTGTGAGTGATCGCCAAGCTGCTAGCGGTACAAGAGGTGAAGTGCGGTGCGTGCGCGGCAGGGTGGCGTCCCGCTGTGTGTGTGTGTGTGTGTGTGCGTAGGACGCGTCGCGCCTCAGGCCGAATATCACTCTACACTATCTGTGTGCACTCACACAAATGCAAACCTGAGCTTACGCCTCGCGCACTGTAGGTATGTAATTTTACCTGTAATTTTAATACTTAATGTCATTATTAAGAATTTTTTGCAATACTAAATTAGAGTTTGGCCTAGCAAATCCTATTTTCTACCCTTTTCGTAATTGAACAAGGGTTGCAAATTCAATGACATGTTTTTAGGCAGTTGTCCCACCGCTAGCGAGTAAGCGATTAACTCTCAGCTATTTTGTCGCCCAAGAAACATACAAAAGATACTACATTCCGTGTAAACAAAAGAGACGCATATATTAATAGTTCATCGCCGACTGTTCACACCATCGGCGAGTACTCGCTCGGCTATTTTGTCGCCGAGCGTTGAACTATAAAATATTATGTCGCCGTGCGAGTATCGCTGCGTCTCTTTTGTTTACACGGAATGTACGGTCGAAGACAAAGAAAGGTGTACAGGAGAGTTTTTAAGGTTGAGATTTTCTCAAAAACTACTTTACTGCAAAAATAATTTTACTGTTAGATAGATAAAAGTTAAAACTATGTACTGTAAAATAATTATTAAAATCGGTCCAGTAGTTCTTGAGAAAATATCAACCATATTGGGACCCCCTGCAGACAGAGGCCTTCGTCTGTTATATTGTACGTTTTTTGCTCCAAAAAATAGCCCATACTTACTCGCTTACTCACCGGCGTCCTATAGCCGAGCTACAAAACTATCACTCGCCACTCGCTGCTCGCCATTGATCTCCTATAAACAACTAGATACACAAAGGTTATACTCTCTCTCTGTGGTCGGTCCCTCATATCTGAGGATCGTGGTCAGCATCAGGTTTGCATCTGGAGCGGATGATTTGTCTCCACCGGTTCCTGTCCAGCGCGTCTCTTACGATCGTGTAGAATTTGGAGGACGAGGATTCTTTCACTTGATCGGTCCATCTTGTTGGTGAACGACCCCGCGATCTTTTGCCTTCGGTGTTAAGGTTATACTAAAACAATTTAAAAAACGTCCAAATAATGTCCAACAAAGCAAATGATCATTCATCCGTTTGGACCTTATTGCGCTCGACATTTTTAGAAGGCATCTAGCTGTTTATAGGAGATCAATGCTGCTCGCCAACTCGTTTCTAGTTTCTAGCTTTACTCGCTCATCGCCTGCGGTGAGACAAGGGCCTAACGTTTTCTAATATTATGTTTTGCTTAGTATACCATTTCTCACTAACCAATGTAACTTATGTAGTTAGCTAATGCCAAAGTTGTAAATAAATTACTGGGTAAAATTCTCTAGAGGTTGTGTCCATAATAATTTAATGAATTACTATTTTAGTCAATCTAAGTATGTGCAATAAGTCCCAAATTATATTAGTTGCTTATTAAGACTTGTAAAAACTAGTTCGTATAAAGATTACTTATAAATAAAATATGTTTATGAAATTAATGTAGGTTATACCGGAGCCCAAATCAAATGTCTTATTTTGTAAACAAATATGATCGTCTAATTACCTGTTGTGATGTAAAACTGAAGGAACTGATTGATTGAATTTGATCGTCATTGTGAAAATATCGTAATCCTATCTATAATGTATAAATAACTATGCAATAACCACAGAATAGCTTAAAATGTTAGTGGGGGACGGTAGTTTTTGTTTACAAAATAAGACACTTGATTTGGGCCTCGGTTTAGAAACAATTTTCGTCGATTATGGGCTGCGTTTTTTTTTAATTTAAACTAAATTTAAAACGTAACTTCTGTCTCTATCGTAATTTTATATAAACAAAACTGTCAGTATTTAAGAGCTGTCGATTTAGTTTAAATTGGAAAATTCTCCATTTTAAATCGTTTTCTCAACCTTTTAAACTCGATTGAAAGCCATGGTCCGTACATTATTAAGGATCTGGAACTAATTTTAACATCAGGTATTTATGGTATCATTAAGGGGCATATATGGTATGTATCCTCCTATAGTGCGCAAATTTTTTGTTCTCAAATGTGAGCTGCTTTTTATTTATCTAATTATTTTATGTAGTCATCCTGAATTTCAAAACGCAGAGGAACTATTGTACTTATCGAAATAAGGTGTAAGATGAATAATAAAATATTATTTATATAATCTTGTATTATTTATTATCTAATATTACAGATAATATGCATCAAATACATAACACCTGTCAACCTCATATCACAATATCGTACATGTATCACTAAGATGTGTTGACTCATAGGAATATTTCTCATACGCTGAATCATTAAGGAGCTGACATGAGCCAACTAGCGCCGCCAATCTTAAAAAAATCATATCTTCCAATATAATAAATTTTATTAAAAAAGCTACGTTCACATTGTTTATTGCTATAAATATTATTTTTTAAATGCTTATTTGTAACGTAATGCAATGTAGGTAAGTTGTAGTTCACAAATGTGCCAGAAACGGCCGTTTTTCGCAATTATGTGAACTACAACTTACCTACATTGCATCATGTTACAAATAAGCATTTAAAAAATAATATTTATAGCAATAAACAATGTGAACGTAGCTTTTTTAATAAAATTGATTATATTGGAAGATATGATATTTTTTAAGATTGGCGGCGCTAGTTGGCTCTAGGAAGGCTCTTAATGTATAGGATTAAAGATTTAAATCGTCAGATAGGTCGTGTCGTGCCATACATTGGCCGGGCGCGGTCGTAGGCGCTTATTCATATACGTATTTCGAGGGCTGAATCTCTACTTACACTCAAAACTGTATATGCCTATTGGCCTTAAAGTTACACCTTTTTTTCGTATGGTTTAGTAACCAAACCTATTTGTAAGAGTTATTCAGGCCTCTGACGTGGCCTACCGGCTGCCGACCCACAGCGCCCGGGACCAACTGCTTATCGTGCTTTCCGAGGCACGAAGGGGCTAAGGTGAAAATGTCACTAGCGGTCACTCATAGTTATTATTGGCACTATTACAGAAGGTAGCTTTCTGCTACGGCTCATAGCTCACAGCAGTGAGCAACAACTTCTTCATACTCTATCTATTCTTCTTTCTTTGCTTTAAATAGCCGAGGCGTAACTATGTAACATACGGCATTTCAGTCCCATTGTGTCGCTTAAACCCGTCACTGTATGACGGTCCAATAGTACGCCACTGGTGATCCTTTTCAAAAAGGAGTTACAGTGGGAGAGGGAAAAAAACGGTCACCCATCCAGGTACTGACCTCGCCCAGCATTGCCTAACTTGTACGATCATTTGCAACATGTACTCGCAACTGAACTGCGAGTCCCTCACGCCCGAGTGAGGTAAAGTATTTAAAATAATCAATAGAATATACCCAAAGTCTTGTGGAACGGTATCTTCTCTAAGTCCTCTGCATACTTCCTTCGGTAGCACCACAGGTAATAGTCGATTGTACTCGAGTTGGGTATTTCAACGTCCTGCTGTTTCTCCTCTAGCTTCTCCGCCATTCTCTGCTTTAATAGAGTAACAGCGTGGATGGAACAGCCTCGGATTTCCACTTCTTCTTCAGAGCCACTTGGTAGGAGAACATCTGTAAATAAAATGAGTAAAAAAACTAAAATCTGACTGCCAAAATCAATCAAAATAATGTATTATTTATTTATTTTATTACAATAGTAATGTTATAAAAAATACGTTATCCCACAGTTTAAAGTCCCTTTCTAACTTAACATTTTTAACGAAATACGAAATTAACAAAACACCATGGCAAGTATGGAATTAATTCACGTTAAACTCAGTTTATGGATAAGAGCATAAAATGTATGGAGTTTACACACATTAAATGGCTAAATCTCAGGGGGGTGACCGCGACTTCAATCGTTATGGTTATCGTTTTGACACTTGAACGATAACCATTACTGCGTTTCGTTGTCGTTTGTTAAAACTTGCAAAAACATAGCAGCAATGTATAGCGGCCATGTGTCAAATTGAAAGCGATTACGATAACGATTGGAAGTCGCGGTCACACCACTGGTTATCTTTGATTGAGTGGTCCTTACCATTGTTCAACTTCTTCATCAACACATCAGTATAACTCAACACCCCAAAATACACAAGCACTTGAGGTATCCTGTAGTCAGCAAACATGGTTATTTCATCAATATCCTTAAACTCGCCCCATCCAGTTCCTCCGAAGAAGTTCCAAATGTCTGCTACTAAAATCTGTGCTCTCTTATACAAGGATATAGGTTGATTTTTGTATGTAGCCTCATCTCTGAAGCTTGGAAAGTTCTCGACAATGATATCAAGCAGTTTCACAGCAGACTTATCAGCTTCCTTCAAGCATGTAGTAAATGATCCATTGTATTTTTGTAACAGAGTTGTTCCAACTTCGTGAAGAATCGGTACTCTTTTTTCTAATAACGGTATTTTTGCATCATTGTCACCTCTGACAATTTGGCAAAACTCCTCTTCAGTTATCTTCGAGTAGTATTCCGGATTTGTAATGTCTATACCTTCCTGCAATTGAATTAAGTCTCTGAATAAAGAAGGAATGAATTCCTAGGATAAAGAGTGCTTTCTGGATAAGGGTCTGGATTGTAGGTTTGATTCACCGTTTCTTCTTTCTAAATTATGGTCATTTATTGGAGTACCCAGGCTGGACAATATTAAAAATAATAAACTCCATTCTGAATTTGATGACCTTATTATTAATTATTATATATAAACGGATATCACTCACTTATATTGTTAAAGTCGGCAATTAGACCGACAGTTTTCGTCGAAATCGGTCGAAGCTCGAATCGAGACCGTCGAAATCGGTCGAAACTATCGGTCTAATTGCCGACCTCAACAATATAAGTGAGTGATATCCTATATAATAAAATTGATTTTATTATTTTTAACATAATAACTAGGTATTGAAATATCTCTTGAAACTATCGCAGCGTATGGGCCCAATTGTTCCAAGGTACACCCGTTCACACTGTTGACAGAGAACGCGTAGACAGTAACAATGAATTTTATTAGACGTGGATTTTAGCATGATAAAATAAGGTGGTTTATTTTAAAATTTAATCAGTATCCTGTTATCTCTACATATTATATTATCACACTTGAGTCGCGCTTCGCTGATCAAAACCACACCCTGGATTATTAACTATTTGATTTCCTATAACATAATTACAATAAATAAAATGTGATATCAAAAACAAACCTTAACAGCTCTAGCCAATGCCGCTTCGAGAGCATAGTACCCAGAATGCCCATCAACTGTCCACTTCTGGGCCCCTGTGTACGACCAGAAACAGAAATTCATTGCATCAGCCACAAAGACCCAGTCCACAGCTCGAGGGTCGTCCTTGGACAAGTAGCTGATGTTGGCTCCGGTGGCCGGTATTTCCAGTTTATTGGACATTGAAGATTGCATCTGGAGTTGAATGAGACATTATCACAAATTATTATATTATATGTATATAAACGGATATCACTCACTTATATTGTTGAAGCTGGTAATTAGACTGACAGTTTCGACCGATTTCGACGGTCTTTATCAAGGTGAACGCGACACGCCCGCGGTCGCCGCTGGCGCCTCGACGAAACGAATCAGTCAAAACTGTCGGTCTAATTGCCGGTTTCAACAATATAAGTGAGTGATATCCGTTTTTTTCCTATAAATTGTCCCTCTGCTGGGCAAAGGTCCCCCCCCCCCCCCCCCTCTTCCATCCATCCCTGTCCTGAGCCTCTTCCAGCCACCCATCCCTATCGATATCCGTTATAATAATTTGAAAATGAGAATTGGATTTAATAAAATCTTATAATGGTTGGTACGGTGTCCCTTCATTTGATAAAAAACATATTACAAACCATTCATTTCACAAACAACGTTTGGCAAAATCATGATTCATAAGTTCATCTTTGTACAAAGTAATGGTTCTATAAATAATTCATTTGACAAAACAATTACGAGACAAAGTTTCTTTCTTCAAAACATCACTTAACAAACTATTCACTTATTATATACGTTAATAGATAAAACAACGCAAGGCATAAAAACCTTTGACAAAATGCATTGTTTGGTAATTGTAATTTGTTTTTTATCAAATGAAGGGACACCCCGACCAACTCTCTAACCAGATCCGACACGGATGTTTAGGTTCAGAAGGCTCTGGCTTGGAGCGAAGCGCAGCCGCTCCAAGCCAGAGACTTCGATGTTAGGTTTTTTTTTTTTGTATTCAAAAAGCAAGTTTATTTATTAACAATTATACATAAATTTGTAATTTGTTTTTTATCAAATGAAGGGACGCCCCGACCAACTCTCTAACCAGATCCGACACGGATGTTTAGGTTCAGAAGGCTCTGGCTTGGAGCGAAGCGCAGCTTCGCTCCAAGCCAGAGACTTCGATGTTAGGTTTTTTTTTTTTTGTATTCAAAAAGCAAGTTCATTTATTAACAATTATACATATAAAATACCCACTTATTTACCCAATATTTTGTCTAATGGCGACCTTGCAAAAGGAATACTTTGGTCATTTAATCAATTGCAAAATGACGGTTTAGCATTCACAACATTTGCTATGTTAAATATTTATAAAATGGATTTTTGTCAAATGATCACTTTTAAAACGATCACTTTAGTAAATGATAAGTTTGTCAAATGATTACTTTTTCAAAAATAATTTGTAAAATGATCATTTGTCATACGTTTTTTGTCAAACATTAGTGAACCGGTTGGTACACTTATAAGGGTCAAAATAAGAGCTCTCACACTTTTACATAAATCTAATGGATGATAACCATGCCAATTGGGAGTCTTAACTCTTGACCACAGCAGGACTCTTAACTTTTCATGCAAGCATTCTTCTTTGCGGGCTCGTGATATCACATATGCCTACATAGCCAAAACTCAAACGACTGCGCGGCCGACAATTTTGTATCTTACCTTTTGGCAAAGTTTCTCAAGTCCTGCCTCGTGGATTTTAACATGCTGTGCGTGTTTCGCGATGAATTCTCCGGACGCTGCCGGCTGCAGGACTCCTTGACGCACCATCTTATCAGTATAACCTCACTTCGTGAACGCTGCAACATGTTTGCAACAATTTACCTATTTCACAATATTATATACACGCATTACTTTGATGAAATCACATCGAACAAAGAAATAGTTGCTATTGATAATGAAATGAGATATACATACTACGTATACAATACATACGATTGCGACTTATCGCTCGTTATCACCGTAGGTTATAATAGGTTACGACCAAACCCAAAATGTCAAATTAAATTAATTTCCCTCCCAATTAAAGCAGTTATATTCTCAAATCTTAATCATTTCATATGGGTGGGTGGGTATTGTTTCACACAGATGCCGCAAATAATGAACAAATTGCGAAATATGATGAAAGAAAATATGGTAAACAAAAACCATAAGTCAATGACAAAAACAAACAAAACAAAAACAAACAGTCAAAATGGCGAGCGAGTGCGTTCCACAACATAGGCCAGTCATTCTGGCGAGCGTTTGTATGGAGACCCCAACAATAACTCCTCTATCGATGAAACTTTTTTGTATACTTTATAGCATATTTATAAGAACAATTGTCAGAGAATCCAATAATATTTCGAGGCGGAAGTTACTTATTTTAATTGAAATTCAACATTATACCGTATCTTTTTCTGGAACAATGTTATGGTCATAATTCTTTTTCTATAAATTGTATTTTATTAGTGTGCTTCTGTACATTCATAAGTAAAACTACTTTTTAATTCGAAAGTGTAGGTATTTTAATAAAATGTCTTTTTTGGCCGTAGTTTCCATAGGATAATTGCTCCGCCGGGTTTCTGTTTTTAATATGCCTTCAAATTATTATTTCTAGTATAAGTACGAAAATCCAACAAAAAAATCCAAATGAAACAATTCAATATACAGAATTTGTCTTTTAACTATCTCTGGAAAATTACTCTATCAGATATTTTTTACAATTGTAATGAGATACCCACAAATAACCTGATTTCAAAAGAATCCAACAAAATATCCAGGCGGAACACCATTATTTCGAAATGCATATCAAGCGCAGGCCAGCGCGGGGCCCGAGGCGGGCGAGGGGCGTCGAAAACCGGTCGAGCGGCGGGCGAGTTTCTTCAAGTAGGTTAATAGGTACAGCTAACAGAAGATCAACACTTTGGACTAAGTACCGTTCTTATTATCTGCGTCGTAAGAGTTGAAATCGTGCGAATGCGAGCGAGTATTACCATTGATCTGCTGTTGTCCGTACTATACGTATGTATGTATGTATGTAGGAGGTTGATCTAAACATCGCAATTTAATTATTATTATCGTCATCGTTTCGAAACATACGAACGCAGTAAATGTAATATGCGTATTGCCTTGTATAAGTTGAGTATATAGTGTGTGTTTTCTTCGCGACACGGGGTCTAGGATAAACTAACCCAGAGATTCCTTTAGAGTGTCTTTAACTTAATTGGGCGCTTAGTGTTTTTTTATGTTACTTCCAGCTTTAAGAAACGCCCCTGTTGTGAATCTGTACTAGATTATTTGCAATTTTGTCGAAATCTAGTCGCGTTCATGTCTCACGCTGGTGCATGAGATAGTGTTTGATAATTTCGCCACGCCAAACAGCGGGCGTATTGGTCGAGTGGCTGGAGCGGTCGCCTCCCGTGCACGCGGTTCCGGGTTCGATTCTTAGCTAAATATATGTTTTTTTTTTGTTTCGTGTTTTATTTTGTATTTTATTTTAATTGTGTTTCGAATTTGGTTAGTATTTTATCAAACATTTTGTTGTAATTATCTTTGAATTTTATTTGAGCATAAACTCTGAACTCATTTATACCGAAGTAGGTGTATTAGGAGAGCTGGGAATCTGTCTGTACTAGATTACTTGCAATTTTGTCGAAATCTAGACGGAGCGGTCCGTTCATGTCTCACGCTGGTGCATGAGATATGCTTGGTAATTTCGCCGGGCTAAACAGCGAACGAATCGGTCTAGTGGCTGGAGCGGTCGCCTCCCGTGCACGCGGTTCCGGGTTCGATCCTTAGCTAAATATAAATATATTTTTTTTATATATATATTTTTTGTTTTGTATTTTGTTTCGTGTTTTATTTTGTATTTTTAACCGACTTCCAAAAAAAGGAGGAGGTTATCAATTCGTCGAATTGAAAAAATAATTGTGTTTGGAATTTGGTTAGTATATTAGGCAGATCACCCTCACTTGTAGATTTTTGTGGTTGCAGTTGCGATTACATATTATTAGTAGGTGAATATCTCACGCTCATCGTACAAGTGTAGAATTTAAATTTGCTTAGCTGTAGTCGTCAGTATGACGTAAGTAATAAGACCTATGCCGCACGCAAATATACCCGTAGTCGATGTGCGAGCGAGTTGAAAAATAACAAGCTGTCTTTGTTACTCGAGGGGGTGAGGGGGGGTCCGATCGCATGTAGCACGGCGCACCGTTCCGCTGAATCACTTATTGACTGATAATCTATTTTGATTCTAATAATATCACAATACGGTAGGGTTTTATATAACAGATAATTATAATTTTAAGAAATAATTTGATACACGCACACCAAACGAGATCCCACGGCGAAAAAAAAGTGTTTTGCCATTGTCCGTACTAACCTTGACATATGTTGTCGTACTTATACGTTGATGATACGGGCTAGATTACGTTTTGTGTTTGTTGGCGTAGGTACTATCGTCTCGGTCGAGCTTACTTAAACATTCCACGTAGTAGGTACCTAGTAAGTACACATAAAAACACATCAAATTGTAACACTTTGGGCCGCTCCAATCTATATATCTATCTGCGTCGTTAGAGTTGAAATCGTACTGAAAGTGTTACTATTGATCTGCTTTTGTCCGTACTAACCTTGACTTGACATGTTGCGCTTATGCGCCGATGATACGGGCTAGATTACAATGGTTTTGTGTATGTTGGCGTAGGTACTGTTGTGTCGGTCGAGCTTACTTAAAACATTCCAAAATCAGATCAAGTGTAACACTTTGAACCGTTCTTATTATCTGTGTCGTAAGAGTTGAAATCGTACTGCAAGTGTTACCATTTGTTTTGCTATGTCCGTACTAACCTTGAAATGTTGTCGTACTTATGCGCCGATGATACGGGCTAGATTAGAATGGTTTTGTGCATGTTGGCGTAGGTCGGTCGAGCTTTCACCACTCGGTAACGAGTTAACCTAAAATAAACCTTATTCGTATAACTGTAGGTAGAGTACAGAATCCTATCTCCAAAATATTTGTTCACGTTACCGATGCGATAGATATTTTCTACTTGTATAGGAATAAGGTTTATTATAAATTGACTTTGAAGAACAGTTCGACTAAGATCGTAAGTATGTTCATAATGATAAGAAAAATCGAACTTAGCTTTTTTCTCAACTCTAATTTTTCGTCGATTTCTAGAAAACGCTTGTCCGCATGGATCTTTACTGGACTTTAGTATAGAGTTAATCTACAATTAACCTTATTTGTATATGAGTAGACAACAGAATCCCATCTCCAAATATCTCCTCCGCTCCGTCCAATTTCTCGTCCGCGTTCCCGCTGTTCTGTACGTGTAATAGGAATAAGGTTGTTAATCGGCCGCAGTAGCGATCCGCGCGCAGTAGCGCATGCACCGCCGCGTTGATTAGAAATATTTGAATACAACTCTATTTGATATTTTGTGCTTCGCCTGCATTTTTTATTGGAAAACTTGAAAAGCAGTTTTAATAAGATAGTCTGTTCATAATGACAAGAAAAATCGGGCTGAGCATTTTTGGAAACCCCCATTTTTCGTCAATTTCTGGATAACGCTTTTCGGTCTGGATTTTTTATTGGAAATTCATAACTACTTTCGAAAGTAATATTTTAAATACATAATTAAATAGAAATTGGAGTGAGTAATTATCCCTTGGAAATTACGGCAAAAAAACACATTTTATTAAAATATATATATTTCCATATGGAAATATGGTTGGATATTCTGTCAACACATGCCTATAGGTAACTAGAACTTGTAAAAAAAGAATTTTGGATAGAGCAATTTTCCTGTAATTGATACCACGTAATTTAAGTTTGACCTTGAAAATACCTAACTTCCGTTTCTACAAATTATTGGATACTATGTCAATTTCAATCTACATATGGTACTCTATCACTGTGCCAAATTTCATAGATAGATGAGTTACTGCTAGGGTCAACTCCTTTAATGACTGGCCTAACACTAGAGTGACATAAGATAGTTCTTAATTATTGGCCAAAATTAATAATAGGTTGAAATTGAAGCTAACGTTAGTTAACTAATCCAGTTCAAATATATAACCAACCGGTGCTTTGCCGCAAGTCGTTGAAGTGGCTCCTCCTTCCTTTACTCGATGTGAGCCTTAGATGTTAGCATTCATCACTCTACTATTTCGCAGGTTTCAGCTGTGAACGTAAGGCCCACTTGCATTAAAAAGCGTTAGCGATTTCACCCCGTGAAAATGTATGGAGTTTTCACGGTTTAAGTCGCTAATTTTCGTGTTAACTTTTACGCAAATCGAGCCTATGTTATGGAACTCTACCATAAATACGTTCCAACATACGTAATAATTTGTCAGCGATATCAAAAAAAACGACAAGCAAATACGGTTATTTGCGTGAAACGTAACGTTTCTATTCTAACCTCAAATATAAGTATATTTTTTTAAATAATCGGTTCGGTTGGTTTTATAATTTATTGGAGTTTCAGTGGGTTTAGTTACCTCAATTTGATTACCATGCCGCTAGATGTCCAAGGCACTTTCGTGTCACAGAAGATCAATAAAGTCAGATGGATTCCCGAAGATTTTGTGGAAACAAAATGTTTTTTGACCGGTAGCTGGGACGACGACAGAAACTCCATAAAAGTTTGGACTTTCGAGAGTCCTCATGAGGACGAAGAGGTTGAATACCCTCGGCCACTGTCTGAGTATCCCGTGGAAGGCGACGTTACCCAAATAAAGTTTACAGACAAGAATAAAATCGCTGTGTCGATTTCTAACGGAGATGTTCGTTTGCTTGAAATCAGTGTTTATGAAAAGGATACACCGCTTAAGGAAGTGTTCTGTTGGAAAAATCTACACAATTATGGGTCAGTTCAATCATAAACATAACCTCTCTGCATTTTATTATTATTATTACAAACTGCCACAAGCCACAACGGACCTAGCACTTAGGCCGAAGATAGACAGTTTTGATATCAAATTAAGTTACCCAATTTTGAAATTATTATATTAAAAAAAAGTAAACTACTTTCTTTCAGTGCGGAGCCATGTTCATGCACGTCCCTCGACACTGTGGAAGGCGACATAGCGACTATTGGTGAAGATGGCGTCATAAACATACTGAACGGGCACAGAGGAGACATTTCACGCACGATTTCTGGAGCCGATAGCTGTTCATTGCATTCTGTCTGTTTTATTAAACATAATGAGGTAATTTATTCCATCCCAGCATTATTATAAATGTGTGTGTTTGTTTCTTTTTTACTGAACATGTTCCAGTTAGGGTCCCGGAGTATCACTTTGATTGGGTAAGTGGTCTGTGGGTAGTATTACCTTACCCAATCAAAAGACATGAAATCGGTACAAATTTGCAAGTGAAATATTCTGTCAACGATGAGCGCATAGAGACGAAGCGGGGGACAGGGGTGCCGTATTAAGGAAATGCGTCCATGTCGATATCTCTAGGTTACACTTGTCGCAAAGCAATTTTGCGCTCATGTGCGGGCAGACACGGGTGGCCCTCCTGTTACAGGTCTATGGGGCAAGTGGTCTGTGTACAGCACTACAGTTACTACATAAAACAATTTTTTTTTTTTTTTAATCTAAGTTTTTTTGAGGCTTTTGTCACTTGGTGACCATGCCAGCCTCATTGGAACTCAACAAATAGGCCCATCAGACCCCCCCACGACCAGGAAGGGGCTCCCTGGACGCAAAGGTGTGTCTGACGAACCTATATATCTGCACCGCCTGTGTAGAGATTGGGTTGGATAAGATTACATTAATGCCTCCGTTTCTTAATTCCAACCCGGCCATGTACATGTCTCTGTTGGTTTTATTCCGGTCACACTCCAGCACAAAATGTAAAAGGTCCTCTGCTGTGTTACAAGTACTGCAATCTGCTGACTCAAGAAAACTATTTTAATTCTGTATATTCAATTTTATGCACACAAGTATGTTCTACTTTAACAAGGCATTGCTGGAAAATTCTCTTCTCAGAGACATATAACCAACATAATTTTTCACTCTCTCTTATGTAATTGTGTGCTTTGTAGACAATAACGATAACAAAGAAAAACGTCACACACATAGGCTGTTATTCATAAACGTGATTTAAAGTTACGCCACCATTTAGCCACCCTGTCCCTTTCAATCTTAACCTCTTTTAACGAAGTGTGAAAGAGATAGCAACACGATTTAAAGGAATTGAGGTTTAACTAGGTTTATGAATAACAGCAAACAAAGATAGTAGGTAAATGGTTTTTACTTATTATGATTTCTTTTACAGGTAATAACAGGAAACCTCCGAGGCCACATGAAGATATGGGACCTCAGATCTGCGGACAACAAACCGTCTGCATCATTCCTGCTCGCTGGCGATGAGTTAGCGGCCACCTGCATTGTAAACCATCCAACGCAGCCCCACATCATCCTTGCTGGCAGCGAATCGGGCTCATTAGCAGTCTGGGACTTACGTATGAACTCATTCCCTACTTCTCTACTCAACGCACATGCTGCTGGTGTGACAGAGATGCAATTCCATCCAGAAAATCCGCATATACTGTTATCGTGTTCCGTTTCGGGTGAAATTTGGGATTGGAACATGGAATCTATGACAAAGAGCACAAAAGGACCCGATAATCAACTCGTCACTTTGATGCCACTGCAGGACAAAAATACTATGGTGGTCAACTCTTTAATGCCAACGTTACATAAACCGATTAATTCTCTTCATTGTGATAAAGGTAGGGTTCTCTGTGGAACAGATAATGAGGCTGTTTACTTGATTAAAAACTTTAAGTATTAGCAGTATTTGGCTGCTTTTCTATAAGAGATATGTGATGAAACTAGGGAAAATCTATCAATGGTCAGTTAACACATTCACAGTCAGGTACTGTGAATGTGTTAATTGTACATGATTTCCTTGTAAGTTATTTCAATCTCGAAATACATCAAATTTGTTATGTGAGCACTTCAACACTGGGTGGAGCACTCTTCTGAAGACAATAGGACGTGAATGGACAGCAGCATCCACCAAGGACGTCGTATTTACTGACCTTCAGAAAAAAATAAATCTTATTGCGAATCTGGTAGACACATACTTTTTTATCGTGCCACATATGTGGGGCACTGGACTATGAACGTGTTAAAAATAAAATAAAATAATGTCCGTAAATAATATGCATTTTATTTAATTATGAAAGGTAAATACGCTTAAGAAGTACATATCAATATACATTTATTATTATTATTAACAGTTACATACACCAAGTCAGTCTTTGCTTGCTTAGTCAAAGTATTGGTAAAATATTTTACAATAACCATAATATTATTTTATTTACAAATTCTGAATATAAATTTTAAAATATCAGTATGAAAGGCACCAAATTATAATACAACCATTCAATTCTTTCCAAAACGGTAACTTTCTGATACCAACCGAAATGATGGCACCGTATCCTTGTTAATCAATTTAAACGTATAGTGGAATAATTTTATCAAATTAAAAAATCCATCATCCTTCAAGGCGCAGCCTTTCCTATACCGGAATAAGATTTTGTAACGCAATATCACTAAATTATAGAATAACTGATATTTGGCATCTCATTCACAATTCCTATACCACACTAAATGCGTTAACCATAACATGAAATTAATGTGCATTTACAATATTAAATAATATTTATCACTCAAACATTATTGTTCAGGAATACAATAAAAAAAGCACAGCACAACTTGACTGAAATATTCGCACTAAAAGTTCTGTAAGCACCCGAATGAATTGGTCCGTGAAATCAGAAGCGTTGCCTCTGACCACGTCCAACCATCTCAACCTTCGACTGCGTCCTACAGGGTCATTGAGTGACAATGATCTAATGACTCGTCAAAGGTCACAGCAGATGCTGATAATTATGCCCGTTGACCCGAGTGAGGGACTCAGGTGTGGTGGTTTCGCCGCTGCTGTGGCAGTTTCCTCTGCGAGGCAGCCAGTAGCGATGCAGGCACGGTCCATAGTTGCTCGCACCACCGCATGAGGGCCTCGGTCACGTGGCAGCTGTTGGCGGCGGTCGCCAGTTGCGTCTCCAGGCTGTCTGATGACTTGATCAGGAGGCTGGAATGAATAGAAATCGGAATTAGTCACATTGGCCTCATGATCATCATCAGTCTATTTTTATGTCTCTATTGATCGGGCAGAAAGGATCACAAAATGGATAGGACCAATCGGTAAAAGAAAGGTTGGAAGACCTAGAAAAAGGTGGGCCGACGATATTATCGAGGTTGCCGGCAGAGACTGGTCAAAAATCGCTAAGGAAAGGGACACGTGGAAATCGATGGAGGAGGCTTTTACCCAAAAGGGATCTGTACATGTACATACAGAAACTAATAATACTAACATAGAATAGGAAACTTTATTAATCAACTAACACACATTTGAAATGTAGTAATGAATGTACAGAAATAAATAAAGCTTTATTATTATTATTATGTATCTCTCTAGGTTTCACGGGTCTAAGAAAACCCGGTCCTTTGAAAGGCTTGCACGGAGACATAGGTCCAACGCGTAGAGGCCCCTTAGAGAACTTTAATTTGAAGGGATATGTGATGCACCTAGCGGGACCCGTCTCTGAGCGCATCTGACTGCACTCAATGACAGACCCCGTCAGGTGCATAAACTATTGCAGTGATTGGAAATTACAACTTAATTGGGGCTATTGGTTTGGGGTGTTGGTGGGTCAGTCAGTCTGGTCTATAGAGCGAGACGTCGGACACCTGCCATGATCACATTGTCTCGAAGTTATGAAAAAATTGGCAGGCGGTGACTCGCCCCTCACTAGATGGGCCCTCAACATGGTCGTCAGAAAGACAACTGAGAGCAACACCGGTGTGAGCGGCTAAGGGGTGTCGAGAGGTGTGCTGCAGTTTCACCATTACTGGAATGCCAGAAAGTGGGCTACTCCCGGCTTTATGCCTTTAACACTTCCACCCCTTCGAGCTATATAGATGTAAGTTATAGCTCTAACGACTCCACTCTGGCCGGCTGGCTAAGGCAAGCCAGAGGCGAGAGTCCTGCAGGTCCCCTTGGGAGTCCACTCCGAACAAGCCATTGCGGCAAGCCGGAGACGGGGACCTGGACCACTCTCTGGAGCATTCGGGTCCGTGGTGTCGTTACGCACCAACAGCTCGCCACAAAGCTGCCCTGCGGGCCGCTTTATTATTATTATTATTATATTGATCGGGCACAGACGTAACTTATTATATATTTTGATTGTGTTAACGTAGAAGATTAATTTTTTCACGGTTGCATGAGATCACAGACCTAAGTATTTGGTATAAATTTCAACTTTATCCGTCCACGAGTTTCTGAGAAAAAGGTCTTGACAGACAGACGGAGACGGACAAAGTGATCATATAAGGGTTCCTTTTTTCCTTTTGAAGCACGGAACCCTAAAAAAACACGGAAACCGTACACATGTCTGACCTGACCGGAGATCGAGCTGGTTCATCATCCTATTATTCAGCCCCTATGAGCCCAATACTGGACATAAGCCTCCTACCAAATTTCGCCAATCGCTTCTGCTATCCTGTCATTCGATTCTACTGCTTCTCAGCGACACTCTCTCTGTATATCGTCAGACTAACGAGCTTTTCAGGCGGAAACATACTTTTAAAATGCGACGTGTGTTTATACCGTATACGGGGTGATATGAAGCCGAAGGGAGGGTATTCAGTATCGTTAACTGAACAACTTTTGTTCTACGACTTTTCGATTTTCAGGAATTTATTTTTTGACGTTTCATTTTTCAGTCAGCTGATCGATTTGAATGAGACATTAATTTATTTTTATTTTTTATTCGAAAAGTAGTAAAACAAAAGTTGTTCAGTTAACGATTCTGAACACCCTCCCTTCGGCTTCATATACCCTTTCCGCTACACTCTGTATACAATTTTCGTCGGCGTCGGGTGTTCATTCAGTGTTTCTAGCTATAGAAAATGTAACGATTTTACTTGTTCAATACGCATCGCATCGCGTGGCGTCTTAACAGCATATTTGCGCCTTTAGTTTTCCATGTCTCCAAGTCCATTGCTGGTTTACCTTCCTTATTATAACAGAGACAATTTATATTATGTTGTACCTGGGCGGGAACAGCGCCGGCGCAATGATCATGGCCACGTTGTGCTCGCTCATCTTGTTGGCGTGGCTGTGCGCGGCGATCTGTCGCGCCAGGCGGAGCAGCTCGCGCAGTGTGGCGCGCTGCTCGGCCGGCAGCAGTAGCACCAGCAGGTTCAACGTGCGACCTTGGGTAGCGCCGCTCAGAGCTGCAAAGTACGAACCATGTTAAATATGTTAAATCAAGTTCAGTTTTAGTATTTTTTACATGTTCGGAATACCAACAGCTGTACAGCACGGACAAATACAAACCAGGGTAACCAGATTGTTTTTTTTAAATATCCCCGGATTGATAATTGGGAATCCCCCAATTTTTTTAAGGAACAAATAGACTTAGATATCTTGTTTAATTCATATTCTTTATTATCATGAATGTACTTATATTGTCCGTGTGTGTGGCAGCAAGACCCCGCAGGCAGGGACTGAAAACCAGCGCTCGCTGAGACCCTGACCCATTCATCTATATCTATACTATATATTGTTTAAAAAATTAACTGGTTTGTATTTCTATTTTGTGTTTTGAAGTATAACATTTTAAAGTTAAAAAAAAACGATAAACATGACCACTTGTCAATAATACACATGATTACATTTTATATTTAACGTTTTCTGAGGTGTAAAATTCAACAGCAGGTCGGCTGAATCTTTGAGCATCCGTCACGGGCTTTTAAGCCATATCTCACCCTTATTATATGTTCGCAACTTGCAAACTTTTTCCCCAGCAATGCCACGTCCCCAAAATTTCCCTAACAGCCAATTTTCCCCCCAATATTCCTATCAAATTTTTGTTTCTATGTTCTATCAGATTAGCAGGTACTTCGAATTTCAAGTTGTTCTTTCGATACAATCACAAGAAATCTGGGGTTTGCTGGAAGAAATCTCTCATAGAGATAAGCTACGCCCTTTGTGCATGTCTTTTATTTTTGTTACATTAATGTATCAGTGTATACAATAAAGAGTTATTATTAAGAAGTTACGAATCTGCCATTTTTGCATAAAATTACACACCTCGAACGGTCTCCGTAAATTTAAACCGTGTTTGCCATTTGTTATTCGCAAAACCCATGACCATGTTATGGTCACCAATGCTCCTATTTCTGCTCAAGTTGCGAACCAGTAAACTCACCATAAGTATGGTAGAACAGTCTCATCAGTTCCTGCGTGAGCGGCGGTTGCGGCAGCGCCCGGAGCAGCCGCTTGAAGACCGCCGCCAGGTCGTGGCTGCTGGCGCGAGACAGCGCGGCCTCCACGGTGTCGCGCTCCTCGTACCATTGCCGCTCGATGATTTGACAGAGGGCTTCGATCTGGAAACACCATGAAAAAATTAGGGATATTTTTCAATGACCTCTCTGTTACGGACTGGCCACCTTTTGTGCCATGTTTTTATAACTAATTTATCCTTCTCTGTCAACTTTTTTCTGCCATTGTAAACGCCACGATCAACCTAAATTCTTACTAAATTATACCACCTGATGTTGAAAATAAGTCTTTAATTTACCAGGGAGCCCAGCTCCTCAACACTCTAAAAGCAGACTTCATCATCATCAGTCTATTTATATTGCCCCAACTGCTCGGGCACAGACCTTCCCTTACATCGAGGAAGCTGAATATGAAAGAATCTTCCAAATGCTCGGGCACAGACCTTCCCTTACATCGAGGGAGCTGAATATGAAAGAATCTTTCAACTGCTCGGGCACAGACCTTCCCTTACATCGAGGGAGCTGAATATGAAAGAATATATCTATATTGTTAGCATCAGTGTTATAAAACTACCTTCTGCTTGTTGCCTGGTACTCGCAGCAGTCCCTCGTCGTGTGTCCGCGCGCGCAGTGCCGTGGCCAATCCGCGCACCACGCTCGGCACAGAGCTCCACGTCTCCTCCCACAGGATCATGTCTTTGCGCAGCAGCGTCTCCAGCGCAACGCCGAATACTGCGCCTTCTGGAAGTTAAAGCATTTTGATCTTAAATGTTTGTAGGTGGAATCGATGATATAACAGAGCAGTTGGCTTATCGTCATTATCAATTTTATGTGCCCATTGGTTGGGGCAGAAACCTTCCCTTACGGAGGGAGCTACCACGCGATGCCATGGCGGATTTATGGATCATGACCAAGGGTTATTAGATCGCTGTTACTATACCGTTACCGAATATTTGAATTCCTCTCACTGACATTTTTACTACATGACATTTACATTAATTATTTTTATTTCTTCTGACATTTTTATTGCTTATGTAACTTAAAACTTTGCACGCTTGTATACAAGTAGAATACTGGACTGGACAATGCAATTTACCATCCTGAGATTTCATGTATTCTGGCAAATAAATGATTTGATTTGAAATGGAAAGCGCCACTGGTTCGCACCGACTTATTCTTCTTATTAGTGTTATAACGATTCTCAAAATTATCAAATAATATCATGACATGGTTGCGTGACATATAGTGGTATAATATAGCCGCGTGTATGTTCAGCACGTTTCATCGTTTTGAGAAAGGTAATAGAAGTACCGATCATAAAATAAAGAATGCTATGATATTGGTCCAACTTTGTCATTAAGAAGAGCGGGCAAGATTGTGATCCATCACTCTCAGAGATCTGGAATTCACGGCTCTAAAAAACACACACTGTTTATGAATAAACGTGATTTTAAGTTACGCCGCCGTTTAGGCCCCCTGTCCCTTTCTTAACCTTTTTTACCGAAGTGTGATTTACGAGAAAACGATTTAAGAGAAGTGTGGTTTAACTAGGTATATGAATAACAGCATAAGTCTTCAACTAACCTTCTTTCCTCTTCTTCTTGGGTGACTTTCTCTTTTGGAACGGCAGCGAGTATCTATCAAACAGGGCCGTCAGCTCCAGCCACAGCAGAGGCTGCAGCCTCTTCAACTGCGGCTCCCCAACGCTCTCAATATCGACGGTGCTGTCCTCCTCGGGCCAGTCCTCCTCCTGGTCCATCATCTGTCGGTCCAGGTTGAACTTGTGCTCGAAGCTGAGCGGCTGCTGAGCTGATGCAGCGCTCTTGGCACGGGAGACCGATGAGTGTTTGTTGCTGTAAAGAGATGTTGACTTTGTAGCTTTTCGATTGACAAAAAGATCTTAAAGTTCTTTCTGTGCTGACGTTGACTGTTACTTACATAAAAGGATCATTGTCCTTCAGAATGGATCCGTTGATTCGCTCCTTTCCTATCCTCGGCCCTTGGACTGTGCCGTATCTTTGGTAGCCTAGGAGTTCGATACCCTCTGGAAAAAAAAGAACTTCATTAAAACCTGGATTACAAAGACTTATAATAACGTAGGTATACAATATATATTTTCAAACAAAACACATCCCGATGGTTGCACCGACTAGTTTTGTCTCATTATTTTAAGTCTGGTCAGAGAATACAAACAACCATGCAAAGTACGGTACAATATCAAAATCGTACCTAACTACGAAGTGATAAAGACGATATCATTAGCCTATTTCAATCTCTCCAATATTGGAGCACAGACTTTACCTCGAGCGAGAGAGCTACATAAATAAATCCTAAAAAATGTGACAATCAGATTCCGTCTGTCAGTCCTTAAAGATTCACAATCAGTAGGTGATCCGTATAGCGAATCCAGAGCACACCACCAGTCAAGTATCCCCCAGAGCTGCTCGATGGATGCGTCTTGCTAATAAATTACCAGGCTACTTACCAGTATTAGTCGCAATGTCCGCCCAGTGCAAGTCGTTTGGCTTGAAGAGCTCATGCATGGGCCTCGGGGGCGAGTGAGCGTTGGGAGCCGGCGGCGACAGGCGCGACCGCCTCGGCGCTGCGGGCGCAGACGGCGTCCGGGCCAGCGGCGCGTGCGCACCGGGAGGGGGGAAGCTGTCACTGTAATGTGGAAAGGGGGATCTAATTATTCGTATGTCCAAGTTGTTGATGTAGGTAGGGGTGTCGAAATCGGTTCAGTTCGATGGGTGTGAGTCGTTTAGTCTACTAGCCTTCCGATCCCGCTAAGATTATTGGACTGAACAGCCTCAAGAGTCGAACCGTTGGGTAAGCAGTATGTATGTATGGTAAGCTGACCCAGCCTTGGTTAACTTCGTCTTGCTTGTCGGCCCAGTCTATACTGGTTAGTTAGCAGGTTACGGTTTGACTCTATTTGATTAGAATATTTTAGTGAAATCGCGGGTTGATGTGTAGGAGTGCAGGAATTTTCGGTGGACGAGTCTTTCCCCCAAATCCGCTAAGCAATTTGGATTCAACAGAATTAGAATCGAACCGTAAGCTGACCCAACCTCGATTAACTTCGTTGTGCTTATCGCGCCAGGTAGGTAATACTAGTTACGTAACGGTTTGACTCTGAAATACTCTGATCCAAATATTTGAGCGGAATTGGACTATGGATTATTCTGAATCAGAAGACATCCTGGCTCTTGGGTTGGCACAATGACTTTGATGCATGGCTTCCTAATGAAAGAGAAGAGCAAGGTGAAGGAAAATGCCGTAACGAGGAGCACTCTTCTACGTTGCGTCCTACCAGTTTGACCACGAAGATCTCGAAGAAGACGAGAACCCATATGATTTCAAAGATTTCATATTTAAAGATCCTAACGTCTATCACAGACAACGAAAATACGAGGACATGTTTGTAGACTGTAGATCTTTTCCTTGTTTCATGTCTGTAGAGTCAGAGTAGGTGAACTGAGGTTCGAAATCCTTTATGGAAGAATCAAGTTTGTAAAGAGTCGAGGTCAGTCAGACATAAAGACAAACAGCCCATAGACTGCAAGTGTAACTTACACGAAGTCCGGTGGAGTAGCACCATCTGCCCATTCAGCGGGTGGACTGCCGGAGCCACCGCTGGGCAAAGAGTCCAGGGAGTCCGGAGTCGCGCTGCGCGATCTGGGCTCACTGCCACTCGAGTTCTGTAACAAAAGGAAAGTAACGGTTAGACAGTTGGTATTGAGAGGGTTTCAAAGTATTTATAAGAAGTAGAATATCACACTATATTTGAATATCTCCTAGTCCCTTTGATTTATCAAATGGTGATGTAGGTATAAGGCCGCGCGGTCCCGCCTGTAAGTAAACTCTTACATGAGTGTACTTGCATAATCGTCATGAAGTGCTAACCAAGCTATCGCTATAGTACTTGCTACAGAGTTTATATTGGCAAGGACATTACTCGCAGCAGTTTTATTGCAAGTGGAAAATGCGGCTAAGGGATTAGATCCCGAACTTTGCCGCCTGCTTTGACAAAGCTGACCCTACCCTCCATACAGCTAGGTACAATATTTTGTTGGGGGCTCAATTTCAGAATATCTTTAAAGGGCCTTTAGTATAAGCGATCACAATTTGAGAAAGAGTATGAAAAATGCAAATGACCATGTTTCGAATCTTTATAGGTAACTGACCACTAAAGTGAATTTCGCTCGCGTGAATGCAAGTAGCATTGTATACGGCTCATGTAAGACTATTGTAGGCTGTGATTACCAATCTGTACCCCTGCGTAAGTGCTTCAAGGCTCAAGGCGACGATTACAAGGTAGATCGATCGGTTTCGTACCTTTTACGGTAAAACGCTACGCGGAAGACTTTTTGTAAGGCGATTCCTTCCGATGTAGTATTGATGTCATTTATAGAAATAACATTAACTTACAATACAATGCCGGTAATAAATATGCCCCATATAATATACCTTTTTTTAAAGGGCTTTACTTATAAGAATGTTAGGCCATAAATCTAGCTAGAGGTAGGGATTGAACCTGTGTCACTTATACCTACCGCAGTCTCACACCCTAGCCTAGCATCTAATCCTTCCTCCTTGATATAACTATTAGGTATACAGCTCAAAGCACATCAAGTGTTAACACTGGCCTTGGGACCGTTCTTATTATCTGCGTCATAAGAGTTGAATTCGTACTGCTAGTGTTACCATTGATCTGCTGTCGTTCATTCCTACATAGAAAGATGGAGAAAACCACTTCATTTCCCTAAAATCTTTTTATTTCGTGGTCAAAACGATGGTTTAATTTTTCAGTTGTTGAACCAACAGTTGTGTCCAAAATCCAGCTTAATCCCCTCATTTTTTATTTTGTATAAAAGACAGGAATGGATGAGGAATCTTCTAGAAATGTTTTGTGCAACTGTTAATTTCTAAGCTGCACTTTACTTCCTTTCTAATCAATTGATCACTTCCTACGACATTATGGATAAAGTTTTATATTTTATTCTTCCTCTATCACACGGTGTCGTCAATTAATCGAACGTTAATTTGTAATGATGTCGGAACTCTGTCAGGCATTGTTGTAAACACGTTTTTCCTCAAGTAGAAAGCATCGTGAGACGATGTAAGTATGTAATTGCTGTTAATGTCTCTCTCACAAAGTAAATCTAGGAATTGTTTGTTGACGATGGAAAGAGAAACTTAAAATTACGTATTGTCCTCGCGTTGTTATATAATTTTGAAGAAAGCAGAGGTTTAATGATAGCTGTTTTATCTAGATACACTAATTGGGAACCTGACTAACGTACCACCAGTGTCATATTAAGTAAATCAAAATCTCTATGATTTTAAGTTTGGTTGTAATTTGTATTTGTGTCAAATTATTAGATCGGATCACTTTATTTCTTTAATGAATGAAATGAACAGATTCTTTCAATCATTTATTTAGTTGTGTGTGCCGTGCCTATTTATCTACCTAAACACATAGGTAGCTATTCGTCCAGTTTTTTTTAGATCCCTGTTATATTTTGACCATTTATTTAGTTGTGTGTGCCGTGCCTATTTATCTACCTAAACACATAGCTATTCGTCCAGTTTTTTTTAGATCCCCGTTATATTTTGACCCCGCGTACCTAATTGATGGACGTAGATAATTTTTTTTCTCCGCATAATGGATTTTCGTTCCGCTAACGTAAATCCAAGATAAAACCATTAAGGAAGTCCCTTATGTATCTAATTAATTAATTGTGTTTTGTATCTATTGTTTGTTATCTAAGTCGCAATGACTGTTTATTCGTAATAAATACTTGTATTGTACTTACTAGGCTTTTGAAAATGGCGGGAAACGACGCGACGGTTGTGACATTATTTGATAATTTTCATTTAATTTTCGTCCTTTATGCTGTACCAAGTCATAATATATTTATTGCAAAAAAAAACTAACTACTACGAAATAAAACTAACTTAATATCTAAAGTGAACTACTACGAAATAAAACTAACTTAAAATCTGTGGCATGGTGCCCTGGCGCTGGGCGCTGGCAGCATTTCCTCGCTGTATGGCAATACTTAAACGCTGAGCGAGGTAGTAGAGCTGAGTTTAATTTTCTATATATTTTTAATGAATTTGTTGGATTATTTGTGCAAGAACTAAAGTTTCGTGTTAAAGTCAAGAGTCACACTATGAACTCTGGAGTGAACGTGACTGTGTCGAGCTGCTTCGTCCACAGTGATGACGCTACGGGGCGTCTCCTCTGGATGAAGAGAGAAGACTATGATATCTTGAATATTCTGTAACATGACATTGGCAAATGACGAACTGTCAAGTCCGTTAATAAAATAAATAAATACTTGTCCTAATTCGAGTTTGATTGCAGGTTGTAGCAAGCCCACTTATTATACTTTTTGAGCAAGTCGGATGGTCTTCCTGAAGTGTAATGCCTTGTCAAATAATTGCTATCTTTAGTAGTTCCTCTTCCTCGGTCAAGGTTCGTTCGTGTGACTTTGAAATTCAATTTAAAAATATGGCTCTTGGCGGTGGTTTAATCCATTGGTTTAAGGATAAGTATTCGGATTTCGCTAAACATAATCGGTGGTTCACCAATTAAATTGAGCTACCGTTAACAGTTTTTTTATCGTTACAAGTCTATGGACGTCAATAAAATTAAGTTAGTAGCTTCTGCTGGGGTAACTTGAATATGGCGGGAAACGACGGTTGCGAAATTATTTGATAATTTTCCTTTTAATGTCTACAGGGACTATTTTGTGTTTAATATCACGTTAAATTAATGAGAAAATGTTCGCGAATGACAGTACGGTGAAGTTATTGGATTATTTATGCAAGATCTGAAGTTTCAAGCTTTTATCAAGAGTTCCCGCTACAAGCTCGGGAGTGAACGTGACTGTCGAGCTGCTTCGTCCAGAGTGATGACGCTACGGCGACTCCTCTGGATGAAGACAAGAAGACGCGGCTACCCAGGGTGAAACGGCTACTGCGACTCCCCTGGAGGAAGATAGAAGATTTTTGAATATATTGAATTTTCTGTAACATGACATTGGCAAATGACGAACAGTCGAGTCCATTAATAAAATAAATAGCTTCTGCTGTGACCTCATTTTGTTTCGGCCAGCATCCAGCTTACTCTAATTCATTGTGATACCAAGGAGGTTTTACGCGAGAGTGTAGTCTATCTAGGTATAGAAATGCCATGCCAGCGGGACAGTATAACCGTTCATAATTGCATGTAAGTATAATATGCAATTATGATCGTATGAGATGCCGGCTAATTTATACCTCCATTATTGTTATGTGGTCTTACAGTTAGTTTAGGTACATTTCCCATCATCAACCTATTTTTTGTGACTTTCCCTTACATCAAAGGGGTTTTAGCCATGATCACACAATTATTTCATTTCACAATTATTTAATTTATTGGATAACCTACAAGAAAAAAAAATAAAACAACTATTTAAACAAAATTATATATAAAAAAACCTGCGCCAAGTCCCCCACAATTGGCAATGTGCCCAAAAGGCTGGCGGCGTTGCCCCGCTGTATAGCGAGGCTGACCCGTTGGGCAAAGTAGCTGCCAGCCCTTTGGTCACGCACGGCCTCGACCAGGCGCTAATTTTTTTTCTTCAACATATGATATGCAGGTGTATAATAAATAAATGATATAATACCTACAAGAACTTTCTACTGAGTTCTAACTCTATAACCTGTAGAGTTTAGTTCACATTTTCTAACTATCGGCAAAAACGCAGGCGGCGGGCGGTGACCGGTGCGGAAGCGAACCCGTCCTACTGGATCCGACAGTCGGAACTTGCGCCATGTGTGTCAGTGGGCACTCGCAAACCGGTCCGTTTCACGTCTATCACGAATCACTGTAGGTTATGTATCGGTCATTAAACATGCCACTAGTGGTGTAAATGTTAATTCAAAAAAATGTTTGCGTACAAAAAGTACACGACGTAGGTAGGTACAGTGCGCGAGGCGTAAGCTCAGGTTTGCATTTGTGTGAGTGCACACAGATAGTGTAGAGTGATATTCGGCCTGAGGCGCGACGCGTCCTACGCATACTATAGATACACAGCGGGACGCCACCGTGCCGCGCACGCTCCGCACTTCACCTCTTGTACCGCTATCACTCACACAAATGCAAACCTGAGCTTACGCCTCGCGCACTTGCAGTAAAGAGATGTATGATTCATATTCTGTCTCGTATTGGCACAGTTTACCTACCCAGTAAGTGACTCATGATCAGCGTTGCCAGAAGTCCCGATTTTGGCGGGACGTCTTGTTACAAACTTAAGCATCAACTGCTCAAGGAATGGAGAGTATGTATGGGCATATTTTATGAATGGCAAAGATAAGTGGTCCCTAAATCTAGTTTATCTTTTCGTTAGCGTAAAAGTTACGGGGTTAAGTTGCGTTGCATTGAACTGAACCCTCTATAGTCCGACTTGCACTTTGCCGTTTTTTTAACTATAGATACTGTCCCGCTTTCGACGAAATAATCCCGCTTTTTTCACTCAAAAAGTTTAAAATCCCGCTTTGTCCAATTAAAAATCTGTCAACGCTGCTCATGATATAAGTACGCGTTGAAAACGATAGGATTACAAGCTTTTTCAAATTCACTTTATTGTATTCAGATTTCAAATACACTTTATTGTACATAAAACACAACAATTACGGAAAAAGATTACAGAATAATACAAACATAATGTACAATTTTGGCGGCCTTATCGCTAAAAGCGATTTTTTCCAGGCAACCAACTAATTAGGGAAATTAAGAATTTTAAATAGCGAGAGGTAGAGCTAGAAATGCAAGAAGATTTAAAAGAAAAACAATCAAAAAATAAATGGTATTCACAGAGAGTAGGAATAATACAGCTACATATAAAAGATGCGAGGTCTGTACCTAAATGTGTAACCGCTAGGTGATTTTCCCCTGAGCCTCTTCGTGTCTTGGAAAGCATGTCGACTGTACTAGCTATCGCGTAAAAATTAAAAAGCCGTGCAATCAGTCAATTTGGCAACATTACAAAACTCGCCGATAATTAATCGTATTTCCGAGTAATGTCAATACACAAGATGATTATGGCAGAATAATTACCTAATTCTACCTAATCCGATTGTAGTTTTACATTTGAGAACTAATTTGCGTTTCAATTGCGATATCATAGGTACAGTCGAAGACAGAGATAAGAATACAGGGTGTAACGTTGCGTTCAGACGAACGTTAATTTTAGATTTATAAGCTAGTTTAACAATAATAAATATTACTAATTATCTATTTACTATTATATTTTACTTAAATATCTAATTATATATTAATTTTTACACAAACTACACACAAACACTAACAATTATAATTTTAAATATATCCGACTACCTACATGGCTGTGTATCCGAATGCAGCATTGACTCGCGCCTAAATTGAGCAAAATGACAGATGTCAAATTTGAAAACTGCTCGTCATTACGCTGCAAACGGACAATCGACATAGACTGATATAATATTAATTTCTATTTAATCTAAAACCATTACCATGTGATTACAAAAGTGCTGTGTATCCCCTCTAGGTACTAGCTGCAGTAGAAAGCTCCAGTGCTAGCTACAGTCTCCAGTACCAACTCCAGTACTAGCTCCAGCTCCAGCTTGAACTCCAGCTTGAACTCCAGCTTGAACTCCAGCTCCAGTAGAAGACGTCTGGCTGCCCTGCAGACCCTCGGCACAGAGCAGGCCAGTTCTACCCAATCTACAACCTAGCTAGACTAAAGATCTAGACCGACCAAGTACCCTCGACCCTGAGCACTATTCTTAATAAAAACCTATTTTTTAAACTACCTACTCTATTATTTCTAATCTATTCTAAATTCTATCTATATTCTAAATTCTACCTGTCTACGGAACTAACTCCCGTAACAAGGGGGCCTCAATAAGGTTGAGATTTTCTCTAAAACTACTGGACCCAATTTAATCATTCTTTCACAGTTACATAGTTTTAACTTTTATCTATCAAACAGTGAAAGAAATTTTGCAATCGGTCAAGTAGTTTTTAAGAAAATCGCAACCTTAAAAACTCTCCTGTGCACCTTTCTCTGTTCCACCGTACCTACTTATTTTATAATACTTAAGTACCAGAGTAGCGTGACAAACTACCATACCCAATCACCCATTGCCAGCTGTTTTAAAAATACATCGTAACACATTTGAATAGAACCTGATATCGATAATCAATAGTTATAAATCGATTGTTTTATGATAATCTTGGACCCTCAAATGAGACCCCTGATATTCTCATATATTTTACTGTTATAACACCTACATTACATCTACAATTAGATCACCTGCCTGAACTAAACATAAGGAAGGATACCACGTCTATATTATGCAGTAGGTTATACTTGCGTGATTCAATAAATCGACACTCGTATCACGAAGGCGTTGTAACAATCAGAATTTATCCTTCAACACGCAAAAATAAGAAACATTAAAGTTTCTATTTCCTTGATAAAACTAGATTCGTAGTTCAATTATTATTAGCCGTACGCATATGAAATACTTAGAATTTTATGCTTAGGTTAGATCTCCTATAAACAACTAGATACACAAAGGTCTTACTAAAACAATTTAAAAAACGTCCAAATAAGGGTCCTTTGTTAACGTCCAAATAATGTCCAATAAAGCAAAGGAGGGGTCCATTCATCCGTTTGGACCTTCTTTGCGCTCGGACATTTTTAGAAGGCAGACTGTGTATCTAGTTGTTTATAGGAGATCAATGTTAGGTTACTTATCTATCGAAAATTTAGGACATTGATCGAATTGTAAATATTCGAAAATCCTAGTCTATAAATAAATACTTAGAATGATAACGATTCTCGCCGCATGCGTTTTCTGATAACGTTTCTAAAAGTTAGTGACATCCTATACTTTAATTTCATATCTTTAGCATAGGAAAGGGATGCAACATTTTTGATTTGTCAGATTTAGTTTAGCTTTTTAAACTTAGTTTTTAAAACTCTACGTTAAAACTAAACAACAACACACACACACACCAGAATAACTACCAGTGTTCACTATCAAAAATACGTTTTAAAGAAAGTATTTTTGACCAAACAAAATTTAAGGACTGTCTCAGCAATACAAGCTCCTATTTAGAAAAATAGTATGTCCTTTTTTAACCAACTGTCATAAAAAGGTGTTTTTTTTTAAATCAACACCGAATTAAAATAAAAACATACCAAAGCCTCGATATACGATTTCATAATCGCCAATCCCTTACAGTTCACCATTTTCTCGCACATTTTCAGGCGCACCGAATCACAAATCATGTTGAAAAGAAAAAAAAACTCACACCATCACAACACAACAACTGACCACACCACGAACTGAGTGCAGTATGGATGAAGTTAATTCGTTTCAGTTTTGAAATCTACCGGACGCGATGCAATTCTGCCGGAGCGTCCGCTTTGAATAAATTCAGAACGAACCGCATTTGAGTAATTTTCTGAACGTTACATAAAGGTTTTTTCGTAATTTTTATTTATTATAATTTTATTTTGGCCGTTGCAATTAGATTGGAACAATTTTAATTTTGGTTAAATTCTTGGATGCACATAGTTAACCATAACCCATTTATTTATTTTAAAATTGCAACATGCATTGCACAATTTTGCTTTACAATATTTTTGTTAATTAATTTTATTAACTTGGTGTCTTTAAAAGTTATGTAGTAGTTAGAGCCATGGTAAGATAAATTAAACTAGATTTAAATAGGCTATTTGTTAGTTGATGGAATCACTAAACTATATTATTAGGCCGTTAAGCGTTAGTTAAATCAAAATTAACTTTAAAAGGAATCCAATACCTACCATTAATGATTCAAAAAACCCAGTCATTTGTTCACCAGCCAGTATCGTTTGTTTACAAACTTTTATCACCCGTTAAAAAAACACAAACAACTTTTTTTAATCCAAGGAGTATGGTTATTCTCCGTGCACGTTATTCCTATAACTGAACGTCCAAAAATGCCCAAACGCCTTAATTGCATATTTATCTAATGGACAACTATGTTAGTTATCGCATGGCCTTAATTCTTACCTCCGCTGTTGCGTAGGACATTAAATAGTTTATTTTGAAACTATTTTAATGTTCCTAGTTAATTGTGTTTGTGGAAGAGTTCCTAATTCGTTTCGTGGAAAATGATTAGTCTGTAAAAAATTTGAGGAGAACTACGCAACAGATTTTTTTGCATATAAAATCAACTACTATGTTTCACATCCATCGATTCATTCACCTATTTTACCTAGGGTAGAGTTTATTTTCTTTAATATTACAGAAATTGGTCAACTGTTAAAACAGAACTGATATCAAATTATTATATGTTGGCAATTAGGGTGTCACCACACTGCATCTGACTTACCTAAAAATTAACGAGAACCTACTTAAATTGCAAGAGGCAAATGTGACTTCATCGTGATAAAGATTTATATTGACCACCAATCTATATAAAATTATAGATAGGTATGTGGAATACAGAGAAAGGTGTACTGGAGTTTTTAAGTTTGAGATTTTCTCAAAAACTATTTGACTTATTGCAAAAATTATGTTACTGTTTGATAGATAAAAGTTAAAACTATGTAACTGTAAAAGAATTATTGATTTCGGTCCAGTAGCTTTAGAGAAAATCTGTACAGTAGTGCCACATATAAGCGCGCTAACGTTTTCGGTGAAAATTGTTGTTGTATTTAAACTGAAGCAATAAACACCTTGGAGTTGATCCTGACCGCTCCATACATTTAAATTACGACTGTTTTACGATCGCCGTTGGTGTACTCACTGTATCGTATATTTATAGCAGGTATCACAACTAATTCGATATTTTACGCTTAAGGGGCATTCCTCAATAATTATAGATGACAGAAGCCGTTTATGAAGTTTCCATTCATTCAATTTCTTGTAAGAAATAACTAGCAGACAAACCGGCTTTAGAGGAACGCCGTCAAATATACATTCACAAAGTAAGAGTATAGAAAAATACGTGGAAAGAGGATACTTCGATACTGAAGATGAAAAGATCTTTCCACATTCATTAATTCATGATAAAATAATGTATCAAAGGGACAATCACTCACATCCTTTGAGAAATAATCAATGGCTTTAGAAGTGCTTACAGCATGCATGAGGCTTACAGCACTGGGTGCGTTTACCAAAAATCCCATAGCGGGGACAATGCGCGTCGCTATCCCCGGCCCCGATGCGACGGGTACCTACCTATACGTAACGCATTTCCCCACAAAGAAGGTACTGATACAAGAAGAACATAAGTTGGCAAACCAAGAAAAAAATATACTGATTCTGCATGCATGCAACACCTCTCAACTTCTCAATAACAACTATATCAATACCACGATGCAAAAGTTATTTTTTTACATGTTACATACCTCCAAATCTCGGAAAACGTCTCTAATATCCGGTTTCCTCGCCCTGGATGCCGCTCGTTTCCTCCTAACGGTTCTGTTGAGCCTCCTGACTCTTCTCCTGACTGCTGCTGCTTGTTCCCTCGGCAGTGGCCGGACAGCTTCACCCAGCTGGGCCTCGGTGACCTCCATGCCAGCTTGGAATGGCGCCGCCAGGGAAGCGAGTCCAGCGGATTGCAGCCATTCGGTCTCCAACTCGCCTTCTGTTGACAAAGAGATGGTGCGTTTAGCATAAAAGATAGGAATGTTTGTATTTATGTCTAAGCCCCACAGTGAAGAGAATAGTCCACAGAAGAGAGACCTACTCGTACTCAATAGGCCGTGAGTAAGGGAGGTAAAAACAGACGAACAATCTGTTAGATCGTGGCTAGGTCCAATCGCTGGAACTATGAGCTAATGGCTATGAGCTAACCACTCTGGTTATCGGCTATTTTATATTCCTTTGTTATTAACTACAATGTATATCTATGGCACAGCTCGGCAAGTAATATTGCCTTGTCCGACGAGAAGCCCTCTACATTAATTGAGAGGACTGTCAGGGCTGGTCCTGAAAAGGACCGTTTGCGAGCTTGGGTGTTGAGTGTTGCCATCGTGGCGAAAAGATTAGCCAGCCTACCGCAGGGCAGTAGCTGTTACCGGGGGACGCCGGGTGTAATAGTGTGCGGTCGTAATATTTGTATTGCACCGCACTGGGAGGCGCGGTTTATATTTAGGGGGACATGAAAAGAGCCTTCTTTTCATGTCCCCCTAAATATAAATTAACTACAAAATAAAACATTTAGGACTAAGCATTAGACGTTGAAAGATGAATTAGACGTTGAATGATAATCAGAAGAATCGTTGAGGTAGTTGTATCTTTTGCACAAAATAATATAATCTTAAAATTGACCAATTTAGATAAAACAAAATCACAGCACAAAAAATTAAAACCATTCATCGACCTATTCACGAAATTGCCGGAAAACATCAGACCCAGAAAAACCAAATTCCCACAGTAAAAACCGGCGTTTTTATGCTTATTTACCCGTGTAACATACAGAAGCTTAGACAAAAAGTATCTGAGTTACAGATAATTGTTTCGTCCTTCGATCGTTCATACATCCATCTTAGTTTTTTGTTCAAACAGAAATCTTCCGTGATTGTTAGAATGAAAAAAAAATCTGTTTATTATTCATGTAGATTAGAGATTAGTTCAACTATAGAATTTATTCATGGTGTTGGGTTTTTGTAGCGTAAGAAAAATCAATTAGAAGACGAATTGTAAAAAAGAGTCAAGCACGAGCGTTATTTAAACTGTCTATTCCGTATGCTTCCGTAACAAGTACAAAAATGTTTATTTGGAACTAGGAAATAAGTACAGTTCAGAAACAATCTTATTTGGGCTTAAGTTCTTCTTTTACACAAGAGAGGCTGAATACGTGTAGATGGAATTCTAGTGTCCGCGATAGATTTCCCTGTAACGATTCCTGTTTACTTTTTTTTTCTAAAATAAACTCCTAAAAAGACTAGTATCAGTGTCTTTCAACGGCTATGTAAAAGACAGAGCAGAATTAAAAGTAAAAAGCAGAATCACTTGTACACGAAAGTGAGTAATTGAATCTGACAGTGATTTTTCGCTAACTTTTTGGCACTGGGTCTAACGGGGATTTAAAAAATCCACTTGGGTAGGTACACAAAATTTCAAATTTAAAAAATATACATATACCTAAGGTAAACAAGGAGTAATTTATTGGTATTAAATAAAAAACTAACTTTTACAAAATTAACCTACAATAATAAAAGAATATATAAATAAGGGAGCTACACAAAACGTAAAGTAAATTCTCCGGAGGCTGTTGCGATATTTAGCAGTCTGAATGGTTCAGACAGGGCTCTCATTGAGGAACCCTAATAACACAAAGCTTTGAAGGTTAAAGAACTTATTGGCACGCACAAACTGCAAGTAGGAGTATAACAAGAACTTGATAATAGCAGCTTCCTCGTAAAAAAAACTCTAATTTGAGATGGTTTGCTAATGGAGGATGATACCGAATATAACTTGTTTCCTGTCCAAAAAAACTACAGCTATACCTAAATGTCAAGCAAGATATAGGGATAAAAATTGAATCTTTGATTAGATGATTAGGTATGCCTACAATATATGGTTTGCTATGAGTAGGTAATAATATCATTTTGAACTATTACGATAAATTATCGTGATGAAGTTTAATGAATGCTCTGGCATGAAAAAGAAGCAAGCAAGAGGTGTAAAATCTACGTTACTTGGATGCTTAATCTAGTCATAAGTATAAGAACAACAACAAATAAGAACAATATTCAATACTTGAATTCAATACTTGAATTCAATACTTCAATTCAATACTTCAATTCAATACTTCAATTCAATACGTCAATTCAATACATCAATTCAATACTTCAATTCAATAGGTACTTCAAGAGATAGAGCGTTTGAATTTGAAACAATCCTAATGCTTTTGTATTAGGATTTGTTTTGCATTGTCCTCGTACAAATCTGCATCGCGCTCTACTTAAATGTAAGCATTGCTGGACACACAAACTCTGAAAACACGACTCCATGTCATTTGAACCATAAAATATCGAATATACATCGCTAAAGGTCATTGCATCATTAAAATTGCCACATGCAGTCACGTCGATGAAATCACAGTGTGTAATCTATATGCCAATAATGAGGTACCGCAAAAACTAACGGTGCTCTGAACGATTCGGAGCACCTTATAAGTGCCGAATACGAGTTGCTCCTACGCAAACAATTTGGTTTTTAATCATACAGCCTAAGACAAAGAATTAATTCATAATTTCGTGAATAAGGTCAAGTGATTTTCAATCATACAGCCAAAGCTAAGACAAAGAATTAGGACGTAATTAAGTCACAGTATTGACTAGGCTGTTTAGGATTTTTAGATAGTATTAATTAATACAGTATTCTCTGTTCAATAAGTTATTTAGTTATGACCAAAATTGACATTGAAGCTCAAAAATCAAAATTTTAGATGGTACCAGCACTGGTCGTGATCAAATGTAACCACAAAAGTTTTACATCATCATCAGTCTATTTATATTGCCTCACTGCTCGGGCACATTACATCGAGGGAGCTGGGGCCATGATCCCCCACGTGGGCCCAATGCGGATTGACGGATTTCACATGCCTTAGATTTTTTTAATATTTTACCTATGGAAAATTGTAAATGAAACGGGAGGTAGGTAATATCCGATAATTCCACCATAAGGTGGAACCAGAAAATATAATTTAGGATATATTTGGCTACGACACCTTTTTGACTTCGAATAACCTACTTGCGATATAACCTTAATATTATACAGGGTGATTCAGTATCAATAATTCAACTTTCGTTCCTCGACTCTCGGAAATGCTCAATTTATTAAGAAAAATATTGTACTGACAGTAACAGGATGCTTGCATTTCGCATGCGGTTACTGCTAAATATAGTATGTCTGTTTGTCCGTCTGAGTCAGCGGTTAGCGCCCGAGTTTACTAACGAGCTTTTTTTTTTCGTGTGCCACTTTTGTAGAATTAGAACAACACTGAAGCTAAGTTATTTTTTTCTCAGGAAAAAATGATTTTGAGGACTTAGGTGACGATTCACCTGCAAAATTTTTGAAGTCGGTGTACAGTCGACAGCAGATCAATGGTAACACTTTTTACTTTTGACAGTTCTTATCTTATTATTTGCGTCGCGACGCAACGTCGTCGTAACGTACTGCAAGTGTCACCATTGATCTGCTGTCGACTGTACCTACAATTTCTAACCAATTTATCGTATTTTTTAAATTATTTATTGTGTTGGTTAGGAATATGAATTAATTTTATAAAATAAAATATTTTGAAACAACCTTGTGACACCAATTTCTTAAAATATCCTACGAGGCAGGATACGAAGTACGATAGAAAAGAAAAGGCATTTTCAAACATTTACAAACAATGAATTGGGATCGTTGACGATTAATTGCGAGCAGGATTATATCTCAGATACTAAATACCTCACAATACCTCATAGTCATACCTATAACCTACTCCAGGAACGAAGCTGTAGTTTGCCTTTACGACTGAGAATTTTACATATTTATTTCGTATCTGTTAATGATAACATGAACTGAGAGCGCTTCTAAATTAACGTGAAAAGGAAGCTCCAGTCTCGTTTATCAACAACAACATGCATGACGTCAATAAGGACCCGTGCAGACGACGACACTTGCTCGACTCGTTATCTGTATTGCAAGATTTTGAACAGGCTACTAACCGTTGCCAGAAGAAGGCAAGTTAGGGTGTACTTAATGTTATAATGGATGCACGTCTCTGGATCCAATAGCCAGATAGGGAATCTACCGATAGTACTATTTGGTACATATCAAACTAATTTGGGTCAAGGTAATGAGTGTCTATGGTTGTTGCATTATCCTGTCCTTAAGCTACAGCCCAGTTTAATATTAATTTCTGTGTAATTAAAACTGTCTCCTTTTCATGTCATGGTTTAGCGAATTAGATGCATTTTATAATAATATTATTTGCTCCTAGATAACATTAAAATCCTATCTTTGCTGTTATTCATAAACCTAGTTAAACCTCACTTCTCTTAAATCGTGTTGCTATCCCTTTCACACTTCGTTAAAAAAGGTTAAGCTAGAAAGGGACTATGAATAGTCTAAACCGTGGCGTAACTTTAAATCACGTTTCATATACGCCCCCTTGAGTTATACCGAAGTGTCTCTCTGAAATTACCACATAGTGCGTAGCTTATGACAGCTAGCACATCAATACGAACATATTTGTAATTCAAACTCTTATAAAGTTATACGCTTGAAGTGCTTTCAAGTCAATAAAAATTATTTCTCGGCCACTCAGTTGCATCGTTTAAACGGCCCCTAACTCCTGTTAATATTTCAAAGTGTTCTATTTCTGTGCGGCCGGGGAGCGACGCCGCAGGATGTTATTTGTTTAGTTTTGCTCTCAAATGCACTATTTATAGACTAAACTAACCACGGAAAGTAACTGGTTGAAGCGCTTGAAAACATGTCTTAATTAATTTTATTGCTAAAGGCAAAGATGCAGAGATAATTTAACCAGAATGAAGATAATTTAGAATGAATGGAGGGTTCTTTGACCGATTGTTTTTACGCCATACTGCGTAACCGAATAGCATCCCTGATGTTCAGAGTGAGAGGTAGCCCTAACAGCCTCCTGATGTTAATTGTCGACAGGTGTCACTGCCCCTGAGTGCGTTTTGGGTGTAAGTCAGGTGACTTCACCCATTTTTTTATTTATTACGTAGGTATAAGTAAAATCACTAACATAGTTAGCTTATGTCTGAAATAAAGATTATTCATTCATTCATTCGACACAGTTCTGGAATCTTCTTCTGCGGAACCTCTTAGATATTATAGACAAGATTGATGGGAAGAAGCGGGGTTGGCAGAAGAATCGTGGCTCCGCAACATAAGGGAGTGGACAGTGATAGCCAGTTTCGAAGAGCAGTTCCGCCTGGAGATTAGCGGAGCTTCAAGAGTGGAGACTTGGAGTGACGCCGCAAGAAGGATTTCTGACACAGTTTAGGATTAGCAAGCGTAGTAAGGTAAATCTTATTATTACCTGTAGTTACGATCTCCTGCAAAAAATTGGGCACAAATTTTACAGTGCAAGAAACTGTTTTACCGTTCAATGGCGAAATTATTGGACCTTAGCTGTACCTAATATCAGTTGATTGACGATGTTTATAATTCGCAGTCAACAAAACATGGCTCAATTTCCTAGCCTTATTTCATAATTGTCATTAATTCCAAACTCGTAAAAGATCATTCAACTCAACGAAACGATAACAAAAACATTAAACATGGCAGCGTTTAAATGAATTAAGTTGGTTTTATCCAGAAATGTCTGGTTAAAACCAATTTAATCCAGTTGGTGCACACAAAGCGGATGCAACTGGATCGCGATGGTGTTAACTGACAGCGCCCTCTGTAAACATCAAACATCCTGCGCCTGCGCTCCATTGTTCGCTCTTAACTACTTAACTGCGATGTTAGTTAACACATCAGTCTAATCAGTCTTGCTTATCACAAATGAAACAGTTGAAGATTAATTGTGAGAATATGTATCTTACAAAATAAAGTTTTTTTAATCCAATGGAACTCCAAAAGCAGAGGTAATATAGGATTTCAATACATTGTATAGGCTTCGCAAATTAGCAAAGTAGAAAGTTGGGAAAGAGAAAAGAATAACGGAAAGGAGATGCAAAAAAAACAGAATAAAGTTAAAACTTAGAAGTAGTATAAGTACTAACCAAAAAGAAGGTTAAAGAAACGCATCACAAAACATAGTAGGTAATACGGTGCGATGGTCCTATGCAAAAATACAACGGAAGGAAACTAGGTGCATCAATCACTTAATAACAAGTGGAAAAAACCTTTAAAGTCCTGAATAATATAAATACTTTCAAAATTAAGATACTCCTATCAAGTATCACCCAATATTGCTACAATAACAACCGACCGTAGACAACAATATCCATAAAACAGTTCGATGGCCAATCTCGGTTGCGCATGCGATGAATTTTATCGTTACTTTACGACAGTAGCGTGAATGAGTGTGGAACATAAACAAACAGTAAAGTAGTTATGTTAAGTGATATGCCTTGGCCTAGTTGGTAGGTGAATGAGAACTGCAGAGGAAGCTACCGGTGAGGACATAGGTACGCATCAGGTGCACTGTGGTGACACAAATGACTTCATAATAAAGACGTTAGAGGTAGGTACTGTAGAAGATATCAAACCTACACGCAATAAAGGCTCTTATAGTTGATGAGTTAAAATAATAGCCAAGCGAAAGTACGTAGGGGAAGATGATGATGACGGATTATGCACCGTATAGGTCTCGTGAAGCGAACATGCAGGGAAAGATAACATTGGATGAGGCGAGAGAGGTGTGTAAGCATCGATTTGTGGCCTTGGATCCTCTCCTTCTGCCAAGGGGGAAGTATAGAAGAATTTTAAGACAAATGTAACGGAAACATTTAGATTTTCCATATTTCCATCGGTTTCTTGTAAACCTTATAGGAAAACTATCACGGTCGCCACAAAATGTAACAGAAAGGTACTTGGAAGGCTATTAAGCATTAAAAACCTGAAATAAAAATCATTTGCCGTGTACTCACAACAACCATTTATTAGGAACACAATCTGACATTGTAAAAAACAAATTTAATTATTATTTTTAAATGAATAAATATATATAGCGAAAGGAGGCCGGACACAAGAAATGGACAACCTAGCAGTTCACTGTGAACTGTTAATATCTACGTAAGAAGACAAAACAGCAATTTCAAATGACTGAAGATTAAGAAAGTGACTAGTAACCCTCGACAATAAGAAGATAGCCAATGCACGGGTAGTCTCCAAAATGATATTCCACGGTGCATGTTTGACTGTAGCAGAATACTTTAAACAGAATTTGTCAGCGATTACAAAGCATGCAATATTACTGTGATTAGCAGAAGAATAGGTAAAATTAGTAGAAGCATTAATCGTAAGCACTGTGCCACATAAAGTAACTAAATAACAAAAGATGCTGACATTGAAAATAGAGTTTCCAAACTTACCGATAACATACTTGGCGTGAAAACGACATAGTGCTCCCATAACACACATTGATTATCCAAAAACTGACTAATGTTAGGTAGGTGCAGTATTTTAAACTCTCAAAGCGGCGTTTGATGAGTATTTTGAATTTTAAAATAATGCTGATTTTAAATATGAGGCTAAAACGTCTGCTCTTATAAAATTCGCAAACAAATCGGATGAAACTATTGTGGAAACTGTTTATTTTTAAATACTACATACAAGAATGAGTGGGCCGTATCAAATAAAAGAGTTGCCAAGAGTGTGATAAGAATCTGTGGGTGTTTCCTCGCTGATTCATGTAACGTCACAGGAAAGACGTCTATAGATACGATTCTTGTTTTATTCTTGCTTTCCTTGCGTAGATTTATATTTATGCACAATGTTTCCTCTTAATGACGAATTAGAGTGTAGTGGTAACTCTTATCTATATTTCTTGGTCTAAGTTCATCAATTATGTATGAGTATAACGCAGACATCTGGGGAGATATACAAAATAGTTCGTCCTTATGTTTTATCTAGCATTCGGCCCCTTCGTCTGCGTGAAATGGAAGCGAAATTTCATGGGATTTCTTTCTTGAAATAGTTCTTAATTTATAGTAATTTTGATTAATCACGCTCAACGCACGTGCCTATTGTCTAAGCCCGATATGCACAGAAAATTTTGAGCACAAGCTTATAGCGTGAGCTGGGTCTTTCAAACGTTAAAGTCCATAGACTTTTGACAGTTTTAAAGAATGAACTCGCTCAAAACTGTTTATGAATACCTAAGTAACATGGTTACGGATTGGTAAATGAAGTTATGGCTTTCTTTAGTAATATTACAGATTTTGCACATAAACCCAGTAATGGTTATAATTCCCATTATTCCCTTTGTTTGTTAAGCACTGCACTGGATCTTAGTTTTTTTAGTTTCTAAGTATCTGTTATTCCATTATTTGCGTCTTGTTTAATTACTCAGTGTCTATAAGTGAAAACCTATAATTGGCTTCTTGCTTCTATTAAAATGACAATGTATTTTATAAGCTGTCGGTTTTCCATATATCATAATAAAATAAATAAAAACAAATTATCCTAAGTCAGTTACATAAGGGGTAGGTAAGTGCGTTCCAATAATTTTTTTTGACAATACAGTCATACGAATAGATCGTCTATTGTCATCCTCTTTCAACACCCATAAAACTACAAGACAGCACACGTGACGTCACGCGCGTCGCGTTGCGCGCGTCGCGGCGCGCTGCGGACTGCGCCCGCGCAGCACGCGCGCATCGCATATGGACTCGTATTTATAGATCCGATCGAAATTCACTCTTTCGACGATCGTACAGATAAATAGGCATTTCCGTTTGCTATAAATTGAATGGATAAATTATTTATTGCAATGAGAGATGTAAAGCAATGTTGAAATGTTTTAGTCGCATCCATCAGGTAACGAATTAGAATAAATATTAATTTCAACTAATCGCCTATTAATAGCCATACAAAGAGGTACCTATACCCAGTCTTTTAGGCACGAGCATTAGTATTATTGAAACGAGCAATAATAAAATGTTCATAAATACAAATTGTGAAGCAAATATTAATTAAATTGGACGCATTTCCATGCCAGCCTTTCGCTGATTGACTGGTGAGATAAAAGTGGTGGGTTTGGGCCGCGATTGTGAATTTACCTTAAGCGGCTTCAGACCAGCGTTTTATACGCGCGTGTAAGGCGCGCGTTTAGTCACACGCGCAATTCATACGAGCATTGCCGCGCTTATAAACTCATATAAGAGATCTCCACCACCGGTTCCAGCGAACGCGTCGGAATCACAGACCTCTTACCCCATAGACCTGTAACAGGAGCCCGTGTCTGCCCGCACATGAGCGCAAAATTGCTTCGCGATACATGTAACCGAGAGATATTATCGACATGGACGCATCTCTTTAATACGGCACCCTTGTCCGCCGCTTCGTTTCTATGCGCTCATCGTTGACAGAATTTTTCGCTTACTAATGACAATGCCAGATTTTGCCCCACCATCAACCGCAAGTTGTACAAGATAACAAATAAATGTAAAAATATCTCCGATGTTTATTAAAATTATTGGTTTAAAATAAAGTTTTGTACAAGTTGCGATTCGAAAAAAAAACAGCTTAATTAAGAATTCAGAAATTAGTAAGAAATCGAAGCGATTTACAGATTATTTTTGTTATTCTTCTATAGGCGTTGCGAGAGTAGTAAAAAATGATACTGATTATGATTATGCAATATGAAACCTGTAATAAGTCCCCAACAAAATGATAGGTACAGCTTAAATGGTCACGTAGTTTTGTAGGTGGGGCAAAGCTCCATTGAAATGTGGCAATGTCTTTTTACATGTATAGTGATATGTGACCAAAATATACCCGCGTGAATGCGAGTTCGGTTTTTTAAAACGCGAAACATAGCTTGCGTGTTCCGAAACGTCCATATACGCACAGAAAAAACGCTAGTCTGACACCGCTCTATTATTTATTTTATTAATGGACTCGACAGTTCGTCATTTGCCAATGTCATGTTACAGAAAATTCAATATATTCAATAGTCTTCTATCTTCCTCCAGGGGAGTCGCAGTAGCGTCTTCACCCTGGGTAGCCGCGTCTTCTTGTCTTCATCCAGAGGAGACGCCGCAGCGTCATCACTCTGGACGAAGAAGCTCGACAGTCACGTTCACTCCCGAGCTTGTAGCGGGAACTCTTGATAAAAGCTTGAAACTTCAGATCTTGCATAAATAATCCAATAACTTCACCGTACTGTCATTCGCGAACATTTTCTGATTAATTTAACGTGATATTAAACACAAAATAGGGGCTATAATTATGTAGACATTAAAAGGAAAATTGACAAATAATTTCGCAACCGTCATTTCTCGTCATTTTCAAGAGAACCCGACACCGCTCTAAGTCATGGAATGTCAATGCACGGACTGTCTAGACGGGATATATCGGTGCTGCAGTCGCGGTTACGCCCTCACTAAACGCCGACGACGACGTTACGGTTACGGTCCGTTAAACGCAAACTAATAATAAATACCAAAGAATTAGCTAAAAGCTGTAACGAAAGCGAAAGTTTGCGTAATTGCTGCTTTATACTCTCACTAAAGATGTATTTTTAGAAATAATGAATTTGCTTTGCTATTTTTGATTAAGAATTTTCTTTTTTTTTTGTTAATCGTGAATCAATTTTACGTCCAATCAAAGTACTTCTCTGATTTGATAATTCCGACGAATAAAATACTTAGATATGGTAACACTTGCGGTACGATTTTAACTCTTACGACGCAGATAATAAGAACGGTTCAAAGTCCAAAGTGTGTTACATTTGATCTGCTGTTAGCTGCACCTTCCAGGATAGAGCTCACTTGTAACAAATATTCATATTTATTCAATTTGATCTAGAAAAACGTGAAATTTTCATTAGCTTACTTACCAATTAATAAAAACATTGTATTACTTCACGACCGGGTTTCGAACCAGGGACCTCGCCGTTCCGTAGCACGCTCTCTACCGTGCATGACTCGGATCCCATTTCTAACATTGCAGTTAGAAAATCATTTCTTGTATCATTTAGGTTTTCGTGTCGGATAATTATGTACCTAAGTATGCAATAATAATGCAAAATCCTACCATAATTATATTGAAAATAATAACAAAGACTTACCACTATCACTTAGAAACAATCCTGAAGTCTTGTATCTCACTAACACAACCATATTCACAACTAGATTCACCAGCAGTTTCATAAAGATACCAAATTAAATTAATTTACCAAAAAACAATTGCTAAAACGACTTTATTTCGAAATCAAGAAGTTCGTTCAACAACCGAACCATGAAACATACTAAAATAAGAAACAAGTATTCCAAGGCAACCAAACAATTAAGATAACAGATAAAATGCTTTTACTAATGAGGTTAGAGTCCTTAAGGCAAGTAAACAACTGAACAAAGTGGACAAATAATTCAAACATATAGGTCTGAGCACACCGGAACGCCGCGGAAAGGGATAAGCGCCGGATCGCCTGAACGCCTCAGAATGATTTGTATGAAACCCCATACTGGAACGCACACCAATCGCCTCCGTAACGGCATCGCCCCGCCTCTGTCAGCTGTCAGTCTCCTGTCAGTCACAAGTCATCTGTCAGTTACGTCAGTGCGTGCCGGGCTTGCGCCTGGGCGTCCCCGCGCTGACGTCTCGCGGTCGCGCGGGGACGGCGCGCTTACCGCCAGGCGGTCTCCGCGCTTACGTGCCGCTTGTCATTCACGGTCACAGACCACTTACCCCATAGACCTGTAACAGGAGGGCGCCCGTGTCTGCCCGCACATGAACGCAAAATTACTTCGCAACACGTTGTAACATGGACATATTATCGATATGGACGCATCTCTTCAATACGGCACCCCTGTCCTGCATCGTCTCTATGCGCTCATCGTTGACATAATTTTTCGCTTGCAAATTTGTACCGATTTCATGTCTATTGGGTAAGTGGTCTGTGTTCACGGTAGAAGCGCTCCTTAGTATAGGTACTCTTTCGAAAAAAAAAAATTAAAAAGCATTCGTTGTCATGTCAACATACAACCAAATCCATTTTATTTCAATTAGTTTCTGTTCTATGTTTTCTGTTTTCGGAGACGCTTTAGAGATTTTGCTACATAATTTCTAGCATATCTTAATCAAGAAATGTATGCTGAATGCTGTTTAATACATACGGGCATAATAAATAGCATACATTCTGCAATGAGGTTTTTCCATATACTTACGAAAGGAACAGACTTCTGATATGGAATCATCACAACTAGCAGAAATAAGTAAAGTGGTGAAAAGAAAGAATTTGGTACAATGTACGATTGGAACAATGAATAAGACGAGGTTTAAACAAATGATTAACATATCAATGAAGAGAAAATAAGGAATATGATAACCATGAGTGGTAAGTAAATACTGTCGAGCGAGCCTGACTAGTCGCATAAGCAAAGGGCCGCTGTTATTCTATGGAAATAATCACATACTCTCCCTGATCTTTGGATCATGTAGTCATTGTGAGTGAGTTACTCTGTGTAGAATGTCGCTCCATCTAGCCTAGCATGTGACGTACGAACCACAATTTTGCTGTTAGGTATTCATAAACCTAGTTAAACCCCCACTTCCCTTAAATCGTGTTGCTATCACTTTCACACTTCGTTAAAAAAGGTTAAGATAGAATGGTACAGGGGGCCTAAACGGTGGCGAACCTTTAAATCACGTTTATGAATAGCTTCAGTTTTGCTTGGTCTTGGTAAGCAGTAATTTTACCCCAGTTCTGGGTAGTTCTGTGTCAGAAATGGCCAGCTCACTGGCATTACAGCTCGCTATGAGCTCTTTCAAATTACATTATATAAATTGGGTATTAATTACAGTTTTATAATATTCCAGGAAAATCAAGAGGCGGTGACGATAGCAATAAAATTGTAAGAAAAACACCGATGCGACGTATGTTCGCTAGTCGAACAATTTTCATTAATTGAAAAATGAGGGAGTCTTATTAATTTCCGGAATTATGGAATTAAGGAACAGAACACCTGGACGGAACATAAATTCTAAAAAGCAAATGATCAATGCACTTGTTACATGTTCGAAATTGTAATAAGTAGGTACTTTGTGAATTGTGTGTGTATATGTATGTACGGACAACAGCAGATCAACTTCAACACTTGCAGTACGATTTTAAATCTTATGCCGCAGATAAGAAGAAGGGTCTAAAGTGTTACACTTGATCTGCTGTTAGCTGTACCTAAACAAGATCAAAATGTAATAAATTCTTTTTTTTACATTACGTTTTTCTTTTTATTAAATAAAATTATTAAAAAAGGAGATATCTATCAGTTTCGTTGAGCTGACTGCTCCTTAGAGTATATATTTTCTTTGGCTGACTGACAAGCTATAGACATAATGCGTTCTCCTCAGTAATCTGTTTTGAATAGAAACTTATATCTTTAATCTGTGGCGAACGCCTAGCCGTAAGCGCGGCGTCGCCTAGCGCAAGCGAGGTGTCGGCCCGCCGTAACCGCGCCGACATCTCGGTAGTACTGAGGCGTTCCTTGTGTCAAGTTGACAGTGACGTAAAAAGGTGGGGCGTTTACGTTACGTTTCCGGGTTGGTAGATGAGCGACAACCTTATATTAACAAAAAGATTTTTCTAATTACTAAAGAAAACATACTTACTTTGTTTTATTACCTCAGTTTATTTATGCAAATAGCAACATACTTTATGATACAAGGTAGTGTGAATTTAAGAGATGGAGTCACAGTATAGCTCACTGCACAGTAGGTCAACAAACAAAAGGTTATTGTTGTTTTTAACTTATCAATGCGACGACGACGACCGGGTCTTTTCACCCCTAACCTTGGGGGAAAAGTGCGGGCCTTCAGGTATAGCCTCTCTACCCAGGCATGGCGGGATTTGAGAGTTGGGGAATTATGCAGGTCGGTACGCCCGTTTGGTGCACAGCTCAAACCCGTCGCTTAAGGCGACGGGGAGCGCAGCAACTCCCTCTGGAGGCGGTGGCCTTCCGGAGGGCGCGCGTGCAGGGGTGCGAGGTTGCGGAGATGAGCGTGCCTGCTGTTGTCGGCGCGGTCGAATAGTGATCGCGTCAACCTCAGCACGAACGCTTCGAATGCAGCCGAAAGAACTACCAAGCAACCATGTTTTCCGTTGATAATCTAAACTAGCATGCACTGTTAACTTGGAAAAAATAATCCCTAACGTTAATTTGATTTGAACTTTAATTGAAGGCTTCCCAGAACACAATATTCCAGTCTGGGAGCGCGATTATATTTATTCATGTACCTTGTGAACTAATAAATATTTAATAAGTAGAAATAATTTGTGAGGCTTAGGGAAATAATTAATTAGTAATTCTAGTCATTAAGATACTTACTGATTGCAATTACAGACGTTATCAGCTGCATTTTGAGATCCCATTAAATCGAAAGCCGTGAATGAAACGATGTAAATACACAAATAGACAACTGTTTACAGCGAAATCGTTTGATAAACTACGGTCTTGCCGACAATAACTTTTACATATTTTCTACAAATCTACATATCAAAATGTCAGATAAAGGATTTAGAAATCAAGCCGAGATAATGTATTTGTGTCGAACATAAAAATACTTTAATATGTAGGTACCTATCGATTTATCTTATTTATATATCACAGTATAGTTAATAGTTTACAGCAACGATACTTCTACTCTCATCTCTACAACCTAGGGCAAACAGTCCATCCTTAAAATTCAATCCTAACCTAATGAGATGGATCGAACTCTTTTCTCGTAAGTATCCATATTGTGTAGGTACCTATCTATCCCAAATATGTTTCGCAAGTAAGTGAACTCACTGTATCTTACTTATACTGTTGAATTATTTTTACGCATTTTCTTTTCAGTTATCGATTGTTTACCATATTTTTATATTTATCTACGAGTATTATACTGTTGGACTATTTTCCATGGTCCTTGAATAAAATAAGTAGGTACCTACATATCTTTTATTAGATTAGTACCTACCACCTAATAAGTAGGTAAGTAGTTTTATTAGAATATCGGTGTTTTTATTTTCCGTGACGAATTTACTTTGTGACGAATATACAACAACCCTTATTTACACACTTCAGTAATTATTTTATAATACTAAAAACTTAATCGAATAAGCCCCCTCTGATCGTTCCTAATGCAAAGGTGCCCATAATACCAGCGGCGTTACCGCGCTGTATGGCTATGGACAGCCTTTGCATCAGGAACGATTCAGAGCGAGGTCCGAGACCGAGGTCCCGCATTTATAGTCACAATAAATCCAAAATGCCAAATTTTCATTTCATTTCAATATCACCATTATAACCAAGATCTATCGATGTAACTCTGAAGGATAAAATATTAAAGATGTAACAGGTAACTTATTTGCAAATAGGAAGCACTTGCCATTTATTTATAGCCGCGCTGATCTTATGTGGATATGTAGGTAGGTATATTTAGAACGACTTACAGATAAAGGTTCACATGATCTTGGATCACATGATACAGTAGGAAGTCAACATGATAAGACAGAGAAAATCGCTAAATTGACAATGATCTAGAACAAACTTTAAGTAATAAGTAATAAGGTATACCTATGTGGTTGGCAGAATCTTCGGCGTGCCCTTTGAAGAGGCTGTGAGAAGAGCACAAGACCGTGTCTCCTGGCGCCAGTTCATAGATACGGCACCTGCTGTTGAGGGTCACGATCCTCAGCACTGAGGCAACGAGCAGGAGGAGGTATACTATACACTCGATCTCGACTGTATATTTTCCTTTTGTCCAGTAAATAAATGACAATGCCAGATTCTGTCCCACCATCAACCGCAAGTTGTACAAGATAACGAATAAATGAAAAATATCTCCGTTTTTTATTAAAACTAATTGATTTAAAAAAAGATTTCGACGAATTGATAACCTCCTCCTTTTTTTGAAGTCGGTTAAAAATAAAGTTTTGTACTAGTTGCGATTCGAAAAAAACAGCTTAATTATGAATTCAGAAAATAGTAAGATATCGAAGCGATATATTCTTCTATAAGAGTTGCGAGAGTAGTAGAAAATGATCAGTATCATTTAATGCAATATGAAACCTGTAATAAGTCCCAAACAAAATGATAGGTACAGCTTAAATGGTCACGTAGTTTTGTAGGTGGGGCAAAGCTCCATTGAAATGTGGCAATGTCTTTTTCACAAAGAAAGTGCATGCGATCGATTAGGCTCTAATATCCGTAAGGCATCGAGGACATTTATCGCCCACTCAGCAAATGAGGGTAGTGTGTTAAGCACACGAGCGAACTCTGCTTGACGAGAATTCATGACAATGCATCGATTTCGCTTGCCCCGGAGCGATCTAGACCATTAAATTGCATAGTCATTGATAGAAACTCACCTTAATCTATGTATTTATAAGCTTTAATATTCAACGATTATTCCGATCATAAACATCAGAGTACCCTAGTTGGGTTAGGGTAAGATTTTGGATTATTTTATTGAAAAAAAAAACTGACAGCAACCTTCAAGCTTCGTTTTTAAAAAAAAAAGTAAGTTTATGGTTCTCTTGAAAATAGCGGGAAACGACGGTTGCGAAATTATTTGATAATTTTCTTTTTAATGTCTACAGTTAATTTAACGTGATATTAATATCACGTTAAATTAATCAGAAAATGTTCGCGAGTGACAGTACGATGAAGTTATTGGATTATTTATGCAAGATCTGAAGTTTCAAGCTTTTATCAAGAATTCCCGCTACATGCTCGAGGGTGAACGTGACTGTCGAGCTACTGCGTCCAGAGTGATGACGCTGCGGCGTGTCCTCTGGATGAAGACATGAAGACGCGGCTACCCAGGGTGAAGACGCTACTGCGACTCCCCTGGAGGAAGATAGAAGACTATTGAATATATTGAATTTTCTGTAACATGACATTGGCAAATGACGAACTGTCGAGTCCATTAATAAAATAAAAAAGTAAGTTTATGGCCATTCCAACGGCATGCCACATATTATTATTATGTCGTTCAAACTCATTATGTGGTCAAAATTAGGGATTCAAGGCCTAAGGAATAATTTCAATACCGTAGCACTTAGGACAATTTAATGGCCACATGAGTTAAAACCCTGCAAATGATCCAACATAAAATTTGGCCTGTCCATGTGCCGAACATCCTATATAGATAGAGTTTGGAGCAGAAGCTTATAGCAAGTGTGTCTTACTACTGTCAAAATGGTATGAAATCTGATAGTTGCAAGACGGAACTTAAATTCAACTCGCTCTCAAAACTGCCCAGGAATCAGCCTTAGGAATGTAGACGTATTAAATCACAATAGGAGTCATGCTTCATCCCCTTTAAACCCACATTCAAAAGAGGAGATTCACAATTCCGGTATAGATTATTTCCTCTAGTCTCAGTAGTTCGGTTATATTGTCCGGTGCCGAACTAATGAGACCCTCTTAGTCTCAAATCTCTGATCTGAGGTCTCAACAGTTCGGTTGTACACGTGCACCGTGCCTAGAGAGATTATTTATAGGTATGCAATAAGTATAAGACTTCGAAAATTACTAGTTTTCGAAGTGTAATATAAAAAGCTAGTTACCTAGCAACAGGCTGGCATCGGTATGCGCACGCGCAGCCCATCACGCACCGTCACGCACCTGATAATGTGACGAGCATTCAGTTTGTTATTTCTGTGGCGTAGGTATGGCCATCCGATAAATAATGCGATGCGTTATGTTTTTGTACGTGCGTTACATAAATAAATAACGTGTAAAGTAGTGATTCCTAAAGTATATATCGACCCCCAGGAGTCGGCGACGACCTACAAGGGGTCCATGAGAGGGGGAAAACAAATTGGGGGTCTATGAGTGGCCTTTGTCATCACAGACCACTTACCCTTAACCGCAAGATGTACAAGATAACGAATAAATGTAAAAATATCTCCGTTTTTAACAAAATTATTGGTTTAAAACAAAGTCTTGTACATCTAGCGAGTCGAAAAAAACAGCTTAATTAAGAATTCAGAAAATAGTAAGAAATCGAAGCGAATTATTCATTGTTTTCGTTATTCTTCTATAGGAGTTGCGAGAGTAGTAGAAAATGATACTGATTATGATTATGCAATATGAAACCTGTAATAAGTCCCCAACAAAATGATAGGTACAGCTTAAATGGTCACGTAGTTTTGTAGGTGGGGCAAAGCTCCATTGAAATGTGGCAATGTCTTTTGCAAGCGAAAAATTCTGTCAACGATGAGCGCATAGAGATGAAGCGGGGGACAGGAGTGCCGTATTAAAGAGATGCGTCCATGTCGATAATATTTCTAGGTAACACGTGTCGCGAAGAAATTTTGCACTTAGGTGTGGGCAGACACGGGCCCTTCTGCTACAGGTCTATGGGGTAAGTGGTCTGTGTTTGTCACTGTACACTATCGTAAGATTGACTTAATCACCGATTTAACACCGAATACTAGCTACCGACAACAAGTTTATTTCCAATTAAAACACTATAAAATTTATCTAAATATAATGTTTGTCTATCTATTTAATCAATTACGTTATCATTTATCAGTAGATGGGTACCGATTAATCTAATTTCACGTGTATAGATAATTTCGTAAACAAATTTGTAAGAAAATGTGCCGGTGTGTTTATTAAATGGACATTTGAAGTATAATTTCAACTCTTATTCATGACAGTTTTAAGCACCAGCTTTGCGTGACCTCGCCCTTAATACTGTCTAAATTCTTTATGAATTCTGACAGTTTTATAAGACATATTAATTAGATAAAACGGGAATTACCGTGTTAAACATTTATTATTGATGTCTCGATATGGTAATTCCCGTTTTATCTAATTAATATGTATACAAATCGTGAAAGTTTAAAAAGTGATAGTTTTATAAGACCTTTTTGTTTCCCAGGAGAAATACGTTATGTAGGTACAGTCGACGACAGAGATAAGTATACAGGGGGCCACAATAAGGTTGAGATTTTCTCAAAAACTACTGGACCGAATTTATTAATTATTTTACAGTTACATAGTTTTCACTTTTATCTATGAAACAGTGAAATAATTTTTGCAAAAGGTCAAGTAGTTTTTGAGAAAATTTCAACCTTAAAAACTCTCATGTACACCTTTCTCTGTGTTCCACCGTACACCACCCGCCCGGGCGAACGGATGATTATGTTGGACTCGCACCAACTAAAACTCCTGGGGTGTTCCGCCTTCGCTACCATGGACAGGACCACGGGTACATCTTTCGAAAACTACCTCGCACTCGAAAGTATCTTTGTTCTATTCGGTCTATAAGGTCAAGATTATGGCCGAGATTATAATACAGTTTTGATCGCAATTTGAGTTTGAGCTTGGTCCTAACGGCTGTCTAAATTGTAGGAAATTTGACAATTGTAAGGTCTCATTAACTCGTTATTATAAATACACCGTCTAAGAATCTCCACTTGCTTTACGTACGGTGGAACACAGAGAAAGGTGTACAGGAGAGTTTTTAAAGTTGAGATTTTCTCAAAAACTACTTGACGTATTGCAAAAATTCTTTCACTGTTTGATAGATAAAAGTTAAAACTATGTAACTGTAAAATAATTATTAAATTCGGTCCAGTAGTTTTTGAGAAAATATCAACCTTATTGAGGCCCTTTGTATACTGATCTCTGTCTTCGACTGTACGTGCTGATCCCTACTTAATATTTCCTTCGTTTTGCTACAAAACCCTTAGCCATTTTCTAATCCTAAATCAGTTCACTTCCCGGGCAATTAGGTACATCTAATTAAAATGCATTAGCATCTAATTCTAAGGCGCTTGGTGCGCGGGCGCAGTTCTCACGCGGCTGTCATTGGCTGGTCGCGGCCCGTGACGGGTGTTAGCCTCACTTCCTGGGGGACGTGGTAACCGCTTTTTGTGGTCGGTAATAATACCTACATTTGTTAAAACAAACATATTAAGTACTTAGTCGATTTATGTAAAGGAAATGCGACGAGAAAGGCTGCGAATACCGTATACGTGAACAGACCGTGAGAAGAGCTCGATAGCAATGGATTTCCGTTACGGAGGCCCAGGTTCGAAACCCAGGTTGGCCATGTAGGTACGGTCGAAGACAAAGAAAGGTGTACAGGAGAGTTTTTAAGGTTGAGATTTTCTCAAAAACTACTTAACCGATTGTAAAAATTCTTTCACTGTTACATAGATAAAAGTTAAACTATGTAACTGTAAAAGAATTGTTAAAATCGGTCCAGTAGTTCTTGAGAAAATATCAACCATATTGGGACCCCCTGTGTACTTATCTCTGTCTTCGACTGTACCATTAAATCTTCCCCTGTTTTTCTCCAATAAAAAACATTACCAAATGCTCTCAAAAACGGTGAACGGGAAAGGAACTTCGTGAGAAAACCTATACATGCCTTAGATTAGAACAATAATAAATGTGTGATTCACCAACCGTGGTGGATCATGGCCCGAGCTCAATCGAAGTGAGGGAAGGTCTTTGCCCTAACAGTGGGGACATAAATAGGTTAGTGTCGAACAGACACAGATGCAAGATGGCGTTGTATCATCTAGATTCTAGACTCTATAAGGCCTGTAGCCATGAAGATTGCTGTGGCTTATTTTGACAGTTCCTAAACCACCTTTTGTATGGCAAACACCAGCGTACCTAAATCCTTAAATCGTGGGTTCTCTTGAAAATGGCGGGAAACGACGGTTGCGAAATTATTTGATAATTTTTCCCTTTAATGTCTACAGGGACTATTTTGTGTTTAATATCACGTTAAATTAATCAGAAAATGTTCGCGAATGACAGTACGGTGAAGTTATTGGATTATTTATGCAAGATCTGAAGTTTCAAGCTTTTATCAAGAGTTCCCGCTACAAGCTCGGGAGTGAACGTGACTGTCGAGCTGCTTCGTCCAGAGTGATGACGCTACGGCGACTCCTCTGGATGAAGACATGAAGACGCAGCTACCCAGGGTGAAGACGCTACTGCGACTCCCCTGGAGGAAGATAGAAGACTATTGAATATATTGAATTTTCTGTAACATGACATTGGCAAGTGACGAATAGTCGAGTCCATTAATAAAATAAATAAATACTTAAATCGTGGCTTAAACCACCGCCTAACTTTAAGTCACGTTTATGACTAAGAACGTATGTCTATTCTTGATTCTTGAGAGGTCATTTGTCATCCATCACAAATGGAAAGCCAAATGACTGACCACGTCGCCCAAGCCACTTGCTTTCCGGACAATTTAAAACAATTAATTAGCGGCTAGAAATTGGCAGGAGTGTCGGTAGCAATAGCAATATTTACATTGCATTTGACAACAATCTCCTTGCGTGGTGACACACAAAGCGGCACTTTCTCGTGGGAGCGGCGCAGGCGCAGGCGCCGCCGGCATAGTGAGGGGCACCGATTGGTCTTGGTCACAATCTCTTATTTCTTCTATTTCATATAAAAATACATTTATCCGTATTTTTTAAGTCAGAGCTCATTGTTACTTTATATTAAATGTGTTTTAAGAACTTTACATACATGCGCATTAGGTGTATCTAGCCGATCTGGTTATAATATTATAGTTATTTTATCAATTCAATTAATTTAATTAAGTATAAGTAATTACTTTATCATCTTCATCATCATAATCTCACGCCTGTTTCCTATAGGGTAGGTAGAGACGATGGCATTCCATTTGCTGCGATCCTGGCAACAACTCTCACTAAAGTTTCAAATCAAAAAGATTATCAGAAAAATATTGATTTAGTAGTATTTTTTTATATATCCAGTAATAGTACGAGTCTAGATCTAATAAAAAAAATGTAGTCAATAACATATAAATAAATAGTAAATATTCAACCAGAAGAACATCTTTTATTTCATCAACCCAGGTTTAGAAATCTATACTGGTAAAATGTTCTACTCGGTCTCCCGCGATACAGGTTTTACCTAGTGCAACCTATTGTACCTATTGTACAAACAATATTTATGTACGTATGTCAACTTATTAGAATTACTTAAATGATTTTGACATTTGATTTGATTTCTTTTTCATGACTAGAGTAAATCTTTGGTCCCAAACTAAAACCGAGACCAATCTGTGACATCACTAGTGACGAGCAGAGGCAGCATTGTTGTCATTGTTTCAATGCTCGGTAATGTAATGACACGTACTTACTTTCTTTGCTTTTCCCGGGAAATTGAAAAGCGTTCGTTTAATTACAAAGTAGTGAGATTTCTTGGTTTTTGCTCAGGAATTTCGCTATAATGATGTGAGAAATCAATTAAATTTGTAAAAAAATTAGAAACCCACATTTCAAATCTTCGGCAACTCTTCTATAAAATTGGAGGCGAGAGATGTGTAAAATATTAGTTTTAAATAAAATACGAGGACAATAAAATGAATTTCCGCCATTTTTAATGTTGATGTTTTAGAATTTATAGGCAAAGGATCTTAGTTCATACAGCCCCAGTTCAAAAAAAGGTTTAATGCGCGGGTGAAACAGCGTCGATATTAGGTACCAGTTTCTCAAATGGAATTTAAATAATACCTACCTATCGACTTATACGATACGAACTGAAAAATAAATACGATGGCTATCTCGCCTCGACAGACAAAACGAAACGAAAAGAGAAATTGGCCAAGTAATTTAGGACATTAGCACAACATTGATTGATACGCAACAAAAAACAAAAACGCATGAGATCTTATCTCGGCAAGTTATTTATCTTGACTGGATACTTGACATTGTCCTCGGAAGTCGGAACCCATCGATTATTTCGAACGATTTTGTATGAACGTGGCTTCGTATGCGCGGATTTACAGGTTTTATATCAAGGCTACGGCACTAACTACTAAAATTAAACGTCTGAAAAAAATATATAGCAATCTTGGGATGTCTATTTAGGGACTGATGAATACCGATACACGACTGGACAAACTTTGTTCGATATAAAAAAATCTTTCTTTTAAAATGAGAATTATGTTTAAACCGAAATAGTTACTCATGCAAAATATATATCAAAATGTAGGGTATTATAAATAAGCGAGCTTGCTTTAAAAAATGTGACTTTTATTGGCGTATTTTTATTTCCCTGCCAAAATTCATCCAAAATTAATAAAAATACAAATATATAGTCACTGTGCCGTGCTCTTCACTCCGCCGCTGCGGGACATCTTCTGTCTCGCGCTCGAGTTTGACAGCCCCTAAAGTTGGTATATTAATGTTTATTAGAATTTTTTACGGTCCTCTACTTTCAGAACTATATATACATACTATGTTGTTCATTAGCCGCCGAGTCATTACCCGTGAACGATCATTGACTATCAATAAGTGTGTTCAACCTTGTCGCAGCTAATAACACTTCACGACCAATAATCATACACGATTTGCGGTATCCTGTCTGCAACACACACTTTGTATGAGGATTTCACGATATATGCATAAGGTATAGACACTAATCACTAAACTATTCACCAAACTGCGTGATCTTGAGTATAATGGAAATGTGAAAATGCAGTTTGTACGGTCTAACACAAAGAAACGTTTAAAGGAGAGTCATTAGGTTGAGATTTTATAATAAAAGTACTTGACCGCTTTGTCGGCGTTCTAGGTAAGCTATCAGAATCTAATCGGTCAAGTATTTCTTAAGAAAATCAAACCTTAATGACTCTCTCCTGCATACTTTTCTCTTACACCGTACGAATCTTCTTCAAAATGTAAAGCTCTTTTTAATTGGAGCGTTGCAAATTATATTTGTTCAAAATTTTGCGTGATTGATGATTGTAAAAAAGCAATGAAATGGTAATGTACACATAAATAAATATATAATTCGATACTTCAAAAATAAAGTTGGGTAATAATTTATGCTGTGCCCAGTCACTGTAATGAATTAATGTTTCTATGGCTAAGAGATACGTAACCGTAGGTGCTTAGTAGTGGTTTTAGATTTAGACCTTCGCTGCCTAAGAACCGAATCTGTTTCTGCCGTCAAACATCAATGAATTACGAAATGCTGTGTTCTATTTTGAAGGGCAAGAAACCTATGCTGTTATTAAACCTAGTTAAACATCACTTCCCTTAAATCGTGTTGCTATCCCTTTCACACTTCGCTAAAAAGGATAAGATAGAAAGGGACAGGGGGCCTAAACGGTGGCGTAACTTTAAATCACGTTTATGAATAACAGCCCTAGAGTTTACGGTGCGATTCTATCCGTGAAATCTTCAAGTATTCAATAAGTGTATCTATTGTACAGTATGTGTCGTACTTATACTGTGTCAACACCGTCCCCCTGGCTACTGTTGTATCCTGATAGTCGATAATAGCTCCTATGCCCTGTAATTTATATTCAATTATACTCTGGGTAATGAGACGACACACCTCAGCAATTAGCATGGGAAGTCTCTCTTATATCAGAAACGGGATAAACTTCCGCTGGGAAAATATGACAGGTGCATCTATTGTATGGAAAATAGTTTAGATTGAATTTACTACCTACAGATATAATATTTAAAGATTGTACAGTAGGTATAGATAAGATCGAAATTCAATCTATCGATGAGCGCTGGCACAAATATTTATAAATAGGTCGATAGATAAATAGGATTTATTTACATTCATGCAATCGAAAATTATAGGCTCGGTTATTCATGGGGTCGAATGTCGTAGGGTTCAAGAATTGTTGAGTCGATACACGTAATGGCGACTTTCGTTCAGTCGAAATTTGTAGACTCATTACAGTAAACAGAGTAAAAGACTAGGTATCGATTTAAGCTGACCTAGAATGGGGCTTTAAATATCTAAAGAAGGCGGAAGATTTTGCAGATTCTTGTATTTATCTGCTCGTGGTTTGCCCAAATAAATACTTTGATAGGTTCGTAATCCAAACGATGTCGTTGCAAAAGATCCGAGGCTACACCGGCATCGTGTCGTCACACCCTTTCTCCCAATTAGCATAGGTTACCAATAAATATAGTAACGCAACCACACGGAACAGTCTACGTATGAGGAAGCTGGTATTATGAGTGGGAAAAATCTTCACGCGAGTTTCGCGTAGCGGTGGGCAGTAGCATACGATGTACCTACTTCCATCTGCTGCGATCCTGGTACATCGCACTATCGTACACATTCATCGATCTCTTCATGCATGCTCGTCTGTTTGTAGTAGAAGAATATTATCTATTCCTACCCTAACTATATTTATAACGGGGTAGTATGTTCCGTATGATTATATTGTAATACAACTCAAGAACCCCAAAAGGGATGACCTATGGTAAATCATCAAGTTAACTAAATAAATGCGTATAAGAAAATTAAGGCCGGCATTTTGTGCAATATTTTTTCTATGTTCAGCCAGCATCCAGTTCCTATAGGCTGAGTTAAGTCTACCAAGGAGGTAGGATCTTTTTCTAATCGGCCAGCATCCATCCAGTTCCTACCGGCTGAGTTAGGTGTACCAAAGAGGTAGTATCTTTTTCTATTCGGCCAGCATCCATACAGGTCCTACCGGGCTGAGTTAAGTGTACCAAAGAGGTTTCATGCGCAATGTTTTAAAATGAATCATTAACATGTCTTACCAAATTTTAATATCCCTGCCTACTTAATAATCTATAATTTAATTGCAGATGTTGTCATCAAACAGGATGTTTAATTCAAACGGCAAATATGTTGAAAGTGTAAATATTTAGAATGTTTACCAAGACAATTTGCATTTGTAAGTAGACGCTTAGTGTTCGGTTTTGGCAATTTAGTAATCGACAATCACAAGGTTGACTAATTCGTGGGGAAATGAGTTGTATATTTACCCAATAAAAATATCATAATAATAAAAGTCGCCGATAGTGTAGAGCAAATCCTCATAAACGCGACAGATTAACTATCTATACAGGAGTAAATCCTCCAATATCTCCTGGATGGAAGAAAGGGTTATGTGGGATTTGTACCCACTAAAACCCCCTCTATGGCCGACCTCATGCTGTTCAGAGGGATCCGGGATTTCTTAGGGAACACATCAGTTCTCCCAGCACTTTCCAAAGATCGGTACGTGTCACTGTCTACTAGTACTAGTCAACATAACCCTAAAACACATTAATCTGCATAAAACACGTCTCAATAACTGTCAAAAAAAATCCATCTAATTAAAACCGCAAGACAAAAACAAGGTCTTAAAAACAATTGAACTGTCAATTTAAAAGTAACAAAAACTGTGAACTAATACCCTCGTCTTAGAAGACAAAAAATGACGTGGTTCTAAAATTACATCCTACGCCATATCACAAAATGTCAGGAGGCGTGGGCAATGGAACAATATCATATTTGGACAATTGCTACAATTTGGTGTAAGTGGGCCGTCTCCCAGGACGTGGATAACAGGCAATTGTCAAAATTATATTTAATGGACGTGCTGAATTTGGTGAATATGACCCAGTTTTAGATAGCAATCAAGATTGAACTCTTAAAGTGTGTATAAAAGACGATGGAGGCGCGGTCAAGAGTCCTGGATACCAATCGAAGTAAAAAAGGGTCTGCGGTTGCCTCAGTCGACACTGTGAATCACTAAACCAGCAATCTGATAGTACCTAGTAACAACCTACAACCGATGGTGCAGGATGACTTCTAGAAATAAGACCACGAATTAGGTAAAAATAGCACATGGGAAGCATAGTGCTAGACTTACACTACATTACTATAAAATAAACATACTAACTACTGGCCTAATGTGCAGGAAGAGAGTAAAACAATGCCAAGGCCTCTTTACAGTCGCAAAAAGATCATTTTGTTATATCCCGTGGGTCGGTTCTTTGCCCTGTTTCTCTGTTCGTACATCCGGCCGTAATCTAGTTTGTATTCTGTATCTTATATTATTGTAAATTATTACATTATGTATGACATAACCAAGTGTTCCCTAGAGCTCCTAAGGTTGAATAAATAAAGTATTGAAGTAATCAAGAGACTGAAGAGAGCTCCACAAGATTTGTTGCAAAACTCAAGAGCGGACTATAGTCACTGGACTCGTACCGTGTCCCTGAATGTCCCTGTGGTGACCGATTGCGTCAAGAAAATAAGATACTTACGAACAACTAAGAATAAAAGAGTGACAATGTCTTTAGTAAACTGCATGACCACAATCTTATCAAGACATGACATCATAACTGAGACATTGGAAATAATCCTTGTAGTGATTGAATGACGCGCTTTTTATGACTATTATTAAAAATTTAAATCAAGTATTATATTAATAGATTAATAAGCCACTCCTTCGACGTACGACAGAATTTAAATGTCACGCAGGGGAGTGACAGAGCCTTCAGCCAATGAGATGGCTAGTGGGGCCGGCATCAAAGATCCTTTTAGAAAAAAAACTGTCATATATTTGACAAACACGAGACCGTATTTAATTATGAATGCATGTTAATTTTTAATTCAGAATCTCAGCCCAAACCCACTTTTTTCACCGCAATTTCGACGCCAGCCAGTTAACCAATGGTATTTCAACGTGTTTACAACAATATTGCAGCAATTTCTAAGATTCATGATTCATAATGAAACGCCCTAAATTGACAACATTGTGTGCTAGCAACACAGCAAACTGCAAAGCCATATTAAAAAAAAAAATTAAATATGGCGACGGCGGCGTTTGTTTTCCAACTGAATACTGTTTGTTTTTATTTTCAAAGATGCTTAACGCGGTGTGCGTGGGGACTGCTAGTCCATTTTTTCTACGAGGAAACTTTACAAACGGCCACATAGTCAAAATGTCAGTGAAGGGTGGTTAAAAGTTCTAACAAAGTCTAACCCTACTTTGTTGTACCTCCCACAACAGAACTGGACAAAAGGTAAGAAATACTATTTAGATTGGTTCGTTCGCAACCCGTATGCAGAAATATATTTGAATTTTATGATGTATATCTTCTAGTTATAAAAATAGGGTCGGACGCTGACAAAAATACTATCTTATCTACATAACCTCTCCTTTTTATGATACCATCGGAAGGGGCACTTTGGGGATGAATTGTTGTTAGGTACTTTTTTATTTTAATTTTTTTTTCCAAAAAAGACTTAAGAAAATTTTTCATCAAAAAAATACTTAGAAAAATTTCGACCAGTTCCGATGTCATGATGACCCCCCCTTTTTATCATCGCAATGGACCAAGGACCTGAAGGGCAACAACTTTTGTCTGAAACTTTTTTTTGTACGGGTCCGTTTTGTGACCCCCCGAGCCACCACCTGGAAGTTGCAGGTGACCCCCACCAATTTTATTGGTGCAACGGAAGGAGGGCACAAAGGGTGACAACTTTTGCCTGAAACACTTTTCTCTGCGACCGTTATTTTCAGAGAAAAAAAATAAAAATGAAAAAACATATTTCGAAAATTTTCTAAGTCCCACGTCTCTGAAAGCGGTGGTTGTAACGCTAAGGGTGCGTGGGACTTAGAAAATTTTCGAAATATGTATTTTCATTTTTATTTTTTTGTCTGAAAATAACGGTCGCAGAGAAAAGTGTTTCAGGCAAAAGTTGTCACCCTTTGTGCCCTCCTTCCGTTGCACCAATAAAATTGGTGGGGGACTCTGTCAAATTAGGAGGTGAAACTTCTTTAATCCCAGTAGCCCAATGGAACACCAGTTTACACATAAAACTTATTTTCCAACTATTGAGTAACATATTTTTTACCAGACGTAAAGAAGTAGAGTTCTGTAAGAGAAGTATAATGTATTTTGAGTGCATTCTATGTATGTATGTTGGTAATATAGGCACCTACATAATATTATGAAATATCTGATCATTAGGCTGACTTTCATTTCAATATTTAAATTATAATAAAGCTGGCCTGTTTTATATATTATACAAATTATTATTCATATTTTAATTTTTTGTTTTAGCCGTGATGCCTGAACAAAGTCTAAGGATGTCAGCAACTCAGCATAGCAATCCCGATCATCGCGTAAAAAGAGAATAGTGATAGAATTGGTATGTATACATATTACATACAGTACATCACATAGTATGTACATAATTATTAGTTCCAATATATTTTCTAACGAAATCTGCAGCAACCGCAATCTTGTCAAGTGCACATGTGTACTTTCATTTGAAATGATGTACCTACACTTTGTGTACAGTTGGAAGAATTTTTTTTTCATATTCTTAATGTACGGTTGAATGCACGTAAAGTACTTATGTAGGTACATATTTATATTATGATCACGGCACATTTTACCGCTTGCGCCGGAGACTGTGGCCGTGAGAGCGAGCTTTTGGGGAGAGGCTGTGGCCTATATTAATAGGCCACAGCCTAAGTTGCATGCGTTAATACCCATAGTTGGGTTAATACCCATAAATTAACCTCACTTGCAATAAAAGATGACCCTAGAGTCAAAAGAGTTAACCCGAGCAAAATATATGGAGCTTTTACGGGTTAAGTCGGCAACTCTAGGGTTATCTTTTATTGCAAGTCACCTTAAGTAGGATTTGTTTAATAAATGTTTCAGGAAACCGTTCAACGTTACTGTCACCAGATGGTTCAGGGAATCTCTCAACGGCGCCAGATGAATCATTCAATGCCACCAGTTTGTATCGCAATTGTTCTCCATTGAAGGGGCTGAAGACACAGCATTGGCTCAGTACTCTTGTGAAGAATTTTTTTTAATTTCATTCAGTAGGTATATTGTCAAGTAATAAAAGTTTGTATAATTGTAATTTTTTTTATTTATTTAATGGATTCCTAAGAAAACATTTAATATTATGGTTTTAAATATGCAGAGGCATCGATATATATTTTTATCGTGGGACACCCCTAGTGAAAAACATCGAACTCGGTTTATCGACATGTCCCCGTCTCTAATTCTTGACGTCATCGGCGCCACTGTCTTAGGGCCATGTGGACGATGCCGGAACTAACCAATCCAGTAGTGATCCAGTAACGCCATCTCCAGGCAAGGCCAGAGTCCCATCTATTCGTAGAATATCCTCTTAGTAATTTGTGATGTCACGTCATTGGGACACAAAACACACACACACAAAGAGACTGATAAACGCTACAAATAAGATATATCGAAATATCCCCGATCGCTGGCGATAATGTTCCCATAGGTCCTTCAGATGCTACAATGCCGACTTCTTCTTTTTTCTCGTGTGGTTTAGTAACCAAACTTATTTGTCAAAGTTATTGAGGCCGCCTTGAATCTCTATGACAGCTTTTGCACCAGGAGTGTTTTACATCGGATTTTTTATTTTGTTCCACAGTTCTTGGCAAATATCGTTTGCCTTCCGACATTGTATACAAAATTTACATTAGAAATCCTTAGCCATTGCGTCAACGCATACAAATTCGCAACGCACCGCCAGCAGATCTGCAAAGATAATATTTGCCGACGCATCATTGGACGAGACTCATTCCAAGTAAATGAAGCTCGCACTCTTGCGCAAGAGTGCTTTGAAATATGCGAGGTTAAAGTTGCAGGTAAAGATTGCAAAAATAATGGTATCTAACGAGAATAAAGATGGTAATTTAGGGACCATTACTAGAACCACACCAAAAGATAGTTGACTTTGTTAGATGGATGGGTAACATGTAAAATATTTGGTAATAGAAAAGAATAAGTAGGTAAGTAAGTATATAATATTATTTGTAATAGGAATAAATTAATGAAGAATGATTAAATATAAACAGATAAAGTTAAAGTACAGTGAGACACCCCACGTTTAGATGGAGACCTAAACTGGGTGGTAGAGACTGGATGCAAAAATCCGTGAATCGTGTAGAGTGTAGCGCCTTGGGAGAGGCCTGCACCAGCAGTAGATTGATACGGGCTGATGATGAGAAGAATAATATATACTCTATCAAGAAATATTGAATAGACGACAACATTCCAATAGAAAGTCAAAACTTACAGGAAAAATTGCAACCTACAAAAGCTCTTATACAAAAAACGTCCCAAACTAAACCACATCATCGGTATGGAAACGTTTACCTTCACTGTTATTCCTAGAAGCGAAGTGACGGACGATGACGGAACCGTTATCGAAGTTCGAACATTTTATTTATTTTGTTTTAGGTATTTGACCAGACAGGTTTGTCATTTGCCAACATGAAGGTAATGAATAACTAGAATATAACGTAGTAGTACGGGGGCGCACTGCAAAAAACTTACGTCATCAGGTACCAAGATGGGACCCATATGGGGTGGTTAGCTGATGGATAAGCTTCTCAATTATATAGGGTTGCCTGAGCTAAACCTGGAGCGTTTTGTGTAGGAGGCAAAATGAGTGTTGATTTTTTGGCAAAATTTACGTCATCGGGTACCAACAAGTGACCTATCACATTAGTTGAAGGTCATCAAGTGACATAGTGACAAGACATATAGTGACCTACTCTTTGTTTCGTCCTTCAAAGTAGTCTTCCGAAGCAAAAACAACCTAACGTTTCTCTCGTCTCTATACCACTAGTTTTCAAGTTACTTGATTTTCCGTTGTTTGAATTTTTAATAGAAATCGACCGTTTAAAAACATAAGTTTGTATTATATGTTATTGTATATCTTTCTTACGTAGGAGAGTGAAAGTAAGACAATAAGGTTGAAGACGCATTCAAAATATACTTTAGGTTCTCTTTAGGGATTGCGGATATTTTTTCCTTCCACGTTCACAGTCCCCGTACTAAAAATGTTTTGATTGTAAGTCCCGCCTGTTATTTCAATCTCTATAAGTACAAGTCGAAATACATATAGGGTTTCTGAAGACGTGAATGGACAGCAGCATCCACCAAAGACATTGTATTTACTTACCTTCAGGAAAAAATACCCTTAGGCCTTAGTGCGGATCTGTCTGTCTATTTAATATACCATATCAAAACCGTAATATCGCACTGGGTACTGAATCAATCAAACACAACACTAATTTATAAGTCGAGCTAATTAAAAAGCAGTCTTATTATTACGGAAGGTAATTAAACAACTTGTGACACTCATGCCATAAGAGGGCTGGTATTAAGGACAGTTATACGATATGCGAATACTAATAACTACTTGTATTTCCTGGTAATAAACCTCAATAGCTCGGTGATCAGATGCTAAGCTACTGTTTTGATTTGAATGTTAAACATTTGACGGAAATAGAATTTCAAACAACACAGATTGATTTCTTGAGTAAAAGTATGGGATGACTACCGAATAAGCAAATGGCAATCCCATTATCCCATGTCAATCCCACTTGGCTAGGTTGGCTGTGGTCATTGATCAACATTTATTTTATTGATGTCTCGATATTTCGACAGCATTGCAGCCATCATGGTCACGAGTAGACTGAAGCCGGTGAGTGTGAATCAGAAGGGTGACACAAAACGATCTACCCTTCGTGTTCGCTGACTGCGTTGAGTTGAAAAGTTATTGATATTTGCAGGTACCCCCAGTTTGCAAGCACTCGCCTTTGTGCCTCGTTTACATAAGTCAATCACTGTATTCAAAGTTTTTGACAACAGAAAACCATCGTCGCGATTGACATTTCTGTAAGTATTTCTTTATTTCGCGTTTTATCTAATTAATATTTATATAAACCGTGTAAGTGTAAAAAGTGATATTGATCAACAATGTTTATTCTATGCAAATAAAACAAATCAATAACATTAAGATCAAGATCAAATTCTTGTAAGATAGTTAAAAACTAGAAGTCATTGATAAGAATGTCGAAATGGTGCCCAATGAAATGAGGTTAACTTGAATATAATAATTGAATCGCAATGAAAAACCTTTTTATTAACGAAAAAGTAGAATTGAATTTGAATATTTTTTGTCATGAAAAATCTACATTGTCTATTTCATGAAGCAATGAAGGTCCGGCCCTGGCGGCGGCCGGGCCAGGGCCGGACTTTATTGTTTGATCGTCTATTGCAAAGTTTATATTCAAAACAATTGTATTTTTTTTTACAACACTGTCACCATTTGATAGATACCTTATGGTGGCACTTTACTTGGTTATTCGTATTTGCGTATTTGTCATAATTGCCATGTGTGGTTGGTATTCTTGACAAAATATTCGTATTATTTCTATGTGCGTCAAGTATTTGACAAATACGACAAACATCCAATAGCGAATACGAATAGCCAAGTGAAGTGCCACCATAAAACAAAACAGCTAATTTGTTACCCCACCAATATTCAACCAACGGCCCTAATTACGTATCCTAAAAGAAATCATTCCCACACCTTCAAAGCAACTCATTTCGAACAAGTGAACGATAATGGTTGCATTGCAGCTCACAGTTCCTTGTCAAACAGTAATTGGTCGTCAAAACGGCATGTACTCGTATTTATTACAGTGATCGCGGCGGTGTGTGAGATCAAACCACTAATTTTCCTTTCACTGTGGCGAGTGATTTTACTATTTTTATTAGACTTTCTATTTAATACTCTACGTGAGCACCTATTACGGATTTTAATAGCAATTCTTAGAGATCAGATCCGTGTGTAAAGCTTTCATAAAGAAACAGGTGCCACTGAAATCGTCTACATATAAATTCCACATTTTAATAGACCTTATTTTATTATGTTAAATAAAATAATACATTCGCTCAAATGGTAAAAAAGATGAAAGAAAGTTGCCGGGACAGAATACAAACATCATAAAATAGAATTGCGCACCTTGGGAGAAGTTTAAATATGTCCATCCCAGAAATGGACTGATTCAAGCTGATAATGATACAATCCTGATAGTTAATAATTAAAATAGGTATCACTTATAAAACTTGCAAGGATTGTAAATATATATCAGGATAAAACTGTAATGGTTAACACTAAGCTAGAGCTCCCGAAAATTTCCATTTAATGTTTATGGACTTTACTTAAAATTAAAATGAACCCGCGTTGAATTTTAATGAAACCACCAAAACAATAGCAATAACCATCGAATGCCATGACACGAAACACGACCGAATAGTTAGCGTGTAGCTGCTGAATGACCGTCAAAATTCACTTATTACTATGTCGTAACTACATTGCGCAAGCGATCTTATGACCATTATCGATTGTCCGACGCACAGATACCGAATAAAGAATTCGACCAACTATTCGCGATTTGATTGCATATCTTTACGATTACGATTAACGATCAACGCGAAATTGTAACCAGTGTGTTAACGAAATGAAATCTCCATTATTGATGATAGAGTTTAGAGAAATGCGTTACGTAATTGTGTCTTCTCGTAGTATTTGAATAATGATGTAATTGCAGCGTCACCGAACTTTGAGTTTCGATGATGCTGTAGTTAAAATACTGGACTTCCGTTAAGTTGCATTCCCAACAGACAAAATACTTAACAATTTATCGCTGCAATTCTCACGCCAGCCAAATAGCGGATAGCATTTTTGCATAAAATCTCTGTTAGTATCTCGGTAGGACTATTTATGTGACTACCTAAGTATCCTAGTACAGTCGAAGACATAAGTATACAGGGGGCCTCAATAAGGTTGAGATTTTCTTAAAAACTACTCGCTGAATTTAATAATTCATTTACAGTTACATAGTTTTAACTTTTATCTATCAAACAGTGAAGGAATTATTGCAATAGGTCAAGTAGTTTTTGAGAAAATCTCAACCTTAAAAACTCTCCTATACACCTTTCTTTGTGTTCACCGTACCTACCACCATTTACCATCCGTTGCCTAATTCTACCGTCAAATAGCATCACTATCAGCATTACTACGTCCCGGTGTGAATACAGGCACACCACACGATTCTTCAAGCTCAGTTCTCTAGACACTAACACTTCGACGCGTTTGCCACTCTGGGCGACAACGAGATCTGCAACTCTTCTAGAAATGTCTTTAGGCGAAGGTCACCACATCCTTGCTACAAAAAAGATCAGAGGATAGGTCTTGTGCAAGGGGCGTTAACCAACCTCAGGATGGTAACCTAGCAACCGCTAGCCTTGGCAGGTGAAAGTACGTCTACACACGACTGTTGACCTTCCTTCTGTCTTCACTGCACTCGACCACTCACGACTTTCCTTGCATTGTATGATTAACTTATCAAGATGCAACTTCGAGTATAAACGTGCTGTATTTATCTACTCAACATGAAGGTGATCTAAGAATCATTGAATAAATCGTGGGCTAACGTTAGAACTCCATTCTAGGAAGGAACAATCATCATCATCAGTCTATTTATATTGCCCCACTGCTCGGACACAGACCTTCTCTTACATCGAGGGAGCTCGGGCCATGATCCACCACGCACGCCCAGGACTTCAACATGCCTTGAATTTTTTTCTTCTTCTGCGGCATGCAGGTTTTATCACGATGTTTTTCTTAGCCGTTTTTGAGAGCACTCGGTAAATGTACGTAAGTTTTTACTACTGTCGAAAAAAAACGAGGATAACTCATTGGTACATGGCTGCCCTGGCTGGGAATCGAACCTGGGACCTCCGTATTGCAAGTCTATTGTGTGCCACCGAGCTCTCGGGTACTACAAGGCTCTCAAGTCTAAATCGTAGATATATAGAAATCTAAATCAGAAAAAAATGTGTGTGACGCTTCACACTCTCTGTCTACCCAGTAAGAGCTATTGTTGCGTGAAGATTAGCCGATAGATCAACCACAACCCAATGTTGGGGAAAGCCTTCTCTACATAGCTCGGGTGATGATTTTATTTATTTATTTTATTAACTCGACAGTTCGTCATTTGCCAATGTCATGTTACAGAATATTCAATATATCATAGTCCTCATGTCTTCACCCAGAGGATACGCCGTAGCGTCATCACTCTGGACGAAGCAACTCGACAGTCACGTTCAAGTCCCGAGCTCGTAGTGGGACTCTTGATAATTGCTTGAAACTTCAGATCTTGCATGAATTATCCAACAACTCCACCATACTGTCATTCGCGAACATTTTCTGATTAATTTAACGTGATATTAAACACAAAATAACCACTGTAGACATTAAAAGGAAAATTATCAAATAATTTCGCAACCGTCGTTTCCCGCCATTTTCAAGAGACACCAAGGGTCCATCCATCGCCCATGATGCCTTATTTTTTTTCTGGCATGGCTGTTTCCAATTTTTTTTTTGCCAGCATTCGGCAAAATGTAGTTTGTATCTTTTTAAACACTGTTCCACTGTTGTAGAACGTAAGATTACCTTTGAATATCACATTACATGGTTGATCAGAATCCAACCTGGGGCCACCGAGCTCTCAGGATAGATAAAAAAGAAATCGTATATTATATTTATAACCTTTTTATTTTTATAACCTTTATCTATCATACGTAATTCCGAAAAACGCCTGGGTGTTTTATCTAATATTACTTTAGATAAATATAGGTACCTACGTACACACATAAGGTTATTTATAGCGCAACTAATAAACGAGTTAATTAATTTCGATATTAAAAATAATTGCTAGTTTGACAACTCATACCTCGGGGCTGGACTATTTGAATTCGATTTGACCATGAAGGAAAATATTTAGCTGCGCGCCATGGAGAGAGCATAAAGTATATTTAGTATGGGGCAGGTCTCCGCCATTGTTGTCACTTTTCTCTCATAAAGAGAGACGTTTTATGTTCGAATTCTATTGCAAACAATGGAAAAACAAGTGAGCGGCAAAAACGGGAAGTCTGCGATGTAAATACGGCTAACTTCATCGGCGATTCCTTGGATGGATTTACCAGAGCGATTTCTCAAGGCGACCGAGTCATACTAAAAATTGTGCTTCTAATTAGAGTAACACAACCCAAGGTGCTCGTAACACCAATTTGCATATGCTGTGAAGGTACAATTTAAAGAAGACATCATTATTTTTAATAACTAGATACAGCTGATTCTATAAGGAAAGATCCAGGGAAAACGAAGGCCGAAGAAAAATATCATTGTTAAAGAACTGCGAGTGGTATCTTCTTACAATATTCCGCGCGGTGTTGATTGCGGATTGAAAGATAAAGATTCTTAATAAGATGGCGGCGCGCCTTAAGAAAAATATACTTTTTATTTGCCAACGGGGAAATCTTCTAAAGATCTTCCTGGAACCGGGTTATGTGGGATTTTTGCCCACTAAAATCCCCTAGATGGCCGACCTTGTGATTTTCGAAAGGCCTTCTCTCTTACGGAACGCACCGGTGCCCCCTAGCAACCATGGAGTCGCAAACTCGTCCGGAGTACCAACATCACAGTCACAAAGCTTATATAAAAAGTCTTAAACTATTGTCCAGTGTGATCTTTATGTGCGTTTCCATAATATTGACAGTTCCACGGCTTGGGAAGTTCAACAAACTACTGTTTTAGAACAATGTCTATTCTACCAGTTCAATGGCTCTGGTTTCCAGTGTCCATTGATTGGCAATAAAACAGTGGGAGCACAGACTGTGTTATGGGTCAAAAGCAATCGAAGCGTACAGAATACGTACTATGAATGACATAGCAGAGGACTATGGCCAAGATTCAATTGAAAGAATATCTCCGTATGTAGATGTCCGTTTGTGTCTATTGGTGGGAATAAAACAGCTTAGTAATAGTTCCTCTAATACATATATTGTCCAATTGCAAATGTTTCCTTAATTCCTAGCGCAAGCTTAGCATGAGCTTGCTCTTGCAAAAGTCAAATTGCATAGACGTTTGACGGTTCTAAGAGCGAATTCAAAACTGTCTATGAATGCCAGAACAATAAAGAAACATATGTAAATAGTTATACTGAAACTGAAGATAGCTAGCTAGACAGACAGACATAGCTAGATAGTCAACGGTAACTTTAAATCAATGGACTACGAAGCCCCAAAATGTGTATCAGGAAAAGTAGATCCAATCGCTGCAAGAACATCATTTGTCAAAAGTGAATCTACGAAATTTTCAGAACTGCATTGCGGCAGAGCCTAGAGCCGTTGCGAACTCGGTCGCGACCTTGTGACCTGCAACTAAACTCGTCCACAACAGCCAGAGATCAACATATCAAATTATCGCGACAGTCGCAGGCGCAGGGTCCCGTTACCGAGAATCTCATTCCGATATAACGGAGCATGCGCGCCGACGGACGACGCCCCATTGGCTGGACTGACGCATGCGCTCTCCACGCTAGAGTAAACACTTCATGGTACACAATTAACAATTTAGATTTGGAACTAGCTGGACCGTCCGCCGATAGTCATTTGTTTTCCTAACGCTATCAGTAAACGGTTGCAAATTGTAGCGTGATGTAATGACTGATTATTAGGTAAAGATCTATGGAACATATAATTACCAATAGTATTATCATTAATCATCTGTTTATTAAAGACAAGGAAAATATTTATATATGGAATAGTACGAATTGAAAATATGGCCAATTACCCAAAATGCAGTTCTTATTGTTTTGTAATAGGTTTTGAAATGGATATATGCCATAGACTCCTGAAAATAACGTGTTCGGGACACATTGACAAATCTGAGGTGACAAATATTGAGGTTTTATTGAACCGGATGTATGAACAGTTAGAACTCATAAAGGAAGTTAAGCGATGGAGAGTTCAATGTTTTGGACACATTACACGGAATCCCCGATATAACTTGCTGCGTCTAACAATCCAAGACAAGATTTGTAGGAAGAGGAGTGTTGTCAGAAGAACACTCTTGGCTAATACATGCGTGATTGGTCCAGCTCCTTGTTCCGGGCACTTGGCCCAGATGATATATTGCCATGATGTTGTCCAATCTTCGCTAAGAGAACGCAAAGGAGAAGATAAGTCGTTATTTTAGAGCTATAATCTGAAACATAGATTCAGACTATTTCCTGAATTTCGGCCTCAGACAATTCAGCCTTTAGTTCATTTCTATGAATTGGCAGGGTAGTTTTTGGACTGGTACGGTGTAACACAGAGAAAGGTGTACAGGAGAGTTTTTAAGGTTTTCTCAAAAACTACTTGATCTATTGCAAAAATTCTTGCACTGTTAGATAGATAAAATTTAAAACTTTACTGTAAAATAATTATTAAATTCGGTCCAGTAGTTTTTGAGTAAATCTCAACCTTATTATGCCCCCTGTATACTTATCTCTGTCTTTCAGTGTACGTACCAGTCCAAAAACTATTCTGCAGATTCCCTTTACAGTATTTCTAGCTACTTTACTATCTAATTTGCCTCGTCTAGTACATACTGGACATTGGTAAGTGCAATCATCAAGTGGTGCCCGTTATCTGACCACCGCAGCAATGCTGTATGTATGTATGCCAGTTGCATGCCATCGGTTACATGTTTATGAATGAATGTACCGGCTACAAGGCAATGTTGCAATCTTATCTTCCGACGTATGTAAATAATAGGATCATAAGGATTATTGTTGCTTAATATTTACTAGTCTGGTTCGAGATGTCTTTAGATAGGTAGGTATATAATTTATTGTTCATTTGCAAGCTTTATGTTATAGGGTTATATCACTTTTACATTTTATAACATAGTTAATCTTTATTGCTTTAAGATCTTTAATAATAATTATTATTTATTATTTCCTCTCTAAGTCTCTCGATCTTTTAAGTTCAAAGTTTGATATTACAAGGTCTGTCTTTGTGACAATAATGCGAAATTGTATTGGACGGTTCAATGTAGGTACGTCGGAATTGAGAACTTTTGAAAGTCATTTAAAAATAGGTACTTTATGCAATAAGTGAACAAAACTGAAACATTTGAAGTCATTGGAAAGATTTCAGGACATATGGAAATTATTTTTCAAAATTCTAGATGACGATGAAGCGAAAACTACAAGATGAATTTAAATATTTCTGATTTGGGTTGATGTGGTCCAGTTGCCATTTCGCAATATCATTATTATTAATAATAAAATATATTGATTGCCTGAATTGATACTGTTTGATGATGCATTGAAGTGGTATGTAAGTACAGGAAAGGAGGGGTTACGTTAGCAGTACATTGAGATATTGCGATAGCACTCGTTTCTCCGGCGAAATGTCCGGTTTTCTCAACAAAACCTGTTGTTAATGAGGAATGTGGCCCTGCTGACGCGCGAGGCCTGAGAACTGCTATCGAGTCGCCATCGGCAACAATCGAGAGCTTTCGGATTGATTAATCGATTAGATTCTTATCGGAAACAGGATTGGTTAATTTAGAAGTAGGTAGGGCACACAAACCCTTCCAAGTTTTGCCTAACGTGGTAAACCTAGTGAATATCCAGTAAATAGGTCAGGCGCTGACCATAGGAGTGGGAGCATAAAAATGGTTGCTGATGATGATGAAAAATTTACTGGATGCTGTCGAAAACAATAACAACCGCGGTAGACTTTTTCTACCCGTTGAAAATGATTAACCTTTTGAACGCCATAGCCGACAGGATATCGTGACGCCACGTCGGGATATCACGACAAGTTATCACGTCAAATTATTCTAAAATGTCATGTATGGTGGCGTTGAGGGTGTTTTACTTTCTAACATGGCGTTCAAAAGGTTGTCTGATAATTTTCAACAATCTTTTACAGCTGCCTTGGCAACCATATTACTCTTCTGTTCTTGGGGTCCAAATTCAGCTAAACAGTTCAATTTACTTATACCGTTTTTGTTTTAAAAATCGTACCTATCCTCAAAAGTTGCATCATGATTTCCCCTAACCATTGCTTTTATTCATTTCTCGATAGTAAATCTGACAGAATAACAAATATCCTCGTATCTATCACACTCCCTGATATTGACAGATAAGTGGCGATCTATCGATGTTATTGTTTGCTGCACAGAGCTCGTGTGTCAAGGTTAAACTATCAGGTGTGCGTGACAGGTGGTTCGTATGCACATCGCCAGGTGTTTCATAAACTATGCCATCATCTGAAGTATTGTCGTCTCTATGCGGCGGTAATATGGTGCAGATTGCATGGGTTTGTGTAGGTTGATGTGATTTCAACTGTATCTAAGTTATTACCATCATAATCGTGAATTTTCTAGCTGGACCTAATGTTGAAAGACATATATTTTGTATTCAAATTGAACGGCTTCAAATATGGATTCAAAGTGTCTTATCCATCCATCAGAAAGAAACATTAATTCTTGAAAAACCAAAAACTTAGCATAGGAATCTATGGGGTAGAAAGAAAGGAGGAAGAAAAGGAACAAATTAAGTGAAGAACGATTGAAGAAAGCTGGAGAAAATCCATCAATTAGATTACTTTTATTTGCCATCTTGGACAAATAAACCTGCGAAGTATGTAGACCAGAAATGATGAATTGGCGGATTTTTCCTAACTTCCCTAACATCGCTGAAGGTGTAAAAGTGGAAAGATTCCTTCATATCATCAGCCTGTTGATTGCAATGAGAACGTAACTAGTTAAGACCGTAGGTAAAGACGTAGACTCAAATCTATAACTGATCTCAGGATTATCGCATTCTCCGATTTTCGCAATTCTATACGATTCTAATTTTTCACAATAGTACTTTCAAATTCACTATTTAAGCCTACTGTCCTTGCAACTTTAGTCACAAAACGGGATTACCAAAGACACAAAATTGGATAGTTCTAAGAACTACACAATCCGGAATCAACAATGGTGTAAGACGTACGAAAACTAGTGACATTTAGACGCCGCGGCCTTGGCTTGGGCAAGAGTTCAGTCGCAAAGTCGCGAACCTGTTTCTGTTTACTCGGACAAGGTGGTCTATGCTGCGCCCTCGTGACGTGGAGTATTGTTGGATTTGTTGGGCTGTTTGAAGACGTGGCTGAGTGCAGTGCATGAAGCATAAGAAATAATTAATGCAGAACCTTCAAATAGTTACCATACCATTGGTTCCTGTGTCCACAAAACAGATAATTTCAATAACCGCATACATAATTTCAGTAACTGTGTCATAGCACACCTTGGTGTTAGACTTCAGTCTTGCCAAGTAAAAAATCAGTACGTAATTCTGATGCCCTCCGACATGTGTTGTAAGGCGTTTCTAACGATAACCGCAAAGTACAGTGCAAAAAGTGTGGGCGGCCAGCACACATGACTACTTCACACTACAGCTGACAGGGAAAAACTCTGACTGATTGCCATTTTCGACAATACAGCACGACAGAAACACAATCAAACTAACAATATAAGTAGGTAGCGATTCTGTCATTTTCTAATTTCAGCTATTTGTGCCATCTTTAAAAGTTTTGCCATCTTTTTTATAACTTTGGAATAGGATACTACCTTCTGTACGTCCCACACCGCCAGCGAGAAGCGAGTAAATCTCGGCTATTTTTTTGTGAAAGGAACACAACAGATAGCACGTTTTTTTAACTGCATACATATTGAAATGCTTAAGTAATTCACACACACAAAAAAATAAAAATAAAAAATAACTATTAAAATATTAACCTAAAAATATAAACTAATCTAAAAACTATACGTACAATAGGTCGGTTGAACTATCTGAATGGCTTAGCATTACAGATAGTTCAACCGATCCCCGTTGTCCGGCAACGTGCCCAAAATGCTGGCGGCATTTCCCCTCTGGATCGCTAGGCTGATCCTTTGGGCGAAATACAGGCCAGCATTTTGGTCACGCGTAGCCTCCACGAGCCGCCCCGACAGATCTTTCAGTAGAGTAGTAGGGAATTTATTCAATGTTCAAACCTTCATATCTACCTAAAAGGATTTATCGTAGTATTCTCGATAAATACTAATCGCATCCATGAATTTGACCGCCTTCCTGACTTTAATACGTTAATTAATTGCCGCGATAATTATTAATCAAAGTAGCACAATCTATTCGTGGCGACCTCCTTTTATAATTTTAATACTGTGCGTAGAAAGTAGTAAAAATCATACGATTTAAAGATAATGTGATTTCTGTATTAAAATCTAATGAATGACTATTTATGTGTGTACTTACCTATATTATTATTATATGGTGGGCCATACTTATCCCTATAAGCTATACTATGGTCATATATATAGTTTTTAGTGCGAACTGAATTTGAGTTCAATCTTACAACTATCAGATTTCACACAATTTTACAAAGACAGTCGCAAAAGGCTCGTGCTCAAAACTATTTAAGTGTCTATTTATTTTATTAATAGACTTAACAGTTCGTCATTTGCCAATGTCATGTTATAGAATATTCAAAATATCATGCTCTTTTTCCAGAGGAGTCGCCGTGGCGTCGTCACCCTGGATATCCGCGTCTTCTTGTCTGCATCCAGAGGAGTCGCCGTAGCGTCGTCACTCTGGACGAAGCAGCTCTACAGTCACGTTCGCTCCCGAGCTCGTAGCGGGACTCTTGATAATAGCTTGAAACTTCAGATCTTGCATGAGTCATCCAATAATTTCCCCATATTGTTATTCGCGAACATTTTCTGATTAATTTAACGTGATATTAAACACAAAATAAGCACTATAGATAAAATGAAAATTATCAAATAATTTCGCAGCCGTCGTTTCCCGCCAATAGACAATAGACTTTTGACAGTCAAAAAGCCTATCTTGTTTGCACTAAGCTCGGGAACGTTGTCTCTGAATGTATAGGTAGGTATTTTTTTTAAATATCTTAAGCTCTTAGCCAATATCCCCAAACCCCTACCACAACCAATCTTGGTAGCAAAGCACTTTATTCTGATGAAACTGCTAAGGTTGCCGACCCTGCGAACCACAATCGCCAAGTGATCATTGCTCATAGCCGCTACCGATATAGATGTCGAAATGCTACATTGAGAAATACACTCGTACTAATCACGCCTTGATTAGCAATGCAAGGCATAGGCCCGTATTAATAAATCACTCTCAGCTCAAAAGTCAATCCTAAGAACGACCTCAAGATGGCGTTCCTATTAATAAACGCGCACCTAAGTTGCGTTAAGTTAAGGATTGACTTTTGAGCTGAGAGTGATTTATTAAACAAAACTCAGTTCTCAAGAGAACTGTCAAACTCACACTTGAGAACGTATTTGCTGATTCCAGGCGAACCACGACTTGAGAAATACATCACGTGATACGCCCTCAAGATTGGTTTATTTATAAATAACATACTTGAGATGGTGATCACGTCTTGAGAGTGTATCAGCTGAATACGCTCTTGATGATATTAATACGAGCCATAGACTGCTTCTCAGTGTAAATACATCACCTATTAGGTACCTAACTATATTTTAATTTAAATATACAAAGCGCAGCTTTTCGTGTGGTAGGTACTTCTTTTAAGTATTTGAAATGTAGGAGTAAGTACTGACCTTCATAATGGTTGTCGTCGTCCTCATGGTGGTGTGGTGAGCTGATCTGTCGGCACAGGTCCTCGTAGTCTGCCCAGTAGGCGGCCAGGGCCGAGGGGTCCGGCGCGCGCGGCAGCGGCAGGGCCATGCGGACCTCGGGTGACTCCTGGTGGACAAACAAAGAAACTATTGGTAAAAGCTTACTATACGGCATTTGACGAGTATCGAAAATGAAATGTTTTTCATTATTATTACAAAATAGATACAAACTCATGACCAACTGTGAAATTCAAAATTAAAATTGATTGAAAAATGAAGTAACTACAGGCATTTAGAAAAGTTGTGTTAGAAATAGACAGAAACAGTACACGATGTTGTGACGTCATATTGAGGTAGCGCCATACAAACTGCATACTATCCATCTGGTCGGGGGGCGTCCCACACTACGTTTACCCGTTCGTGGCCTCCATTCGAGAACTCGTCTACCCCATCGGTTATCAGTTCTACGACAGATGTGACCAGCCCACTGACACTTCAGTTTGCTGATTCTATGAGCAATGTCAACCACTTTTGTCTTCTGGCGGATATACTCGTTTCTTATTCTATCTAACAGAGAAATTCCAAGCATAGCTCTTTCCATAGCTCGTTGAGCGACTTTAAACTTGTGGGCCAGTCTCACCGTCAATGTTCACGTTTCGGCTCCGTAGGTGATCACTGGCAGGACGCACTGGTTGAAGACCTTAGTTTTAGGCATTGTGGTATTGAAGACGAGAAGATATGACCATATTTGCTTCACCATTTCGTATTATGTGCACTTGATAACTCCAGCCTATTTCTACCTTGGATGACGACGACGTTCTAATTTCTACGAAACAAAAGACGAGCGTACAAAAAGCAGAATACAATCGGTTCATAATAAAAACCGCAATTAGGCTAAATAATATCGCAATGTCAGTTTGTTCTTTTGACATTCAAAATAATAAACAAAACAATGAAATGCTACTCGTATAATCCCTATGCGCACGAGTTTATGAAATCACATTACTCAATCTGCGCAAAACGAGGGATAGTGCACAATGGCAGTTCTCATTGTGAAACACGCTATTATACGCATTATGGCCATAAAATTAATATACAAGAAGAGCAGTGCATAATCATCAGAATCATACCTCTATTCTATTTTTATTTGAACGGCTTCTACTATTATTCAAGAGAGAATTTCGCCAATGTCATTTAGAGTATTCATGTAAATAGAAAATTAAACGATTAAAAAATCAATCCGCCATTCCAAAATGATGGCGGATCTAATCATACCTCTTTATTGCAAGTAACGTTGTGTACATTTTCGCACATCAACATTTTTTTGCCATACAAAGGAGTCGCAGCTGCTCTCTGCATGGGAGCGACTTGGACGCGGTGTTCTACCTGTGACTGGTAGAGGCCAGTCACAGCTAGAATACCTACAACTTACAAGATACTACTTATCTATTTGGAATGTTATGCCAGTTCAATGTTCTAAACTAAATCTAACTCCGTTCCTTGATTAGGTATGATAAATAACAGATAACCTACTTAGTACTAGTTAGATTACTAACTCAGTTTAACCCGGTTCCTATCCTTTCATACAAAAAGAAATCGTAATTGTCATTCAAAATAATATTACTCCATATTTGTATGATTCAATCAGGCAAGTCGAATCGCTCAGAAATTAATGGGTTATTGTGCAAATACCTTATACATGTGTGTCTACGTAATTTTATGAATCATGGTTATCAATAAACTTTACCACTTTATATAGAACTGTTTATAAAACATATTCCAGTTGCTTTGAACTGTATATCTAGAAACATAAAGGTGACTAGTTTTGAATTATAGTAGACGAAGTGATTGTGTAAAATTGTCAAATAGATAAAGGTGGATCATGTTATTGTGGATTATTCATTCATGGCTTTTATTTCAGTGGTTGTAAAATATGTTCTCTTTGACTGTGAAACTCATTACACGAATCTTCTTTCTACACGTGGTAGCTCCTAATTTGAAAATGGCGGGAAACGACGGTTGAGAAATTATTTGATGGTCTCTTGAAAATGGCGGGAAACGACGGTTGCGGAATTATTTGATAATTTTCCTTTTAACGTCTACAGGGACTATTTTGTGTTTAATGTCACGTTAAATTAATCAGAAAATGTTCGCGAATGGTGAAGTTATTGAAGAATTCAAGCAGGATCTGAAGTTTGGCGCCATGGTCAAGATTCCCACTACGAGCTCGAGAGTGAACGTGACTGTCGAGCTGCTTCGTCCACAGTGATTGACGCCACGGCGTCTCCTCTGGATGAAGACAAGAAGACGCGGCTACCCAGGGTGAAGACGCTACGGCGACTCCCCTGGAGGAAGATAGAAGACTAGAATATTATACAATGAATTTTCTGTAACATGACATTGGCAAATGACGGACTGTCGAGTCCATTAATAAAATAAATAAATTATTTGATAATTCCTTTTTATATCGTTGGCGTATGCCCAGTCGACAGCAGATCAATGGTAACACTTGCAGTACGATTTCAAGTCTTACGACGCAAATAATAAGAACTGTCAAAAGTAAAAAGTGTTACCATTGATCTGCTGTCGACTGTACATCAAAGCACATGTGTTACAATGTGGACCGTTCTTATTATCTGCGTCGTAAGAGTTGAAATCGTAGTTATCTACTGCAATTGTTACTATACCATTGATCTGCTGTTGTCCGTACGTAGACAGGCAATATTTTTGGACCTCTCAAGATTTAGTTCAGTCCAAAAAAAATACCTACCTACGACTTTAGAAAGGCGAGACATAGTACAGTGATTGTGACCTTCCTTATCTCGTATTTGCTAATGGTGCGCCCGCGCCGACGTCATCGCGGCTCGCGATAAACCGCACTTTGGCGAGACATTCGCATCGCCAAATAGGTAGGCGTGCCTGATAATCATTGCATATCGTACAGTCAATACCACCAACACTTATAATAACATAACATCCCTCCTAACCAAGCATTGGCTTTTGTTAACGCTAGTAATAGAATATAGAAACAAAAAAATCGGCCAAGAGCGAGTCGGACACGCGCACCGAGGTTTCCGTGCAACGCAACTTACTTAACCCCGTAACTTTGCTGTGATGTAAATTTGAATTTTACACTTTTCGGATTTTTTCCAAGACCTGATTCTAGGTCAACGGGAAGTACCCTGTAATGGGCTAGGGCAGGCGTGATTATATTGTGGTCGCTATTCAATCCTAAACCTAAACGCAACTGTCATTCGTTCATAAGCTACAAAGTCAATAGAATCGGCATGAAGAGCAGTCTAGGTCTTAATTTAACAGAACTTTAAGATGTCGCGAAGAAAAATGTAGGAAAACATGCGCTTTTCTATCGCGAACTAAAGGCTAAAACCAAGTTTGTTTTGTAATAACAAAAGCAGCGGAACAGCGCAGTGGCGGCAAGATGACAGACTGACTGCAGCAACGGAGCGTCATCAGCAGCAAAGCAATTGAGCGGCAGGCGACAACTACTTATCTAGTCCATAAAATATTCCTAAGTTACTTTGAACTGTTTGAACAGTCGAAGACAGATAAGTATACAGAAGCGTCAATAATGTTGCGATTTTCTCTAAAACTACTGTTCCGAATTTAATAATTCTTTTACAGTTACATAGTTTTAACTTTTATCTATCAAACAGTGAGAATTTTTTTGCAATAGGTCAAGTAATTTTTGAGAAAATCTCAACCTTAATAACTCTCCTGTACACCTTTGTGTTCCATCGTACCTATCTATATTAAATATCTAAAAGCATAAAGATGACAAGTTCTTTGAATTATGGTGGTCGAAAAGTTTGTGCAAAATTGACAAATAAAAACAAAGGTGGATCCCTAAACTGTCTACGTCTAGAAATGTAACTAGAGTTTATTAATATTAAGCGATGTTTATAACTTTATCGAAGTGGAGCAGCATGGGGCCGTCCACTTGCCCGATAAATGTTTACGATCATTGAGATACTATCAGCTTATCTATCAGTTAATAGGTTACTATCTGACCCTCTTCGCAACAGTTTGACGTAGAAGATAGTATTTACAACATAACCAGGTATGTATGAGAATAATTTGTAGAACTATAACTTCAACTTATTAAAGTTGTAAATCATGGACTACTAGGGACTTTTGAAAATGGCAGGAAACGACGGTTCGCGAATGACAGTATGGTGAAATTATTGGAAGATTCATGCAGGATCCGAAGTTTGGCGCTATGGTCAAGAGTCCCGCTACGAGCTCGGGAGTGAACGTGACTGTTGAGCTACTTCGTCCAGAGTGATGACGCTACGGCGACTCCTCTGGATGAAGACAAGAAGACGCGGATACCCAGGGTGACGACGCTACGGTGACTCCCCTGAATGAAGAGAAGACGATATGATATTTAGAATATTCTGTAACAAACATGACATTGGCTAATGACGAACTGTTGAGTCCATTAATAAAAGAAATAAATAAAAACGGACTCCCCTAGCCATTGGGACGAACATTTTAAGCTCTTAGATAAGTGATAAACTGATGGGGTATAATGCCACGGATGAACGATTTTCGCTGGACCTCGACGACGTACAAATTCCGTGGTTCAGCAATTGTCAATTTGCACCGTACCCAAGGGCGTCGTCAAGGGGGGACAGGTAGGGGCAGCTGTAGTTCCAAACAGTTTCCTAGGTTGCCTGATAGTAGGAGACAACTAGAATATTTTCAGCATCTTTTACTAACCTCTTTGTAAACCCAAACTGTCATCTATTTCAATCCAACCTACACGTAGACAAACTCCACTTCGACTCGGGCATCCTGCCTCGTTTCCGCGGCGGCCCACCGCGGTGATAATTTGAATATGATTACCGTGCTATAATCGTCTGTCAAACGGAGTACCCGTTAGCCGAACACGTGTAGCCGAGAACCGTTGTGATTGAGACGAGTGTGAGGGAAACGAGGGAAAGGTGTGAGTACAGCTCAAAGCACATCAAGTGTATCCAAAGGACCATTCTTATTTATCTATACATATAATAAGACTGTAAAAAATTGTGTCTGTACATTGGATATTTTTTGAAAAGAATAATTGTAATGTGTTGATCGACACTGATGCCAAAACACAAATTTTTAGAATTTTTGTCGTTTGTCTGTGACTTTGTGCAAATATCACGCTATAACTACTGAAGGGATTTTGATGGGAGTTTCACTAGGAGATAGCTGAAATAGACAGACAGCTCATAGGCTATTATAAGCCATGACGGTATGTGATGTGGAAACAAGGACCCAGAGAGGAAGATCTGCCTCCTGATATCCTCCATCCTCCTCCTCTACGCAAACGAAGTTGCGGGGTACAGCTAGTTAATAATAATATTCATTTATTTCGAACAACAGTGGTCCATTACCGCAGCCCAAATCAAGTGTCTTATTTTGTAAACAGATATGATTGTCTTATTGCCTGTTGTGTTACAACACTGAAGGATCTGATTGATTGAACCTGTTCATCATTGTGAAAATAAAGTGATCCGATCTAATAACTTGAAAATAACTATGCAAGAATCACAGAACAGCTTAAAAAATGTTAATAGGGTAGGGTAGTTTTTGTTTACAAAATAAGACACTTGATTTCGGCTTCGGTTTATTTGTTCGTATTACTCTGAGGTATTACTTATAGGTATTATACGATAGTAAACAAATTGTCCTTGATGAAATAAAAATAAAATATAAATAGCTACTCTAGTCACTATCATTTTCGTCCAGTGTGCTGCTATGGGACACTCTCACTTATCACCCATTACCCTCAGGATGCCGTTGGAACTACCACGCGACTTACGACTGTCCAAAAACCTTTGGAATTTAATAGTTTTAAGAGCGAGCTCAACATTGTATCTATCTTGTCATTTTGTTGGTTTACTTAATAGGTACCTACTTGAGTAGATGTCTACTAACATACAGCGCATGAAACTGCTGTACTCACGTGATTATGACGTAAAAGATAAAAGCACTAATGTAATTTCGATGTAGTAAATTGTATCAGCGCTGTAAGTACTACTTAGGTAACATAAATATTGCCATAAAAATATAAATACGAGGACAGGTGTATATGAGATAGAATATATTATAAGCTAATTTTAGGGGAAGCATCGGTAGAGTATTTATTTTATTAATGGACTCGACAGTTCGTCATTTGCCAATGTCATGTTACAGAAAATTTATTGTATAATAGTCTTCTATCTTCCTCCAGGGGAGTCGCCGTAGCGTCATCACCCTGGGTAGCCGCGTCTTCTTGTCTTCATCCAGAGGAGACGCCGTAGCGTCAATCACTGTGGACGAAGCAGCTCGACAGTCACGTTCACTCCCGAGCTCGTAGTGGGAATCTTGACCATGGCGCCAAACTTCAGATCAAGATCCTGCTTGAATTCTCTAATAACTTCACCATACTGTCATTCGCGAACATTTTCTGATTAATTTAACGTGATATTAAACACAACACAGCCACTGTAGACATTAAACTGAAAATTATTAAATAATTTCGCAACCGTCGTTTCCCGCCATTTTCAAAAAGCCCATCGGTAGAGTAGCTATTTGATTGCGTTGCGATGTTATACAGCGTGTCCTTGAATTCATTCGACAAATTGAAACTGGGGGTTGTACTCATGATAAAATTTATAAATATTAAATTGGTTAGGTTGTTTAGTAAATCAGCCCCCTTACCTTGAAGTCTTATAGCAGTATTACTTCCATAATACTTTATTACTTCGTATAATGACGACCTTAAAGTAAGCTCATTAAGGTCGTCATTGTACGAAGTAACAAAGTATTATGGAAGTAATACTGCTATAAGACTTCAAGGTAAGGGGGCAAAACTCCAAAAAAAATTGAACTAAGTACGTCACATGTAACACAATGACCTTAGAAATGCCCATTTAGGTCAAATTCCAGTGAAAGAAATCGTTGCAAAAAATAAAAGAAAACCTTAAAATGTAAAAATGTACATCAAATTAATATATTTTTGAGAGTTGAATTTATTGTAATTTTTCTCCCAAATTGTTTAATTTACTTAAACGCTGTACAGAATTAACAGTCACAAGCCTAACCATCTATTTAATTTTGTCGAATGATTTCAAGGTGGTATAGGTCGATTCATATACAGTTTTGAGTGAGAGCTGAATATGAGGTCGGTCTTACAACTGTCAGATGTCATATAAATTTGACAGTCGTAAGAGCGAGCTCACGCTAAGTTCCTGCTCAAAACTGTATATGACTATTGGCCTAAGTGCACGGCAGTGCGCAGGCCAAGTTCTCACATTTTATTTTTACTGGATGGCGTTTGCGAGTGTAATATTATTGTCGGTTCCTTTGTAGCATAAATGATGGATTTTGATATTATGAGGTATCGAAAACAACTAAAATTAAAATGTTACTAGTAGCATGCCATAATGTGAAGATATTTAAACATGATGAAAAATTTCTTGCTGTGGGCAGGACTTGAATCTGCGACCTTGTCAATCCGTGACACGCTCTTATCAACTGAGCCACCACAGGCCAAACCACGCCCAACGAAAATCTTCATCATTAATTCATTTAGAAACTCATCATGTTTTTTGTTCGCCGAGCATGGCATAATGCATAAAACAAATTCTGATGTGGTGCTATTATATCATTCTTTGATTGCAAATATATCATTCTTTTAATTTATCTGAGGACCAAAATATTACAAGTCTAATCTAAATAAAGAACGAGAATCTACTTTCTAACTAAATTCTTTTGTTATAATTAGCAAACTTTCTAACGTCACGTCATCTAATTGAGCGATTGTTAGAAATGTAGAAATCCTGCCGATTCCGATTCAAACGCCTAAAACTAATGCTAAATGTTTCTCTGATTGCCTAATGTGCCGGATGTGTGAGGAATTAACATTTATAAGGCGAGATTTACAAGAATGTCGCCGTGATGTCATCGCAGCTAGTTCGCTTCAAACAGCGGTGTGTCATCGGCTTAAAGTGCTTGATGCATTTTTATCTTAGAAACAAGCTTGACTGCCATAAATCTTTTGTCCTAAGTACTCTCGGCAGACGACGACCGGGTCTTTTCACCCCTAACTTCGGGGGAGAAGTGCGGGCCTTGAGGTATACCCTCTCTCCTCTGTATTGTATTGTATTGGTCCCGCTTGGTATGCGGGATATGGGAGTTGGGCGGGTCGGTACGGCCGTTTGGTGCACAGCTCAAACCCGCCGCTTAAGGCGGCTTAACTCTCGGCAGAACAATGGTACCTAATGCAGTACTATTTAAAGCCTGAAACTACCTAAGTACATTATAATAGAACGCGTTATCACAACTCCTTATCGTCACGTCCTCTTAACGAGTTCAACATTCAGGATGCAGTTGAGCAACACATGTGTGCAATATGCGCATGCCAACATAGTCGACATAATTATTATGTTGGTAGCCCTTCTAATTGGCATACCTGAAATGTTGGCAGCGCCGGAATCCGGCGACGTTTCGTTAAACGCATATAATAACTTTTTACGATGTTGTAATCTTGGAATTAAATGGAGTAAAATTGCAGAAACAGAATTCTAGCTATTGCACTAGTCGCAATCACAAAGTTCACAAGCCCCAACCCTTATCCGTTACCCCAAGCTTTTCACACGGAGTGATAGCAAGAGATAATCCGAGTGTTAGTGACTAAATCCCGTGTTAAATTACACGCGCTACTTACACGCCACCGTTTAAGCCCCCTGCCCCTTTCTATCTTAACCTTTTTTAACGAAGTGTGAAAGGGATAGCAACATGATTTAAGAGAAGTGAGGTTTAACTAGGTTTATGAATAACATAATATGGATTCAATTTTGAATTTGGAATGACATACCTATATAAGAAAATTTGTAAATTCTTCTCTCCAGCATACTCAATCTTAATATTCATTTTATAATATTTTGCAAAGGCACACTCTTGTCACCTATTTAATCATTAATTTTGCTACATACATATAGCCACATAATTAGTTGATTTATCTCAAAACGATAATTTAACGATGGTCGTAGGATCTCTTCCATTTGTAATCAACCGGAAACTGATTCTTTTTTAACAAACTTAAAAAGTTACCATTGCAAAATATTAAAAGTTCAATGGTAAAATCACATGGTCAGCCTGTAAACACTGAACGTAGCTTCAGAAGCGAGTGGCGTTTAAAAGGGCTCCAAAAACGCCCATTTAGATATATATAAAATACTCCGAAATGGGAGTACTTGTCAAAAATTTCTAGTTATGAAAGAACGAATGATACTAACACGCCTGCGGCCGTAACGACCATTGGCAAAAGCAAAGTTAAGCAAGTTGTTTTGTCTGTCAAATATTGAGTAAGGACTAAAATGATGAGTGTTATTCTGTGAGCTCCAAAGGTACTAGATAATATAGCTTCCTCAGCTTATTGTATCACGAAATTAGCTTGAATTACATTACATTAGCTTACGTAAGCGCCTCGCTGCAACCCGCTGAACATGCATTTACATAGTTATGTGCGAGTATGAAATGTTACCTCATATATCGCTTCGCTCGTAATTATTTACCGGGTTATTTAAATAGATGCGCTTTCTATATGAATATATACACATTTTATTAGTTTTGAAAGGAATCTGGTGCCTTTTGCTGGGTCAGTCGTGGTAACTTGCCCTTTCTTTTTTTTGTCTTAATGGCAATGGCAATCGTCCGTTATGTTGGACATCAAAGATAATATAATACTACATTCAAGATACGTCACTACAGGAGGACAATCGAAATTGGGCTGGCAAAATTAGGTTTTTAAATTTTCAAATTTGGAAGCATATAAATTCCAGAATGACCACAACTGCAAAATATAATAAATTTGTTGTTATGTTGGCTACACTGCACCCATTGTGCCCCCCTTCCCCTCTGCAACATTGGTGGACATTTTTGACAGCATCACATTGTTTTAATTATGATAATAAAAATCAAAGCGGTATCGAATATCATTAGTAGAAGGTCTAGATCAATAAACCTGAAAGAGTCAGAATTGAAATTTGAAGAGATACAAAAAATGTTAGACGATACTGATGATTCAGAATTTCAAGATATTGTGGCACCCGATGATAGGTTGGTTGGTGGGAAAACGGGATTTTTACTATTATTGTGACTCCAACTTTATTGTGAATTCAGAATCTCAAAAAACGCTGAAACATCACAATATTTCTAATGCTGTTCGCTGATTGGCTGGCATGACAATTGTAACATGAAAACGCGGTTTGTGACTGAGATCTCTGCGCACGATAGTGCACATGCCAAGTTCTCAAAACACTGGCCCCTGTATTAGCCCTATTTTCTTAGGTAGGTCATCTGAGGCTGAGCTTCTGAATCTAGCTTAAATAGGTAGTACTTACTTATAATTTATAATAAGTATTATTAGAAACCCTATTTACGAAATCTGTATTAGAGAACTACTTACCTACCTGCTCTTAATATTCCTACTTACATAGGAAAAATATTCCAATTTTTTTTTAACAAATAATAATTCATAATTCATTTAATTTTATTAATTGCTTTATGTGGTTGTTATAGTACCTATCTACACATAAATCTCAAATCGTGTAATGCGAAACAAACATGGGAACAGCAAACAAAGTCAAAGAGGAATATACAAACGTTTACAACCCAAGTTAAACACAGCCAGTGTTATTGTCACCACATTTGCACATAGAAGCACGTTCGAGCTGCGCCGGCGCACTCAGCACTTCACGGAACCATAGAATTGCTAATAGAAGGATACCTTTACGTGCGAGAGTCAATGCACGGATAAACGGGCTCGCTTGCAGACAATTGTATGTGCATTGGTGTCGATTCCGAGGTACGACGACCGGGTCTTTTCACCCCTAACTTCGGGGGAGAAGTGCGGGGCTTGAGGTATACCCTCTCTACCCGGGCATGAGCTCGCCGGATAATGATCTGACGGTGGTATTAAAAAACTCTCATGTACACCTTTCTCTGTGTTCCATCGTACGAGATAATAAGAACGGTTCGAAGTCCAAAGTGTTACACTTGATCCTCTGTTAGCTGTACCTGTATGAGCTGTTTAAAAGTTCGAACATTTGTTACGGAGACAAGTACATGTTGGAGTAGAACATCCAAAGTGTAATTTTACGTGTTCAAGAATAATAATCGTTTATTGACACTGAGAGGCGTAATAAAGGATATGTGGGGCTATTACGGTTCTCAAATCAAGATCAAATCATACCATGTCATAGCGCGCAAGACAGGGACAGTGCTATTACATTGGTATAGCGGCGTCTCTGTTCGGCGCGTTATGACATGGTATGATTTCATCGTTTTGAGAACCGTAATACAGTGGCAGTATGTGGCATACGGGGGGCAGTTACAATTTGCTTATGTGATATGTAATAATAACAATCCTTACAGGATTTGAAACATAAACGATTTTCATCCGAATAAGCAATCAATAACTACCTTATTGAGAAAAAGTTCCGCCGATACGAAAACCGCAATCGCACTAAAACCGAAACAATACAGTATCTAAATCGGATTAAATAATAAGCGAAACCGATAAGCTATAAGAAGTGAACGTCTCGCTACACTAACTATTGAATCATAGTGAGCGATCGATCAACGTAAACAATCGAATGGAACGCTCCAATCTGATGGAAACTAGCGAGCGCTAATAAAAACATCACGGCTATTGTTTTAGTAAGGTTTTATTTAGTGAATTGTCGGATTTACTTCAAATAACGTCGATGAAGAGTTCGGTGACGCAGTGGTTGGGTAACTGGACTTGCGATACGGAGGTCCCAGGGTCGATCCCCCGCCAGGGTTTCAATAAGTTATCCTTAGTTTTTTTCGACGGAAAAAGTTACGTACACTTACCGAATGCTCTCAAAAAGGTGAAGGAAAACATCGTGAAACTTGCATGCCGTATAAAAAAATTTAATGCATGTGTAATCTGCCAATCCGTGGTGGATGGCCCTAACTCCCTCAATGTATGGGAAGGTCTGTGCCCGAGCAGTGTTAACATTAAATTAAAAATAGACTGATGTTGATGATGAACGTCGATTCGATAAGTACTTATATTTGAAACGTTCAATATTCCATGTCCAAATTATGTGTGATACTAAGTAATATTATAATATGGAAGAAGTGGGGAAAGATTTGAAGAGGTGCAGAAAGACTTGTGAGAGCTTCATAGAGACGGCTTCAGTGTCGCTCTTTAGTATAACTATTACCTAATCTATACTTTGGTGTCGGAACACAAGATCCACTTTGGGTCGCTGAGCCAGCGGAGTAACAAAGTAAGTAAGGGATTGTCAAGCAAACACGTCGTAGACAGGAAAAGTGGGTCGAAACATTTCGTATAATTATAGCCCGGTACGTGCGGAGTTTTGAGAACTTGGCCTGTGCACTACCGTGCGCAATTTTCAAAAATCTCAATTTGATAAAATCCCAACCTAATCTATCTCTGTATTAAACCTTTCCTCTATTTATACTGGCTATAATTTAATTAATTATGAAAAAGCTTAAAATCACTACAAATAATAAAATGACTAAAATCTAACATTAAAACCAAAAACTAAAACTACCTATAAATAAACTAACTATAAATAAAATATGTCCTCTAGGAGGGCATCGGGAGTCACGGTGTCCTCTATTTATTATGTCTCCTGAAAACAATATTTAAATCAGTAGGTATGGTAATTGTAAAGAATTTTCCAAAATCACTATTTGAGAAAATAGCAACCTTAATCTTTCTCTGTATCAGACCTTTTCAATATTAATTATTATATCTCAAGAAAATAATATTTAAATCAGTATGGCACCCAAAATGAGGTGAAACCAAAGCCGGTTGCGCCATTCAACCTTAACTAGACACAGTCTGTTTGTCGGAGAACAATCGTGGATATGGCGCAAGCGCAATTTGACTGCGTGCCCAATCTCATTGACAACTATTAGCAGATCGATCGTGCGTGCGCGCTTAAAACGGGCTTCAACTTACTAGATTCATTTAAGACTATAGTAAGACTAGTATAGATAGTACAGTCGAAGACAGAGATAAGTATACAGGGGAACTCAATAAGGTTGAGATTTTCTCAAAAACTAAAGGACCGATAAATATTTCTTTACAGTTATACAGGGTGTAACGTAATAGGTATATGAAGCCGAAGGGAGGGTGTTCAGTATCAGTAACTGAACAACTTTTGTTTTACGACTTTTCGATTTTCGCGAATTTATTTTTTGACTACTCATACGTTTCGTACCGCTCAGCTGATCGATTTGTATGAAACATTAATTTATTTTCATTTTTTAATCGAAAAGTCGCAGAACAAAAGTTGTTCAGTTACTGATACTGAACACCCTCCCTTCGGCTTCATATACCCTTTACGTTACACCCTGTATAGTTTCAACTTTTATCTGTCAAACAGTGAACGAATTATTGCAATAGGTCAAGTAGTTTTTGAGAAAATCTCAACCTTAAAAACTCTCCTGTACACCTTTCTCTGTGTTCCACCGCACGTACTTTTAGTTCTAGTATCTGTCCACAATCGACGTATGTACGGTGGAACACAGAGAAAGGTGTACAGGAGAGTTTTTAAGGTTGAGATTTTCTCAAAAACTACTTGACCTATTGCAAAAATTATTTCACTGTTAGATAGATAAAAGTTAAAACTATGTACTGTAAAAGAATTATTAAATTCGGTCCAGTAGTTTTTGAGAAAACCTCAACCTTATTGAGGCCCCCTGTATACTTTCTGTCTTCGATTGTAACTATAATGTTGACAATTGCTTATTCTCAAATCCCAAACTCATCCGCAGATAACCTGAAGTGTATTGTTTATTCAGCAATCATTTACAGGTGACAGTTGCATTACTTTCTGTCTCTAATATTGATAAATATGCCACGCGAAGAGCGAAGATCCTCTGGCCAGTTGAGATCGATCGTTGTTTGTCACATGCTACTGGGCGCGTATTCATAAACGTGATTTAAGGTTTCGTATGCGCGGATTTACAGTTTTTCTATGAAGTCTATGACAATTAAACGTCTCTAAAATTTTAGTACTTATAGCAATCTTGGGGTGTCTATTTAGGGACTGATGAATACCGATACACTTGGACAAACTTCGCTCGATAGCAAAAAAATCGCAAACTTACCCCTTCCATGTCTTTTAAAATGAAAATTACGTCTAAACCGAAATAGTTATTCATATAAAATGTTTATAAAAATGTGGGTATTATAAATACGAGAGCTTGTTTAAAAAAAATCTGATTTTAATTGGCGTATTTTTATTTCCCTGCCAAAATACATCCAAAATTATTAAAAATACAAACATGGAGTCACTGTGCCGCGCTCTTCTCTCAACCGCTGCGGGACATCTTCTGTCTCACGCTCGAGTTTGACAGCTGGCAGCCCCTTAAAGTTTTGCCACCGTTTAGGCCCCTTTTTTTAACCCAGGTAAAACATGCAATATCATGTGCCACCACGCCCGGGGGAGCGTGTTGGTTATGTCGGGCTCACCGCCCTGAAGGGGCAGCATATCGACTAAACGTCCTGGGGTGTTCCATCTCGTGCCATTCTTGCCGAGCCACGGGAAACTGTGATACATCCGCGACCCGACTGGCGCCCCGAGCGCTCCCCATTGTGGGCTGTACTAGCCCACAATGTATAATCCATTCATCCGTCCCTTTCTATCTTAACGAAGTGTGAAAGGGATAGCAACACGATTTAATGGAAGTGAGATTTAACCAGGTTTATGAATAACAGCACTGAAGTTTATCTCCGATGACGTTACTATCTCCTCAAATCAAAGATTATTCGACAAGATATTGGACAAGACAATCACCGTGAAGTTAGCACCCCAAACCTAGCACCCCAAATGTGAAAAAGGTTGAGAACCACTGACCACCTGGCACCCCAAAAAAAAAACTTGACGCCCTAAATTAATGTCAATAATGCCCTGGACATCCGAATATACCTAAATTAAAATAGAGTAGGCGCCGATGTGTGCAATAGCGATAATTAAACAGCTAGCTAACAAAATAACTCCAATTCAGGGAATGGATTTTGAACAAACTGATTATTTGAATATTACCGTTTAGTCGAGATCTACCATCCACATAATTCACAGTTCCTTGCAAAGTTCACAATTAAAGATACAGCGATTTCAATTTTATTTTTTTAGTTCCATTCATGCCGCTAGATGGCAAGGAAAAAATAAACCGACCACGGTGCGATGGATATTGAATATTCTAATTATTCCAATAGTAGCGTATACTCGATACCCATTTATTCGCCGAATCCCAGTTCCTTGCAAGGTCTAGGTTATATAGAAAAATCGTATTTTATACGAACATGATTAACAAAAATGATACTACTAGTGCCCTCTATGTTCGAGTAGGAGTTAATACAATTTAATCACTGCCAAAACAATAATCGATATTGAATTTTCTAATTATTCTAATAGTAGCGTATACTCGACACCTACCCATTTATTCGTAGCATTCACAGTTCCTTCCATTAGGCCAGTCATTAAAGGAGTTGACCCTAGCAGTAACTCATCCCTCTATGTTATATAGTGTGTGTTTTCTTCGCGACACGGGGTCTAGGTTAAAATAACCCAGAGATTCCTTTAGAGTGTCTTTAACTTAATTGTGCGCTTAGTGTTTTTTTATGTTATTTCCAGCTTTAAGAAACGCCCCTGTTGTGAATCTGTACTAGATTATTTGCAATTTTGTCGAAATCTAGACGGAGCGTTCATGTCTCACGCTGGTGCATGAGATAGTGTTTGGTAATTTCGCCACGTCAAACAGCGGACGTATTGGTCGAATGGCTGGAGCGGTCGCCTGCCGTGCACGCGGTTCCGGGTTCGATCCTTAGCTAAATATTTGTTTTTTTGTTTTTGTTTCGTGTTTTATTTATTTTTTTGTAATTATCTTTGAATTTTATTTAAGCATAAACTCTGAACTCATGTGTATTAGGAGAGCTGGGAATCTGTCTGTACTAGATTACTTGTCAATTTTGTCGAAATCTAGACGGAGCGTTCCGTTCATTTTTCACGCGGGTTTATATAACAGACTAGGCGTTGCATGGTGCGCGGGCCGCGCGCGGCCCGCGAGACTGCTTTGTTTTCGTGTTGTAGGCGCCGCAACTAAATAAACATATCCGGATTGTTCGCTGTGCAAATAATTCGTGCAAACCATCCACTAATTATATCAAGCACCGCCCGAAAGTTGCAAGTTCAAAACTCTGTGAAAAACATTTATTCGAAAAGAGTTTGCTCATTTAAAGTAGGTTATTTTTGTGATTTTTAAAGCAAACAACGCTCGAAATGCCCGTATGCCAGAAAATTTATTCGAAAAGAGTTTGCTCATTTAAAGTAGGTTATTTTTGTGATTTTTAAAGCAAACAACGCTCGAAATGCCCGTATGCCAGAAACTTAAAGAAAGTTTTCAAAAGCCAAACGTTGCTAGCTGTACACAATTTCCATAACTTTGTTCATAATTCGAAAGGCAAGGGCTTTCAGCCTTTGGTAGCGTGGGGACGCTCCGGGCTTCGCCCTTCGCGGAGCTCGGCCTGTGGCCTCGCAAAGGTTACTTGGAATATGGGGAGTTGTTTCTGCTTGAGAAGGAGACGCTTCGGGCTTCGCCCTACGCGGAGCTCGGCCTATGGCCTCGCAGCCCGGCTCGGCCTTCGGCCTCGCAAAAGTTACTTGGAGGGTAGGGAGTTTTTTTCTGCTTGGCAATGGGACGCTTCGGGCTTCGCCCTACGCGGAGCTCGGCCTATGGCCTCGCAGCCCGGCTCGGCCTTCGGCCTCGCAAAAGTTACTTGGAATGTTGGGAATTTTTTCTGCTTGGCAAGGGGACGCTTCGTGCTTCGCCCTACGCGGAGCTCGGCCTATGGCCTCGCAAAAGTTACTTGGAGGGTGGGGAGTTGTTTCTGCTTGGCAAGGGGACGCTTCGGGCTTCGCCCTACGCGGAGCTCGGCCTACGGCCTCGCGGTGTTCTATCGCTTCGGGCTTCGCCCTACGCGGAGCTCGGCCTTCGGCCTCGCGGGAGGGTGCTCGGCCTTCGGCCTCGCTATAGTTACTGATAGATATTTACCGCACGCCAGTAATCCTTTCGTTTCGTATAGGAAAATATATTGAAAAAATATTATGGTTTACTGCTCGTCCGCCATTTTGTTTTTCCCAAAAATGACAATTTTCTGGTATACTGCATCATATGTGCTACGAAGTGGAATTGGTTGGATATTCCTCATGCGCTCGTGCTAGGCCAGCTAATTCGTCAAAGTTTGGTCTGAAATGTCCAAATTTTCAATCGGCTATATTTCCGCCGCCATTTTGTTTTTCTTTTGTTTTTCAATTTCATCACTAAGTAGGTCGACCATGTGACGCGTGTTCCAAATTTGAACGAAATCGGTTGGAAAATGGCGGAGATGGCATCACGTGACCCGCCGCCATTTTGTTTTTTTCACTTCCCTATAGTTTTCCTCTGGTCCAATCACTAAACTATACAACTCCCCCCTACATCACTTTCACCTCCGGGAACTCCTTCAGACTAAACGGGCGTGTCAATCAGTGAGTCAGTGAGTGAGTGAGTGAGTGGTAGTCGAGCTATATATATTAGTAATAATTATAATTTTAAGAAATAATTTGATACACGCACGTCCACTACAAACGAGATCCCACGGCGAAAAAAAAAGTGTTACCATTGTTTTGCCATTGTCCGTACTAACCTTGACATATGTTGTCGTACCTACTTATAATGCGTTGATGATACGGGCTAGATTACAATAGTTTTATGTTTGCTGGCGTAGGTACTATCGTCTCGGTCGAGCTTACTTAAACATTCCACGTAGTAGGTACCTAGTAAGTACACATAAAAACACATCAAGTTGTAACACTTTGGACCGCTCTAATCTATTTATCTATCTGCGTCGTAAGAGTTGAAATCGTACTGAAAGTGTTACTATTGATCTGCTTTTGTCCGTACTAACCTTGACTTGACATGTTGCGCTTATGCGCCGATGATACGGGCTAGATTACAATGGTTTTGTGCATGTTGGCGTAGGTACTGTTGTGTCGGTCGAGCTTACTTAAAACATTCCAAAATCAGATCAAGTGTAACACTTTGAACCGTTCTTATTATCTGCGTCGTAAGAGTTGAAATCGTACTGCAAGTGTTACCATTTGTTTTGCTATGTCCGTACTAATTCACCACTCGGTAACGAGTTAACCTAAAATAAACCTTATTCGTATAACTGTAGATTACAGAATCCTATCTCCAAAATATTTGTACAACTTCAACTCCACGTTACCGATGCGATAGATATTTTCTACTTGTATAGGAATAAGGTTTATTATAAATTGACTTTGACTTTGAGGAACAGTTCGACTAAGATCGTAAGTGTGTTCATAATGATAAGAAAAATCGAACTTAGCATTTTTCTCAACTCTAATTTTTCGACGATTTCTAGAAAACGCTTGTCTTGACTGGCTTGACTTTGTTACCATTGATCTGCTGTCGACTGTACCTACGTATAGTACGGACAACAACAGATCAATGGTAATACTCGCTCGCATTCGCACGATTTTAACTCTTACGACGCAGATAATAAGAACGGTATTTAGTCCAAAGTGTTACATTTGATCTTCTGTTAGCTGTACCTAACAACCTATCCGAAGAAACCGAATGTAAAGAATGAATTGCATAGCGCGCCCCGCCCGCGTATATGGCTTCCCGTATTGGTCTAGGTTTTATAGAAATCATATTTTATTCGTACATACAGTGATTTCAATTTTCTTAGTTCCATTCATGCCACTAGATGGCAAGGAAAAAATAAACCGACCACGGAGCGATGGATTTTGAATATTCTAATTATTCCAATAGTAGCGTATACTCGATACCCATTTATTCGCCGAATCCCAGTTCTTTGCAAGGTCTAGGTTATATAGAAAAATCGTATTTTATACGAACATGATTAACAAAAATGATACTACTAGTGCCATCTATGTTCGAGTAGGAGTTAATACAATTTAATCACTGCCCAAACAATAATCGATATTGAATTTTCTAATTATTCTAATAGTAGCGTATACTCGACACCTACCCATTTATTCGTAGCATTCACAGTTCCTTCCATGGTCTAGGTTTTATACAAATCGTATTTTATTCGTACGTAATTAACAAAAATGATACTACGAGTGCCCTCTATGTTCGAGTAGGAGTTAATACAATTTAATCACTGCCCAATTTTATTTCTTTAGTTTCATTCACGCCGCTAGATGGCATGGAAAAAATAAACCGACCACGGTGCGATGGATATTGAATATTCTAATTATTCCAATAGTAGCGTATACTCGATACCCATTTATTCGCCGAATCCCAGTTGTTTGCAAGGTCTAGGTTATATAGAAAAATCGTATTTTATACGAACATGATTAACAAAAATGATACTACTAGTGCCATCTATGGTCGAGTAGGAGTTAATACAATTTAATCACTGCCCAAACAATAATCGATATTGAATATTGTAATATGCGCAATATCAGCACCTAGTGCAGACATAATTTTCTACAGTACTCACAGATATTTGCATATTCTAGATTTAAAGCTATGTTCAAATAAATATACCTAATACAAAGGCCAATGGGCACATTCGTATGGAGGGTGGTGCCTTTTTTTTTTCGCGCGGCCAGAATCAGTTTCATATCTACTGTGTAGGAGACCATACAAAAAGAGAAAAAAAGTTGTTCCCGGGGTTCTAACCGCAGTCCGGGCCGAGATAATAGAGTTTAACTTTTACCAAAAGAGAGGAGAATATCGCAACTGCCATCTACAATATACTTCCCATTTGCGACAATTTATTGGTTTCCGGTCTTCAAAAGCGGAAATCCGGTGCACCATGTGCTATATACATCCCCCCCCCCCCCTCCAAACCAAAAAGAAATTGTGTTTCCTATTATTCCTTACGATGTCGCATTCGCCATGTTCAATACACTCCCCCTAGACGGTTTTTTTTTGCGGTCAACCAAAGCGGAAATCCGGTTCAACATGTACATTGAACAATATCCTCCCCCTCACCTAAAAATAAATTGAAATGTATTTTATTTCATAAGGTGTCGCATCTGCCATCTATAATACACTTCCCCTTTGATGTTAATTTATTTTTTCCTCCTCCCCCCGTAAAAAAACACATATTTATTTCATTTCCCATAATAATTATCCTCCTTGGTGTAACTTGTGTCCGATGTAGTTGGATTCTCCCCGTGTAAACTTGACGAACTGAACTACACTAAATGGTTCCTCAGCACCTCTGGCTAGGTGATCGGTGTACGGTCGACAGCACATAAAGCGTACCACATTGGCACGCTACGCAGGGGTTATACGACGTAGTTTGCAAAGTTTGGTTTTTTGTAGGTTGATGTGCCGTCGACTATACACAAAAGTTAAGACCTTTTGAAAAAAATACACAGAAGTATAACATACGCCGTAACAAGCCCAGTGGCTTGTTAAAAGAAACCATTGCAAAATATATCGTATAACTCCTGCGTATGGTGCCAGTGTGATACGCTTTATGTGCTATCGACCGTACATAGATGGTTGCGGCGTATGTTAAAACACTCCCAAACTCACACCAGACGAGATCCAAATACAAAAAGATACTATTCCTAATATCGTCGATCTGGTTCGAGTCACGGTTTTCAACAGAGCATTAGCTCAACATTAGTTGAAAAATAATGGCAAGGTCTCTGGTTCGAATCCCAGTCGCGATGTAATATTTAAAAAGATACCGTAAATCACAAATTACACTCGGATGAGCAAAACACACCCTAAATAACACAAAAATACTGGTACACAAAAACTCTCTTACACACAAAAATTCCCCTAGATATCGTACTAATTAGTTTTGCGCGTCTGAGTATGGTAGTGTATTTTGAAACTGAATGTAAGTACCATAGAGTGTGTTGTGAGTATTTGGGAGCATTTTTTTATGTTAGGACACGAAAAAATCACAGTTTTCGTTTGTCTATGTATTTTTTTGCGTAAAGTATGTTTGTATTTGAGGAGTGCGTTGTTGATTCTAGGTGTTTTGTGGGGCGTATTTGTGTGTATTTGCATATTGTATTTTGTACGCTAAAGAGTATTTTTGTTTGGCTGTGTGCTTATGCATAAAGATGACTGTATTTTGTGTGTTACAAATGCAGTTGCCTGTGTTTTGTGTTGTTCGTAAAGGTATGTTTGTGTGTAGATGGGTGCGTTTTTGTTTCTAGTTGTGTTTTGAGTGTTTGCTTCTTTCTGCGTTAAACAGGGTTTTTATATCGTAGGGTATGTATATATCAGGGTGTAATTTGTGTGCGAGACTGTAATTATGTTTATCTGGTTGTTTTTGTATTAAGGTGGCGTATTCAAACGTGTTTCAGTGTCTAGGTATATTTTATTATGTTTAGGGGTGTGCTTGGGAGTTAGGAGTTTATTTTTGTGTATGTCGGACTCTGGATATAGTTATATGAGTCAGCGTGTGTTTATATCCAACGTGTTTAACGCTGCTGTATACTTTTCTTTAAATGTTGGGGGTTCATGATAGTAGCATAATAATTATGTATCCTAGCTAGACGATGCTGATAAACGACTGAGATCGTCTGGATCCTTTATTGGATGTTTTAGGGGAACCGGAAAAAGTTTTACTATTTTGGGGGTGGGGGTTCCTTACCTCAATACAGAAAAAAGGAACCTTTATTTAAAATATTTTCAGTCTCCGCGATATTAGAGTTTAAATAAAATGACAAACTAAAGTAACATGAGAGAGAAAGTATTTATTTATAACAGCCGAGTCGTGGCCTTTCGACGACAGTAGGGTCTTTAAAACCATGGGAATTTGCGAGATATTCGATTTTAATTTTTCCTTTACTTAAACTCAAATATCTCGGCCCCGGATGAGTGGGGAAACATAGACGCAACATTTTTACGTTCATCGTGAAGTCCGGGATTCTTACTTTCAGTCAGGGTATAAATATTTAATTTTAAGTAAAGTCATCAAACTTGAGAGGGGGTGTGGTGTAGAGGATACACCGGATGTGAGAGGATTCTTACCTTCCAGGATTTTTACCTTCAGTCAGGGCAGAGATATTTCATCATCATCATCAGTCTATTTATATTGCCCCACTGCTCGGGCACAGACCTTCCCTTACATCGAGGGAGCTCGGGCCATAATCCACCACGCGGGCCCAATGCGGGTTGGCGGATTTCACATGCTTTAGATTTTTTTCTTCTTCTACGACATGCAGGTTTCATCAAGATGTTTTCCTTCACCGTTTTGAGAGCACTCGGTAAATGTACGTAAGTTTTTCCGTCGAAAAAACCGAGGATACCTCATTGGTACATGGCTGCCCTAGCTAGGAATCGAACCTGGGACCTTCATATTGCAAGTCCATTGACCCAACCACTGAGCCACCGAGCTCTCTTTTTATATTTAACTTTAAGTAAATGACAAACGTGAGAGGGGGGGGAGGATGTGCTCATTTTAGATGATGCACCGGCCATCTAAAAAGAACCGGAGTTCTAGTGGCCCAGTCGGGATGAATTATAACAAAAGTTATAGTAGATGGCCGGTGCACCATCTAAAATGAGCATATCCTCCCCCTCTCTCACATTTGTCATTTACTTAAAGTTAAATATCTCTGCTCTGACTGAAGGTAAAAATCCCGGAACAACATTTTCTTGTAGACAACCTCATAGTGAATGTAAAAATGTTGATTTGACGTCTCTACCCTCCACCGGGGCCGAGATATTTGAGTTCAACGGAAGTAAAAAGTTAAAGTCGAATATCTCGGCCCGGACTGAGGTTACAGATGAGCTGCCATAATATGTTTTATTTACTTTGCCAATATGTACCTAAATAACCATATTTGGTTTCTGGCCGCGAAAATTTCAAAAGGCTCCAAAAACGCCCATTGGCTTTTCCCGCAAATTTGCACAGATTAGAAATCACCGAAACGAAACCGGAAACGAAACAAGTTTGTTTTGCAGTTTTACATATTTCATCAAAATCTTGAAACGGCGGATTTTCTATTCGATTGATTACTCGAAATAACTTGAGATTGTCGAAAATAGGAGAGCATTTTATATATGACACACGTGATTGGGATATTTTCCAAAAGTTTCTAATGTGTGAAGGATATGTGTGTGGAGCAAGTGCTGGTCATCGGCGGTGATAGTCCTGTATCTGGATGACGGCAGTCCTTCACAGTGGCAGCAGACCTGTCTCTGTCGTTATCCTTCTAGACTGGCACATAGCACAAAACGTCCTACCTAACCAGCCAAGAATACCATCACCCGCAGGACAACCAAACTAACCAAGGCCTTCAAAGTAGGAATTGGAAACAGTACTTCTCAGTTCGTAGTTTGTGAAGTGATTAGAGAATGGTGACCCCTAACAAACTCCATAGATCAAGCAATCAAATGCAATGAGTGTTCGATAGAAATACACGACAAATTGTGGGCCAGCAATGTCTTCTCTTGCCAAGAGTTATCTCTACGACCATACCAATAAAGGAAGACTATGGTATTTGAGGTAAGTAGTAAATTATAAACTATAAGGTATGGGTGGGTCAGGTGTGTAACATAACACATGTGTTAAATTCCTTATATGACAACCTCGCATTATTCATATTTAGGACAAAATAAACATCTAGGTACTTCTAATAAGTTTGTGCAGAGACTCTCGCCTCGTTAAAACTCTTAAGGGTCTCTTGCAATATCGAGATAACCCTGGGTTGAGAGAACTCCATACATTTCGCTCACGTTAAGTCGCTAACCCTTGAAGAATGTGTAGGTTTTCCGTCAGTATATTTAGGAAACATTAACTGGATTTGCTAGATAATATTGATTGATAAATAATATTCTTCATTGCAATTACACAAATATATAAATAAAGGGTGGGATATACAATAATATCACAACTTATCGCTGAAAGTGATCTCTATTTTCTCCTAGACAAGCATTGAGAAAGAAATGTGAGAATGAATTAAGTAGCTTATGGTTCAAATTGTCATTTATGTGTCTTTTTAATTTGAGCTTATAATAATATAAATTTAATATTCTTTATTGCAATAACATTACACAAATACATAAAGGTTGGGTTATATTACAAAAGAATCACAACTTATTGCTGAAAGTGATCTCTCCTACAACCGTTGCGAGATAAATGAGAGGATGAATTATGTAGCTGGTTGTGCAGTATTAAATTGTCATCTATGTGATTTTGATAAGCTGATAATAATGTTATAATTTTGTTACAGTATGCCTAAAATGTGAAAAGGTGATGAACGGGTCACTTCGTGAGATAAGAAAGACAAAATGGACAAGAGACTCATGCGCGGCGTTCTTGGGATGACAAATACTGAAAAGGGACACCAGTGAGGAGACTTTGAGAGGATGCCGAATCCTAGAAAGAGAGTAACGGCCACAATTGATTTGTTTAAATATAATTTTTGATTTCAATTTGTTATTGACTTTTATTATAATATACATTAAGTACCCATTTCTTGTATGGTATACTCAGAGAAATAACTCTTGAGATGGTAATTCAACGTCTCTGTTCATTTACAACTCAAAGATTTCCTTGACGGAAGTGCTACAAGCATGAATGCTCTATGGAGAGAGCCTAAAGTATATTTTGTATGGGGGACAGGGTTCTGCCCTTGAAACAGTACTTTCACTCTCATGCATCAGAAAAAACCATCTGTTTTTATGTTCGATTTTTATTGAAAAATTAAACAATGGAAAAGCAAGAGCAGTGTCGGTTATGCAAATATTGGAGTAATCCGCAAGATGTTCCTTGCTTCATATCTACGTGCAGTTGGTTTAGTATATAAATTATTATTATTACTTATGCCTACAATTACAACAATTTAATTAGACAAACACTTCAACTGACTATCACTTGACATAATACCACTACAAAACTGGATATGTGTTTCAATTTCCTATTATACCATATTTCAATTAAACTAGTTGTGTTCCTCTAAATGACAATGTAATTAGATAAGATAAATATTCTTTATTGCAAAAAAGAAAAGAATTACACAAGAGAAATAGGCTAATATCGTTAATATTACAATTGGTGGTCTTAATTAGGTACTTTTAATGACAGCCTCTGATGTTGTATTGCCTATATCACTTTTATCGTCAATTACTACAGCTTTTGTTCTTAAACCAGACTTCTCCAGTTCCAATGTGGACAATGCAACTTGAATGGTCACATCATCACCGGGGTCCATTATAATAAGCATCTTCAATGACTCCATTCTTGCCAGGGCAGTTTGGAGTCAGTGTACAGTACATCCGGTCAAATCCAAGTTTTCAAGACTTGCCATTCTGTCCAACTAGTCTATCCAGGCACACACATCAATGTATTTGTTATTCTTCAGACTCAACCATTTCAGAAAATTGAGACCGCTTAGGTTCTGTATTCCCTCATACCGAATGCCATTGTGATTGAAGTTTGTGCAGTCCACAGCTTCTATGAAGTAGCCATCAGTAGATCCAATCTTTCGAATTTTTCAATCTGAAAAAGGTCAACTTTAAGTATAAATATGTGAGATTTCATAACTCCTGTAACATATATTAGTATATTTGAAATTTATTTCTATTTCAAGGTGAAAGTTATATTTATAAAAACGAACCTGACAGCGCAGTGTCGATATGTGAAGAAATGTACAGCAGCTAAATTTGAACCAAGAGACGAAAGAGTTCTGGCAAATATTTCTGATTCTGTATCTCCTGGACCACCTTCATGCTCGTCCACCAATCTTTCACTGTTTGGACGTCCATATACGGTAGCGTAGTCTTTGCAATGCATTCATTATTTCTGGGCTAGGATTTTTCCGCGTGAACAGTGACAGTTTACTAGACCATTCGTTATCACGCTGTATCCAGGGCTTTCTCCATTCGGGATAAGGCTTTCCATGAACGGTTTGGGGTTGTTTGCCTTCCTCATCTTGTTGATAAATTGATTTTTTGGTACCTTCGGGAGGTTATGTAAAGGCCTGAATGTACCGCAAATTAAATGCCATGTGATGTATGTGTTCAGAACGACCAGAAAACCAGAAAAAGATTATTATTACTGTAGTCTGTATCGTATCCAATCCAATATCACAAAAAGGAAAGAATCATTTTGTTTTTGTTTGCAATTGAATTTTGTAGCTTTTTTTTTTTTTTGGTAAAACATAGGGATGCCCGATTCGAATCGATCTTATTGGATACGACCTTCGATTTTTTGAATCGATTCACGTGAATGCGATCTCGGCACAGATCGAATCGCATACCTAGAAGATGGGATGAAAAAAATCGAAAGATTGTTATTGTGGGAACTTTGTGCCAAACATCAAAAAGGGCACAATATAGAAATTTCCACCATATCAGCTCTCAGACTTTAAAATATACTATTTACCGACACTCAAATATGTGCAAAAGCACTAATCGATGTCACAAATTAGACTGAAAACCGTAGTCGACTAGATCCCGAACGTGTAATGCCTTGATCACACGTACCGAGCAAATGGGCGAGACAGTGCTCTCGGCCGAGTACTCGGTACGTATAAACATAGCGCCGAGTGCTCGGCCGAGCGCTCGGCCCGTAGACAGATTATCCTATAGACGGAGTCCCCGCGTAACCACATTTACCCTTTCTTTCTGGCAGCCAGGTGTTGCCTAGGAAAAACTATTACCAAACATTAAGGGTATTTTTCACAATAAAATTATAAATTATAGATATGAATATGCATAAAAAATGCATTGGATATGTTTTTGGTATAACTATATTTAGGCATATAATATAATACCTATGTAATTTTCGAAAAAGTCGTATTTTGTAAGTGTGATTTGTTCATTTCCGCCAATTAGTGTATCTGACAGTGACAGCATGTCACCATTGCTATTTTTATAATCCATTGCTCGGATGCTGTAACAAATTTTTTAATGAATTTCAATTTAATAAGTACGTCCACGCGTTTCAGAGCAAAAGGTCTTATACATACAGATATACATACATACAGACAGACAGACAGACAGACAGACAGACAGACAGACAGACGGACAACAAAGTGTCCCTTCCTATAAGGGTTCCTTTGTTTCCTATTGGGGTATGGAACTCTAATCATGACAATCGAGTGAATCAATCCTTTTGCACAAAGTAAATGATCTAGTATCTAATGAATTAGACTAGGTATTTAAAATTAGGACTAGCTAAATACTACTGTAATTCCCATACATATATTGTGGAACAAAATATTTTTTGGGGAATTTTTTACCAACACTGTTGACAACACTGAATTTTATGTCATACATTTTACAAAATACTTTTCGATGTTATTTTGATATTTAGGCACTGTTTTCAAGCAAAATTACAACGCGTTGCAACGTGTTGATTATGTATAAACTATGTACCGTACGTTTTAAAACATAGAAAGTTAAAGAATGGAAAATACTGACCTATGGAACGAAATATTTGGATCATTGCGTTCTCATCTATTTTTACACTCCTGTACACAACAAACCCCCTCAGCAATGATGATATAATAACGACAATATGTTTCGATCTAATATATGACTACAAACACGAGATCTAACACATAAAATGCTGCTAAAACAATAATTTATCATAATTTACAACAACGTAAAAACGATCTGTCATTTTGGTGCCGGTGACAGTTAGTTTCAATATCGAAAACTGGCTACGCCGATAAGGACAGAAGATATATGATTCTTTCTCTCTCACGCTTACGATATCCATATTATGTTGTTCTTGTCACTCGAGAGCGAGACAGAAACCACACTCCATCTATAGGCTTCTCTATCTACGGCTCGGCCGAACGAAGCGGCGAGACAGGAGCTCGGCACCCGTTCTACTTACTAGGCCGAGTGTCCACCCTCCCGCTTCCCCGCACTGTCTCGCTCGCTCACTCGGTGTGTCTGAACGTGCACACATCTCGCAACTCGCCACTCGGCCACATGCATGATTGTCGTCACGTCACCGCGCGCGCCTTTTCTCGCGATAATTTTAAATTCAGCAGGATCTTCTACCTCTAATTCTTTAAAAACAGTGTTTGTAGCGCCAAAATCAGATCTTCTCAACATCCATGGTCTTGTCCAAATCCGGCGTTGCTCTTTTTCCAACAATTCCTTTAATTCTTCTGCTAATAGTGGAATGAGTAACTTTGTATATTTTCTAATAATCTTTTTACGATCCATCGTGTCCCAATCGTGGTCTCAACAGAACTGAACTGACTGTGCTAATTTCAAAATACGTGTGAACAGCTACTCGCTTACATCACTGTCTCGGCCGAGAACCATTTTACTGTCTCGCCCGTTTGCTCGGTACGTGTGATCGAGCCATAAGTTATTGCTTTTGAAATGCTATAATAGTGTAGGTAGTTGACAGTTGAGTCCAGTAAATATATAGTATGAATAGAATAATAATAAAAATCGGTCATTTACCCCATATTTCGATATATTTTTGGGTACAAAACGATACGATTCGATCTTTGCGAAATCGATTCAAACCCATACGATTTAATCGCGAATCGATTCAATTAGTTACGATTACGATTCATTGCGATCCACAAGATCGATTTAAATCAAAAAATCGAACATCCCTAGTAAAACACTTCTTCCTTCTTAGAGGGACAGGCAAAGCCTACTAGAGCATACAGCCTAGTCTGATGTAATAAGAATGTCTGGGTTTTTATAAATACATACATACGAAGATCGCGGACATTTCTCCTGATTAATTTAACGTGATCATTAATCACTAAATGTCGCGGAAACTATTTAATTCGGATTTTCACAAAAAGTAGCTAATGACGTTTCGCGCGCTTAAACTTACAAATTATGTGCTTTGATGTGTAAAGGCGGATATGTTATTTTTGATCCCGAACGGTAGGTATATATATAAATAAGAAAATAATGCAACAGACTTGGACGTATAAACTTGCAAGTCTTTTGCCCTTTCACAATCCATCCATAAATAAAGAATTGTTTGACACTGACAGTTTTCTTTATAAATGTAGAAAAAATGTCTATGGTTTTATTTGTAACCGATCCTCTAGAATGTTTATGGATATTGTCTATGGTTAAACCATAGACAATGAAGACGACCCGCTGGAAATAGCGTCGCCGTTATTTTTTTCGGCATGAATGGAAAAATAAAATTGAAATCACTGTATGTACGAATAAAATATGATTCCTATAAAACCTAGACCATGGAAGGAACTGCGAATGCTGCAAATAAACGGGTAGGTATCGGGTATACTCTACTATTAGAATAATTAGAAAATTCAATATCGATTATTGTTTGGGCAGTGATTAAATTGTATTAACTCCTACTCGAACATAGAGGGCACTAGTAGTATCATTTTTGTTAATCATGTTCGTATAAAATACGATTTTTCTATATAACCTAGACCTTGCAAAGAACTGGGATTCGGCGAATAAATGGGTATCGAGTATACGCTACTATTGGAATAATTAGAATATTCAATATCCATCGCACCGTGGTCGGTTTATTTTTTCCTTGCCATCTAGCGGCGTGAATGAAACTAAAGAAATAAAATTGGGCAGTGATTAAATTGTATTAACTCCTACTCGAACATAGAGGGCACTCGTAGTATCATTTTTGTTAATCATGTTCGTATAAAATACGATTTTTCTATATAACCTAGACCTTGCAAAGAACTGGGATTCGGCGAATAAATGGGTATCGAGTATACGCTACTATTGGAATAATTAGAATATTCAATATCCATCGCTCCGTGGTCGGTTTATTATTTCCTTGCCATCTAGTGGCATGAATGGAACTAAGAAAATTGAAATCACTGTATGTACGAATAAAATATGATTTCTATAAAACCTAGACCAATACGGGAAGCCATATACGCGGGCGGGGCGCGCTATGCAATTCATTCTTTACATTCGGTTTCTTCGGATAGGTTGTTAGGTACAGCTAACAGAAGATCAAATGTAACACTTTGGACTAAATACCGTTCTTATTATCTGCGTCGTAAGAGTTAAAATCGTGCGAATGCGAGCGAGTATTACCATTGATCTGTTGTTGTCCGTACTATACGTAGGTACAGTCGACAGCAGATCAATGGTAACAAAGTCAAGCCAGTCAAGACAAGCGTTTTCTAGAAATCGTCGAAAAATTAGAGTTGAGAAAAATGCTAAGTTCGATTTTTCTTATCATTATGAACACACTTACGATCTTAGTCGAACTGTTCCTCAAAGTCAAAGTCAATTTATAATAAACCTTATTCCTATACAAGTAGAAAATATCTATCGCATCGGTAACGTGGAGTTGAAGTTGTACAAATATTTTGGAGATAGGATTCTGTAATCTACAGTTATACGAATAAGGTTTATTTTAGGTTAACTCGTTACCGAGTGGTGAATTAGTACGGACATAGCAAAACAAATGGTAACACTTGCAGTACGATTTCAACTCTTACGACGCAGATAATAAGAACGGTTCAAAGTGTTACACTTGATCTGATTTTGGAATGTTTTAAGTAAGCTCGACCGACACAACAGTACCTACGCCAACATGCACAAAACCATTGTAATCTAGCCCGTATCATCGGCGCATAAGCGCAACATGTCAAGTCAAGGTTAGTACGGACAAAAGCAGATCAATAGTAACACTTTCAGTACGATTTCAACTCTTACGACGCAGATAGATAAATAGATTAGAGCGGTCCAAAGTGTTACAACTTGATGTGTTTTTATGTGTACTTACTAGGTAGGTACCTACTACGTGGAATGTTTAAGTAAGCTCGACCGAGACGATAGTGCCTACGCCAGCAAACATAAAACTAATTGTAATCTAGCCCGTATCATCAACGCATTATAAGTAGGTACGACAACATATGTCAAGGTTAGTACGGACAATGGCAAAACAATGGTAACACTTTTTTTTCGCCGTGGGATCTCGTTTGGAGTGGACGTGCGTGTATCAAATTATTTCTTAAAATTATAATTATCTGTTATATAAACCCGCGTGAAAAATGAACGGAACGCTCCGTCTAGATTTCGACAAAATTGACAAGTAATCTAGTACAGACAGATTCCCAGCTCTCCTAATACACATGAGTTCAGAGTTTATGCTTAAATAAAATTCAAAGATAATTACAAAAAAATAAATAAAACACGAAACAAAAACAAAAAAACAAATATTTAGCTAAGGATCGAACCCGGAACCGCGTGCACGGCAGGCGACCGCTCCAGCCATTCGACCAATACGTCCGCTGTTTGACGTGGCGAAATTACCGAACACTATCTCATGCACCAGCGTGAGACATGAACGCTCCGTCTAGATTTCGACAAAATTGCAAATAATCTAGTACAGATTCACAACAGGGGCGTTTCTTAAAGCTGGAAATAACATAAAAAAACACTAAGCGCACAATTAAGTTAAAGACACTCTAAAGGAATCTCTGGGTTATTTTAACCTAGACCCCGTGTCGCGAAGAAAACACACACTATATTATAACATAGAGGGATGAGTTACTGCTAGGGTCAACTCCTTTAATGACTGGCCTAATGGAAGGAACTGTGAATGCTACGAATAAATGGGTAGGTGTCGAGTATACGCTACTATTAGAATAATTAGAAAATTCAATATCGATTATTGTTTGGGCAGTGATTAAATTGTATTAACTCCTACTCGAACATAGAGGGCACTAGTAGTATCATTTTTGTTAATCATGTTCGTATAAAATACGATTTTTCTATATAACCTAGACCTTGCAAGGAACTGGGATTCGGCGAATAAATGGGTATCGAGTATACGCTACTATTGGAATAATTAGAATATTCAATATCCATCGCACCGTGGTCGGTTTATTTTTTCCTTGCCATCTAGCGGCATGAATGGAACTAAAAAAATAAAATTGAAATCGCTGTATCTTTAATTGTGAACTTTGCAAGGAACTGTGAATTATGTGGATGGTAGATCTCGACTAAACGGTAATATTCAAATAATCAGTTTGTTCAAAATCCATTCCCTGAATTGGAGTTATTTTGTTAGCTAGCTGTTTAATTATCGCTATTGCACACATCGGCGCCTACTCTATTTTAATTTAGGTATATTCGGATGTCCAGGGCATTATTGACATTAATTTAGGGCGTCAAGTTTTTTTTTTGGGGTGCCAGGTGGTCAGTGGTTCTCAACCTTTTTCACATTTGGGGTGCTAGGTTTGGGGTGCTAACTTCACGGTGATGACAAGACATTGGATACAACTGTTGGATTCCTTTGTTGTGGTATGATTGATGAAGATTTTTGTTGAACTCTAAGTTTGTCCAGTATTGTAGTAGGTACTTAGGTATAAAATGGTTACCTACCAAATTGTATTAGGCTATATATTTTATGTCCATTGAATCTTTAAGGGCCTTCCATGAGCCAACTAGCGCCGCCAATCTTGAAAAAATAATATCTTCCAATTTAATAATTTTTAAAAAAAAAAAACTATTTACAAAATGTTTATTAGGATGAATACTATTTTTCAATATACAATACATGGCATAATTGCGACAAGCTAAGTTGTAGTTCACAAATGTGCCAGAAACGGCCGTTTTTCGGAATTATGTGAACTACAACTTACCTACATTGCATCACGTTACAAATAAGCATTTAAAAAATAATATTTATAGCAATAAACAATGTGAACGTAGCTTTTTTAATCAAATTTATTATATTGGAAGATATGATTTTTTTAAGATTGGCGGCGCTAGTTGGCTCGTGGAAGGCTCTTAAGAGGCCTACTTTAATGTACACATGGGTTTAAGTATATGTACAATTTTACAAGACAGTTGATATTTAATAATGAGATGAAAGAAATACATAATAGAGTCCTAAGTACCTAAAATGTTGGTGGAATCTGCAGATATTTAATAAACCGACAAACGTCGACCAACATGGCAATGTTAAAAAGGTCATGACGTGCGGTCTATGCCTATTTATGATTTTATTTATTTTAAGTATCAGTATTTTTTATATTCAACTCTTGGAATAGCTATAAAACAAAATCAGAATTCAAACCATCAATTCAATAACATTTTACGACATAGGTCTATTCGTAGAACGAAGTACCTACGTGTTAAACATTTTTATAAGCAAAACCAATTTAGTTCATGCTCGCGACAAAACCACAATCGTTGAAATGTCAACGTTATTGTCTCTGCAATAAGCGACAAATACAAATAGGGACGTGTTAATTAATGTAATTTTAAAGTTGTAAGGCACCATTACTAAGGTCTGTAAGTTCAAGGCGAACTCCTGCGCAGTGAGAAGGAAAACAAGAAGAACTAACATAATAAGAGCTCCAAACAAAGAAATACCGTTTAGTTCCAGGGCTCAATAAATACTGGTTAAGTAATTAATGAACTTGTTCGCAAAACGTTAATGGTTTCTGCAATTTACGACGTTTAAATGGCAATAAAGATAATGTTGGTGTTTTGTTTTGGAATATTTTTTTTAAATAAGGTATTTTTAGAATCATTGGACTTGGAGTGGGTGGTATTGGCACAGAGACAAATAATATCCAACACGGAGAAAAAAGTTATGGAAGCTCCAAGTCAATGAATTACATTCACGGCATTCATCTTGCTAGGTAGCTATTCTAGTAGGATATTTTTAGAAAAGGAACCCTTATATGATCACTTTGTTGTCCGTCTGTCTGTCAAGTTGAAATTAATACGAAATACTCAGGCCTGCATACTCGTGCAGCCGCGCGAAAAAATTAGACTTCTACGTTAACGCAATCAGAAGATATGGCCGTATATTTCGAATTTTAGCGCATATTTGTATGAAAACGCAAAAAAACTCAAAACTTATATTCAAATACAAGTACATTTATTTGCCAAAAAGATTATTACAAATTACAAAAATATAAATGTAAGTCCTTATAATGGTTCGTCAAAAAACTCCTTCGCTGAATACAGTGTTCGATTCAATGTTCGAGTCAATGCCGTTGACCTAGCAGCTTTTTTAAAGTTAGTGGCTTATAGCAATTGTCTACTTTTGTTTATGTAGTAGGGGAGCGAGGGGCTTGTTGTAACATTTTTTAAAAACAATCATATATCTTGAGATATATTGGCTAAATTACCACTAACTAAACTTTGATCGGTACTCTAACAATTCTTTAATTAATTCTAATTGAAAAAATATCAAATCTATGTCTAATTTCTTCAGAATTAATTTTTTTATAAAAAGAGGGAAGTGTTACATCTTACCCCGTGCTTGGGGCTTGTTGTAACATCTAGTGGGGCATGTAGTAACAACAATAAAAAACGAGAATGTGACACCTTCAATCATTTATTCTCTTCACATTTAGCTTTGTTTTCAACATATCATTAGGTATTTAACAAAAATATTGAGGTACTTCTATAAAAAGAATCATCTATCAAATAATCAACTGAAACATACTTTTTCTATGAGTAATCAACACTTGTTTTCTAAAACTTCAGCTGCAGCTAACTCGTATACCTCCTGGCTTTGTGTTCCCCGCTCTGTCTTTCTCTTATACAGTCTTATTAAAAACAAACAAAAAATAAGGTATATTGCATTTTCAATCACATACATACAGCAATATGGGGGCAAGTTGTAACATGTTACAACATACCCCAAGATTTTGTTACAACTAGCCCCAAGGCATAATTTTTAATATTTATAACGATAACTATTAAATCATCTTAGTAATCTCGAAAACTATTACACCACATCGTACATAGATAAATTTAACATCAAATAAAACACAGAAAGCTCCAATTAGTCGATTATAATAAAGCCAATCGAAAGTTTACGAAAGCAAAATAATGCATTACCTGGTGACAACAGAGGGCTTGCACCCACCCACTCAATACGCCACCTGGAGGAACTCTGACTGTGATGACGTGGCGTGGCGCGTTATAACGATAAGATTGAGTCAAAGAAATACGTTAATAAAGTTTAAATTCCTAGTGAAAAAGCCCTGTTACTTCTTACCCCTGTTACATCTAGCCCCTTGCTCCCCTAAAGTAACGATATTTTACTTCGGACACTGTGATGTAAAATCACTTCTACAGACATGCTCAGAAGATTGACTAGAGAGTGAACCACATTCGCAAAATAAAATGCCCATTAAGAGAAAATGTATATCAATCAAAACACGCGTTAATCCATTCTTATGCTAGTAATTGACGTTACACGAATGTCAGACATTACCCAGGAGAAAATGGTGCATACGTAGCAACAGCAATGTATGTGATGTGTGTCCATCCATTAGCACAGTCTGACAGCGCACGCGATGTTAAAAATATTACAGAAATAGGTAAGTGGAACAAATCTTCCAGAGAAAACGAAAGACAATACTACAAGTTTTAATTTTAAATTGAATCTATTTATTTAATTTATTAATGGACTCGACAGTTCGTCATTTGCCAATGTCATGTTATAGAAAATTCAATATGTCTTCCACCTTCCTCCAGGGGTGTCGCAGTAGCGTCTTCACCCTGGGCAGCCGCGTCTTCTTGTCTTCATCCAGAGGAGACGCCGTAGCGTCATCACTCTGGACGAAGCAGCTCGACAGTCACGTTCACTCCCGAGCTTGTAGCGGGAACTCTTGATAAAAGCTTGAAACACCAGATCTTGCTCAAATTATTCAACAAATTCACTATACTGTCACTCGCGAACATTTTCTGATTAATTTAACGTGATATTAATTTCAAAATAACCACTGTAGACAATAAAACAAAAATTATCAAATAATTTTGCAACCGCCGTTTCCCGCCATTTTCAAGAGAACCAAATTGAATCTAACGACTGCTGAAAGTTTTGGCCACTTTGTGAAGTGTGAAAAGGATAGCAACACGATTTAAGGGAAGTGAGGTTTAACTAGGTTTATGAATGACAGCATATGAATAGCTGCAGCTGCTTTTACATACACCATCACAGCTAATATTTTCTTTCCTTGCGATCATTTCTGTGCAAGTATATCCGCCAGAAGACAAAAGTGGTTGACATTGCTCATAGAATCAGTAAACTGAAGTGGCAGTGGGCTGGTCACATCTGTCGTAGAACCGATAACCGATGGGGTAGACGAGTTTTCGAATGGAGGCCACGAACGGGTAAACGTAGTGTGGGACGCCCCCCGACCAGATGGAGGGATGACCTTCGCAAGATGGCTGGCATGGACTGGATGCAGAGGGCCGAGAGTAGGGTTGAGTGGCGCGCTTTGGGAGAGGCCTACGTCCAGCAGTGGACTGATACGGGCTGATGATGATATCTCTGGCTGGAGGCTGGACCCATACAACATCATAGATTTGGGCAAGAGTGTGATTTCTCATTTTTTTCATTTTCAGCCGAGTTCTATCAGTAAAATTCCAAGAGATAAAAATCTCTAGACAACTCTTTGATACAACATTCCAAAAGTCGTATGTAAGTACATGAAGGTATGAATTCCAACACTGGCATGTAAAGTGGCAATTATCTTTATAATACCTAGTTAAGTATTTAAAGTGGGGAAAAATATTATAAACATTTTATTAGATAAGAGGTCGTCAAAGGCTAGAACACCGTTAGTCTTCGTTAACGCATTCCTTCTTATACAAGAACCGGAATTTCGACATTTTAAGTAAAGAAGAGACAATGTGTAATCCTCCAGTCCAAGGCAGGGGCACCGACACCGTGGGTGCTCGGGGGCTCGAGCAGAGCATCCCTGAGAAATAAACAGTGGGTGCCGAGCACCCCTGAGAATAGATATCAAGAAACAGTAATCGCCTTTTAGGGATGGGCGTCTTTTTCATTAAATATGCGGGCAACGGATGCCAGTTACTGATGCCGGCATCCTTCATCAAAATGCGCAATGCCGATGCGAGCAAAACGAAACCTCAAAACTCTTCTTGAATGGCATCAACTTGAAAGGAAGGGACATGAGCACTCATGAGGTTTTCTAAAAGCCGGCGTCCCTGCACACAGGGCCTGCTTAGGCCGAGATTTAGGGACAATTTGGAGCGAGTTACCCTTACCATCCCACTAAATCTAGGTACTTATTAAACAGCAAACACCACGGCAATGCAAGCCATCCCTCGGATGACAGACATTACATAGGCAAAGTTACTTCAAAATACAATTTCACAACGAATGTTAACTAGCGTTATTCTCGCTCCGGGTCCTACCTGGTGCAAAGCCATTTGAGCTATACAGCGTGGCAACGCCGCGAGCGTTATGGACACCTTTGCACCGGGTACCACAAGGGGGTTGATCTAGTTTTAAGTTTTATTTGTTAAGTATTAGTTTTTACTGTCTTTTGATTGTATTTTGACTTATTATTGAATAGAAACTTCAGTATATGACAAAATTATGAGGTTTTAACAAAAGCGAAGGCCAACCGACCGGTAACGCGTCCTTTAGTGATGATAATGAACAGAATAGTTTAACAACGGAAAAGATGATTTTACTAAAAGTATGACGCGCGTGAAGGGTTCCTAATGAGCTGTGAGTCCTTGTTGCGGTAATTCGGTCCCAGAACCTCTAACCTTCTACATTCTACAAGGTTAGAACCGGTAACCTTCTACATTCTACAAGGTTAGAGGTTCTAGGACTGAATTACCAAAACAAGGACTCGCAGCTCATTAGGAACCCTTCACGCGCGTCTTACTTTTAGTAAAGTCATCTTTTCTGTTGTTAAGCTGTTCTGTTCATTATCATTACTAAGGACACCGGTCGATTGGCCTTCACTTTTATTATAAGTAAACCTCTTTTATGCTGTATTAAAACCTCTTATTTGTCTTATCCTTACTCAAGTTTTATTAAATTTTTTAATCATTTGGTCATTTTTATCATCCACAGTCGTCACTGTACATTTACCTAAGAAAAGTTATGTATATGCACCGCCTAACAACATAGGAGATGCAGGTGTTCTAGTGCACGTAGCTATGTAAGTAAGTACATGCTGATTACTGACATCTGCTATTTGATTAATATTGTATATGTTGCTTGGTACAAATAGTCGCAAAACAGGTGAACAACGTAAGATAAGACTGAAAATGTTGGCTAAAATATGAGAACCATAGACTTCATAGGTAATTCAAACAATGAACAGTGCTCAAATGATAAATTACAGCAAAGAAGAGGTTCTCTTGAAAATGGCGGGAAACGACGGTTGCAAAATTATTTGATAATTTTTGTTTAATTGTCTACAGTGGTTATTTTGATATTAATATCACGTTAAATTAATCAGAAAATGTTCGCGAGTGACAGTATGGTGAATTTGTTGGATAAAATTTGAGCAAGATCTGGGATTTCAAGCTTTTATTAAGAGTTCCCGCTACAAGCTCGGGAGTGAACGTGACTGTCGAGCTGCTTCGTCCAGAGTGATGACGCTACGGCGTCTCCTCTGGATGAAGACAAGAAGACGCGGCTACCCAGGGTGAAGACGCTACTGCGACTCCCCTGGAGGAAGATAGAAGACTATTATATATTGAATTTTCTGTAACATGACATTGGCAAATGACGAACTGTCGAGTCCATTAATAATAATAAAAAATACAGCAAAGAAAGACATAAGTATAGAATACTAAATCAGAAGTATTCGAGACGCCTCATACTCTAGCCGGCTTTTGATTAGGCGTGATGAAGACACGTGTGAAAGAAATAGTGAAACCCAATGAAGCATAATAAAGAAATTAAGATAATACATAGCATGCGCCATTAAGATTAGATACAAAATGATATAATGTAAAGGCAATTACAATTTCCACTACAAACTAGTAATTAGATCAAACGCTTTAGATAAATAACTTTTGAAAATGCCGGGGGATGTGACAGTTATTGAATACACAGCGTTTGTTTTGATGTTCGCGAATATTAATATGTTGGAGTTTTCGAATAATGACTGAAGAGGATAGGAAGACCAGTGACAGACCAGAGGCAGACCAAAGGCAGACCAGAGGCATACCAGAGAAAATGAAACACGACTTGCATCAATGAAACCTTATAATCGAATCGACAATATCCTTATAAAAACAAAATAAAAACCAAAGATTCGAAACAAAAATAAATTTAAATTATTTTTTGATAACAAAAATACAATCCGTACTCTAAAGAGATGACGAAAGAGCTGCAATGTCGACCTAGATTCAAAGAGTCCCGCATTGAATTCAGGAGTAAACGTAGACTGCTGAGCTCCTTCGGCCAGGGTTGCAGTGGCTTTAAGCGACTCCTCTGGAGGAAGAAACGAAGACTGCCATGCAATATTGTTACTCTTTAACTGGACATTGGCTAATGACAAACCTGTCGAGTCCATTAATGAAACTAAACAAATAAAATAACAATATCGACACGATTTCTTACAATTACTTTCAATGTCGTATGTTAAAACTAACAAGGAAACTGATAGTGAGCATTCATGTAAGGTACAGACGACAGCAGATCAAAGTAACACAGGCACTCTACTCGACGGTAATACGGCATATATTTCGAAGGTTTTGTTTGAATTGTTGAACGTACATTGTACCAATCACAAAAGTGAATCTGAATACGGAAAACGTGCAACACGTTCTGAAACAACTATAAAATGATTGCTAGCTATTAATTCTTTGCATACGTGACGTAATGTTAATGGCAAGCGAAAACTTAATGATTCCAAATAATTAGCGGGTGATCAAGTAAAAATTCAACTGACCAGTTTCAACATCCGTATCCCAGAAGAGACGCTCACACGAACTGTCAGTTGCAAAGGTCTAATAATCTAGTTCTAATTGAACCATCCGTCTACAACACACTCACTTTTCAACTAATTATCGCTATGGTCGGGGACCACTCGAAACACGAGAGCTGTTTTTATGTCCAACCACGCAAGCGACAGGTGGCTCGACAATTCAACACTTCACAAACACCATTGATTGAGTCGCAGTTTCAAAATCTAGAATTCGTTTCTCTTTTGTTTTCAATATGTAAAAACACTCGATAAGTTTTCTGATTACGTTAAGGTACAGTGTGACGCGAGTCGCGACGGGCGTTATCGTCAGCGGTTGGCGCGGCACTGGCGAGAAATCGAGATTCTACCTACTTTAATCATTCTCGATTCGAGAATGATTAAAGTAGGCTCGGTTTGTCGTGCCTCTCGCTCCATCAGCCTCACAGACTGCTCTCAGAATATTTTCTGTCGCGACCTCACGCTCCGAAGCCTTTTTTTGTCGCCCCAGGTGCAAGTCAGGTCCATTGAAAACAAAACAAGACCAAAATAGCTATCCGGCGCGAAGGACCACCAAAACTAGTCGATTAAACTTTTTTTGTAAGGGTTTTCGAGTTGTTCTAACTTTTTTTAATGCGCACATACTCGTAGTTTCGATTCTAAATGATCTCCCAGTTTTTTACAGTACTTTCTGAATATACATTGATGATTGTGTTTGGTTTCTCAGAATACCTAAAATAATTAACTATTTTATTTCAAGCCAATAATGGAGCTTTGTATATCCACGTTTTATTTTAAATAAAAAACCATAATCTCTGGTACCAAATACTTAACAGTAGAACACGAACATCGTTGTATCTCGAATGCCGAGCGACAGCAACCGGGACCAACAGCTTAACGTGCTTTCCGAGGCACGAAGGGCCTCAGATGAAAGTGTCACTAGCGGTCACCCATCCAGGTACTGACCTCGCCAAGCGTTGTTTAACTTGTACGATTGTTTTCAACGTGTACTCGCAACTGGACTACGATCCCCTCTACGTATAGAGTATAAGTGACAATAAGGGAATAATGAAATTGAAATTCCTACTCACACTCGTTGGTGTTAAAATTACGAGACCATATTGCTTCCACAATACAAGCCTCAAGGCATAATGCGTTGTTCCGCGCTCATTCTACATTAATTGTTATCGGCTCTTTTGTTTGTGGCCATTCAAACGGTCCCATTGTTGTATGCACCCACTGCTACCACTCGGTGTCTGTGGCACATTTATCTCGATTATCAGTGCATGAATTAGAACGAACATGTTAATTTTTGAAACGGCAATGACACACGGAACGAAATTAGCAGGTTTTCTAACGCACCTTAAATGATTGACCCAAATTAGACATCTATGAGTATGTCTCCTTATGTCTGTTGTAGAATATTTGAAAATATTTTTTATAGGAAATTGCAAGACAAGGCCAGTAGGGTTGGGAATAAAAATATATTTCAGAATTTGTTTTAAGTATTCATTATGGCATGCTCGGCGAACAAAAAAAAATAAAAAAAATATAAGTATGTAGTAATATTCAATATAATTTGATCGAGTAGCTGTGGGAACAATGGAATTATTGCACCTAATGTCAGTCAAGAGAATAAAACCTCGACATACAAACAACATTTTCCACAGATTTATCTAATACAAAACCTATAGATATTTTGAGAATAACATAAAAGATACGACACCGCATATTGGGGGATTATTTTAAATCTCCAGCAAAAATTAAAAAAAAACGAACGATCGCGAGGCTATCTTTCAGTTCATCATCAGACACTGGATCCTTTATATCTAAGAATTTTATCGCCAAAACCATCTATCAAACAAACAAAAAACACTTCAAATCGGACCATCGCCGTTCTGGAGCTACGTTATTGCAGTAAAGACACACAAACCGGCATTAGACATGAAACCCCTCTTAGCGTTGCATCGTGGGTAAGGAAACCACGAAAGAAGTTAGAGAACTCCAAGAAGTTAGCACCCCAAACCAAGCACCCCAAAAGTGAAATATGTTGAGAACCGACCACCTGGCACCCTAAAAAATTAAAGACCTGGTACCCCTAGCCATAGCCTTTAATTTTTTAGGGTGCCAGTGGTCGGTTCACAACATTTTTCACATTTGGGCTGCTAGGTATGAGGTGCTAACTTCTTGAAGTTCGAATGACGAGGCACATCAATCTTCAGCAATGACAGATGAATCACAGAAAACTGACGCAATAAAACTGGAGCACCATAAGAAACGAAAATCATCATTACGTTATCCAAATATTGTATCCACTTGTCATGCAAAAATATGAATCGGCACTTGCACACCTTTTCCTGTCAAACTGTCGAGATAGCACAGAAACATGATTAGAAGCAGATTGCTGACATCTGCCTTGTCTTAGGTAGGTATATGGAAAACCCTAAATATTTTCCAATGTTCTGTAGTATACATATTTAAAGTAGCTCTCAAATCTTTTATCTGAACATCAACTTGCGGATGTCACCGTAACAAATCGTAGATGATACTACATAAATAACGTCATATCTTGCACAATATAAATCTAAGAACATGGAAATAACTAGCCGAACTGGTGAAATATAAATAGTCTCAGTAAATTCGAACATGATGAAAAAATTCTTGCCGTGGGCAGGACTTGAACCTTGTCATTCCGTGACACGGAAGAATTTTTTCATCATGTTCTAATTTGTTCACCGAGCATGGATAATGCGTAATACAAATTCCGGGATAGTCTCAGTAGTTCGGTGCATCATGTGTACAACCGAACTGTTGAAGAGTCTGTTTCGTTCGGCACCGGACAAAACTAAGGTAAGGTGCATATTACGGGATGTTAATGGATTTTCAAGTTTGAGTAGGATTTTTGGAAATTGGAAATTTGGAAAACGTAAAAAGTTGCCGCGGATGTACACCGTTTTTAACCGACTTTCAAAAAAAAGGAGGAGGTTATCAATTCGTCGAAATATTTTTTTAACCGACTTTCAAAAAAAAGGAGGAGGTTATCAATTCGTCGAAATATTTTTTTTTTTTTTTTTTCTTTTATGTATGTTACCTGATTACTCGAAGACGCTTGGACCGATTTCGAAAATTATTTTTTTGTTTGAATAGGTATACCTCACAGGTGGTCCCATAGTCATCAGGTAAGGATCTGATTATGGGATCATGGAGAAATCGAGGGAACTCTTCAAATGTTATAGGCACATATAAGGTTTTTCATATATTTTCTAAAGCTATGCAAGTATCTACATCTGGTAGTAATCAACTTACGTTGGTAAGCTGATGATGGAAGGTACAACTCCTTAACGATTAAGAGTTGGGGTATAGTTCTTTAAATATTATAGGCAAACTTAGGACGTAAATTTTAATCTTTCTAGTTTGAAAGGGTATACCTCCCAGGTGGTTCCATAGTCATCAGGTCAGGATATGATGATGGGTTCCAGGAGAAATCGAGGGAACTCTTCAAATGTTATAGGCACATATAACGTGTTTCATATATTTTCTAAAGCTATGCAAGTAGTTACATCTGGTAGTCATCAACTTACGTTGGTAAGCTGATGATGGAAGGTACATCTCCTTAACGATTAAGAGTTGGGGTATAATTTTTTAAATATTATAGGCAAAATTATGACGTAAATTTTAATCTTTAAAGTTTGAAAGGGTATACCTCCCAGGTGGTCCCATAGTCATCAGGTCAGGATATGATGATGGGATCCAGGAGAAATCGAGGGAACTCTTTAAATGTTATAGGCACATATAACGTGTTTCATATATTTTCTAAAGCTATGCAAGTATTTACATCTGGTAGTCATCAACTTACGTTGGTAAGCTGATGATGGAAGGTACAACTCATTAACGATTAAGAGTTGGGGTATAATTCTTTAAATATTATAGGCAAAATTATTACGTAAATTTAAATCTTTAAAGTTTAAAAGGGTATACCTCCCAGGTGGTCCCATAGTCAACAGGTCAGGATATGATGATGGGATCCAGGAGAAATCGAGGGAACTCTTAAAATGTTATAGGCACATATAACGTGTCTCATATATTTTCTAAGGCTATGCAAGTATTTACATCTGGTAGTCATCAACTTACGTTGGTAAGCTGATGATGGAAGGTACAACTCCTTAACGATTAAGAGTTGGGGTATAATTCTTTAAATATTATAGTCAAACTTAGGCAGTATTACTTATAATCTTTAAAGTTTGAAAGGGTATACCTCCCAGGTGGTCTCATAGTCATCAGGTCAGGATCTGATGATGGGGTCCTGGAGAGATAGAGGGAATTCTTGAAATGTTAGGCACAAATAACGTATTTCATATATTTTCTACAGCTATTCAAGTATTTGCGTCTAGTAGTGATCATCTCATGTTGGTGAGCAGATGATGGAAGGTATAACTCCTTAACGATTAGGAGTTGGGGGATAATTCTTCAAATATTTTAGACATAGACTGTTACTTATAATCTTTAAAGTTATTGAATCACTTGAATAACTCACGATGATGGTAGAAGGTATAATTCCTTGGTAGGTAGGGGATGACTCTTTAAATAATGTACAAACACAGAACAAAGACAAGTACCGGTTCACGTTGACAGCTCTATTGAGGGTTGTACCTTGTAGTTTATTGCAGTTACAGTTACAGCTCAACATAAAATAATGTCACCATAGCCTCAGATGCTTGGAATGTAGTACAAATTGGGGAATGGAAATGAAGCCATTAGCATTATGTGTATATATATTTCTCCGAGGTGCTTTGTTCTGTTACTTTTTCTATTTAGCTTTAGGCGCTCACCTTTGTCATTTTCAGACTCATATGCTCGACGCTTTATCATACGAGACGAGATGCACGTAAAGAAGGCCTCCCCATCATGCATAACCTACCTTATCTTACATACTTACATATTATATATTTACACCACTAAAAAGAAAAAAATAAGTTATTATTAAATAATAAAAAAACCGCCTTCAAAAAAATAAACAAAAAGGAACTAAAAAGCATAAAATAATTAATTAATTACATCTACATACGAATATTGAAATAAAATATTATTGCTATGTACCTACTGATGTCTTTTAAGTCGGTGCCAAGCCAAATAGGTATACGATAGGGATACGTAACTTACTACTTTCGCCGCCCCGCCCCCGCCCCCGCCCCCGCCGCATCACATACATACAACACGCGCGCGCTTTGGCTTGGCACCGACTTAAAAGACATCAGTAGGTACATAGCAATAATATTTTATTTCAATATTCGTATGTAGATGTAATTAATTAATTATTTTATGCTTTTTAGTTCCTTTTTGTTTATTTTTTTGAAGGCGGTTTTTTTATTATTTAATAATAACTTATATTATATAAATTTGTTTAATACTAATAGAAAAATACAGAAATTTCGTAACATCAAGTAAAAAAGGTGCCGTCTCGGCTCGTGTCTCGTCGAAATATTCCCATCACACCAGCAGCGTTACCGCGCTGGATTGCGAGGGAAATGCCTTGGACGAGATAAAACCCTGATGCGAAGTAGCGTACGTGCAAACGCATGTCGCGTCCCATATGTATGTGGCATCGGCCTCTTTGCCATGGAATCAGTGTAATAAATTATATAAATTGTAACTTTGGTACTTTTACCTTACTGAGACTAGAGGATTTCTGTATTAACCGCTAAGTTGTCCTACGAAGGCGAAGTTATCCCTCTTCCTTCACTGATCTCATCTTATATTCAGCCTTTAATCGTCAGAAGATGTTGATAATTACTATCACGACGACTGGTTTTATGCAATGAGAGAAACGAATAATGACGTAGGTACCCTCCAATTTTAGTTCGAATCCAAGCATCACAGGACGTGATTACTTGGCACTTGCTTGGCAGGTCGTCAACCGGAGCTAGTTTTTGTTTGGTCATCTTGACGAGTCATTAAGTTTCGGGGCAAGGAACTAACAATAAATTGATTCTGAGAATAAACAAAATGAATTAAGTTCGCGGACTGGAGCCGGGAAAACGGAGGTTTTAAAGTTTTTGCTTAGCATGCAAACATGGATGATTAAACAATAGTTATAAGGACTAAACAAGGTAATATAGTACCAGACTAAAAGTGATAGTAAATTAAAAACGCCAAATCAAGTAACCGCCAACTTACCTACAAATAAATAGTCTACATCAACAAAAATTCTCAACAAAAATTCACCCCAAGAATATTCGATAGACAAAAGACATTGCCCACCTACAAAACTACGTGACCATTTAAGCTGTAGGTACCTATCATTTTGTTGGGGACTTATTACAGGTTTCATATTGCATAATCATAACCAGTATCATTTTCTACTACTCTCGCAACTCCTATAGAAGAATAACAAAAACAATGAATAATTCGCTTCGATTTCTTACTATTTTCTGAATTATTAATTAAGCTGTTTTTTTCGACTCGCTTGATGTACAAAACTTTAATTTAAACCAATAATTTTAATAAAAAATGGAGATATTTTTACATTTATTCGTTATCTTGTACAACTTGGCGGTTGATGGTGGGGCAGAATCTGGCATTGTCATTTCTATCCCACAGAATACAGTTTTGGTTTTCTACAATCCAAATAATCTTAATCAGTATATTTTTCATTAAAGTACCGGGACGGGAGTTTTTAGAATTCCTCTCAAGTTGAGAAAAGAAAAAAGAGCAGTTGATAGTCTCAACTGCTCTGTTTTTCGGTGACGAAGTGGCTCAAAGGATTTATTGCAATCACAAAGATCATGTTACCTACAATATACCTACTACATGCGATTAACTTACTCTGAGGCAGCAGGATGAAATGTACAATGCCTCGTAATGCCTCGTATGCCTTTCTGGATGCTGTTAGGGGCTGTCGCAAACCCATTTCATCAGGGACACAAATGAAATGAGCATAATTCTTCGCTAATCCTATGGCCTATGTGAAACCGATGAAGTCTGAAATCAACCTCGCTTGAACCCGCCATCATTCCTGTAAGAGCATTGTTATGTGCGCGCATCCGGGACAAAAACTAGTCGACACATCCGTCGATTCAAGTGCGAAAACCGTATGTGAGCCGTGGTAACGCTTTTTGTTGGACTTGGCATACCAAAATAAAAAAGGTACCTAAATACTGTATGTGTGTAGAATTGGATTAAAAGGGGTGCCGATCACCATAATTAAAAATACATTTTTCGATATCTCAACAAAAAATATATCATTGACAATCAAACTTGACTGCGTCAACTGTAATGCTGTCGAAATATCGAGTCATCAATAATAAATGTTTAACACGGTAATTCCCGTTTTATCTAATTAATATGCGTCAACTTGTTTCTAAAATAGAACATCCTCTATAACGGAATTGATGAACTTTAACATTTTGAAGTAACAAAATTAAAAACCTTAAAACCATGAACATAAAATCATATAAAATAGAAGCCCCTACTACAACAACATCGTTGAATAAAACGGTTAGGCACCCCAACTACTTTGTCACGGTCGCCACTTGTGTAGAATTTGATTACAGGGGGTGCTGATCACAATAATTAAAAATACAGGATTTTTAGATATCACAACAAAAAAATATATCATTGACAATCAAACTTGACGTCAACTTGTTTCTAAAACAGTCTGTATGTTGCTGTAAGTGTCCCTGGTGTTTTGAGTCTATAGCTGACAATTGCCCCAAAATTTAGGGAATCATTCCAATGATGGTGAAATCAATGTCGTCATTTTACCTAACGGTTGTAACCTAATTGCGACGTTTATTCTAAATTACTTATTTTAACGCATATGTTCCGTTTTAGTAAAACTCGTACTCTTTCTTCTAAAATGGAAGGCCTGTAATACAGGTTTATCTCAGGTTTAGCTCAAATAATAATTAACTCAAAAAAGTAGAGGTATACAGGTCGAAATGTACCTATGTACTCTTAAACACTACTAAAATGCAAGAAATAAAGGTACGGTAAGTCGACGACACAGGAGGCCTCAATAAGGTTGCGATTTTCTTAAAAACTACTGGACCGAATTTAATACTTTTTTTACAGTTACATAGTTTTCATTTTTATCTATAAAACAGTGAAAGAATTCTTGCTAGTGGTCAAGTAGATCTTGAGATAATCTCCACCTTAAAAACTCTCCTGTACACCTTTCTCTGTCTTCCACCGTATATTGCTAGATTCTCTAGGGTGGATATCTCTTATTGCAAACTCCCGCGTTGAAAAGATACCCAAGAGTTAATCCGAGAAAAAAGTATATGTGTAGTTTTCGCATGTTAGGTATATCTTTTGTTACAAGCAGTGCCAAGTTTCCAAAATTCAGCATCAACCGTGTGACGATAGTCGGATCCATTGTCACGATTTCATTGTGTTATTGCCTTTGAATTGACGTCCGTCATTTCCTCTAATTGGCACTATTGTATACCTTGCAACCTGTCTTGTGGCCCAGTCGAGGTGACTGTATCCGCGACCAAATGTCACTGGAAACGTAATTTCCAGAAATTGAGGCCGCCCCGGCCATACAAATCGGGGGGCACAGACCACTTACCCCATAGTCCGTGTCTGCCCGCACATGAGCGCAAAATTGCTTCGCGACACGCGTAACCTAGAGATTTTATCGACATGGATGCATCTCTTTAATACGGCACCCCAGTCCCCCGCTTCGTCTTCTTTCTTTCGAGTCGAAGGTTTGCAGTGAAGTTTGGTGATTGATGGATAAAATTCTTATGTACGATTAAACACAGAGCAATATGAGAGTTTTTAGAGTTGAGATTTTCTAGAGATTTTTGATTTTTTTACAATTACATAGTGAATACATTGTACTCTAAACTACTTATCTACTAGTTAAAGGTTTTTTTTTACAATCGGTCAAGCAGTTCTTGAGAAAATCTTAATCTTATTGAGGCCCCCTGTGTAGTTTTTACTGCTAAGCTAAACTGTCGCTAAACTTTTCAGTTTAAACTCGTGTGAATTAATTATTATTATTATGTAATATTTTATTTGCATAAGTTGACTAAATTTACAGCGTATTGGTTTGGACTGTAATGCTGCGAGAGATTTTTTGTAAATAAATATATAAAGTGAATTCATTCAGAAAAATATATGTTTCGGAATCCAACTCAAATTACCGAAAAAGTTATTTTAGCAACGCCAGTTTAGTTATACGTCCCCAAATTAGTCTACATTCAGAGTCTCAATCTAAACCTCACATTGATCACCTATAAACAACTAGATACACAAAGGTCTTACTAAAACAATTTAAAAAAGGTCCAATAAAGTAAATGAGGGTCCATTCATCCCTTTGGACCTTCTTTGCGCTCGGACATTTTTAAAAGGCAGACTGTGTATTATAGTTGTTTATAGGAGATCACTGTTTTCACGACACAAAATTTTCACCGTTCGCTGATTGGCTAGCATAAAACTAGTGGTGTGACAATAACCTAGTGGTTTTGGCTGAAATTCTAACGCTAGCTTTAAGAAAATTTCAACGAATTTTCAGATTCGTGCCTAACTTTCACATTCCCCGTAGTTTGGACACAGACTATAAACTATATACACATTTTAGCTAGTAAATCGCAACGCTTTCTGATCAAACAGCCAGGATAAATAAATCAAGTGTAAGTATAATTTAGTTGTATGTTGCGCGTTGGAGTGATCTTGCTCATTACGGTAGCAACATTTTCTTTAATTAGGAATTTCTCTGCGAATCGCGGGCTCGCTGAGAGTTTGATTTAGTGTTGAAAGTGTCTACAGCAGTATCTATACGTAGTTTTATTAGATGAGCGGTTTCACACGCGTATAAAATCTATCTACTTATACTTATAATCGACATATATCCCATAGACCTGTAACAGGACGCCCGTGTCTGTAAAAACTACAAAGTACAGTTACAGTTACGATTTCAAGTCTTACGACGCAAATAATAAGAACTGTCAAAAGTGAAAAGTGTTACCATTGATCTGCTATCGACTGTACAGTAAGAATGCACATCAAATTAAAAAGAAATTGACAGTTGGGTCAGTTGGATTTATTGTAAATGACCTCTACTAATAACAATTGGTTCTCTTGAAAATGGCGGGAAACGGCGGTTGCAAAATTATTTGATAATTTTTATTTTATTGTCTACAGTGGTTATTTTCAGATTAATATCACGTTAAATTAATCAGAAAATGTTCGCGAGTGACAGTGTAGTGAATTTGTTGGATAATTTGAGCAAGATCTGGTGTTTCAAGCTTTTATCAAGAGTTCCCGCTACAAGCTCGGGAGTGAACGTGACTGTCGAGCTGCTTCGTCCAGAATGACGACGCTACGGCGTCTCCTCTGGATGAAGACATGAAGACGCGGCTACCCAGTGTAAAGACGCTACTGCGACCCCGCTGGAGAAAGATAGAAGACTATTATAAATTGAATTTTCTGTAACATGACATTGGCAAATGACGAACTGTCGAGTCCATTAATAAAATAAATAAATAAATAATAACAATTCGATACCGCTTTGATTTTTATATATAAAACGACGTGACGCTGGCAAAAATGTCCATAACGGACGATTGCCACTGCCATTAAGGAAAAAAAAAACTTAATTTTCTTAAACGCTGTGAAGAATTAATGTATGTCACAAGCCTAACCATCCATTTAATTTTGTCGAATGAATTCAAGGCCACCCTGCATTTATCGCAACAACAACAAAACATTAAGTTTAACATAAAACGTAAGCTCAGTAGGTCAATAATATCGGTTATTCAAATAATCCACCTACTAAGCAGCACGTAAGACCAAAATGTATGCAAGTAAACCAGTATCTAATTATGAAGCATTTTAAACCACAGTAAAGGTATAATCAGTATTACCATATTCGCATATGCATGCGTACATATGTTAACCCATTTTCGCTTTTATTGCATGCTTTAGATTACGTGCCTGCAAAGTAGCGGGAAAAGTTAGCACGCAGCGAAGAAATGAAAATGAATTCACCAATTGACAATAGTACGGGGGCGCACTGCAAAAAACTTACGTCATCAAGTACCAAGATGGGACCCATTTGGGGAGGTTATGTGATGGATAAGCTTCTCAATTATATAGGGTTGCCTGAGCAAAACCTGGAGCTTTTTGTGTAGGAGGCAAAATGAGTGTTGATTTTTTGGCAAAATTTACGTCATCGGGTACCAACATGAGACCTTGCACATTAGTTACAATGAATTATTACCAAAAACGACTGCTTCTTCATCGTTCATCTCTTGAGCTCGCTCTAAGGCCCGTATTAATAGGGTTCAAACCCACCCTCAAGAGCGAATTCAGCTGATACACTCTCAAGACATGATCACCATCTCAAGTATGTCATTTATTAATAAACCAATCTTGAGGGCGTATCACGTGATGTCTTTCTCTAGTCGCGGTTCGCCTGCAATCAGCAAATACGTTCTCAAGTGTGAGTTTGACAGTTCTCTTGAGAACTGAGTTTTGTTTATTATTACGGCGTTACTCACGTGATACCTAATTCCTAAACGCGCACCTAAGTTACGTTTAATAATAGGAACACCGTATTTAGGTCGTTCTCAAGATTGACTTTTGAGCTGAGAGTGATTTATTAATACGGGCCTGAGTAAGTAATAAAACTATCCCTCCCTAATCGTTGCCTCAGTGCTAAGGATCGTGACCCTCAACAGCAGGTGCCGGCTTGGCATGTATGGCGCCAGGAGACACGGTCTTGTGCTCTTCTCACAGCCTCTTCAAAGGGCACGCCGAGGATTCTGATAACCACATCAGCCCATCGGGCTGGTCTCCGGCCGCGTGGTCTAGACCCCTCAACTTTGCCGAGCAATATAGTTCTCTCCAAGTTGGAAGGGTCCATTCTTATGACAAGGCCGAAGTACCGCAACACATTTCGGGTAACCGTTACCGATAAAACTATAGGTAACTAAAATATAGGTAGTGGTTTAATTTGACAAAGCTGAACCACCGATTTTGTGTGACTTGCGGAATAAGTCGTAAACGTATGATATCACTTTTTAAACTTTCACGGTTTGTATACATATTAATTAGATAAAACGGGAATTACCGTGTTAAACATTTATTATTGATGTATCGATATTTCGACAGCATTGCAGCTATCATGGTCACGAGTAGACTGAAGTTGGTGAGTGTTGAACGTCAGAAGGGTGACAAAACGATCTACCCTCTTTCGTGTTCCCTGACATCAATAATAAATGTTTAACACGGTAATTCCCGTTTTATCTAATTAATATGTAAACGTATGATGTTAATCATAAACCTGGTTAAGTCTCACTTCCCTTAAATCGTGTTGCTATCTAGCCAATGCAAAACTTTCATAACACTTATCAGCGACAGGGACATCCGAGGGACCTGTGGGAGCTCACGCCTGACGCTGCCCAATGGCTGCAGCAACTGGATGTCGACGTCTGACAACTGTCCGGATGGACAGTGATCTTTTTATTTTTAGTTTTTGTTTTCCTACTGCATCCTTACGCCATACGCTTAAATAAAATACAGCGACAGTGTCATATTCAAGCTTTGTATACTTACCCATCTTGCAATACTCACCTCTAGATGTGTATAATTTTCTTAAAATTCACAGCTACGAGTATTTCACGTTTACGTTTTCAGCGTTAAGAGCCTTCCATGAGCCAACTAGCGCCGCCAATCTTTAAAAAAAATATCTTCCAATATAATCAATTAAATGCTTATTTATAACGTGATTCAATTTCGGTAAGTTGTAGTTCGCATAATTGCGAAAAACGGCCGTTTTTGGCACATTTGTGAACTACAACTTAGCTTGTCGCAAATATGTCATGTATTATATATTGAAAAATAGTATTCGTCCTATCGTCCTAATAAACATTATGTAAATAGCTTTTTTAATATAATTAATTATTATTAAATTTGGTGATGGTGGGCGTGGCGTGGCCTGTGGTGGCTCAGTTGGTAAGAGCGTGTCACGGAATGACAAGGTCGCAGGTTCAAGTCCTGCCCACGGCAAGAATTTTTTCATCATGTTCTAAATTTGAAGATATTATTTTTTCAAGATTGGCGGCGCTAGTTGGCTCATGGAAGGCCCTTAATTGAATGTATCGTATGTGTCTGTTAATTGTGGCGCGAAACAATCGCCCGCCGAGCCTTGACCGAGCTGCGCCGGGGCGCAAAGTTCACGACCGCAATTATGGTGTAATTACGGCCATTTGGTGCAGGTGAAGCTTATGAACGTGTTTTCTTTGAAATGTTAACACCATTTTTATTATGTTAAAGTATTATCTACAGCTGTCCTTGAATTCATTCGATAAATTGAAACTGAGGGTTGTACCTACTCATGATAAATGTGAAATTGGTAAGTACCTACCTTTTATAGTAAATAAAACTGCAAAAAAATTCAACTAAGTACGGCACAAGTCGCACGATGACCTATGATATGTTAAGAATCCTAAAATCTAATGGAATTGGTATTAGAAAAGATGATGATGACGATGGAAATGCTATAAGGCTGTATGATCTTTTAGCGCATTTGCCTTACTAAAAAAACGCAACAACAAGTGTCATTGTCACTCTCGTGGTTCGCCCTTCGCGCGAAAAACCGGTGGTGGTAATTGTGATTCGAATTGGTCAGAAATGTGGTGCTCATTGATGTAACTCAGAGAATATTGATGTGGCTGTGGGATGGTTCAGGTATATAGCTATCTTTGGGACGACAGCGGAGCTGCATTTCGGTGAGATCGATCCAATCTAGTATTCCTTGCCATCTCCCAGAGACCGTACCTCGTAGAGTGGCTGCCTTTTACAATTAGGTCAAATTCCAGTGAAAGAAATCGTTGCCAAAAATTAAAAATACTTACCTTAAAATGAAAAAAGCACAGTAACGATGCACATCAAATTAATAATTTTTTCATAGTTGATTTATTTGTAAATCATTTTTATTTTTCCCTAAATTGTTTAATTTACTTAAACGCTGTGCAGAATTAATGTATGTCACAAGCCTAACCATCCATTTAATTTTGTCGAATGAATTCAAGGCCACCCTGTATATACGCTAGATTACCTACATGGAAGTATATAGGTAAATGGAGTATTGTTCTCCTCTTGTTGTTTTCTAATGTATGTTCAAATAACGAATGAATAAAATGCCAGCTTTTGCAGACCATCAAAAAGCGAGATCGCATTCTCAATTCGTCCAATATAACGACAAGGCCTCTTTACAGCCGCAATTAGTTCATATCCCATGGGTCGGTTCTTTGCCCTGTTTCTCTGTTCGTACATCCAGCCGTAACCTAGTTTGTATGCTGTACCCTATATTATTGTAAATTATTATATTATGTATGACATAACCAAGTGTTCCCTAGAGCTCCTAAGGTTGAATAAATGAAGTAAGAAGAAGAAGTAATAGGTAAGTACTTATTTATGTTTTAATTATTGGACTCGTAATTTTTTAAAGAGGATATTGCAGCAAGGTTGTTTTGTAATGTAAAGGTACAATTCTGCAGCCGACAGCAACCAGCAGGCTTCGTGTCGCCGTGACATGCGGTCGGGCTAGTGCCGCCTGCCGCCCGATTTGTGAACTATGTGAGTTGCACTTACAATGTCAGTTTTCAGAGGACGCCATGACGTGAGATCGCTCACATTAATTGTGTATGTTTCCTGAAACAATATACATAATTGTTATAAGTAAGGTAAGTGTACATATAGCCGTCAATGTACCTATGCCCGTCAAGTCAACTTAAATTACCTATATCTCACGAAAATGGTAGTTTATTTCGTTTTCTCTGCAATATTATGAAAATAAATACTGTTTTGCTGCTAATTAACTGGTGAAAATACAGTAAAACATCAAATAACATAATATAATATCACTTTATAGTTTGTGTTCACGTTTTTGTAAAAAAGTTACGAAGTTCGATTACTAAACTGCTGTTTTTAATGACCACGGTTTTTTTTCAACGCTGGCGAATGTATTTACTTATTTGTAAGTGTTGATGTTTAAAATGTAACTTTATTAATATTAATATCATTCTGTAATTTGATTTGATGCCTATTTGATTTAATTAATTAAATAATAACGTTTTAAATTCGTTGACGGCTATTGGTTCAACCAAACAGCAAAATGTACCAGTACCCGTCATCTATATGATATATAGATAACTATAGAGATATTGCTTACTTTCCACACCAGTACTCGTAAAATAATATTTTTAACTTCCCAAAACACACAAAACATCCCCAAATGCACTGAAACGTCCCAAACATTACTATGTGTTTTCTTATGGTTTAGGACGTTTTTGTGCATTTTATTATTATTATTCATTTGATAGACAGGCAACACAATGCTGGTGTGTCTATATCACAGTGTTGGTAGGTTCAGTCTATATTGTCTAATGTTCATATGATTCGCTAAACACATTGCTTATTTATATAATGTTTGATTTTAACCACATGCCGAGGCGATTTTTAAAAGAGTTCACTGATGGTGCAGATACTACATCATCAGACAGTTTGTTCCATGCGTTGACAACTCTGTTACTTAAGAAGTGATGAGCGATTTTGGTATTGGCGATAGTGCGGTAGATTTTCATATGGTGTCCTCGCAATGGACGTATGTCTTTAGTTTCAAAGAAACGGTGGAGATCTGGGAGGTTATATTTGTACGTGAGAATTTTATATGTCTCAATTAGATCACCTCTGAGTCGACGTTCTGCCAGGGTTTGAATACCTAGGATTTTAAGCCTTTCTTCATATGATTTTTTGCGCAGGTTATATGGAATCTTTGTTGCCTTTCTTTGCACGCTCTCAAGTAGGTAGGTAGGATGTCCTTTATGAAAATATGGGTTCCATATTTGAAATCCATATTCCAGAAGAGGCTTAATGTATGTTTTGTAGATTTTGACAAGAACCTCGGATGTAATATATTGAAAGGATCTCCTTATAACATACATAAATGAATTAGCCTTCATGACAATGCCATTAATGTGTTCTCCCCATTTTAGATTTTTTGAAACCACAACTCCAAGGTCCTTTTGGGATTCCACAGTGTTTATATCAGTGTCATCAATGGTGTATACCACGCCAGGATTTCTACTACCTAGATGCAACACAGCACATTTCGATATGTTCAGCTTGACTAGCCACTTCGTCCATTCCTGGAGCTTTTTTAGATCGCTCTGTAGTTGTCCAGACACTAAGTGGGTTGCCAAAGAATTTCCCATCGTCAGCAAAAAATGCAGATTGTGAGTCTATCAGCGCAATGAGGTCCGTGATGAAATTTCCAAAAAGTGTGGGGGCTAAAACAGATCCTTGGGGAACTCCACTCAGGACGTCCCTCTTCTGGGACAAGGAGGAACCGATCCTGACCTGGAACGTTCTTCCCAACAGGTAACTCTTTGCCCAGTCTAAAAGTCGACCTCGAATGCCAAAATGCTCCAATTTTATAAGCAGGCGCTGATGCGGGACTTTGTCGAAGGCGCGCTTAAAATCGAGGTAAATAACGTCAACCGGGTTGCCACGGTCCACGTCCATAGTCCACGGGTGCACACATGACAGTAAGTTCGTTATTGTGGATCTCTTCTCGACAAAGCCATTCTGCTGGACATAACATTTTCTCTGTTGTGGAAATTCTTCAGTTGGTTGCATATTAGTCTCTCCATCACCTTACCCACAATACTTGTCAAGCTGATTGGCCTAAACTTGGCAGGGTCTGTTTTATCACCGGATTTGTACACAGGTGTAACTACAGCATGTTTCCAGTCAAGTGGACATGGCCGACCTCAAAAGACACCCTCATAAGCTCAGTGAGAACAGGAACAAGTGTTTTGCTGCAGTTTTTTAGAATAATGCTGGGAATGTTGTCAGATCCAGGGGCAGAGCCTGTGTCGAGTCCTTTTAGAACTTTCTCAACATCCTTGGGTGTAAAGTCTATGCCACAGATCGAGTGCTCCACACGGGCTAATGTAGTCACTTGTTGGCATATGGTCACATCTAGTTCACGACAAAAGGCTTTCTGAAAATACTGCGCGAAGGTTTCTGCTATGTCGGTGGGGTCTGTAACTTTGTCGCCATTATGGTTCCTCATTGCAGGTGGAATGCTCACTTTGGATGACATGCACCTTCGCAGATGGGAATAGAAGGGTTTTTGTCCGTTATCCAGTAGTTTTGCTTCATACAGTCTCCTGCTCCTTCTGCTTTCTACCACACAATGATTGTTGGCGGTTCTATAGCGCTGGTAGTCCTCGTCATCCTTTGTGCCAATATCTGAAAAGACAATACTTTGGGATGTTTATCCCAAAGTATTGTCTTTTCAGATACAAGTTTCAATATATTGTCATTGATCCAGGGTTTATTACCTTTCTTTTTCTTCACTTTTTTAAGCGGAGCGTGTCTGTCTGTGTTTGTATCCACTATAGTTTTTATCTGTCTCCAAAAACGCTCCACGTCAGTAGTAGGTTCCAAGATTTCGAGGTCCTTCTCCAGTTCCTCCATGTAGTTGTCAAAGTCAATGTAATGGTAATATTTTTTTAAGTTTGGGCTGACTGTGGACTCTTTGTATCAGAAATTGGATGCTGAACTCTAGTACGCAATGATCACTCTTTCCTATAGGTGGTTTTATAACATATTCCAGTGATTAAGTTTTCATCGTTTGTCATGATCAGATCGAGCAAGGATGGAGTGTTGCCTGTGCGGAAACGTGTCCGCTGGGACAATTGATGAAGATTACTGTTGAGAAACATGTTCTTAAACAGTTCCTCGGGTCCCGTGAGGTCCTGTTCGATGTCTTGAGGCCATAGGATGGCGGAGTAGTTGAAGTCACCAGTGATAACTATCACATTGTTCGCTAAAGCAGCAGCCAAGTTAGCCAATAATTTAGAGTCACGTCGTTTCCATATATTTGGTTCCCTATCATCGGGTCGATAGACCCCAACAACAAGGAAATGGTGAGAGTCATATTGAATATCCAAAAACAAGGCTTCCGTAAGATCACTTACATACTTCTTATGATTTCTTGCAATAATGGGTATACCATTAATACGGTCTCTGACATATATGGCAACACCGCCACCACGCGTTTTGCCACCCTGCAACTTAGGTCGATGTTTCCGGTCTTGTCTAAATATAGTATAATCAGGTATGGCAAATGTGCTGTTTCTGTCCCTGCTGTTCAGCCAGGTCTCCGTGACAAATATAATGGATGGCTTGTTGGTGTTTACATATAAAAGAAATAGGTCGAATTTTAATGACAGCGAGCATAAGTTGGTGTATAGGAAGGTAAGGTCAGTGTAGGCGTTGTTGGGGTCAAATAGTTTTTTTGTTTGGTTATCTTCGGCACACCCCTGACATACTTGATAGTAAGGTCTAACTCACCACTCTCGGTAAGTAGCTGGAGACGTTGCCTCAGCTCCTTTAGCTCGTCCCGCTGCATCGGTGTCTTGTCATCATACACTCTTACCTCCATGGCTCTGTTCTTGTTTTTAAGGACCTTCACTGCATCATGCCGAGACTTGAGGATCACTTTCATGGGGCGCGGTTTACTGTTGTCTCGTTTACCAAGTCGCAACACTTTCACCAGTTTGTCAGAAGATATCTGTTCACTCGTAATCTCCACCAGGATCCTTCTGACAGTGGCCTCATCAGTGGACCCTTGAATAGCTGTGTCACCCGTATCCATTACAGGGAGACCAACAAGGATCACGTTATTTGCTCTGCGATCACGCTCCGCCATCTCCTCCGATATATTGTTAGTGTCTAAGGAAGTGGCCGGAGTAGCAGTAGAAACTGCATGAGTCACTGGTGCAGAAAACCATTTTTTTATTTCGTCCAATTCCTCACGTATACAATCATATGCTTGGATCAGTTTAGGCACTTGAAATAAGGCCTCGCGGCAAGGCGAACACAGATAGATGGGGGTGCGTTTGGATTTCAACCCCATGACACGAGCCAAAGTCAAAGTCAAATTTCTTTATTGCAAGTAAGCACGTTGAGTACATTTTTGCACGTCAATATATTTTTGGAATTTACATTTACACCACTTTGCAAGGAAAAGGTGCCAACGCTGAGGAGAAAAAGTGGCAAAAAACTCTCAGCAACACATCTTTTAAAACAATGATTACTTAATTACTTTACAGTACGTAACTATTACTATTGTTAGTAAGTTTATCCCTCATGCGGAACCAGCGACACACACCATCCTCGCTGCTTGTTAGGTTGCTGCAACTAAGACATACGTTCCGTTTACAACCATCGCACTGTATCAAATTTTCATCGCTATGATCATTCTCGTACTGGAAGCACTTCATTTTGGAAACAAGTTTGCCACAAAAAGTCGTTAATTTTTCGTAAAAAAAGTCAAATGGATTTTACACTATGTAATGTCGGAGTTTTTGCGAGATAACACTTGTCCACTATTACAATGCACAATTTCACTAAATAACGTGTTTTTGGCGTAATTTAGACACATAAACTAATTATTTAATTAATTTAATACAAGACACAAATTCTAACACTGTTCACTTTTTGAGGGTAGAGAAAAAAAACATCTTTGGGTGCATTAGTAATTATAGGCATAATGACCTGAGTTATATATACTGGCTGGAACAGCAACAATGAATATTTTGACTATTTTGGTTTATATATTTGAGAAAATATGTCGAAATGTCGAAAACATAAAGCTTGTCCAATCAGGTGTTCCATTTACACTATAACACTTTGATCAATCATATATATACGTCATACATTACCTACACAAAAACTATATACATATATGACGGCTATTGGGACATGGGTATGTCGGATATCTGTACAAGGACATGCCGGATACCGGGCAAAGGGGTATTATTTCATATAAGTCTAAAAATATCTTATTTAATCTTAAAATTAAAGAAACATTATTTAATTACGTAAAATTTAAATAAATTGTTTATATCTTTGCACCATTTCATTCCCTGTGGGTCTTATACTACGGCCGTGGCTACAAAATCAAAAGTGAAAAGTTCAAAAAGTGACGGTTATTGGGACAGTTCCCTTACTTATAAAAATAAGTATACCTACTTATCTAATGGTTATAAATGTAGTAATTTAAGAATATGTAGGTACACAATACACATTTTGGTTATGGCTGGATGCATAAACAGAGATTAAGAGCCTTCATAGAGCCAACTAGCGCCGCCAATCTTAAAAAAATAATCTCTTCCAGTATAATCAATTTTAATATAAAAGCTATTCACATAATGTATATTATGATAAATACTATTTTTTAAATGCTTATTTATAACGTGATTCAATGTCGGTAAGCCAATTATTTTATCAATGCACAAAAGTACTCAGCACTAGTCAATAAATCACAGATAATTCTCCTACAATCGTCGCCTGCGCAGAGCGACGCGCCGCGAACGCACGCGCATCCAGCCACGCGCTTTCACGACACTTTCTCGTTCTTAACATTCGATACAGCAACGCACCTGTTTACGCGATGATATAATTTAATCTGTGACGTAAACGCTGGTATAGTCGAAGTCAGAGATAAGTATACAGCCTCAATAGGGTTGAGATATTGTTCAGAACTACTGGACCGAATTTAACAATTCTTTTACAGTTACATAGTTTTAACTTTTATCTATCAAACAGTGAAAGAATTTTTGCAAAAGTAGTTTTTGAGAAAATCTCAACCTTAAAAACGCTTCTGTACATGTGAAAATAAATATGCAATAATCACAGAACAGCTTAAAATGTTAGTAGGGTAGGGTAGTTTTTGTTTACAAAATAAGACACTTGATTTGGGCTTTGGTTTAGGTAGATAGGTATTAAGGCTGAGAATCATAGACCATTTTGAGCACGACCTTAGAAGAAACTCACGGTAAGCTTGTGCTCAAACAAAAATTGCGAGCTAAGCGTGAGCCCGCTCTTGTGTCTGTAAAAATTGTATGAAATCTGACAGTTGTAAGAAGGAGTTCAAACTAACTCAACTCGCACTCAAAACTGTCTATGAATATTTGCCTATCAGTACGAGTTTTGTTCGAGATCTCTCTTTATTGCTCAACAAATAAATCCTGCCCAAAGGAGATCTCCGAGATAAGTATTCCACGGGTGTGCCACCCAAAACTTTTTGAGTTCACCTCTAAGGAAGTGTCGCGCATGCGCGGAACGTGACAAACGAACAGACGGACACTTTCCCAATGCAAATGGATCACACATAACTGTTGTGCTGTTTGCGAGAGTGATTGAAGCGCAAAGTGTCACTCCAAACCTCCTCGAAACACTTGTTTTGGGAGAACTTTTAATGTAAAAATATGTTGACCTTAATAAATGTACACAACGTGCTTACTTGCAATAAAGAAATTTGACTTTGACTGCATTGGGGACTGGTACGTTAGAACATTTCAACAAATTCAAATTCAAATACACTTTATTGTACATAAAAGACACAAACAATTACAATACAGAAATACAAAACAAAGTAGGGAATTAACAGCCGCCACCATCACATTATTGCAGAGTTAGGGATTGAACCTGTGATACTTTAGCGCTTGCAGTCTGCCCATAGAACAATAGAAGCCACACTTACAATTACCATTGAGTTATCTCCTGTAATTTCAGAGGAACAAAACAATACCGCCATTTTGACGTCACGAGATCAATTTACCAACAATACTCTTCTCGCTGTCCCCGCGTCACGCCCGCGAGACGGCAAACAAAAGCCTTTCAATCGCTTCTGTTCTGCTGCCGGCTAACGATAACGACCGCAGTTTGTGCCGCCGATTTAGCGGCCAAATTGACGTAATGTGCGTAACCAAACGTCCATGCAAATGGTCCTAAGAAACCATCACATAATGTGGACTTTTTAACCTCGAACTGAACCCATATATTTTGACCTCAATCACACCAGATTATTAGCGACGGTGAGGCCGATGATAAAGCACGCGGGCCCAGTACCTACATTATAGGCATTTCGTCATGATGACGTCCTTTGAGGGTCGTCGGTGTTTCCTGAAATATACTTACAACCTCTTCAAAATAATTAATTCACTCTTGCCTTGATTTTCAAGGCAAGAGTGAATAAGAAAATGCTTCGTACGGACAAGTGGCTCATTCAAGTTGTCTTCAGCAAATCCAAAACTTACTACGCTGTATCATGATACATGATCCCATGGGACCCATAGTGGATCTTTGTATATGCAATGTGCAAACGTCAGGTTCCTATCAACCTTGGTTTTCCTTGGTTTTCGATGAAGGAGAGAAGATTTATAAGGTCGTACCTACTACTCTCTCTCTCTCTTAATGATGTCAGTGTTTTCTGACACATATAACCTTGGAATCTATAAGGCAAAATTGAATAGGATTTTACGGGACCCGGGTGCTTCATCGTCGGCCTAATCGGCACTGGACCATCAGTTGAGATTGAGGTCAGACGCGAGTTTGGTCTAACATAAAAAACTTAATGGCGATTTTATTGTGGACGGGACGACATTGAAGAGGCAATACTTCATTTATTCAACCTTAGGAGCTATAGGGAACACTTGGTTATGTCATACATAATGTAATAATTTATAATATAGGGTACCTACAGAATACTAACTAGGTTATGACACGAACAGCGAAACAGGGCAAAGAACCGACCCACGGCGATATAACAAAATGATCTAATTGATGAGACATGAGCTAATAAGACAATTTTAAGTCCTGACAATTTTTCTACGCATCAAGTTTAAATAATCCATCTGACTAAATTCTCCTAGACATAACCTGCTTCCCCTTTGGAGTTCTGACAATATAATAGACGAGGGAGGCAGGGAAGCTCCAGATGTGTACGACATAAATTAGGCATATAAATTGTCTCACAAGGGCGATTAAGTAGGCAATGGAAATTCAACACGAACAAACTCGTTCTTTATTCGCAGCGGCAAGGCGGAAGCGTAAGGATGTTCGTATCCCAGAGATCTTAGTTATGTCACTTCCTCGCCGGTCGTACGTGATCTGGCAGATTATCAGATTAGAACATCTAGCGAAGTTTGGCAACTTATATGTCGCAAGGCGGAACAAGTACACTCCTGCAGCCTTACCATAAAGTCTTATAGCAAGATTACTACAATAATACTTTGTTACTTCGTACAATGACGACCGTAATAAGCTTACTTTAAGGTCGTAAGGAGGCTGCATGTTACGCCAGAACTTTCTCTTGCGACCAATGACCAATTATTCTTTTTCCGGCATCTTTTCCCAATATTATAAATTGCAGCAAGGTTGTTGTCGTTAGATGTTGTTGTTGTTAGATGTCCTAAGAACACCACCATAAACTTTTTCGCATATTGTTCATAAAAGACTTGGTTTTGGGGGTCCGGACTCCTCCTCTCCCAATATTTATCAACTTATGACACGATGCCCCGTAACCAAGAACGAGAAATAACGAAAGAAAGATAGTGTTAGAGGTGACCAAACCTTTGGACCCTCCCTGAATGTAAATTCCGGTATCACAAAACAGGAAAAAAAGGTGTTTGCAAACAAAATCTTTATTTATATCGAAAATGAAAAACTCTGCGGAAGTGAAAAGTGGAAGAAGCCTTCGGATTTCCAAATCAGTGTGCGTTCCGTTTCAGTTACGACTTACAACATTTGATTGTTATCAAAGTTACGCCTTACGTCATACGAATAACGTAACGTATAGGTACGCATTTGTTTAAATTAATTGAGTTGTATGGAAAAGTGGGTTATATTTCTATGTTAAATGGTTCGTCTTCTTTCATATTTGTAAATAATGCTCCATGATTCATCTGTAAACCTTGTATCTCAAACGGATTGTAGATATGTAGGTAGATTACCCAAAGGCGCCTCTTTATAAACGTGATTTAAAGTTACGCCACCGTTTAGGCCCCCTGTCCCTTTCTATCTAAACCTTTTCTAATGAAGTGTGAAAGGGATAACAACACGATTTAAGGGAAGTGAGGTTTAACTAGGTTTATGAATAACAGCAAAGGTGCAGCAGTCAAGATCAGAGGAAAATATTCAGGGAGACCCAAATAGGGACTTCGGAACTGGTAATGATCCTGGCATGCTTTGTTTAAAACTAAACTAAAAATAGCTCTAAAAATGTTGCCTCTCTAAAATAACTACTCTTATAGGGTTCGGTATAAGTCCGGGGGTTGGTAATGAAACCAATTATTTGTATTTTCACCAGTTTTATTCCAGGTTGAGAGGAGAGACAATCAGTTTACAAACTTCACAAAATGCGCGCGCTGTCATCACACAAAACTTCTACACCACAGACTCTCTATATCTCGCGGGCAGACGGCCGCGAGAGGTACGTTCCGAAACTGGGCGCTGCTGGTTTACTATATGCTCCCCCACTAGACCTGGAGATCGCGCTCGATTCAGGGCTAGGTCTTCAGAAACCTTTACCGGGCGTCCACGTTTCCTCTTTGGGATAACGGGTTTCGGTGGAGTTTCCTCACTTCCGACATACCGGGTAAGATCCTTAACATGATATTTCCCTATAATTTCGTCGGGCTGCTCGATGCGTGCAATGCTGAAGGTGGTGGGACTAACTTTCATTGCGATTTGGTAGGGCCCATCCCGTCGTGGGACGAATTTTGATGTAAGTTCCTTTGAACTCTTGCTGAGCACATGGGATTTAAGAAGTACCCAGTCACCTACCTGATAATCATCTGCAGGTCGCCGAGACTGATCAGCGTAATCCTTGCGTTTGTCCTGTTGAATTTCCACCCGTTCTCGAACTGCCGAAAGGGAATTGGTAAACTTCCTGAGATAGGGTGTTATTTGCGGGATAAAGTTGTCCTTATCCAGAATAGTGCGAAGGTCATGATTGACCTCTGTGGGAGACCTCATTTCTCTGGCCAGTGTCAAATAAGCGGGCGTCATACCTGTTGTGCGGCATTTCGAACTATTAAGGGCGAAACGAATCACCGGCAGCTTCTTTGGCCAGGATGTGTGGTCATTCTCCACGAGTTGTGCTAATTGTGCCTTCAAGTCACGGTTTTTCCGCTCTGCGGGATTAGCTTGTGGATGATAAAGTGGCACGAAGTTCTGTTTTATCTCCAGGACTGACATGCACTGACGCATGACTGCCGAAACAAACTGGACACCGTTGTCCGAGATGATTCGGCGAGGTAACCCGAATCGCATAAAGTATTCTTCAATGAGAACACGCGCACAGGCTTCTGCTGTGGCTTCCTTGAGGGCGAACAGTTCTACCCATCTGGTAGCTGTATCTTCAATTAGAAATATCCAGCGTTCTCCTTGCTCTCCCTCTGGCAATGGGCCGAAGAGGTCGATAGCCAACACCTCGTTTCTTTGATTTAACACGGGCGTTTGGAGAAGGCCGGGAGGCTTATTGTTGGTAGCTTTGTACCTTTGACAATGGATGCAGGCTTTTACATAGTCGGTGACTATCCTCCGCATTCCAGTGAAATAATAAAGTTGTGCAACCTTTTGATAGGTCCTGTCGATACCAGGATGTCCCGCCAATGAGGAGTCATGGCACTCCCTGAGAATCACTTCCACTTGACTTTTGGGAAGAACAAGTTGCGGCGATTCACTATCGGAATCGGGATTATACCTGTAGAGAACGCCTTGGTCCATAAGGTATCCTCTGTCCGTCCATCTCTGCGCAGCAATTTCATCAGTGGCTTCGAGCTCCTTGATCACCTTCTCCACGTCTGAGTCGGTAAGTTGTTCCAGTCTTATCTGCTCTGGTTTCTTAGCAGGTAAGTTAATAATGACCGAACAGATGCCGCAGTCATCGCGTGTCTCACTGGAACAGATAGGTCTGCTCAAAGTATCTGCTACTACGTTTGCTTTCCCTGGAGTGTACTGAAATCGAATATCAAACGACTGGAGCTTAAGTGCCCAGCGTACTAACCTACCGGTTGGCGATTTCAGAGATAACAGCCAGCGAAGAGGTTGATGGTCGCTACCAATAATTACTGGTTGTCCATCGAGGTACGGTCGAAAACGTTCAACCGCCCACACAACTGCCAGAGCTTCGCGCTCTGTAGTGGAGTAGTTACGTTCTGCTGCCGTAAGGAGTCTGCTTGCGTACTCGATGGGTCTTTCCTCCTTGTCCTCCCCCTGCAATAAAACCGCGCCAAGGGCGTAGTTGCTTGCGTCGGTTCGCAGAATAAACTCAGATTTAAAATCTGGTTGGATTAAAATTGGGGCTGAGGTAAGTAACCGCTTCAGCTCGTCGAATGCTTGCGCCTGAGCTGGGTCCCAAGTCCAAACTTGATTCTTTCGAGTTAGACGTGTAAGTGGCTCGGCTACCTTGGAAAAGTTTGGAATAAACTTTCTGAACCACGAGCACGTTTGGAGGAAGGTTCTGAGGTGCTTCAGATTAGTAGGCTCCTTCATCTCGAGAATAGCACTCACCTTTTGGTGGTCAATTGAGACGCCATCTTGCGTTATAACGTGTCCAAGGTACTTTACGCTTTCCCTTGCAAACACGCACTTCTCCCGATTGACGTGGAGGTTGAACTCGCTCAAGCGCTTAAAAACTGCCTCGAGGTCTTGCAGATGCTGTTGAAATCCTTCGGAGATCACCAAGATATCATCTAAGTACGTAAGAACTGTTATATCCTTCAATGCCGCACAGGTCCGGAAACGATCGATGAGCCGTTGAAAAGTAGCTGGGCCATTTTTTAGCCCGAAGGGCATTCTTTTAAAACGGTAAGTGCCGAGAGGTGATGTGAAAGCAGTCTTGTCTCTGTCGGCTTCCTTAACGCTGACTTGCCAGTAACCGGCTCTCAAATCTAGCGTGCTCATGTAGCAGTTTCTTTTTGTAGACTGGACCAGTTCATCGATGAGTGGCATTGGGTACGTATCAGACTTGGTGACCGAGTTCAACCGTCTGTAATCAACACAGAAACGGATACTACCATCTGACTTCGGCACCATCAGTGCCGGCGCACACCATGCAGATTCGCATTCTTCAATTATGTCGGCTTGTAACATTTTGTCTATTTCTTTTTTCATAAGTTCTTTTTTTGCAGGATTCAGCCGGTACGGGGGCACCGCAATGGGAGAGTGCTCACCTGTTTCTATCCGGTGTTCGGCGTAAGGTGTAGGAGCTCCCCCTGGCTCGAAGATGTGCGCATGCTTGATGAGCACCTGAGCAAGCGCCTGTCGTTCAGCTGAACCAAGTTTTGTTCCTTCGTCGTCTCGAAGAACCTCTGCCGAAGCACAGCCAATGCTACGTGAGGCTGGCTCGAAGAGAAGTTTGTGATGGGTATCAGCTTCCTTGCTGAAATACCAAATTTCATTGCAAAAGTCAATTACTACTTCAGCTGCTGTAATAAAATCTATGCCGAGTAGTGTCTCGTTGTTGTCGGAGTCCGGAAATATCAGAAAGGGGATAGTAATGACTGTTTGTTCCAACCTCACAGGTAATGTTGTGGTAAGTACCTCCATTTCCCGAATATGGCCATCGGCGAGCTTCACGCGTCTCGACGAGGGATGTAAAGGATGGTTCCTACGTAGCAGAAGAGCATATAGCGTGTGACCAGCGATACAATGCTTCGCGCCAGTATCTATCATAGCGGTACCATTTAGACCCAAAATTTCTATTTTGAAAATTGGACGCAAGTCGCGACACTTTGTAGGCCTATCGCGGTCGTTGCCCATCGATAACACATCTCTATTACATGCACAGTCACTTAAATTCAAAAAATATTCATTTGAAAACTTATCCTCTAAATTAGTAAACTCATGGTTACTACAGTTCTCCGTACAACAAGCGGGGTTAGTAGGGTTAAACCCGTGACTTTTTTGGTTAATAAATTTTTTACAATTAATATTATTCACAGAATCGGATTTGGCACCATTTGACATAACATCATCCCTTGCACAATTTAAATTGGACGAAAAAGTATTTGAATGTAATTCAAGGTTGGCATCATCTTGGATCACGCCATCCTCAGCACAATTAAAATTGGGTGAAAAACATTTTGAATGTAGTTCAAGGTTGGCATTCTCTTGGATAATGCCATCCTCGGCACAATTAAAATTGGATGAACAACATTTAGGATGTAAATTATTTTTGGCGAATTTTGGCATAACACCATCCCCTGTATTATCATTAGTCATAGGAGTAGGTATCTGATTTGAATTAAAATATTTATCACAACAAATATTATTAGCACATTGAATATTTTCCTGGAATTTTGAAAACTTTAAGTTATGGCAATTCTGCACAACAGTTTTATTTTTAGTTTCTAAATTTTGTGGACCCATTGGGTTAGTTTGCATTGTCATATGGTTACATGGAACGTCCTTGATTTTATGAGAATAAAAATGTTTGGTACAACCCGGAACATCACATATAAAATCAGAATTTGTGCATTTTTGCACTTGCCCATATCCGTTACATGCGCATGCAACCTTATGAGAAACCCAATTCCTATAGCACACAAAACTATTATCAGGAACATTGCATGAAATATTATTGTTATGAATTTGGCAATAACAATCTACAGAGTGATCGGATTGAAAGCGAGCACCTTTACCCGGACTGATCATCTGTGTATTACATGCATTGTTCGAAGGTAAGTCGCATACAATATTATTGTCATGACTATGGCAATGACAATCTACAGCGGACCGATCAAATGAACTGCAAGGTCGTTGACCTGGGTCGATCAGCTGTGTATTGCAAGCATAAGTTTTGGGTAAGTTACCCGATTGATGTGACACAGTTTTGATAGAGTTCTTAGCATTCAAATTATAATTTGAGGTAGAAAAATTATTAGAGTCAGTATTGTTATTTGATAACTTCACACAATAAAAGCTCTCTTTGCCTCGATAATCACTACCACTTGTGTCAGGATAGGTATTGGATTTTGACTCACCATCTTTGTAGTTACTTAATTTACGGCATACTTCAATAGTGTGTCCAAAACGTTTGCAGTAGGCGCACACTGTGCGCGGTTTTCTGTTCACTGCCTGTGCGTCCGCCGGTGGGGCGGATGTAGGCGGAGGAGCGGGCACGGTGGCGGGCGGCGGTCGCGCGGTCGCAGGGCGCGGCTGCGCGGCGGCGGCTGGAGTCGCGGAGGCTGGCGGCGCCCGCGGGTATGCGGCGCGCTGCGCGGCTGTAGGAGCGGCTTGCTGGATGGAGGGCTGCTGGTTTGACTTTACATTGGAGTCCTCTATTTCTCTTGCTCTTCTAAGCAGCTCCGCAAAAGTGCCTACTTCTTCACGACGGAGGCGCATCCTTATTTGGCCATTTAAAAGTCCATAGACCATGTCCAATTCCACCTTCTGGGACAAATCTCCTCTTGGCAGGCGCGCTAGCAGGGCACGAGCTTTAGCCACAAAGATGTCTGTCGATTCTCTGCCCTGTGTCATACTGAACAGTTCTTTGTAAAGTCGGTGTGGTGGGCGCCTGTCCCCGAAAGCACATATGAGGTTGTGTTTAACATCATCCCACGAGGTGACATGGTGCTTGATGCCTTGCCACCATGTTGCAGCATCGTTTGTTAACAGCATAGCTAATCCTCTTAGTACATTTGACTCTGTGATTTGAGTGCATTCAATGTAGCTGTCTACAGAATCTATGAACGCTTCTACCTCGGTGGGGTCACTGCTACCGCCGAATGTGGCTTTACATTTTGTCATGGTAACATGATGAGTACTTTCCGAGGGTGGTACCGGTGTTGACGTCGTAGCTCGCTGACCCATAACGGTTTCCAACAGATCTTTAAAAGCTTCTGTCTGGGTCCTTTGGAGTGATGCTACTAACGCGGCTACGCTCTCTTGTGTGAATGTAGATTCAGCTGCAGGCACGGAGGCGCGGCGGTCGGCGGCGGAGTCGAAAGCTTGGCCGGCGGGTGCGCCGCCACTACGATGGAGTGGGCGGGCGCGCGCATCATCGGCGGCTTCATCGTCGTCGTCCCGCGATAAGAGGGGCGGAGGGAACATTCCACTAGCCGCTACTCTCTCATCGTGTGCTAACTGATTTCTGGTCAGCGGCATGGTTATTTACACACGCGAACCGAACTCACACAAAATTTACGTACTAATAAAAAGTTTTATGCGAAAACGTTTCAGTTTTTTCTCACCGCCATCTTTTTTCACTCTCTCTATGAAATTAAACTTGTGAAAATCACTAAAACACGTTGAGGCGCCACTTATAGGGTTCGGTATAAGTCCGGGGGTTGGTAATGAAACCAATTATTTGTATTTTCACCAGTTTTATTCCAGGTTGAGAGGAGAGACAATCAGTTTACAAACTTCACAAAATGCGCGCGCTGTCATCACACAAAACTTCTACACCACAGACTCTCTATATCTCGCGGGCAGACGGCCGCGAGAGGTACGTTCCGAAACTGGGCGCTGCTGGTTTACTATACTCTTTATATAATAATAAGTTATTATTAAATAATAAAAAAACCGCCTTCAAAAAAATAAACAAAAAGGAACTAAAAAGCATAAAATAATTAATTAATTACATCTACATACGAATATTGAAATAAAATATTATTGCTATGTACCTACTGATGTCTTTTAAGTCGGTGCCAAGCCAAAGCGCGCGCGTGTTGTATGTATGTGATGCGGCGGGGGCGGGGGCGGGGGCGGGGCGGCGAAAGTAGTAAGTTACGTATCCCTATCGTATACCTATTTGGCTTGGCACCGACTTAAAAGACATCAGTAGGTACATAGCAATAATATTTTATTTCAATATTCGTATGTAGATGTAATTAATTAATTATTTTATGCTTTTTAGTTCCTTTTTGTTTATTTTTTTGAAGGCGGTTTTTTTATTATTTAATAATAACTTATTTTTTTCTTTTTAGTGGTGTAAATATATAATATGTAAGTATGTAAGATAAGGTAGGTTATGCATGATGGGGAGGCCTTCTTTACGTGCATCTCGTCTCGTATGATAAAGCGTCGAGCATATGAGTCTGAAAATGACAAAGGTGAGCGCCTAAAGCTAAATAGAAAAAGTAACAGAACAAAGCACCTCGGAGAAATATATATACACATAATGCTAATGGCTTCATTTCCATTCCCCAATTTGTACTACATTCCAAGCATCTGAGGCTATGGTGACATTATTTTATGTTGAGCTGTAACTGTAACTGCAATAAACTACAAGGTACAACCCTCAATAGAGCTGTCAACGTGAACCGGTACTTGTCTTTGTTCTGTGTTTGTACATTATTTAAAGAGTCATCCCCTACCTACCAAGGAATTATACCTTCTACCATCATCGTGAGTTATTCAAGTGATTCAATAACTTTAAAGATTATAAGTAACAGTCTATGTCTAAAATATTTGAAGAATTATCCCCCAACTCCTAATCGTTAAGGAGTTATACCTTCCATCATCTGCTCACCAACATGAGATGATCACTACTAGACGCAAATACTTGAATAGCTGTAGAAAATATATGAAATACGTTATTTGTGCCTAACATTTCAAGAATTCCCTCTATCTCTCCAGGACCCCATCATCAGATCCTGACCTGATGACTATGAGACCACCTGGGAGGTATACCCTTTCAAACTTTAAAGATTATAAGTAATACTGCCTAAGTTTGACTATAATATTTAAAGAATTATACCCCAACTCTTAATCGTTAAGGAGTTGTACCTTCCATCATCAGCTTACCAACGTAAGTTGATGACTACCAGATGTAAATACTTGCATAGCCTTAGAAAATATATGAGACACGTTATATGTGCCTATAACATTTTAAGAGTTCCCTCGATTTCTCCTGGATCCCATCATCATATCCTGACCTGTTGACTATGGGACCACCTGGGAGGTATACCCTTTTAAACTTTAAAGATTTAAATTTACGTAATAATTTTGCCTATAATATTTAAAGAATTATACCCCAACTCTTAATCGTTAATGAGTTGTACCTTCCATCATCAGCTTACCAACGTAAGTTGATGACTACCAGATGTAAATACTTGCATAGCTTTAGAAAATATATGAAACACGTTATATGTGCCTATAACATTTAAAGAGTTCCCTCGATTTCTCCTGGATCCCATCATCATATCCTGACCTGATGACTATGGGACCACCTGGGAGGTATACCCTTTCAAACTTTAAAGATTAAAATTTACGTCATAATTTTGCCTATAATATTTAAAAAATTATACCCCAACTCTTAATCGTTAAGGAGATGTACCTTCCATCATCAGCTTACCAACGTAAGTTGATGACTACCAGATGTAACTACTTGCATAGCTTTAGAAAATATATGAAACACGTTATATGTGCCTATAACATTTGAAGAGTTCCCTCGATTTCTCCTGGAACCCATCATCATATCCTGACCTGATGACTATGGAACCACCTGGGAGGTATACCCTTTCAAACTAGAAAGATTAAAATTTACGTCCTAAGTTTGCCTATAATATTTAAAGAACTATACCCCAACTCTTAATCGTTAAGGAGTTGTACCTTCCATCATCAGCTTACCAACGTAAGTTGATTACTACCAGATGTAGATACTTGCATAGCTTTAGAAAATATATGAAAAACCTTATATGTGCCTATAACATTTGAAGAGTTCCCTCGATTTCTCCATGATCCCATAATCAGATCCTTACCTGATGACTATGGGACCACCTGTGAGGTATACCTATTCAAACAAAAAAATAATTTTCGAAATCGGTCCAAGCGTCTTCGAGTAATCAGGTAACATACATAAAAGAAAAAAAAAAAAAAAAAATATTTCGACGAATTGATAACCTCCTCCTTTTTTTTGAAAGTCGGTTAAAAAGGGTGGCAACTTCAAGCTACCTTATTTATTTATTTTATTAATGGACTCGACAGTTCGTCATTTGCCAATGACATGTACAGAATATTCAAGATATCATTGTCTTCTCTTTCTCCAGAGGTGTCGCCCGTGGCGTCATCACCCTGGAAATACGCGTCTTCTTGTCTTCATCCAGAGGAGTCGCCGTAGCGTCGTCACTCTGGACTGGACGAAGCAGCTCGACAGTCACGTTCACTCCCGAGCTCGTAGTGGGACTCTTAAAATTAGAAAACGGACGACAGAACCAATAAATCAAGGTGATTCGGTCGTGGCCGTGAAATCTAATTCTAAACCTAAAATTGTTTCATTGGACACTTTAATATCTAAATCGGAAGTACGTATTTGGTACGACTGCCTTGCTCATCTAAATCGCGGTCAAGTTCGAATCTGACCGCGGTAATGACTGATGCGTGTGCGCATCATTTGGACCAAATATGCACGAATTAATGGAATTAACCTCCTGTAAATGTTGTCGTTATGGTCTGCAGAGGTCGCGTGGGTCAGGCCACTGTGGCCTTTATCGTCATCATTTCAGCTAATTAAATAGGTAGCGAAAATGTGAATATTAAATGAAGAAAATTTTTGCCCTTCCAATTTGATGTTTACGGCTCCATCGTTTTGTCGATGATTCTGCCAATGTCGCTTCTTCGTTAGCAAATGCCAATCTCATACATTTTTTTCTTTCTACTTATGGGAAAGCCACGGCTACGGGGCCGGGAGTTGACCGGGCGATTCCACCCCAAAAATCCTTAATTTAAGATTTTTTTATAACATCTATACATATAATAAGACTGTAAAAAAGTTGTGTCTGTACATTGGATATTTTTTGAAAAGAATCAAGTATCACGCCATAACTACCTACCGAAGGGATTTTGACTGGAGTTTCACTAGGAGATAGCTGAAATATCCTGACAGCTCATATAAGCTATGGCTATAAGTAATGGCGGTATGTGATCTGAGCATAGAACTTTTTCTACGCAAACGAAGTTAAGTTAGTTACAGCTAATTTTTTGATAAATTAAGACAGCGTCCGGAGCTGTTCTGACACACCGCCCGCTCGTCTGTTGGAGCCCTATCTCTGCTTCTTATATCTACTCACAGCTTCTGTCAATTTCAATACGTTTTCAAAGCGTATTCGCAAATACTTACCTATATCAGCGAGCTTAGACTTATATGATGGGCATTGGGTACCTACTCTTTTGTTCAAAGTGGGTAACCGCTCTAAAAGGATGTTTGCGGATTCCAATTAACCTGCGCAGTAGACAAGGCGATTGTCAACAGAATACAAATGGACGGCACACCAGCAAATCACTGATCGGAATGTGAATTCATTATTGTTATGTTAATAAACATCTCGTTGGAACACGTGCGCCCACGTGATTTATCAGACAACGTCAAACCTACTAGCCTAGTCGGTACCTACTAATAAATAAATTAAAACATCACACCAGGCTATAGGACAAGTTGAGAGACATAAATACTACACGTAACGTAAGTTAAGTAGGGTGGAACACAGAGAAAGGTGTACAGGAGAGTTTTTAAGGATGAGATTTTCTCAAAAACTACTTAACATATTGCAAAAATTCTTTCACTGTTGGATAGATAAAATTTAAACCTGTAAAAAATGATTAAATTCGATCCACTAGTTTTTGAGAAAATCTCATCCTTATTGAGGCCCCCTGTATCTCTACAGTCGTACATCTAAATAAAATTAAATGGATAAAATTTTCGAACAAGATTTAAACATGAATTATTTAATATTTTTATAACTTCAGTGTTAGACATGATATAGATGTCCCGATTGATGTCGCTACCGTCCTAGACGAATATGGAGAAAAGCAGCGAGGTTATACTGGAGAAATGGATCGCATTTTCGCAGTGTCTAACAAAAGTCATGCGATCAAATACCACATAGAAGTTCTTGGCTGATTTGATTTAAAAATACGGTCGTGGACCCAGCTGAACAATTGGCTGCCGGGGCAAAACAGGATTGGGCGGTCTGGAGAACGTGAACCGCCTCAGGGCGGGGGTGGCACGATCCAGAGACAACCTGAAAAAATGGGGATTTCTGGATTCGAGTGCTGACGTCAGGTGCAGTTGTGGCCAAACCCAAACTACCACTCATCTATCGCAGTGTCCTCGGTGTACAAGCTCGTGCACTCAAGATGACCTAAAGAGGGCTACTTCCCGGGCGCAAAATACTGGTGCGGGAAAATTTTGACAAAGGCTAGAAGGCTGCTTTCATCACCTTCAAACGTTTTAAAAAAAAAATACGAAAATTAGAGTATACGAATAATCGACTTTACGTTTATCGACTCAACAAATTGCGAGCCTGTGCAGTATTCGACCCCAGAAATTTTCGACTTAGAATCAGAGTATCGATCGGGATCTCACCATATAAGGCAATCCTAACACGTGATCTCAAGCCAAAGGCATCTCACAAAGGTACGACGCGAGATGAATAGCAAACACCATACCGACAGACATCTCACAAAACAACTCATATGGCCTCGTATTGATTCACGCATATTTGCATGACCATTTAACATAATCGTTGTGGCGAGGGGATTCCATTAAGAGTTTTTATTACGATCCTTTTCCTGTATGCAAATGTAATCTCTAAAGGTGTCCTTGCCCATATATACACCCACGCGTTTCCTTTGGTACTTTTTGCTTTGTTTGGAGTGCATTGAAACGTGAAAAGACCGGTGTATCCTTCTCGCTAAACACAAACTTAAACGTTAAAGGCGCGGCTTCAGCCCTTAAAAAAGGTTGCCACCTGAAAATCGGTCAAGTGCGAGTAGGAGTAAGAACACGCTCTGATCGATATAGTGCATTCCTTATTTATTTATTTTATTAATGGACTCGACAGTTCGTCATTTGCCAATGTCATGTTACAGAAAATTCAAAATATTCAATAGTCTTCTATATTCCTCCTCCAGGGGAGTCGCAGTAGCGTCTTCACCCTGGGTAGCCGCGTCTTCATGTCTTCATCCAGAGAAGACCTAGCGTCATCACTCTGGACGAAGCAGCTCGACACTCACGTTCACTCCCGAGCTTGTAGCGGGAACTCTTGATAAAAGCTTGAAACTTCAGATCTTGCATAAATAATCCAATAACTTCACCGTACTGTCTGTCATTCGCGAACATTTTCTGATTAATTTAACGTGATATTAAACACAAAATAGTCCCTGTAGACGTTAAAAGGAAAATTATCATTGTTGTATGTGTTGTGATTATTATTATTGTTCAGGCGCATCTAGGTGCATGCCACCTCCTTTCTCATGCACCTTCACGGCGGATGGCGATGCCATAAACTATGGTGAAACCCACTATGACACTCACTGTCATGGGGAACTTTTCTCGGCTATTCGGCGGTCTCGGTCGGAATAAATAAATCTAGAAATATTCGGTTCGGTGGTTAAAACGTGCAATAATACTGTGTGTTGTGAACGGTGGTTCAGTGGAACAATAGAAGACAATTGCCGCTTCTCCTCTCCACTGCATAGAAAGCCAGAGCTGCCGCCGCCTGCACTGCACCCTGCATGCATGAAGAGTGGGGCACTCTAGGTGCGCAAACATATATGACCAACATTTTGTACAGTGTACAGTTCCATGTGGGCATTAATAAATCTATAAATTGTTAGATTATTCGTCCACGAAAGTTACAAAACTAAATGTGGGTGCTTTGCACATCACAATGTCACATTAAGGCCCGTATTAATAAGTCACTCTCAGCTCAAAAGTGAATCTTGAGAACGACCTCAAGATGTCGTTCCTATTAATAAACGTAACTTAGGTGAGCGTTTAGGAATCGGGTATCACGTGAGTAATGCCGTATTAATAAACAAAACTCACTTCTCAAGAGAACTGTCAAACGAACGTGTTTGCTGATTGCGAAAGACTTGAGAAAGACGTCACGTGATGCGCCCTCAAGATAGGTTTAATAATAAATGACATACTTGAGATGGTGATCACGTCTTGAGAGTGTATCAGCAGAATTCGCTCTTGATTGGGCGGGTTTGAGCTCAGACTATTAATACGGGCTTTAGACTCAAAACTACTGAACCAATTTTGATGAATTTTGTACTATTTCACAGCTTACTTAAGGCCTTCTGTGCAAGAGGTCCTGGTTCCGATTCCCAGTCGAGAAGGACCTACTAACCACTTCTTTCGAGCCTGATGTCTGCGTATATCACAGGGAATCCTAGTTTGGGCTATGAGTATGATGTTATGTGTTATTTTTTATTATGTTTTATTACCTTTGCCTCAACCTGTCAGCGAAAAGAAAGTAGGTCTCGTAAACCTGCAGCTTACATCAAGCCACATGACACGAGACATGATCATAAACAATGCAATTACATAAGATATGATGTTTCGGGAGTCGGTACAGTCGGCTCAAATGTCGTGGTGAGATCATCGCCTTGATTGAATCTTGTAGCTTGTGTTATATGTGTATGTAGCCCATTTGTTTCTGTATACAGGATGTTTTTTGTCGAGGCCAGATAGTTGAGATAGTTGAATTACTTATCAGTGCCACCATTTCATGATAATTCCATTCCCTAACTTATAATTTTAATTATCTAAGTATGTGTATTTTATTTACTAACATTTTTACTAGTTAAAAAGGTGGTAATATCAATTCCTTTGTGTTGTATTTTAATGCTTCCACTTCACTCCGTATTCGCTATTAGATGTTTGTCGTATTTGTCAAATACTTGACGTACATACAAATAAGACGAATATTTTGTCAAGCATACCAACCACACATGGCAATTATGACAAATACGCAAATACGAATAGCCAAGTGAAGTGCCACCATAAAATGAATTATACCAAAACATCGCGATGAAACCTGCATGCCGTATAAAAAATTTAGGCATGTGTAATCCGTCAATCCGCAGTGGGTCATGGCCCGAGCGAGATCCCTCGATGTAAGGGAAGATCTGTGCCTGAGTGGAGACATAAAACAATAGACTGATGTGATGATGATGGCAAAAAGAAACATAAGCAAATAGTAAATTTTTCTACTTTTTAAAGTTAGAAAGCAACCACGTTGTGCCTAAAATACCAAAAGTTTATACTATATAAGTATTAAAAGCGTAAACCCGAATCGCTACCAATTATTGAGCAAAACTTAGGTAACTAACGGAAAGTCCATTACTTTTAAGAGAATCGATTTTGATTTGAAGCCAATTTTTTAAACTTCGATTCGACCTCCAAAATGGCCCACCCTGTAAACGGCCCGGGTTTTAGTTAGAACTCGTTTCTGGTTCATTGCCCCCCGGAGATGCGTTGTCAGATGGGGTTACGGGCCACATGTATCATGATCATGACATAATGATAGGATCGCTCTCTCGAATGTTAAAACATGACGGGTATTGTTAGATACATAACGGAGGTAAATAATTGAATATTACGTAAGTTGCTCAAAGGGGGACTGTCGGCATATCAATCTACACAAAGCCAATCTCGGTCGTATTATCGACCCATACAACTGAAGAGTTGATTGATAATTTATCTCTTGAGACTGTAAAACAATACGAAATAGGTACGGTGGAACACACAGAAAAGTGTACAGGAGAGTTTTTAAGGTTGAGATTTTCTCAAAACTACTTGACCTATTGCAAAAATTCTTTCACTGTTTGATAGATAAAAGTTAAAACTATGTAACTGTAGAATTATTAAATTCGGTTTTTGAGAAAATCTCAACCTTATTGAGGCCCCCTGTATACTTGTCTCTGCCTTCGACTGTACCTACAAAACACGAGAATGTGCAAAAAGCAAGTAGAATGTTCAACATGAAAAAACCATTTTGAAATGGATTCAAGAGTCCAAAAATCCGAAAAAAAAATGATAAGAGCTATCTTCGGATAGCAAGTATCTTTAGGTATTCATACCAATAATATGAGCATTGAGGTCACCGCTGTCACGAGAAGACTGAAATAGAACTGCCAATCGCGTAGATACCTCCTCCTCCCTAATCTTTGCCTCAGTGCTGAGGATCGTGACCCTCAACAGCAGGTGCCGCGTCTTGGCATGTATGAACTGGCGCCAGGAGACACGGTCTTGTGCTCTTCTCACAGCCTCTTCAAAGGGCACGCAGAGGAGTCTGCTAACCACATCAGCCCAGCGGGCTGGTCTCCGGCCACGTGGTCTAGACTCCTCAACTTTGCCGAGCAGTGTAGTTCTCTCCAAGTTTGAACTCCCATTTCGGGTAACCGTTACCGATAATCTGTCTCTAATGTTCAACTCAGAGATTATCGACTCATTAGTTCGGCGTGCAGTCCACGGTATCCTGAGCATACGTCGCCAACACCACTTCTCACAGGCATCAATGCGTTTCAGGTCCGCAGCTTTTAATGTCCAGGTACCTAGCTAAGTTTAAAAAGTGTTATTCTAAAGACTAAAGTTGCTTCTCCCTACCTGCCATGAATCCAATTCACTCTGCAACATTTTCGATCACAGATATTTAAAAACCAAACAGGAAATACCACAATTTCCTTCATAAAAAGGAATGCGTGTGTTTCGGCAAAACAACACAACTGAAGCTAAGAGCTAGAAAAATGAGATAAGTTATACAGACAGATAACACGAGATATCACGAAAACTTCCTGCCGAGTCCAAATCCAAGGCAAACTATGTCAAATGTAATCTTCGGAGCTATAAAAATAACTACATGACACTATCTCAACGTCTCTACAAATAGTCCTAGCTGCTAAAGTGTACTTAGGTAGGTAAAATAAAATAAAAATAAATAAATACACCGAAAGAAAAGATTAGCTGTGGTTGAAGGGCCTTCCATAAGCCAACTAGCAAAAGGTTTCCTGGAGTTTGGACCATGATCCACCGTGCAGTCTGGCCCGTATTAGTAAATCACTCTCAGCTCAAGTTGTCAGTCAGTCAATTTTGAGAACGACCTCAAGATGTAATCGTAACTTAGGTGCGCGTTTAGGAATCGGGTATCGCGTGAGTAACGCCGTATTAATAAACAAAACTCAGTTCTTGACTTGATAAAGACAACACGTGATACGCCCTCAAGATTGGTTTATTAATAATTGACATAGGTACTTACTTGAGATGGCGATCACGTCTTCAGAGTGACACTGACACTGAAGCTCAAACCCGTCCGGTTTGAGCTTCAGTGTTTGGGCCTCAGTGTCGATTGGTAGACGGACACATACACATCTTAAATTTCTTTTCCTGCTCAGCCATACAGATTTCCTTGTGATACTCTTTGGTTTCCTCTCTATGTATTCCTTCACCGTTTCTTTACACGAATTGCTAGCAATAAATCGATATATCTGAATCGATAAAGCACACCAAGTGAAACCGTTTCCTGCCATTACCCTGACCGTGATGCCCCGAGCCGTTTAAGGCAGCGGCTAATGTGATCGATCGATTTCCACACGGAAGCGCAGTGAGAGCGCGGAAAAATGCGCGGAGCTGGACAATCAAGATACATTAGAGACTGGCTTCATGAGGTGGCTCAAAGTGGACAGATACTTTCTTCCTAAGTTTTCTTACATACATTAAGGCGCTATATGGTTGTGAAAAGAAAGAGTGAGACAGAAGAGGCCCCGCAGCGGCGGAGTGAAGAGTACGGCACAATGCCTCGATATTCGTATTTTTATGAATTTTTACAGGGAAATAAACTCACCCAGTCTAAAGCCAACACTTTCCACACCGCTGTAGGTAACTGCATTTGCATTACACAGTTCGAGCACCCCATTAAATATTAATTATAATGGGACCTGTCCCCTGTCCAGTGACCCAGTTAGGCGATGCAAATCCCAGTGGTCGCCCGCGCATTCTAACTACCGCCTGCATTCTGCACTAACGGAATTCCATGTTGCAGGGCGATTGCGGATTTAGACAATTCGTTATAGGTCTCCTACGTAGGGTCCAAGTCCACACATCATAATTTATCGTGATCCGATGGGTGTATTCAGAATTAATACCGAAATCAGCGATTTCAGACCAATATAGTGGCAAATAATGGCAAATTCAGTGTTTTTTTGAGATACGGAATCCGTTTAGGTGAAGCCATCCATAATGGTGGAATCAGAATCTCAAAAAAGCTGAAATTGCCACGATATTGGCGTGAAAATGTGTTTTTGCTGATAATTCTGAAGGCATCCTGTGGATGGCGATCCGGATCGCGATAAATATTGATGTGTAGACGTCGCCATAGTCTTCATTAGAGCAAGACCAAGAAGTGGAGAAAATGCACTCGGGAAAAGAGCCGCAAGCGAGTATTGACCTATTGGGATCTTTTGTGTCCCCTTTCCTTTATCTAAATCCTCCTTCCTCCTCCCTAAAGATGTAACTAATCAGCCCCCCTATTACCGTTCTCAAAACGATGAAATTATACCATGTCATGGCGCGCCAAACAGAGACGCCGCTATACCAACGTAATAGCACTGTCCCTTTAACGGCCGCTATGACATGGTATGATTTGATCGTTTTGAGAACCGTAATATCCCTACTGGTCCACTATGCAGCTCATGGGCAGCATCTGTAATCTTCTGGTTCAGGAATCAGGATAGGCTAACCCCAGAAGACGCGAGTAGTGTCTAGTCGGATCATGAATTGTCTGAGTCTACAACTCCCCTGCAACAACAACGTAATCAAAGCTGGTGAAATGACAAGTCTATGCTAAGTGGGATCTGTTTAGCCAATACAGTTAATTTCAATGCTCTTGCAAACGAGACGTTTCGTGTATAGGTAAGTAAGTACATGTTTGGAAACTTGTGTGTAACAGTTGTTTTGCATGTTGTTAAGGAATATCTAGGTACATAGTCTATTCCAATGGAGTATGATTGTACATTGCAGTTTACAAATTGATACTTAAGTAGATGGTATTGCTACCAGAGTATAATACACTAATTTTAATACGACCTATTTGAATAAGACCTAGACTTAGTGGCTACGCAGAATAGGCTATAGTTGACCCAAAAACAATTGGATCTTAAATAAGTAAGTAGTTAGTAATCGTTCTATTACACCGTACAAACAATTACAGAATATTTTGAGACCTTAAAACACCAAAAACTTTAATTCAAAATGCAATGACGTCATCGCGGCCCCGACAAAGGTGTTCGTTCAATGTTGAGAAGAAAACACGATGTTAAAACATCGATGTTTTTGTTCTTAACACAGATTATCATCGTAATACCTGGTTAAATCTAGCTATAATCAGCCTTCAAATGTATTCCTAATGTAAATACTATCTAATCGCTAGCTAATTTAAAAGCTAATTAATTAAAGAAGTGAACGGCCCTTTTTTACCTAGGTAAGAATGCCAAACCATGTACCACTACGCCCGGGGGAGTGTGTTGATTATGTCGGGCTCACCGCCCTGAAGGGGCGGAATACCGACTAAACATCCTGGGGTGTTCCACCTCGTGCCATTCTTGCCGAGCCACGGGAACTGCGATACATCCGCGACAAGTGAAAGGCCCTATACAAATTACAAAAAAATTAGGTACAGTACGATCGATACAAGGTAGTCATCATCATCAGTCTATTTATATTGCCCCACTACTCGGGCACAGACCTTCCCTTACATCGAGGGAGCTGGGGCCATGATCCACCACGCGGGCCCACTGCGGGTTGGCGGATTTCACATGCCTTAGAATTTTTTTCTTCTTCTTCTACGACATGCAGATTTCCTTCGCCGTTTTGAGAGCACTCAGTAAATGTACGTAAGTTTTTCCGTCGAAAAAACCGAGGATAACTCATTGGTACATGACTGCGGCTGGGAATCGAACCTGGGACCTTGGTATTGCAAGTCCATTGACCCAACCACTGAGCCACCGAGCTCTCAATACAAGGTAGTAGACCCTACGAATTTCAACTGAAAGCTAATATTTAGACGACGAGCTCCTTTGAGCAAAACATACAGAACGAATATTCGAAACAAACAAAACGTATGCCCCAAACGTGGAAAGGAGACCACCGCATCTATCAATGGGCCTTCCGCCCGCGCCTGATACGGCGGCGCGTGCGCAGCCGGAAGCAGACAACGTGCTGCGTACTGCGCGCCATCCGCTCAAACTACCAATGAGCAGAGGAGGCAATAATTTGGTGCACGTTTTTAAGCTAATGCGAAGTATTTAATACTTCGTTTACCTCGCAATTGTCTTATTTTGTGAACAAATATGATCGACAAAATTATCTCCAAATGTAAAGAAATCGATCGAAAATAAGTTTAAATACCCTCGCTTAGTTCTTAATTATAGCATTTGTAATAAATAAGTAATAAAATAACGTAGTCTCGGAATTTTATTTTTATTTATTTATTTAAAAGATTACCATTCTAAGATAGGTACATTCTTTCCATTGACCATTTTTTTTTGGTAGATTCTTCCCAGAGGGAAAGGCAAAGCCAACTACATACAGCCTGGTCTGATGTTAGTAGAATGTCTGAATTCTTATAAATACATACATATATACGAAGATAACCTAACCTAAACCTACGCACAACCCTCCCAAACCCCTAAACGAAATAACTAAATGATCCACGCAACCATCAAGCTATGCAAAGGAAACCTTGCTAAGAGCACAAAACTTCACAAACACGACTTCTTTCGAGCACTCCAACTAATAGAAACGTTCGCGGACATCTCCTGATTAACTTAACGTGATCATTAATCACTAAATACCACGGAAACTATTTAATTAGAATTTTCACAAAAAAGTAGCTAATGGCGTTTCGCGCGCTTAACAAGGAATCCCCATTGACCACCAGAATCTTTAACCTAAAAATGTTTGTCCAGATGCTGCTACACTAATCTATATGGTGCATAAAACCTATATAATATAAAGCACCTACATGCTCTTAAAATTACAATACACTTCACAGTAGACACGTTTAATTATAAACGTAATTTATAAAACGAATAAGTAGATAACTTATAACTTTTTCAAATATAACATTATACTACTTTGCCCCATCCACGTTTCACGGCTCCATCGTCCGCAAGGTCAGCTTTGCCCACCGCAAGCTAACAGTATACTCGAATCGTTCATTAGCATTTCCATTCGCCGTAGCGATGCGGTGCGGAGGACTGACTGTGAAAGTCACGCTTCCTTCTTCCTTATTGGTGTGACTTAGAGATATTAGTTGCCATTAACATGTACTTATATTGAAGCATCAGCTTACTACAAACCTCGTAAACGATATGTCCCTAACAAACGTCTTTGTTATGGATGCAAAGAGCACTAAATAGGTATAAAGTCTCTTGAAGTAAGTATTAAAAATTTACCAAATCAAAATACTTTATTTATTTATGAATTTCGTGGTCGTGTCACGGAATGACAAGGTCGCAATTCAAATCCAGCCCACGGCTAAAAAAATTTAATAATTTAAAGCCGAGCATGGCATAAAGCATAAAACAAATTCTGAGTCAAAATACTTTATTTGCCCACAAAAGAATACAGTCTACCTAATTTTGGTTTTATATGTAACCGATGTAAGTTCCTTTTGTATGCAAATAAAGTATATTTGATTTGTTTGGCCGAAAAGGTATGAAGCAGTATTTTGCCCGACGGTTGCCTGGAAGTTATCGCTTAAAGCGATAAGGCCGCCTAAGCTGTCTGTACCTACACTAGCTAATTTTGGTTTTATATGGAACGGGTATTCCTTTTGTGTGCAAATAAAGTATATTTATTTGATTGGTTGATTTGATTTTGACCATTCATATCGCGGGCGGGCTGAGAAGCGGAGGGTGGGCGGGAAACACCTGACTTAGAATAGTGTCCGGGGTCGTCTTATTTTTAATATTTTAATTCTTGTGTTTGTTTTGTACCCCACTAACATTAGCTTGTAAGTCATTTTATTGTATTTTACTAACATCTATCTGTCCGAAATAAACAATTTTTTTATGAATGGTGACCCCAGAGCTGGCGCCTACTTCAGGCAAAGGCTGAGCCTCGTTATTCAGCGTGGCAACGCCGCCGCCAGCGTGCTGGGGTCCCTGCCGCGCAGTGCGGAGTTAGACGGCGTGTTCGGGCTTTAATTGTAAATATACAGGGTGTAACGTAAAGGGTATATGAAGCCGAAGGGTGTTCAGTATCGGCAACTGAACAACTTTTTTTCTACGATTTTTGTTGTACAATTCAATTGATTTTTTTTATATATCTCTGGCGTTATTCGAACTGGTAGTGTCAAATAAATAAATGTTGGTGGGCGGTGGTAGGTGGGCAGACGACGCGTTAAGTGAGCTCTTACCATACTATCAACTTCGCTACATAGCATTCGTCATTAAATAAATCATAATCCGTGTCTTATTGAGTCATACTCACTATTATTATATGCTACATGCAACATCGCGTTGCCAGGGCAGAACTAAGAGATATAATTGGGGGCGCTGGTTTAATAGGGGCGCAATAATATCCAGTGCTACTTTAAGCGTGGTAATTATGTATGACTAGGTAATTAATTAGTAACCACATAACGCTTTCCGCGAACGTTTATTAATAGGAACGCCATCTTGAGGTCGTTCTCAAGATTGACTTTTGAGCTAAGAGTGTATTATTAATACGGGCCTAAATCACACGAGAAATGCCCACAAATGAAACTGCCACCCTATATGCAAGAAAAGTTCAAATCCTATAAAAAGGGGCGCTACCTCACTTGAAAGGGGTCGCCACTGCTAAGTGCACACCTGTACACTTATCATACTTTCGGTTTCATTGAGGCCTTGGGCAGTGAAAGCAGGTGTCGAACCCGCGACCCGCTGCCCTTCCGCAACACATGCGCTGCGCCTGCGCATCTGGCGCGCGGCCGGATGCGGGTAGAAAGTACGTCGGTATGTAGCTATTATTCAATAAGATGCTTATTACTCTTAGGCGTATTCATAAATCTAGTTAAACCTCACTTCTCTTAAGAGCCTTCATAAAGCCAACTAGCGCCGCCAATCTTAAAAAAATAATATCTTCCAATATAACCAATTTTATTAAAAAAGCTATTTACAAAATGTTTATTACGATAAATACTATTTTTCAATATACAATACATGGCATAATTGCGACAAGCTAAGTTGTAGTTCACAAATGTGCCAAAAACGGCCGTTTTTCGCATTTATGCGAACTACAACTTACCGACATTGAATCACGTTATAAATAAGCATTTAAAAAATAGTATTTATCGTAATAAACATTTCGTAAATAGCTTTTTTAATAAAATTGATTATATTGGAAGATATTATTTTTTTAAGATTGGCGGCGCTAGTTGGCTCTATGCAGGCCCTTAAATCGTATTGCTATCTCTTTCACACTTCGTTAAGGTTAAGATAGAAAGGGACAGGGGGCCTAAACGGTGCTGAGAGTTTTTGCCACTTTTTCTCCTCAGCGTTGGCCGTTTCCTTGCAAAGTGGTGTAAATGTAAATTCAAAAAAATATGTTGATGTGCAAAAATGTACACAACGTGCTTACTTGCAATAAAGGACAGTGACGGTGGCGTAACTTCAAATTACGTTTATTCATAAACCTAGTTAAACCTTACTTCTCTTAAATCTCATGTTGCTATCCCTTTCACACTTCGTTAAAAAGGTTAAGATAGAAAGGGACAGGGGGCCTAAAAGGTGGCGTAACTTAAATTGTGTGGAGTGTTTAAGAATTTCTCAAAAAATACTTGACCTATTTTTAATATTTTTTTACATAATGTGTAGCAGTTCATGTTTTCACGCCTCTTTTTGCGTGGGGGGTTAAAAATGAAACGATCGTGTAATTGATATAAATATATTTGTATATATTTAGGTAGTTGTCTTTTTTTTTTCAAATAAAATAAAAATAAATACCTAAATCTCTCTGAGTTATTTAATACTTCGTCATCACATAGACACATAACGATCCTGCGTAAGTATCCATCGACATTTAGCCATTAACAAATAAAACGCACCGAGGGTTCCGTGCAACGCAACTTAACCCCGTAATTTCTTTCTCACGAAAAGAAACTAGATTTAGAGATCAACTTAACTTTGATCAAAATATTATGTCCATATTGTAATAACAAAAAAATATTTTTGGAGGGATGTAATTTCAAATTCACAGTTTTCGGATTTATTCTTGCCAACTTTCATGATTATAGGTCAACCCTATAGGTTTTGAGTTTTTTTGCATTTTCATACAAACATGCGATAAATGCGACATAAACGGCCATATCTTTTGATTGCGTTGACGTAGAAGTTTGATTTTTTCACGGCTGCATGAGGTTGCAGACCTGAGAATTTGGTATTAATTTCAACTTGATCCGTCCACGCGTTTCTGAGATATAGGTCTTGACAGACAGACGGACAACAAAGTGATCCTATAAGCTATCGCTACACCCGACGGGTAAAATTGTATGAAACTTATTTTATTGTGATACCATCAATTTGTAACCAATTTATTGCAAATAAATGAAATAAGGGTTCCTTTTGAGGTTCGGAACCCTAAAAAGATTGTTTCAATACATTGATCTCCTATAAACAACAGTCTCCTAGATACACAGTCTGCCTTCTAAAAAAGTCCGAGCGCAAAGAAGGTCCAAACGGATGAATGGACCCTCATTTGCTTTATTGGACATTATTTGGACGTTTTTAAATTGTTTTAGTAAGACCTTTGTGTATCTATTTGTTTATAGGAGATCAATGCTTTTAATTAACTGAATTTACTTTTTGATACAATATATTTGTGTTTTCATTCTGCATATATTTCTAATAAATATAGTATGTACCCTACAATCCATCGTCCTGTACCGACAAATAACAATCCTTCACATTGCGCACGCGCATCCTATCACTTTATCCACCGAGCCTGGCTGAGACTATAGCGTATCTATATCAGCTGGTCCTCAGTTAGCTCCTGTTGTGCCTGTTCCCCCAGCCGCGGCGGTGGTCGTCCTTGTACTCGTCCATGCTCCGTTTGCGCGCCAGCTCCTCGTCGTCGTCGTCTTCCACCAGTTGCTCCTACAACCACGGCCACTGTTACTGTTTTATCTTGATTATTTTTGTCAGAGAAACGCACGTTACATCTAATAATAAACATGTGACCGCGACTTCAATCGTTATGGTTATCGTTTTCATTTAGACACTTTAACGATATACATTGCTGCGTTTCGTTGTTGTTTGTTAAAACTTGCAAAAACATAGCAGCAATGTATAGCGTCCATGTGTCAAATTGAAAGCGATTACGATAACGATTGAAGTCGCGGTCACCCCACAGGGTGTGCTTGAATTTCCAGGAGACTAATATAGGAAGCTTACAACTTTACTATGCTGCTACTTTTACCTTATTATGATACCTACATGTTACAAACTCGCTAACCTGTATTTTTGGTACCTTCTTAAATAAAGGATGGCCTTGGATTCATTCGACAAAACTAAATGGATGGTTAGGCTTGTGACATACATTAATTCTGCACAACATTTAAGTAAATTAAACAATTTGGGGAAAAATATATAAAAAAGTATGTACAATAAATTCAACAATCATAAAAATATTCATTTGATGTGCATCGTTTTTGTGCTTTAAAGTTTTTACATTTTAAGGTTATTTTTAATTTTTCGCAACGATTTCTTTCACTGGAATTTGACCTAATGGTCCAGTTTAAGGTCATTGTGTGACTTCTGACGTACTTAGTTCAATTTTTTTGCAGTTTTGATTTACTACAAAACTTTACCAATTCAATATTTATCATGAGTTCCCCCAGTTTCAATTTGTCGAATGAATTCAAGGATCCTGTATATTTTAAATCCCAAATCCGATTACTTTGTCGCCGCACGAAATACATATTACGGCCGTATACGTAATTAGTAATTACCTTGCGCAGTTCCTCCGCCTCATCCGCGTCCTCCTCCGTGCTCTGTATGGTGGTGTGCGCTATGTTCGCTGCAGAAGCGGGGAACCTGAACATACACAATGGCTATCACTTTTTAAACTTTCACGGTTTGTATACATATTAATTAGATAAAAACGGGAATTACCGTGTTAAACATTTATTATTGATGTCTCGATATTGTGTCACCCTTCTGACGTTTAACACTCACCGACTTCAGTCTACTCGTGACCATGATGGCTGCAATGCTGTCGAAATATCGAGACATCAATAATAAATGTTTAACACGGTAATTCACGTTTTTATCTAATTAATATATATGTCGTGGTCAGATCGTTAAATTGAGCATTTCATGAAATCGTCAGTCATTTCATGAAATGGTGGCATTTCATGAAATCGTCATATTGCGCTGGGCATATCGTTTAAACGTCAACGTTCGTCGATTTGTCCAACGACGTTTGGTCAGATCATTAATGTAGGGTGCCCATTAAGGATGTAAGTAATAATAATTCGAAATATACTTATTACGAACTTATTTATTGTTCTAGTCAGTACCAAATTAAAAAAAAAAATATATGTTACAAAATTCTTACAAGCATTTCAAACCAATTGTCCACTGGAATTAAATATACGAAATATTCATATTGAATAATAAAGATGTTTAATGAATATTTAAAAGATGATGAATAATTAAAAGGACAATAAAGATGTTTTTATTAAATGTTTTATTATTATTATTATATTTATTACCTAATAAAATAAGTACAAAATTGTATTATAATATTATAGAACGTTAAAACGTTTCGTTTCACATACGGTATACCTTTATGAAATCCCGTTAGTATTTCAAAATATTTCTCCATCGTAATTATACGAATAGTAGGATCATCAATGCATTTCTTCTTGTATATTAAAAACTTGTAATTCCAGTTTTTCCATGATGTAATATTTTGTAATCCAGTAAATTATAGTCCGTCGACTTTCGTTGCCTTTGGTCACCCTACTTTCCTTTATTTGTTGTATAACCTAAAAATGAAAATTATGTATGGTAAATTTCTAGGATTCAACTATTAAAAGTAAATAATGTACATTTTAGATACTTAGATGAGATTTTAAAAGGATATAAACTAAATATTGTCATTTAAATAGGTACTAACCTGTGAAATGTATTCCCAATTTTTTTTGTAATTTGAGGTTGGTTTTTGCGTGACTGTCATAAAATTCACACCGTTTCATATAAGTAGTAACACTTTTCCAAATTTCCAACACACTTTCTTATATAATTTGCACATTATCTTTCACTTTTCAACATGAATCCGCATTGTTTACTTACGCACACAAACATAAACAATGACAAAGCGCGCTCTCAGCGCCTCTAGCGGTAGTTATTGCTATTTTTCTACGATATGGTCAATTGTGTTTGGTCATATCATGAAATAGCCGTGCGTTTGTTGGACATATCGTAAAACGTTTTCTATTCATTGATCTGGCCAAGCTATTTCATGAAATGACCAATAGACATTTGACGATTTCGTGAAATGCCACCATTTCATGAAATGGTCGACTATTTCATGAAATGTTTAATTTAACGATATGACCACGACATATACACAATGGCGCCTATTCATAAACGTGATTAGATTAGATTCATTTATTTCAGACCGCAATGTCATTTTTACAGTTATGTCAATACTTAGTTCACATTAGTAATTTGATCGTCAAATTAAATTAATATAATAATAACTATGTAGGTATAAACGGATATCACTCACTTATATTTACATTTCTTCATTTCTCTCTTTGTTTATTTTTACTTTTTATTATTATCTCGTGTTCAATTTGATATTAAGTATTGTGTTATATCAATCATGGTCAGTATGTATATATGTATATTATTTTTATTATGTTTGTGTGTATGTAGGTATATTTATATATTTGTTTATTTATTTGTGTACATATTTCAACATTATATATGCAGTAAATATATTAATTCGTTATGTAAGTATGTAAATGTTAATTATCTGAGTATTAGATATATGTAATTGAGTACTTATTAGTAAGTATTAATTATTTTAGTAGTCTAATCCATATATTTCTTCCTTTCTACGTGTTGCACTGTAAGCCGCCTCTTCCAAAACAATAAATTCTCTACCTGAAGGTTGTCTGGAAGAGATCGCTCTCAGCGATAAGACCGCCTGTTGTATAAAATTATGTTAGCTAAGTGTGAAAACTATGTATTCTTTTTTGTGCAATAAAGTATATTTATCTTATCTCATCTTATATTGTTGAAGTCGGCAATTAGACCGACGGGTTCGACCGATTTCGACGGTCTTTTTCAAGTGACGCGCTCACCTTGAAAAAGATTGTCGTAATCGGTCGAAACTGTCGGTCTAACTGCCGACTTCAACAATATAAGTGAGTGATATCCGTTTATATATAATAATTTGTAGTAATGGCTCACTATAGTTTTAATTCTAAAACTATGTAGGTATATAACAATATTATGCATTGCATAAATTATGATTTTAACATTATAAGTCAAATTCCTTAAAGGAATACAATTCACTATCCAATAAAAGGTATTTTCAGTCTGCGACCAAACGTTTCGTCATCTACTTCACAACGTAAGTCTGCGGGCAGTCTCTCATAGTAAGCCCTATGACACGATTGACATGATTTAAAGTTACGCCACAGTTTAGGCCCCCTGTCCCTTTCTACCTTAACCTTTTTTAACGAAGTGTGAAAGGGATAGCAACACTGTAATTATCCTGACTTATTCTTCGTCTTTTATCAATGTCAGATGTAGTCAAACAAGAAATAGTAGGAAACGAATTATCGATTGAATTGAACTGTGTTACCAAATACCGTACCAAAATATTTTTGGTGTTTAAAATGACGATTAGCTAATCACTGCTTAAATAACGTTTATAAGTAAAAAAAAGTTTAATCACTGAATAGGAGTTTAAATAATGATTAGTTAATATGTTGTTCAGTGGTTGATTAGTGTTTTTTTATAAGTAAGAGGGTATATGTATATTGTATAATATCTCGGTATATTTACCTGCAATTGAAGGCAAATAAATGAAATGAAATGCATAAAACAAATTCTGCGGTTTGGTTAACTCACAGTCCGTCTCGCACGCGTTTGTCGTAGAACTCCTCCACGGTCATGGTGGGTATGGACGGGTAGCCGAGGCCAAACACCTCCTTCTGCACGGCGTCGCGAGTGATGATCACAGGCCTCAGCGGAGGCGGCCGCTCACGCTCTTTGGGCTTGGGCTCTGCAATGACAACATTTTAAATTTATTTATTTATTTTATTAATGGACTCGACAGTTCGTCATTTGTCAACGTCATGTTACAGAAAATTCAATATATAATAGTCTTCTATCTTCCTCCAGAGGAGAGAAGTCGCAGTAGCGTCTTCACCCTGGGTAGCCGCGTCTTCATGTCTTCATCCAGAGCTCGACAGTCACGTTCACTCCCGAGCTTGTAGCGGGAACTCTTGATAAAAGCTTGAAACTTCAGATCTTGCATAAATAACAACACCGCAAAACAAGAAACATGGCAATGAACACACTTTTACAAATACCAAAAACGTCCGAAAAATGGGTATTCATTCTCCGATTTTGGAACGACACTATTTCAGTAATGTGACGTCATCGTTACTTATGCCTCTTTTCATTTTCATGATCTAACTTAATTTTTAAATAATGAAAACGACGGTATTTAGTTAAAGAAAATCTTAATTTTACCTAATTCTCTTATCTTGATTTTTATACACTATTTACTTACCTCCAGCATGCTTAGCCATGTATTCCAGCATAGGTTTCTCCTGCTCTATACTGCTCAACTCATCCAGCGCCTGGTTCACATACGTAAGCAGCATGGTTGTGAAGTACTGCCTCTTGGTCTCATCGTCAGCTGACGAGGCCATGGCCTTCGATAGCGTGGCCAGTTTGTCTTTCAATTCCTTCGCTTCCTTGTAGCGCTTGATTTTGGCTTCTCGTGATAACACCTGGAAGTTTATAAGGTATAAAATAGTTAGGGCCAGGCACAGGCCACTTACCCCATAGACCTGTAACAGGAGGGCGCCCGTGTCCGCCCGCACACAAAATTGCTTCGCGACACATGTAACCTAGATATATTATCGACATGGACGCATCTCTTTAATACGGCATCCTGCTCCCGCTTCGTCTCTATGCGCTCATCGTTGACATAATTTTTCGATATCCCAACAAATTTCACAGTTCTCTTCAGCAGGAATATGTAAGTTGATTGTTGCAATAAAAAATTGGAATAAACTAAATACTTACCATAGTCGCAATCTTGGCTTGTTCAGTCTGTGTTCGCGCGACACTGGTCTGGCTCTGGTCTCCACTAGACTGGGGCACCTCTATGTCTGTCACTCCATAATCCTTGCACCTCTGCAAGAAGTCCCTGGAATCAGGCAATGAAACACATTACAGACTTCTATTTCCACATACATACTACATTTGAAAAGATTGTTAGTTGGTAAAAGCCTCCTCCATGTCTATATGGGATATAAGAACTCGGTGCCCGGCCACAATAGACCTTTGAAGTGACCCTTGGGCTTGTACCAACACCCTGATATCAAATAATAATAGACGGACTGAATTTCAACTGTACTCTGACTGCAAAGCCTTAGTTCACAATTGTTAGGTTCTGTAAGTGGCAGTGGGCTGGTCACATCTGTCGTAGAACCGACAACCGATGGGGTAGATGAGTTCTCGAAGGGAGGCCACGAACGGGTAAACGTAGTGTGGGATGTCCCCCGACCAGTTGGAGGGATGACCTTCGCAAGATGGCTGGCAAGGACTGGATGCAGAGGGCGGAGAGTGGGGTTGAGTGGTGCGCTTTGAGATAGGCCTACATCCAGCAGCGGACTGATACTGGCTGATGATGAGGTTCTGTAAAATAATATTTACCTAAAATAGATCTCAGCAACTTGAATAATATCCGTTCTTGAGCGTGCTACCATCTTCAAGCTCAGTGTGCCGAGCAGTGCTGGCAGGAGGAGGTACTGCAGTGTCTCCGTGGGCAACTCCTCGAGGCTCTCGTTCTTGCTGAACATGCCCGACAGCGACACCAGGTTTGTCGCCTTCTCAAACTTTGATATTGCTGATCGGATGCTCATCTAAAAAAAAATCTCATTATTATCCCAACGCACGGAATATTAAGAAATCGCATTATTCCTTGCCCATATCGTTGAACGTAAACGTAGCGTGGGACATCCTGGAGGGATAATTTTTTTTGATTTTGGAATGGCGGATTGATTTTTTATTCGTTAATTTTCTACTTACATGAATACTCTAAATAACTTGACATTGGCGAAATTATCTCTTGAATAAGAGTAGAAGCCATTCAAATAAAAGTAGTAGTAGGGATAACCCGCGCAAGGTGGTCGGCAGAGACTGGATGCAAAGGGCTGAAAGTCGGGTTGATTGGTGTGCATTGGGAGAGGCCTATGTCTAGCAGTGGACTGATACGGGCTGATGATGATATCGCAAACCAGTATCTTTCATGTGTGATTTGTTGTCATATCCATTGTCAGAGTCCCCACGACACAGGGAATCCTAGTGTGGGGACTAGAGTGTTAGCTACACTCCTTAAAATAGAAGATCATTGTTTCTAGGTTTAAGTTAAAACTGTAAAAAATTTTGTTTCTAAATAAAAATTATTATTATTATTAAAATTATTATTATTAGAGTAGATAAAACCTAATAAGATCTCTATAAATTCCTAGCAACTATTGTTTTACTACTGCAATCAAATGCCATAAGCAAGTGCATTCCTACTCACACATCGACTTCCAAATCACAGATGTACGATGGTATAGCTAGAACGATTCAGTGGAAGTCTGTACATATACCCAATCCACTACTTTTCGATTGTGATGTGATGTAGACTGAAACTGCATACCCCAAAATCTAACCTAAATTGCATACATAGTAGTATTGAAAATAATCGATATATTTATATAAAAAAAATGAAATTGAAACAATACAGACTCTTTGTGATGATTAAACGAGCTAAATAGGCGATAAAATAGATAGAAACAACAAAAATAAAGCTTACTTGCACAGCATCGCTGTTTGTTGCTTCGTTACCGTTTTCTATGACGTCAAACAACTTCATGCCCTGGTCGAAGAGTTGTTTAAGAGTCTCCTCGTCCGTAGACACTCCAGCTTCAACCTGGGACATTTTCAGTAATCGGAATTTTCCCGAAAAGCCAGAAGTTTTCACGGAAAAACGAAAACAACAAAACAAACGCAAAAAAAATCGAACTGTCACTGTCACTTTTTTTCTTTTTCAGAAGGCACAGCAAAGCTATCTAATAGCATACAGCCATGTCTGGTTAATTTAATTATTTACCTAGCGAAAAGTTCAATTATTTTCAATAAACTCTCGTTAAAACGTGTGTTGGTCACAAAGTTCTCCGATCGTAGATTCCTCGTTGCGTATTAAAACAGTTTAGACACTTGTGTAATGTAATCCACCAACCCGCGTACGTCCGCTCAAGCTTTATATGGGTGGCCACCACTGCAGATGGGTGGATTACACATGCCTTAACTTTTTTGTTCTCATTTGAGAGCATTCAGCAAATTATCAATAAGTAGCGAAACTGACTTTACAGATAAAGTCAGTTTTATTAACATCCATCCAGTGATGTTCATAAAATCCGCATTTAATCCCCAAAATAATTGATTTTGGGATATAATCACTCACGAAGTAATTTAGTCAAGCGCGACGCTCTCTATTGGACATTGCAGTTACACTAATAAACAAATGAGTCGGGAGTACCTCCATACAATACGGCTATTGAATCCAATGCATGCGTCTCTCCGTAGAGGCCTCCTCACTCAGCGCTCCTCCCCCAGTATGGAGTAGGCGGCTGTGAAGTGCGCACGTCACCGCAGTTAGGCCATCCATGTAAGTCCATTGTTTATACTCACCGGCTCGGAAAAACTGGAACGCATGACCTCCAATGCTGAGGGACGTATCGACGTTTGTGTTTTTATTTACATTGTCGTTTTCCCTTTAGCACAGTTTCGTATAAACGAAGTGCGTAGATAGTGTCGAGGTAGGTACCTACATATTTCACTTACTTTTACTTCTGTGTATGACTTCATGAAGCCTTGGTCGCAACTTTCTTTAGTGCTTTGGGTATTTATGAATAAAATCATACGTAGGTGCCTCAAAGCTTTTGTATAATAAATGAAAATCAAATACCATAATACGTATTTTACATTTCAATTAAGTACCATAATTAACCTAAGTATTTAATTAACCCGGCGCCGATGACGCTGGGTCATAATGACCCGAGTCGATTTGAAACCGCTATATTTTTATTTTCACGCGAGCTGAACATTTGAGCGTTTGTGTAGCTGGAGCTATAGTCCCCCTCTCCCCGTAGCAGTGTAGTACTCAGTGCACCGCCGGCCTGCTCAGCGATAAACACATGGGTCACACCAAAACGGGTCAATATGACCCAACGTCATTGGTGGCGCGTTGATTTCGTAGCAGTGTATAATGTCAGTATTTAATGTTTATTGATAATGGTTTTTATTTATTTTTAGATTTTTAACAAAAATGGTATTGTAGAATAATCAAAAAGAATTTTGGAAGAGTCAGACACCGATGAAAATGATCCAAACCCGGATTCAGACATTGAAATCGAAAATCATGTTCAGTTTCGCTACTTTGGCTGCATTCAGACACACAGCCAAAGTAGCGAAACTGAACAAGATGGAATTAATACGGATGCAGGTTCAGATTCATTGGATGATGTCAATCTTTTGACAATCTTACAAAATCCTTACAAAAAAACCATACAAAAAATGATTTCGTACTGCGAAAATTGCATCAGTTCTATGTCAGTGAATGAGGAATCGGAAAACTGATTTTATAGTCCTATTTAGATAAATAAAGTATTTTAATCTCTATACTATAATTTGAAACGGTTGATTATGTGAAATTTTTAAGTTTAGTTATTGAAAAAAGAAAACAATACGGAAGTTATCACTTTAAGTGGATTTTTCAGGTGTTTTTTAGAAAGCTGTTAAAAGTTTAGTTGATGGAATATATTGTTTAGTTTTTTTTTTAATTTGTCTTATATATAAAACCATCAAGTCCTAAAATGTATACTAACATTAATCGTTTCATATCAAGATACTCAATATTTACAGTCTAAAGTTCGGGTAAAAATGACCCGACGTCATCGGCCGCGTAATTATTTGAACGTCATTGGCGCCGGGTTAAGGTGGATCCTGCGGTTTCATTAATTCATACAAACTTTACAGCAGACCTTTTTAATACTTCCTACGCTACGTAAACATTATCAATTTCTATTTATAGTAAGCACAATTCTATGATCGAAAATACCATCATACTTACTATTTAATATTAAATATTTGTATTAAAATTACGTGTAGGTAACCTATAGGCTTACGATCGACTCGAACCCGGAAATTAAGTTTTGCGAATGACGTGAATTTTGTGTGAAGGGTTTGCAAAACAACAATATGCGGATAAATATGTATAATTTCCCATCACTAACTTGAAGTTTAATAATAATTATGTTGTCATTATAGGTAGGTACGGTGGAACACAGAGAAAGGTGTACGTACGTACAGGAGAGTTTTTAAGGTTGAGATTTTCTCAAAAACTACTTGACCTATTGCAAAAATTCTTTCACTGTTTGATAGATAAAAGTTAAAACTATGTAACTGTAAAAGAATTATTACATTCGGTCCAGTAGTTTTTGAGATAATCTAAACCTTATTGAGGCCGCCTGTATACTTATCTCGTCTTCGACTGTACCCACCTATCGTCTGAATAATGCGATGATTAATTTTATTTTGTTAGGTTACGTGACTTTAGACTTTATTCAGCGAAAGTGACCCACATTCAAAGGGTAGAGTAGTATTTTTAATTCATTAGATAACAATAATTCCGTGACTAATATTACTATATTTTATTATTAGGGATATGAGTCAAGAGTCACGCAAGAGCCACCAACTAACTGAATTAGGTACCTACATTCCGTAAAATACATTGCCACATTTCAATGGAGCTTTGCCCCACCTACAAAACTACGTGACTATTTAAGCTGTACCTATCATTTTGTTGGGGACTTATTACAGGTTTCATATTGCATAATCGTAATCAGTACCTATCATTTTCTACTACTCTCGCAACTCCTATAGAAGAATAACAAAAACAATGAATAAATCGCTTCGATTGCTTACTATTTTCTGAATTCTTAATTAAGCTGTTCTTTTATTATCGCAACTTGTACAAAACTTTATTTTAAACCAATAATTTTAATAAAAAAAACGGAGATATTTTACATTTATTCGTGATCTTGTACAACTTGCGGTTGATGGTGGGGCAGAATCTGGCATTGTCATTTCTTTCCTAACGGACTCGGCTGAACTAACATCTACTTTGCAAAGGATAGGTAGTAGAAGTATCGTTGATTTTAGAACTATGTAACCAATTACGACACGATGACCTTTGCCACTGTCACCATACCCCTTCTTGTTGATCCGGCCTCATTTGTTTACTTGATGTGGTAGTCACACCCCACCCTTTGCGAAGGGTACCGATCGATTGTACGGACAACATCAGATCAACGGTAAAAAGTACGATTTTATATCTTACGACGCAGATAATAAGAACGGTCCATTGTGTTACACTTGATTTGCTGTTAGCTGTACCACCCGCCCGTCCCTTGGACGAATAAACAAGGTTCCTACGTATCTCCCTAAAATAATATTAAGTTAATAGCGACGACTGTTAGCGGCCAGTATAATTCCATGTGTCGATGACAGATCTTATAGCAATCGTGAATGATGATAATGGCTTGACCGATTGTAAAAATTCTTTCACTCTGATAGCTTAAGGGCCTGACATAGCTTTTTTAATAAAATTGATTATATTGGAAGATAATATTTTTTTAAGATTGGCGGCGCTAGTTGGCGCATGGAAGGCTCTTAAAGCGACTTGTACCCGTAGCAGTGATTTCTCAAAGCGTGGACCATGTACTAGGCTAGTTGACAAGTATCGAAAATTAAATGTTTTTCATTATTTACAAAATAGACACAAATTCATGATCAACTGTGAAATCAAAATTGAATTTAGTTAAAAAATGATGTAACTACATGCATTTAGAAAAGTTGTGTCAGAAAGAGACAGAAACAGTGCATGACGTATTGTGGCTGTGACGTCATACCGTGGTAGCGCCATACAAACTTCATACTAAAGACCGTTTTGCTAAAAAGAGATGGAGCATCCCACCACTTGACTTAATCGCTTAATATCTTCGGTATTAATTAAGATATCGGAAAACTGATTTCACAGTTCTCTTCAGCAGGAGCATGAGAGTTGATTGAGTCAACTAGCCTATTGTAAGATTTTAAAAAATCTGTGAAGTAGCTTTGGTGAAAATTGCAACTTTAAAAACTCACCTGTACACCTTTCTCTATGTTCGACCGTACGTACGATAAACCCGAGATCCGAAACTAGATAATAGTTTTCATTGTTGTCATCGTTCACGATAACAGATTCTAATATTAGTTTGGTGTTTTCATTCAGCTACTACTACACTTAATTATAACATAGAACATGTTTATCAATTGTGTTTTGATAATAACTGGTAGAGATAGCGGTGTGGTCGAAATTGGACGCTTTCTCATTCTACGCAGCTTTGGAAAATGTACCTATACAGGGTGGCCTTGAAATCATTCGACAAAATTAAATGAATGGCTAGGCTTGTGACATACATTAATTCTGCATGTAAGTAAATTAAACAATGGGGGGGGGGGGGGGGGGGGGATATTTACAATAAATTCAATTCACTTCAAATTCAATTCACTTCAGTAATTTGATGTGCATCGTTACTGTGCTTTGCTGTTATTCATAAACTTAGTTAAACCTCACTTCCATTAACTCGTGTTGCTATCCCTTTCACATTTCGTTAAAAAAAGGTTAAGATAGAAAGGGACAGCGGGCCTAAACGGCGTAACTTTAAATCACGTTTATGAATAACAGCGATAGACACCTACGTTATTTTTACTTAGGTATATCTCAGGGAATTCCTTTTTTATAACGGACTTTCCTATCAAGCAGTATGACTCGCGGAAGTGAATTGACCTAGTGGTTAAACTGCTTACGTTTGAGTCGTCATGAAAAATTATAACAAATTGCCCGATTCATGACTATTATTCTTAATGCAATCACGAGGCTAGTGAGTCAACTGCAGTGTTGTGTTTATGACATTTATATTTTACACTGTACAGCCTTGCGATACAAAGTAAAATTATAATGTACGGTGGAACACAGAGAAAGGTGTACAGGAGCGTTTTAAGGTTGAGATTTTCTCAAAAACTACTTGACCTATTGGAAAAATTATTTCACTGTTTGATAGATAAAAGTTAAAACTATGTAACTGTAAAATAATTATTAAATTAGGTCCAGTAGTTTTTGAGAAAATCTCAACCTTATTGAGGCCTGTATACTTATCTGTCTTCGACTACCAATAGTACTAAGGGTCACTTGCACAAACCGTGTGTTAAAATTCGTAGATTTGTATGAAAATTCGAGAAACTCAAAACTTATAGGGTACTTCCCGTTGACCTAGAATCATGAAATTTGGCAAAAAGTTAGGTCTTAAATAACAAATTCCATCACGAAATAATTATTTTTTTTTGTAATTACAAACTCGTATTTGCAGTTGACAATGACGTTATCAGTTTCGAAAACGCAAAATCCCTAAATCAAGTTTATCTTTTCGTTAGAGCAAACATTAGTATCACGCTAACATGAGTGAGACATGATTCACGAACTCGGCGTGAGCTGAGGTGTGAGCTCACTCTCGCTCTGTCAAAATTGTATAAAATCTGACAGTTGTAAAACTGAACTCAAAACTGTTGTCTAAAGCAAGGTCTCCTGCGACGTGTTTCCGTGTTACGAAACACGAAATTAGGGGCGTGGCGTAACAATTTTCCTTTGTAAAATCGGTTACCGAAACATGTTACGCGCGGTAACACGTCCCAGGAGACCCGCAGTAATGTCTATGAATCCTTAGGGCTAAGTACTTATAGGGCGACGTTCAATCCGCCTCTGCTAGAGCAACATCTATGTATCATCTCTTGAACTAGATACCCGATTATAATTCGGTGCGTATATTGTGGGTGTGTCCGTTAAAACGGTCTACAAACAGTATGTCATAGAGTGCTTCTGGAAAATTCTGTCGGGAGCGGCTCGTGCCAGACGCGCGCGCAGGATGGGCCCCATTACCTACGACGATTGGGTCGATTGTGCCACAACAATAACACAATGGGCTCACGCGTACAGCCACTGTAGTCACGAAACCGTTCAACATCAAAATTATCGCCCAAAAGTCTCCACTTCTTGTAGCAGTTTTCACACGGTCAACTTCAAATACAAAGAACTACTGAGACTAGAGAAAAATATTTGTCTGAGAAAGTATGAGGTACATGGTATTATTAGATTAACAAATGATGTATCATACTCATGTAGATTATTTATTCGAGAAAGACCTACACCGACTGCAGGCACACACGAGGCGATAGTCGTGTAATACCTACGAGCTACGACTGGCGTCTTTTCCGTTGTGAAGGCTCCACAGATACCTAGAGTGAATGAGTGATCCATTATTTACAGTTACAGTTGAGGCAAATTATTAAAGATTTTGAGATCAACCGGTAAAGTGTTAAGACCTGAGGATCAAAGCCTCAACAGTGTCTGAGCATTCTCCGCCAACGGGCCTATTTTTACCTAAATTCTAATTTATTCACCGAAGGCCGTTCAGAGGCATCCAAAATCGATTCTCCACGGCCATTTTTGTCTCTATTAGCGGGGTGGACGCACGAATTGTTAACCAATGCTTGCATTCTTTCTGGTTGATTACGATCTACCTGTTTTAGCAGATCGGTTTACTTTGGTGACGACATAATTGGTATTTATTTTGTATTTAGATAGTTTATAAACTAAATTACCAAAGACGAGCAGGCGCGGCGTGACCTCGCATAAATTATTAGGGCAGCGATCTTGAAATACAAACCCGACAAAAAAAAATCGCGTTCCTGTAGTAACGATTTTTAAGCTGATGTCTAGCTGTCTGTCTTAAACTTCCACCCTATTTTTTTACATAATTATAATAGGGGTTCAGCACCTTTATAATATCTTGCCCAATGAATGACATACAGTAGGTACCTACAGCTACCTATCTGTGAAATAATCAGTCAACATAATACGATTGACAACCTGACGAATAGCATCTGCAATGCAAATGTTTACCACGTGAGATCGTGTAACTGATTTACGAGCAAAGGTACCTTGCCTGCAGACGCGATCAATTTGCACGTCCCAACACTTTGCTGTTGTAATTATCGACATACGACTAATCAAAGACTGACACTACTAATACGTGAACTTCCCCACCGCCTTTTTCAGATCTAAAGCCGCGACGGTCATGAAATTCAATATAGATTATCTTATTATTTTTAAGATCTGTCGGCGCGGCTCGTGGAGTCCACGCGTGACCAAAGTGCTGGCCTGTATTTCGCCCAAAGGATCAGCCTAGCGATCCAGAGGGGAAATGCCGCCAGCATTTTGGGCACGTTGCCGGACAACGGCGATCGGTTGAACTATCTGTAATGCTAAGCCATTCAGATAGTTCAACCGACCTATTGTATATATAGTTTTTAGTTTAGTTTATATTTTCTAGGTTAATATTATAATAGTTATTTTTATTTTTTTATTGTTTTCGAAATAAATTATCTTTCTCATATAGATTATTATAATAGGTAGCAGGTATTGATCTTCCTAGTATAATAAACACGTGCCACTTCACTAAAAAACCAATTACCACTTCGTCACGATTCCTCGTATTAACCTAAAACCTCTTTACAATTTCAGATCTAATGGCTGCTGCAAATTGAATAATCACAAACTTGAGAATAATTATGGCTCGCCTCACGGTACTCGCCTTCTACCTCTTCGCGACTGGTCTGACGTACGGCTTCAATGGAGACAGCTTCGAGCTCGAATGTCCTGACGAATGCGACTGCCACTACTTCAGGATCAACTGGGTGACCGACTGCTCCGAAAGCAATCTCACCGAAGTCCCTTACGATGAACTCAGCTTAAGCGTCTACATTTTAGACTTGAACGAGAACAATATAACTGCTTTGAAGACCTTCCCCAATGATATAAAGATGAGGAGGCTTCAGATAGCGAATAACAAATTGACAAGGGTCGAGAGACAGGCGTTCCTGGGCTTGGAGTATCTGATTGATGTTGACTTGTCAGGGAATAATATCAGCTATGTGGATCCAGAGGCTTTCTTGTAAGTGTGACTGACCACTTTATTTTGCATTTGGGTGATGATATTTGGTTGAATTAAGAGAGACGAATGTACTATTTATGGCATTGAAACAAGTTGTACTTAACTTAATTAAATTACGAACTGAATAGATAATCACATTAGCTATTCGGGTCTTCATTGTGTCGAGACAAATGGTATGACTGATGGTGATGGATAACTTAATAAGAATTTCAGTAATTTTCATAGCTCGAACGGAAACATCATTATTACCATATGTTTCATCTAAAGTTCATTCTCGACATCGACAATAACATGAATCATTGTTTACTTCACACTTGAGCTATTTTCCCACGAGCCGCCATTGTTTGGCTGACGACTGACATCCATCCCTGGGGCACACAATGCTGATGATAAAATTGTTCCAATTACTTTTGAACTTGTTGTGTAGCGGTAACCAGGAGCGACAAATTGCCGGCACTCGTCTCCTCGCGTCATGCCAATATTAGATAATGGTCGCACAAAGAATGTAAATTGAATTCGCCTAGATAGCAATTTACTGCTCGTCCCCATCTTCAGAAATGATACGCAAAATAAGTCCGGTGACCTTCTGAAAACATATATTATCTTTTATTTTCAGGGATGCTCGTGGACTGCTCAATGTGGAACTCCAAGACAACCCGATAACCGTCATCGAAGGCCCGTTCTTGATCTCCAACACGCTACAGTTCCTGGACATCAGCTCTTGCAACCTATCCATCATCAACGCAAACTTTTTTGATAACATCACCTCATTGACCACCGTCGATCTGTCCAATAATCCTCTCCAGACTTTGAACACAGGAGTCTTTGATGTTCTCACCAGCTTGGACACCTTGAAACTAAACGACTGTAAATTGACAAACGTATCAGAAAACGCTTTTGCTACTTTAGTCAATCTGAAGAACTTAGAACTGGCTGGGAACTTTTTGACCAACGCAGATTGGCCGGAAGTACTGGGAAAGCTAATCAGACTGGAGTATTTGAACCTTAGGAAAACAGGACTCACTTCGTTGTCAGAGGACACGTTCTCAAATTGCACCTACTTAGTCACACTCATTTTAGCAGATAATGAATTACGTGACCTAGATGTCGCCGCTACACTGGGAACCAGTCTGAATCATCTGGAATTATTAGATTTGTCTAACTGTAAAATACAAGGCCCGATTTCGGGAGAAGCCTTTGCCAACGCAACGAGACTGAAGAGCCTTTATCTGTCTGGAAATCCGTTGTTCGCGCCAGACCTGCAAGAAGCGATAGCGCCTCTACCAAAACTGGAAAAACTGTTCCTGAGCAACTGTGGCCTTCACAACCTCCCCGACAATTTCAATGTCTTTGATAACCTTCAAGAATTAGATATATCCCACAACCCACTTGTGAACGTGTTCACTCGACTTCTCGCACCGCTTGAAAACTTGGAGTATCTGAACATGGGCTACAGTAACCTATCATTCATAGGTCCAGAGTCCTTCTCTAAAATGACATCAATGAAGAGACTTGTTTTATCCGGCAATGATCTTTTATCCCTTGAAGCGGGTCTTTTTGGAAACCTGACACAGCTGACTACTCTAGAACTAGAATTTTGTGGTCTAAAAAGAGCGTTGAATGCAAACGCTTTCTTCAAAAACCTGACGTACATGGATTTGAGAGAGATCCGTCTCAGTGGCAATCCTCTAGTAATTCCACAGTCAGGACCTGTATTCCCGAAACAACTATCGCAAGTCACAATATTAGACATGAGTAATTGCAATATTTCAGCTCTAAATACCGATGCTTTTAAGAACACAGAGAATATTACAGACTTGAATCTAGCCGGTAATCGCATCAAATCCGAAGAAGGCAGTCTTGCCTTCTTAGAGAGACTACAGCAACTCGAAAAGATTAACCTCGGCAATAACAATATAACGACTATCGACCCACAAGTATTTGTCAACAACCCTAAAATACATTCCTTGAATTTAATCGGTAATCCGTTCATCTGTGATTGCAAGATCGCCGAGATGTGGGACTGGGCGAATATGATAAAGGGCGATCTAGACGTCCTTATCGGAGCCAAGAGTGCCGAAAAAGACATTGTCGTGAAAGGAAATAAGAAAAAGAAGAGTTTGTACTGCCGATATAACGAGTCGCAGCTGCGTAATGCGACCGTAACGGCTAACAAGACTGTGCCGGGCAGGAGGCCGTTCATAAAGCCTAGAGAATTGACGTTTGCCAACAGGACTTGGGCGAAATATGTCAGGGAGTCGGGTTGCGAGCCTGTCGTCAAGATATTGAGGCCAGTAGCTTTAGTAGCTGAGATTTTCGACTTTAACCAACATGGATACGTTTCAGCAACGGTGTTAATACTTGTTGGAGTGGCTCTGGGTTTAGGATTCGCGACAGTCATGATGACGCTAAGGCTTTTTAGAAGGAACCGCATGTCAAGCCACGATACAGAGACCAACAGGAAGCAGAGATAACAGTTAAAAGTGAAAAGTGATTAGGCACCTGTGCCAGTTGAACTGTGGCAGCGAAGCCATCGCGGATGCCAAACGGTTGTCCAGATTTTTCTGTTTATTTTTATACTCTTGATAAAATATATGAAACACACTGATTAGAGCTACTATTTATATTGTTGTATTATATTTATATACTACTAGTCAAATTTATTTCAATACCTAGAGGTCATGATTCTCATAGAACTAGTGCAGTTAAAGATAATTGGTGTCAGATATAATCTTATTTTTAAGTTAATGAGTACCTATCAGTATTGAATTTAATTTAACAACAATAAAACATTCCATTTAAGAAAACTATTGTGTCTTTTAATAAGGAACCAAATTGAGCTTCATGAATATTGAAGATTATAAAAGGCAAGGTAAAATGATACGAATACGAAATCCAATTAATTCTTACTCAAGGTTAAATTGATCAATACCGAATATTTATTGAAAGGATTAAAATGATTTGCTGAAATACTATTTATTATTCTAGTGTCTAATCTGTCATAGTTTTTTGTGCATTTCTTCACAACTTAGCGCCTGCAACCCGATAGCGTTCATAATCGGCTATTGCCTAAGCTCTGACACAAGGCGAGAGTGCAAGAGATTTTCTTTGTGTTCGTTTTGTGGGAAATATAGGATTCTTGGTAGTGATCCAAGAGCAGCGATAATATTAGCGCAACAAATTGATTACCTCTGTCTAGAATGAAAAACCAGTTCGGTTATTGTAGGTTTCTCAATGTCGTACGTCTACCAGCTGTTTGTGAGAAGTTCTTTTAGTTTATTTTGAAACTTATTGCCTCAGAGTTGCAGCGATCCCCGTATCCGTTCGGAACGAGCATGCAAAATCGAACTAAGGCATTTTTTGCTCGCCACGGTGACTGCCTCCGTTGACCATACCATAGCAACATAGTTTTTTAAGATATAAAACAACAAAAATGGGCGCAAGTCAAAGACATCACGTAATATATTGATCGATAGCGAAAGTCCTATTGCGCAAGAGTCTGCTGAAGCAATTATTCAAATTAAAACAAAACGTAGGATTTTTAAGCAAAATGAAAATCCAGATACTAACATTATTTATTAAAATACTAACGATCGACTATAGAACTTAAAATTAGTTAACAATAACAATAAATAGTTCTTATCAGCTAGGTTTGCCGGCTGTTGTGCTAGTTTTCTTTATGTACCAATTTTCTTTGTATATCTTTTTCCTGATGCCAGGCTTTTCGGTTTCGGGGCTGTTATTACTCGCCATCGCAGAGAGTTCGCTGTCGAGCACCAAGGACGCGGCCATGGGTTCGAACCCGTAATGGAACTGGGGCTCTACGAAATGAGTTTTATGTCTGTGGAAAGGCTGTGATGCGAAAGCACTGCTGTCGTGTGGCGCCCCTTTAGAATAATCATACTCGTATCTTTTGGGGGCGATTTTATACTGTGCGAAGAACTGCTGCTTCTGTTTAGGTTTGGTCGTAGACGCAGGGAACGTGTACGAAGGTGCTGCAATTATATATTTTTCCTTTTGTTTTGGTTTTTTGTCGTTATCTTCATGCGCAAACAGTTTTTCTGGCCTGTTTTCTTTGTAGGTTTTGTAATAGTCCTCCTTGTCTCTATACCGTTCCCTGTAGCTTACAGGTTTGTTGACCGCATATTCCGTGAAGTAATCCTCTTTCATTTTGTCACGAGCGTCTCTGTAATTTGACCGAGCGGTTTTGGGGAACTCGTCGCCTTCTTCCTGGTATTGTTGAAAGGGCGTGTGATCGACATTGTACTCCTTTTGGTATCGCGGCGCGCCGTACGCTTCAGGATTATAGATATCCTTTTCAATTTCTCGAGAAGACTCCTCGTAGGCAGGGAATCCGAATGCGGACTCCTTATAGCCTTTTTCGAAATCTTGTTCGTTATTTTCTTCCTGCTCCAACATTTGTGCCATCAGCTGTTCGGCGTGCGAGTGCACTTCATCAGGTGTCTCCTCTTTTTCTTTGATGATAATATGTTTTGATTTTTCTAGGATGTGAGGTGCGGGGCCGTCGTCGAATTCGTGGTGTGACTCGGGCTCATGTTCTTCAGCTTGCTTCTGAGGAGCTGGTGACGGGTGTGATTCACGGGGTGTTGAGGGGCCAAGCTGAACATGCTGGCTTGGATCCACTTTTATAGGAGCGTTAGGCTTATGCGGCGGTAGTAACCGTATATCCTCCTCGTATTCATTGATTATAGGCTGAAATTCGTTGTTCTGAACCGTCACTGTTAGGGGTTGTGAGTAGTGATGGGGATTATGATGCACCTCGTGTCGTTCATCCTGCTTTGGTATGTGATGATATTCCTCTTCCCTGTGCTCGGGCCGGAGATGATGAGACTGCCTCGGGGAATCATTGTGGTGTCTTGGAGAATCGTGGTGCTGCCGTGGGGAGTCATGATACTGCCTTGGAGAATCATGATGTTGCCCTGGAGAATCGTGATGCTGTTTTGGAGAATGGTGGTGCTGTCTTGGGGAATCGTGATGCTGTCTTGGAGAGTCATGATGCCTCGGGGAATCGTGGTGCTGTCTGGGCGATTCGTGGTGTTCTTCATCTTCTCCGTGATGTTGAGAATGACTTGGAGGTCCATCATGATGTGCATGGCGCTCGTCATGATGCTGAGAGTGACCAGGAGAAGAGCTGTGGTAATCACCCTGATGCGAATGGCCGGAAGGCTTCTCATTACGTGGATGATGAACGTCATGAGATGAGTGTCTTTCCTCATTGTGGTCATGGCTGTGATGTTTGTTGTGATGCGGAGAGTGCCTAGGCGATTCTTTGTTATGTCCTTGGTCACCGTGGTGTTGGGAATATCTGGACGGTTCCTTGTGGTTTTCATGATGCTCCCCGTGATGTTCAGAGTGCTGAGATTGCCGTGGTAAGTCTGCTTTCTGACTATGTTGTTCAACACGCTGAGGTTGAGACGGAGCATCTTCATCTTCGGACTCAGCCGATGATTCTCCGGAGTCCTCAGTCTCCTGAGGTGGAGTATGACGAATTTCTTCATTATGTTCTTCGTCTTGCTCCTCAGGCGTAAATTTGTATATGAGCTGCTTCGGATTTTCTGGGTCGCTTTCATACTCCACGTGCTTAATCTGCAGAGGTTCCTTCGAGTTGTGAGCATAGCTGTATGTCACCGGCTCATCTTGAGACTTCTTATTGTAAGATACGCTTACTGGTTTCGAATTCGTTTCTTTATTATAACTAATCACTTGTTCATTGTAAATCTCCTTGTAACCAGGTTCGTTAATTTCATAAGTAATTTCCGGTCTTCCGTTATTGGTTGTTGTCACCGATACGGATGGTTTAACTGGTGTGTTTTGTACCCGTGGCTTATTCTGTTTCTTTTTCGGCGCCTTAGGTTTACCTACGATAATATCGCTGTCGTAAGATTTTGTTTTTTGCACGATAATTTCCTTGTGTTTTTTCTTGGGATTATTTACATTGAAATGTGGCAAGTTTTGAAAAGTAGCCGGATTTATCCTGGGCAAAAAGTGTTGCACTTGGGGAACGACAGGGTTGTCAAACGTTAACGGTTCTAAGAGATTGAGGTCCAACAACGGTAGGGGCGGCTTAGTCTCTAGTGTTATCACAGTTTTCTTTCCATTGACGATAGCGGTCACATGAGTTTGCGCCGGCGCCGCTTGAATTTGTCCATGCTGGCTGTGGCTCGCTAATTGTTTCGGGTCTCTGTTATTTTCGCTTGCAACTTGCATTTGAGGTAGCTCTTGTAATCTTTGGAACGTTGGTACGTTTGCACTGATCACTTTGCCGTTCGTTTGCTGCTGAGTCGGGAATCTGTGCACTTGACTATGATAGACCGAGGAAGGCGCAAAACTCCTGATGTTTTCAGCGTAGACTGAGGGTTGAGAGAAGCTTCCGAAGCGAGTTATCGGAGTAGGCGTCGCCGATTGATGCACAGCTGGAATTCTGAACTGCTGAGATCCAAAGAAGTAGTGCGGAACTGTCTGCTTGTACTGAGAGCTGGGTGCTGCGGCAACTAGGGGTTTGGCCAGGTGCGCTGGTAACTCTTGAAGCTGAACATACTGCTGCGGGAAAGCGGTTTTATACGCGGCTGTCTGCGGTGCCTGCACGAACTGTCCATAGGAGTCCTTTAGACCTTTCAGGAACTGATTGGTGCTCTGGATGACGCTGTCCTTCGCTTGACGCAAATGTGCTCCTCCGAAGGGCGCTGACACGATGGCTGGCGTGTGGAAGGAGTATGATCCGTAAGGCGCCGCACTGGCGTACACTCCCACGGGAATGTTGTGGTACAACCGCAGCGCACTTTCCTCACTTTGACTGTCCGCAACAGAACTGTTCACAGTCTTCTCTGCTTCACTCAGCACGTCGCTTAGCGTTAGCCAGCAGACAACTGCTAGTAATGCCTGGAAAGATAGACCGATGTTTAGAATACGTTTCGGCACTGGGAGAAAATTCGAACAATATTGTTTTTATGTATTGTATTTACCTTTCTCCCCATGGCGGGCGACGTCGTCTCGAGACAGCGGGAGAGGCACTGTGGCGGCGCGGCTCCCTCCCGCGCTTATATCGAATCGTAGGCGAGCGCTGCGCTTGCGCCGCCTGCAGCGACGGCGCGCATGCTCCTCTCGTATCCCCATTATATCACCAAAACACTAACTAAGAGCGACTTAAGTAATCACCAGTTATTTAATTTTGGCGTTAAATAAATTACTTCCTATGTCCGATATAATGCATTTCTTTCGCGGCGACCGCGACAATAGGTCTCGGAGAATAGAGTTGTGTAATCAATGTAACTAGCGAATGAGTTCAAATAGATTTGTGTCGATAACTGCAATACAGAGCACGTAAAAAGATTTCACGGTGTAGGGACGATGAAGGGTCGAAGAGTTTCGTCGTAAAACGTATTTTCACGGTCGAAACGGATGTTTGAGAAACAACATCGCAATGCGGTGACAACAGATCGACCATCAATCGGGAAAATTGATTTCGAATTCACTGCTAATGATCCATGGAAATAGTAGATGCACAATACGGCCGTAGCCTCGAGGAGCACAAAAAACAAATTAGGCTTTGATGGGTGGATCGGATTAGGCAAAGTGTTTGCTTTAAAAATCATCAGTTAACAATATTATCATCTGAATGGGAGCTTTGAAGAACTGGGTTTATTAATTAGCCAGAATCTAATTAGATACCAACTGGAAGCAAATGAAGGGATTTAAAAGGCTTAAATCCAAAACGAGAAATGATGTTATGATAATGAATCATTGTTTGGCATTAATGCCTCCATATTTTTGAATTTAAACTATAGTGAGCGATAATTTCAAATTATTATTATGAGTCGAAACTGTCGGTTTAAAGTTTAATGAGTTCGTTTATATTTGAGGTGTGTATACTTCGTTACGACGTGGTTTTCGAATGTACGCGTGTAGCTAAAAGGGAATAAGTGGAGACTAGCGGTTCCCATACTAAAATGAAATTGGGGCCCACCTCTCTTATTCCCTGATCAGAAGTTTAAACACAAGCTTTAACCAAACAAGTGTGTTGAATCCGTGTAAGTACATTTAATAGTTTGCCTCCATATTGTTAAGTTTCTGTGCTAATTTACGAAAGTAGGTGTTAAATAAATAAAAACACTAACAATATGCTAATATCGCAAGTGGCCCTGACCGGTGACCATAGTTTCTAGTACCCTCTGGCTTTTTTTAAATGCCTAACTATAAACCTGTGTTGACATCAGAGCCATTTTATCGCCACAATTTTGACGTTAGACCAACCATGATGCTCTGACGATTCTCGTATTGCCGAGGGCCTAAGTTACACTGACTTTAACACGACGAACTAGCTTCACAAACCCGTGCCCCACATATGTGGCCCGATGAAAAAAGTATGTGCTTACCAGATCCGCACTAAGGTATTTTTTCTGAAGGTAAGTAAATACGATGTCCTTGGTGGATGCTGCTGTCCATTCACGTCCTATTGTCTTCAAAAGAGTGCTCCACCCAGTGTTGAAGTGCTCATGTAACAAATTTGATGCATTTCGACTTTAATAGATTGAAATAAAATCAATTTTATTGATACGGGGGCTGTGAATGTGTTAATTAGGCTAGTAGAACAGAAAGGAAAGGTATGGAAATGACATTTGTTTACAAAAAAGCCAGTCAATCCTATAGTTTTCTATTATATTAGCGTTAACGAAAGTTTTAAAAAAAAGCCCTTGCCTGGACCTTTTATGAAGTAGACAAATGTGAAAAACTGACCGAAGAACTCCATGAAAGGGACAGTGAAGTAACTGTATCCCTGAGAGGCAGGTATCACTTTCCCACCCTACTCGCTTTCTCGGTCATGGTCACTGCGCGTAGGGAGCCTAGCTGACGACTAGCGAAAGTGTGACATTTCTGATGGCTCCATTTCATTCGTCGATAAACTTTTTGTAAGGAATGGTAAACAAACTTGCCGGGCATCTGATGACGGCAAGCTAAGTTGACCTAAAATTTTGGAAAACTAACTAGAAACTTAGTACAGCGCAGTAACAACTTATTTGGACTTAAGTATTTATTACACAAAGAAAGGCTGAAAACTGTGCAGATGGAATTCTAGTATCCGCGATAGGTTTCCCTGTGCTGCGGCTACCAGTGACTCCCGGTTACACCAGTGCGTATGGTAAAATGGTGGGGGACCAAAAATTACAGTCAAAAGCTAATCAAGTGTAACATTTTGAATTATGGACTTTTATTATTTGCGCCGTAAGAATTGAAATAGCACTCATTAATCTCGAGTTACCTTCACGATCTCCACCATTTACGTCAACTTAGCTGCCGGGAATTGTACCGTACCTACCATACAATAATTATACATGAAAGCATTTTATATGCAGTCAAGCATTTTTTGTGAAACTGAACGGCGCGTATTCATAAACGTGATTTAAAGTTTAGACCCGCTGTCCCTTCCTATCTTAACATTTTTAACGAAGTGTGAAAGGGATAGTAACACGATTTAATGGTTGTGAGGTTTAACTAGGTTTATGAATAACAGCAAGTCTTATAAGACAACGACGACGTAAAGGAATAATCCGCCAATAAAATTGCTTCAATTTCCAATTCTCTAACCATTGAAGCAATCTAATTGGCTGAATTACTTATAACTTGTACTCGCAACTTTACCTACCTTTTACTTTTTACCCAGGTAAAACATGCAAGATCATGTGCCACCACGCCCGGGGGAGCGTGTTGGTTATGTCGGGCTCACCGCCCTGAAGGGGCAGCATACCGACTAAACGTCCTGGGGTGTTCCACCTCGTGCCATTCTTGCCGAGCCACGGGAAACTGTGATACATCCTCGACCCGACACCTTTTTTTGTTTCCATTCCGAGGTTGGACAGCATCTTGTCTTGGCTATTTTCACTTTAGACTCCGCAGCTGGTGGCACTCCAGAAAATCAGTCACGCTTTCTTAACTGGAGTGTCTTCTGTCTTCCCAATCTGCGTTTACCGGCGTTCATTGCTGACTATTAATAATAAAAAACTGGAGAACTCTGTATTCATCGTTCGCCTGTTAAATATGTGATGCTTCTCTTCTTTGACGGCGTTGAACAGTTCTAATATATTATTCTTGTAGATTGATGAATCTTCTGCGGGAAATGCTATATTACAAGTCTTTTCGGTTATATTTTTAATACGTATTCATATTAACAACAACCCAGTTAAAAATAAAACGTCGTGAAACATTTACCTCCAGAGATCCGCCGCCATGTTGTTTTTCTCAAAACTTAAATTTTGGGAACAAACAAAATGGCAGCGTAATGTAATATTTTAAAGATCCTTTTTGTATAAAAATTGAGGATCCGCTCTAACACTTCTGTGGTTTTGCGAAGATAAAATAAAAAGTTTGTTTACATTTTTTTCCAATCATATTGCGGTAGCGCAATGTTGTAGTCGAAAGCACATCTAGCTATTACCTAATTAGCTTATTATTTGTATTACGTTAGTTAAGATTACGTTACTGCAAGTATATTGCAAATTCGCTATTATTTGTTGTCCAATGCACTCGACCGCTATGGCAACTTGGAGTGCGATTTTCACTATTTTGGGGCAGATAATAAGAGCGACACAACGCATATTTTATGAGCTTACGACTGTACTGATGGCAAAAAATAGTATGATTTGATAAATCGAATGATCTATCTATTGATATGTACAAATATATTTCGTAAGTTTTAGTTTTAATTAATTTATTAAATTAAATAATTATTTCATACAATAATATGTATTTTATTTATATATTTTACTATGTACTTAGGTAAATGTACCAAACCAAATATTTAACATTGTACAACAAGCTATCTAAAACGTTGTCTGGAAGATATTGCTATTAGCGATAAGACAGCAAATAGTAATACAAATTGTATACTTATGCCTATTTCTATGTGTAATATTTTGGCAATAAAGATTATTTATCTTGTATTAATGTTATGTTAATGTGATTTACAATGTACAGCTGACAGCAGATCAAGTGTAACACTTTGGACCGTTCTTAATATCTGCGTCGTAAGATTTAAAATCGTACTGCAAGTGTTACCATTGATCTGCTGTTGTCCGTAAGTTAGTTCTAACAGTAAGTCATAAATATGATAAAATATACCCACCCTGATCTGATATCACTTTTAATAAAATAAGTAGTGAAACTTAAGTAATAATAAAATAATTGAACGAACTTTTTAAACAATGTTTATTTATTTTTAATTAAGTTAGGTTAGTTTAGCTTGTCTCCTTCAAAAAAGCTTTTATCGCAACGTACATCACTCAATGATTGCTATTGTGAACGACATTGATATACAAAAGTTAATTAAAATTAATTAACGGCGAACTATACTTCCATACAAAACTGTTTAATACGTTATGTACAATAACTATTATATATTCTGTGACATAACTTTAATTATTCAACTCCTACTCACAGATTAGTAAGTTTTCAGACTTATTTCAAAATATATTGTAAACATACTAAAATATAAACAAATGCTTGCTTGTTAATTAGATAAAACGGGAATTACCGTGTTAAACATTTATTATTGATGTCTCGATATTTCGACAGCATTGCAGCCATCATTGCCGACTTCAGCCTACTCGTGACCATGATGGCTGCAATGCTGTCGAAATATCGAGACATCAATAATAAATGTTTAACACGGTAATTCCCGTTTTATCTAATTAATATGTAAATATTATATACAAACCGTGAAAGTTTAAAAAGTGAAATGCTTGCTTGATACAATGTTTTGTTTGGCAAGCCATGAAATAAATTAATGATGTTTGAAAACGTAAGTTAAGGCAGTTAGTTCCACCGCCGGCGAAGAGCGAGTAGCGAGTAAAGCTATCAACTATAAAACGAGTAAGCGAGCAGTGAGTGGCGAGTATAGTTTTGTAGCTCGGCTATAGGCCGCCGGCGAGTAACCATGGGCTATTTTTTCGCGTAAGAAACGTACAATAGATAGTACATTCCGTGTAAACAAAAGAGACGCAGCGATACTCGCTCGGCGACACAATATTTATTATATTATATTGTATTTTTATTTCAATGGCTTCTACTCTTATTCAAGAGATAATTTCGCCAATGTCAAGTTTTTTAGAGTATTCATGTAAATAGAAAATTAAACAAATAAAAAATCAATCCGCCATTCCAAAATGATGGCGGATCCATATTATTTATAGTTCATCGCCGGGCGAGAGTCGCCGAGCGAGTACATCCCATCGCTCGGCGACAAAATAGCCCAGCGAGTACTCGCGCGGTGTGAACAGTCGGCGATGAACTATTAATATATGCGTCTCTTTTGTTTACACGGAATGTAGTATCTTATGTACGTTTCTTGGGCGAGAAAATAGCCGAGAGTTACTCGCTTACTCGCCGGCGGTAGGACAACTGGCTTAAGAGTGAAAAATAGTAGACAGTCATAATATAATAACACGAACATAAAAAATATAAGAATATAATGGCAATGGAGCCATTCATGGTATATGTAAATACGTAGCGTATATAGGTCCTTAGATCGGTCGCAGACTAAAATTCGCGACTATACTACCATAAATGATATAAATACTAATACAGACTGAGGAGATTCCACTCAAAATATGTCAATAAAACGTCATTATTTTAATATCATTCGTAAGATTTTAAAAATAAACACAAACTCTCAATGACGTCGGAGAAAAATACCGTCTACCTAAAGCATCTGCTGCGACGTGTTAGTGTTACGAAACACGTTAACATGTTTTGGTAACCGATTTAACAAAGAAAATTGTTACGCCCCGCCCCTAAATCCGATGTTACGGTGTTTCGTAACACGGTAACACGTCGCATCGGACGCAGCTTAATAGATTAAAGAAACAAAGTCTTGTGATTTTGATGAACAAACAAAATATATACTTTTTTTATGTACAGTTTTAAATTATACAGGGTGTATAGTAAAGGGTATATGAAGCCGAAGGGAGAGTGTTCAGTATCGGTAACTGAACAACTTTTGTTCTACGACTTTTCGATTTTCGCGAATTTTTTTATTGATTTTTCATACATTTCGTACCGGTCAGCTTATCGATTTGTATGAGACTTTAAAAAAAAAACATTTTTTTCTAAAAGTCGTAGAACAAAAGTTGTTCAGTTACCGATACTGAACACTCTCCCTTCGGCTTCATATACCCTTTACTATACACCCTGTATAAGATCAACTTATTTTCTTGGCCCATGCTTGCCACAAGGTGGATCATATTATAATCGAAAAATATTTTAAAAAATTCGTCACCACCGGGAATCGAACCAGGGACCTCGCTATTCCATGGCACGCTCTTTTCCAACTGAGCTACCGTTCCACATTCGTTAAAAATTTTGCTCTATTTTTAATGTAATGTCCTAACTTAACATACATCTTAAAGGTGGACATTCACGTTGCGACCGTTCGTACGGACAGTCGTACGGACTTCAGTCTAAAGTTTTCATCGGACCTACGTAGGTAGGTAGTTCCACTTTGTTCACTTCGCTGATAGACCTGGGTGAATTGGATAATTCAGTGTCCTCATATCACATTGGAATCATTTCACACAGGTGAATTCATTCGCTATTATGGGCGACTTTTGTTCACCTTGGAATCAAACCACCTGGGTTAAATGTGGTGACTTTTCAAAATGATATAGTCGCCTTTTATCACTCACTATTATTATTATGTTTTATTAATGGACTCGACAGTTCGCCATTTGCTAATGTCATGTACAGAATATTCAAGATATCATTTGACTTTAGCACGAAACTTCAGATCTTACATGCATTATCCAATAAATTCACCATACTGTCATTCGCGCACATTCTCTGATTAATTAAACACAAAATAACCACTGTAGACATTAAAATGAAAATTATAAATAGCTATAATAATATAAATAATAATTTCGTAACCGTCGTTCCCGCCATTTTCAAGAGAACCCCATCACTCACTATAAACTTTCAAAGTTATACAGTTTTTGTCATTTTTTGACAGTTCTTGTCAGTTTTACCCACCTTCATTGGTCGTAAGGACTGCTCTGCGACCAATCAATTGCGACTTAAGTCTTTGCGACTATCGTCCGTACAACGGTCGCTACGTGAATGTCCTCTAAGTCAGTTTTATACAAAAAATACAAAATACAAACTCGCAAACAAAGAATTGTTCCAACTTCAATAACTCAGATGACTTAAAACTACGAGCATAATATCCTCTCGCCTCTGTATCACGAGGGACGAGGGGCGACTTTCAACGTTTTCATTTTCATTTTGGTAAATGGATTGTGTTTCTTTATTATTTATTAAAACTTGGGAAATTATCGCAGTAATATATCGTGTTCACTTGTAAAAATGAAAACGATAAATGTCACGGTACACTAGCAGTCCCTCTTAGCCAAGTAACTAGCGTTAGACCACAGGTGTCCTTGAATACATTCGACAAAATGAAACTGGGGGTTGTACTCATGATAAATATTAAATTGGTAAGGTTTTTAGTAAAAAAAATTGAACTAAGTACGTCACAAATCACACAATGACCTTAGAAATGACCATTACGTCAAATTCCAGTGATGGAAATCGTTGCAAAAAATTAAAAATATCTTAAAATGTAAAAAACTCCAAAGCACAGTAACGATTAGTTTAATATATTTATTAAACTAATCGTTACTACTACGAGTAGATTAATATATATATTTTTTAATTCAACTAACGCAAGTAACACATGTATCACTAACGCAAGTAAAACATGTATCTAAACGCGGCACAAGACGCGATAATTTTTAGGTCTACCGAAGACGCGAACGAAGTCCGGCAAACGAATGCTAACACACGAGGGCGCGCAACTTTATAATGATCTACCTACTGCAATTAAGAAAACAAACTCTTTTAATGAATTTAAAAAACAGTTATCAAAACATATCCTTTTGCAAAGGTAGCCTATTAATTTAATTAATAACCTACTAATTTATTAGTGAAGTGTAATATTTACTTGTATTTTATAGATCGAAGTGAACGTATACTTTTAATTTACTTTTACCTTCTTCTCATGTAAGTGACTTGTAATTTGTCTTTAATGAGAATAAAGAATCTTTAAAAACTGAAGCCTAACCATCCATTTAATTTTGTCGAATGAATTCAAGGCCACCCTGTGTACATAATAATGTATGGGATTTGGTTTTTCGCTAGCAAATGTCAAATTAGCGTTAAAAAGAGGGTCATGTAGGAGCCTGAAATCTCCAGTACAGAGGTAAGGTCCGGTTACCACCAAAGCGGAGAGGAGAGGAGATGTGTTTGAATAACCAATCAGATTTCGTTCCTTCTCGTAAGCGGAGAGGAGATGTGTTTGAATAACCAATCAGATTTCGTTCCTTCTCCTATTAGCGGAGAGGAGATGTTTGAATAACCAATCAGATTTCGTTCCTTCTCCTAAGCCCTAAGCGGAGAGGAGATGTGTTTTATAATCAATCAGATTTCGTTCCTTCTCGTAAACGGAGAGGAGATGTGTTTGAATAACCAATCAGATTTCGTTCCTTCTCCTATTAGCGGAGAGGAGATGTTTGAATAACCAATCAGATTTCGTTCCTTCTCGTAAGCGGAGAGTAAATGTCGAAATCACGAAATCTGATTGGTTCTTCAAAACACATCTCTCCTCTCCTCTTCGCTTTGGTGAATACCAGGCCTAATTAGCAATATCTTAAAGATTTTCAGTGAAAATCCTATTTCGAAGACTCTCACACTAAATCCTCGATTTTATTAGTCATAACACAATTAAAATCTACAACAAATGTCCAACACAAAAAATCAAACACCTAGCCTATCGAAAACGTTCTTCGTTATAGTTAAACTTTTTCCTTTTTTCATTCCTAACCTAGTTTTCAATGAACTCGTCTCATCTGTTTCGGGCATAGACAACCTCCGCTCTGGTTTGTTGAAGACCGGTGTGAACTTAGGTCTAACGGGTAGAGGTAACTTTTTAATAGTTTCAATCTCCTTATACTCAACTTTACTAGAGAATTTCACTGACTTTGGAAGAGCCAATTTATCTTTCACACTAACTGGAGTTTCATCCGCTCTCATCGTGCATCCCGTTGACAAGGAAACTTTTCCCGTTGTCATGGCTACCCTCCCCGGTGTCATAGTAACTTTCCCTGCCGTAGCTAGCCTCACTGGTGCCATGGCAACCACAGTAGACTTACCAGTTCCCATGGCAATCTTTCTCACGTTATTACTCGAGGTAGTAACTGTGACAATCTTCTTCGGTGCCGGATTACCTTTCAGAATACCTTCGTATTTAAGAGCGTCCACTTGTATTGGTATATCCCTGACTTCAGCTTCAGATTTGGAGCCAAGTCTAGCATAAATGGGTTTGGGCTCCGATTTAGTGGTTTTAGCCGTTGTAATAGTTTTGGTCATGATTACCGGTTCAGTGTTGCCGAGACGAGCGAAGACTGTCTGCTTGTTCATTGTAACAGTTTGCTTGGCTGGAACCGGTGCCTGCTTGGCCAATGGACCTAAAATTAGGATTTGTTTTAACCGACTGCCTCAGAAGGAAGGTATTGTTTTACGGGAGTATGAATGTATACAGGAGCCCAAGTCAAGTGTCATATTTTGTAAACAAATATGATCGTCTAATTGACCTGTTGTGATGTAACACTGGAACTGATTGATTGAACCTGTTTATCATTGTGAAAATAAAGTGTTCCGATCTAATAATGTGAAAATAACTATGCAATAATCACAGAACAGCCTAAAATGTTAGTACAGTAGGGTAGTTTTTGTTTACAAAATAAGACACTTGATTCTTTATTTGGGCTCCGGTATATGTATGTCCATTCCTTCCTGCCATCCTGTAGCCTAAACGGCTTGATGGATTTTGGTGTATGAGGTATCGTTAGATTCGTCTTGATTATGGAAGTGTCATAGGGTATAAAAAAATAATCAAAAGGGGATAGTTTTCTTGCAGTCGCGTTTTTGTTTTTTGAAATAATATCTGCTTGTCATTATTGAAATAGAGTTTAATTTTAACTAAATTTCGAAGCTCGTAGTCCAGTTGCGAGTACACGTTGAAAACGATCGTACAAGTTAAACAACGTTGGACGAGGTTAGGATCTGGATGGGTGATCGCTAGTGCCACTTTCATCTGAGCCCCTCCGTGCCTCGAAAAGCACGTTAAGCAGTTGATCCCGGTTGCTGTTGCTCGGAAGCAGTCGTTAGGCCACACAGAGGCCTACGGGCGGCCTGAATAACTCTGACAATAGGTGTAATAAAGCAATTTAATAGTTATTCGTCTACCTAATTCCTTAATTGTTATGGAAACCAAGTAAATTAGTTACCTTCTTTGGAAGCAGCTGACGTCGCCGCCTCAAACCGGATGAGTCGAGATTTCTTGACATTGTCTTCTGTGTTGGTCCTGCGATAGAAACTCTTATATAAAACCACTTAAGGCGCTATATTGGTTGTCAAAAGCAAGAGTGAGACACAAGATGCCCCGCAGCGGCGGAGTGAAGAGCACGGCGCCGTACCTCAATATTTTGGCAGGGAAATAAAAATACGCCAACAAAAATCAGATTTTTTTAAACAAGCTCTAGTATTTATAATACCTTTCATTTTGATATATTGTATGAATAACTATTTCGGTTTAGACATAATTTTCATTTCAAAAGACAGGAAAATATGTTTGCGATTTATTTTCTATAGAGCGAAGTTTGTCCAATCGTGTATTCATCAGTTTCTAAATAGACACCCTTTTTGCTATAATTTTTTTTTCAATCTTTGGTTTAATGGTCATTTTAACGTCCAGTAGGTAGCGATCTGAGGCCTAGGCCGCCATCCGCTACTGGCAGAAAATGGGTCGGGGCATGCGATTCAATTGACTGCAGGCCGCAAGCCGCGTGCAGATCGCGCCTGTGTGTGTCAGGCTTTATTTAGGTCGCTTACCCAGTGTTTAGTTTCCTCTTGCCCGGGGGCGAGGTCTCGGGCGGCGGCGCCGGGTTGCGCGTATAGCGTTCCAGGATACGGCTCGCCGGTGTCTCTGTAACATAATGATAAAAGATGTAAAATGAAAATATAGCGTATCACGTGATGTCTTTCTCTAGTCGCGGTTCGCCTGCAATCAGCAAATACGTTCTCAAGTGTGAGTTTGACAGTTATCTTGAGAATTGAGTTTTGTTTATAAATACGACGCTACTCAAGTGATATCCGATTCCTAAACGCGCGCCTAAATTACGTTTATTAATAGGAACGCCATCTTGAGGTGATTTATTAATACGGGCCCACTAGTACGAACGATTAGTTAGTACGATGCTGTGGATACCCTGGACAGCGCATTGAACAACAGTATCCATCCTTAAGGAGCTTAAGATAACGACCAGGCTGTCAACTATCTGTCTCAAAAGGATTCTTGAATATTTCGGTCATATTCGGTGACTGGCAAGGTAGATGGAAGGAGACCTCGCAGACCAAGCCCGATACGTTGGTCCGATCAGATCCGTACCAATCTCGATACCGGTTTTTACGATGCTCTTCACGTCGCCGAAGATAGGAACAGATGGCGCAACATCATCAGAGAAAAGTTGATTCAGAGGGGGCACGACCCTCAGCAATGAGGAATACGACGCAAGGAGGAGGAATACGATTAGTACTAACGTGTTGTTGGTTGTGGTGCGGCTGCTGTGGATCGTCCGGTGACCGCCGCTACGGGCACCTTGGCCACCACGGCCGAGCTCAGCACGCGGTCGCGAGCGGCGCTCTCATGCACACACTTGGCGTGACTGAAACACCAAGAATTGATTAATATAATAATTCTAGGCCTGAATAATTCTGACAATAAGTTTGGTCACATGAGAAAAGAAAGAAATGTATAAAATAAAAACAATAAATAAAAACACATTGATTTCAATGTCGAAGTGAACTTACCGCAATATAGCAATGACATCTCCCATCCTGGTGATGCCCATGTCCCGCAGGTACTCCTTGTTGAGGTCCAGCAGCATGTCGCTTTGGATCCGGTTCTCCGCAAAGGTCAGCGCGTACGTGGCGGCCACATCGGAAGGGATACTAGCCGCGGTGAAGAAGCTCACCCACATACCTGCAATGTATGAAACAACCTGGATTTTGTGCTTTGTAAGGCAGTAAGCCGAGATGCCCAAAAGTTGGACAAATATTGCTATATTTTTCCTTTCTCAATAAGTGTTCCAATGAGATCCTTTCTGTTAGGTACCTTTACCCAACCTCGTAGCGAAATAACTCAAAATCAAATACAGCTGTAGATTGAGCAATAAAGTATAAATATAGGCATTCAGTGGAACAACTAAATATACACTTCTGGGCTACACTTTGACAATAACAAAAAGGTTTAATTCATATACACTAAATTACCACACACTTGGATAAATAAAAGAAGCGAATTAATCCAAAATACTGTGAATTCTACCAGAATTTATGCGGTCACCAATAGCCTTGAAACTATCTAGTTTATAATCACCCACAACTAAAGTTTATAATGTATCTACATGTAATGACTTACCTGTGAGATTAGCATCCATTTTATTTGATGCAGAATTCATTATTTAGTACCCGAAATATCAAATTTCGCTCAAAAAAACATGTTGCACAAAACATACACACCCACGCAAACGAACAGAATTTTACCATAGACAAAATTGTTATTTTTTCCAAGGAAATAGCTCGTCTATATTATTTATGGCTTAATTGCTAAATAAATCTACACCGTATGTATTTCTGATAGAGTTAAAAATTACTTGTTATATATAAATTATCATTTGACAAGCCCGTTCCATTCCACTCACACTAACGATTTCAAAAAAATTACATATAAAATTATTTTGCTTATTTCATTTCTTTAAACCTTACAAATTCATCTTATTTTTTTATATCAATACCTCAATGGAAGATCAAAATCGAGAGGTTATTAATATTTTCCCTTCATTCAACTTCCTACATACCTACGTTCCGTTCCGTTTCATTCTATGTTTGTCCCTCCCTCCCTGCTTGTCAGATTTGTTATTTGATTTGCGGATGTTATTATTATCGAGCAAAATTCTCCACAAATTCGCTCTTAATTCCTCATCAACTCTGGTAAACCATCTAAAAATCGCACATACATGTAAGTAAGATTTACTCGATAAAATTCAATTGAACTACATAACCTCAAATACCGGAGACCGTGTAGGGTAAGTGGTAAGGAGGCAGTGTAGTTACGGGCATAGAGTAACTTATATAGACTGAGGTTACGGGCATACGATACGAGGCGTTAAGCTGAAATTACTCTATGGGGGTAAGATTCCTTGAAAAGCGCGCGATTGTGATATTTTGTGCGCTCCACTTTCATTTATACTCTTTCAACCTAAAGGTGTAACTCATTCATTAGGCAAAAAATATTCCTAAAAATTTGTGCATGAAAGAACTTACGTATGTAAGTTTGTTTCTTTCAGCATCCCTGTTACAAAAAGTTAGAAGCATGTCCACAGCATCGTTGGACGCAGTACCAAAAGTGGATATAGATCCTTCAGGAGTGTTCAAGTATATATTGGTGAAGGTTTATGATAAGGAGAAAGACAATGTGGAGCCATCGGTCACCGTCGTGAGAGGCTACAAGAGATGTAACTATCATTCAGATATATTTGATGAGGTTTGTAAATTCACTACCATCAATAGCCTACCTATTTAAGAGCCTAAAATATAACCTATTTATTTATCTTAATAGAGATTTAGTACATAGCTTTTCTAATAAAACCTATTATGTGGTCCTTAACCTTTTGAACGCCACCTCATATTAGAAAGTGATGCACCCTCAATGCCATGCATGACATACGACATTTTAGAACAATTTGTCATGATAACTTGTCGTGTTATCCCGACATGGCGGGCGTCACGATGTCCCATTGTCGGCTATGGCCGTCTTTGGCGTTCAAAAGGTACCATAATCATTATTTCCATATTCATTTGTAGGTTCAAGAAAAGCTCCAACCTCTAGACTGTGAGCCTTTAGGAGGTGGTAGAATATCGCATGAACCAGACAGCAAAAAGATCCACATATATGGTTACTCACAAGGATATGGCAAAGCAGACCATGATATTGCAGCCAAAATAGTCAAGGATGCGTACCCTGGTTACACGATCACTATAAGCGATGAGGGATATTGACGTGGAATTAATATTGAATTAGATCTGTATTATTTATATATTTTTGCTTGTAATAAAAGGACTGACAAGTCTCGTTAATAGATTTTAATTTCGATTCTAGAATCGGCAACCTTTTTCAAGAATTTTCAATATTTGAAATGTCTCTGCAGGTGGACTTTAGAGGATTTGCGTGAGTTCGCAATTAAATAAATCTAGGCGAAATCAAATGGAAATTGAGAAATTCAACCGAATAGTCTGACCACAAGTGTTGTATGTACTGAGACTTGGGTGGTGTAGATCGATAATACAGAATAGTTCTTAATTCAATGCTTTATTTGTGTCATGCCATGCACATCTGGGGATCAGGTACAAGGCCGAAAGGTGTTACATGATCCTGCAGAGATATCTAAAACTGTATATAATATATATGAAATGAAATAAACATGTATATTAATATCAATATAATATTTTTAAATATAGCATATTTAATAAGTGTTAGTAGTATTTCTAATTATTATTTCTTTACATATTTTATCAGTTATGATGTTTTATGATGAATGTAGTATAATCTTTATATCTACTGTAACTTTATTATTATTTTCATGTTAATTTAATTTAAACATAGTTACAACTAAATATGTCTCATAAGAACAAACTATTCATGGACAAAGGTTAAAAAGGCAAAATCAAACAAATGAATAAAAATATTTATTAAGTACTTAAATATGTAAAATAAATAAAGTACCTATCCGAGCTACTCTGTCGTAGTTTCCATTTCATCCTGGTTATCTTCACTTTCCAACTTTTTTTGGAACTGATAACCCATTTTGTGTAATAGTATCCTTAAATATTCTCGTTGACAATTCAATACGCCATCCTGTTTCAAACTTGCTAGTAACTTACGTATACTTGGCACTTTCTTTTCAACTTCGTAAAACTGATAAATTTTTCTTTTAATAACCTCTAAATCAAAATCAGTCACAACATGTCTTTTCTTTCTGAGTTTTGGTTTTTTGGGCGGAACAAATTTTAATTGGCCTGAATTGTCAGTCGATGAATGTCCTTCCCTCTTCACATTTATAACTGTTTTTTCAGAGTACCCCGTAGCCTCTGCCACGATCCTGGCGATGTTTGCGTCAGTTTGGAATTCAATGCTATTTTTGTTTGCTTTTCTCTTACGAAAATATTCGGTCACATTAAAAATTACGGTTTTGGCATCACAAGATAGCGCACGACCCATCTTTGGATATTTTACCTCATGTGCGTATGATGTAGGCACAAGTGACGCATGCTAGCTCACGCCGCAATCGCAAACATCGACCGATGAATCGAATATCCAGTAAATTGTGGACGAACGACAAAATGAATCACTCAATCGCCTTGCAACTTGCAATGAACAATAACATACAAGATAATTGACAGCGTCAGCGCGGAAGGGCTGCTCCGCCCCCGCGCATCGCTCGCCCCGCAGCTCAGGCGCGGTACAGCGCTTGCAGCCAGACAAACACTTATTCTATAAACACAATCGTCGGTCGCATCGCATCACGATCTCTTCCAGCCAACCTTTGGTTGGGTGCCTAGCTCGTGATTATCATAAATTACTAAGAGAGTAAGAGGATATTCTACGAGTGATTATGTTCCTTCCTTTGGTGCCTACTTGCCTTGCCAGTTGCCTAGCTAAGTCGTCTACCTTTACCTTTCATTCAGCGGACGAATAAATAGGCGAGTGTGGCTTGTGTATCCGAATTTTTAAAGGCCTATTCGTTTCATCTCAATATTTTTTGTATATGATATTGTTAAGTTAAATAAAACGTGCCGCACGAACGAAAAGTGTTCATAAACGTGAAGAACTTGTGACCACAAATGGTCTATTATTTTCTGAGATTATTTTCATTGAAATACCATTCCTTGGAAAAACCTTAGAAATAATTATAAACACGAAAAAAATAAAATAGCCGTGTGCATGTGCAATCAGCGATTGATTAACAATGAAACGAACAGACCCAAAATCAATCAATCAAATGTCATCCGAGGTCCGAGTGCGACAATGGTGCGACATACCATTGACTTATCAATGCGACAAACGAACGAAGGTGTTTTGGTGATTTTTGAGATTGTTTGAAAGAATTTCATTTATTTCTGGCTTTATCCAATGATGGCGAACTTTACAACCGACGGCAAAATATGTATAGAACGTGAGATTCAAGTCGCAGTAGTGAACAAGCAGTTTAACGATCTATTATCGCGATTTGATATTGTTGAAACTTGCAAATGGATTATAGACAATAACTTCTTGAAGGTAAGAAATGCCTTTCTCTTCTGTAAAAAGTCCATGATAGGTCTAGAATACTTAATTATTTCTTACTGTTTCTTACCGACTATAAGCTATAAATAAATCAATAAAATAAAATAGCATTCGCCAGACTTGCATTCTTCTATTTTTCAGGTTTGCCTTCAATTCCCTGATGAGTTATTGGGTGTAAGTGCAAGAGTTTATGAGGAAATAAAGAATAGAGTTGAAGTGGACTTGTACATTCTTGGAGACACGTCATATGCAAAGTAAGTACTAATATTAACGTACATAAACCACACCGTTCTATTCATAAACGATGGCTTTCCATTGTCTGCAGTCCTGGTGCACCATCAGCAGCAGCAACGACTTATTGTTGAGTTAACTATTTAGAGATTCCATCTAGTCTAGATTTAACGACTTAAACCCATGAAAATTCCACATATTTTGCTTTGGTTAAGTCACTAACTCTAGGGTTATTTTTATTGCAACTCCCCGGGCAAGTGTAGTGTTGTAATGGAGAGATGTTTAATAATGTGAAAATATTGCTTATTTTTCTTTATATTTAAAAAACTTAATAGGCAATAATTTATTATATTCTATAAGACTCATCAACAAACTTAACTTTAGCACCAATCACAGAATGGTGAGAGGGACCATAATATGTAATAATAAAAGACCAAGAAAGAGTATTAAAACGAATATCCCCCGCATGATACCGCATATGCCTGAAGAAGTCCAACAAGAATTCAGAAAGTCCCTACCAAACATGAAGACAGAAAAACCAACACAACAAAAATATAATGATTTGGAGAAATATTTGTTAGACATTTACAAGGAAATAATAACAACAAATAAAAAGACAGACAAGGTAGGAGAAGAAGCTCGAAAACTTATGGACGAAAGAAAAACACTACTAAAAGATAGGAAATCAAACAGGAAAGAAATAGAAAAACTTAGCAAGGAAATTACAAAGAGTATAAGAGTACATAAAACAAAAACTAGACTAGACACCATTAGAAACGCGATAGACAAAACTGGCGGCGTAAAAAAAGCTTTTAAACTGTTGCAAGATCACTCCACATGGATACCGAGCCTGAAAAGTAAAAACATGCAGGGAAAAGAGGAATCCACAGGAAAAAGGCAAAAAATAGGAATATTAGCTACAGAGTTTTATAAAAACCTATACTGCAGAGCCAAATCTGAAACGAATAAAGAGGAAGAAGTAAATACGAAACCAGTAGAGAATATCCCGGACATACTAACGAGCGAAGTACGGAAAGCTATTATGTCACAAAAAAACTATAAAGCCCCTGGTGAAGACAACATAACCAACGAACTTTTAAAGGAAACAAGCGACCTAATTGCAAGACCTTTGACGGACCTTTTTAATGAAATATTATCGACGGAAATAATACCAACACAATGGACGAAATCAACCATTATATTATTGCATAAAAAAGGAGATAAAAACAAAATAGACAACTATAGACCTATCAGCATTATGTCAAACATATACAAGGTTTTTTCTAAAATTATTCTGGGAAGATTAACTAAAGGCTTAGATGAACAACAGCCGAAAGAACAAGCTGGTTTCCGTAGCGACTTCTCCACCAATGACCACATGCATGTAGTAAAGCAGGTAATCGAAAAATACAACGAGTATGGCAAGAATTTATATATGTGTTTCGTAGATTATAGCAAAGCATTCGACTCTTTGGAACACAAGTTTATATATAAGGCCCTAGAAAATCAGGGAGTCAGTGGCAAATATATCAACATTATCAAAAATATCTACAAAAGCTGCACATCAAAAGTTCAGTTGGAGAAAAAGGGGGAAGAGTTTGAAATAGAGAAAGGCGTGAGGCAAGGAGATCCACTATCCCCAAAGCTTTTTGCGTCCGTCTTAGAAGAAATATTCAGAAATCTAGACTGGGACAATCTCGGATTGAACATAAACGGAAGTAACTTACACCACCTTAGATTTGCTGATGACTTAATATTGTTCGCTGAAGATGCAACAACGTTACAAACTATGCTAAGGCAACTAACAATAGAGAGCCAAAAGGCAGGACTTAACATGAACATCAGCAAAACGAAAGCAATGACCAATAGCTCTAAAATCAAGATCCTGGTGAGAGACAGGGAAGTTGAATACGTCGATGAATACATATACCTAGGACAGTTAATATCACCCAAACACCAAATGCCAAAAGAAATCCATCGACGTGTGAATAACACCTGGTCACGATACTGGTCACTGAAAGAAGTTATGAAGAGTAAGTCAATATCTATCTCACAAAAGAGAAAAATCTTCAACACATGTATTCTTCCCACACTAACATATGGATGCCAAACATGGTCACTCACCAATGACATCACACAGAAACTAAAAGTTTGCCAACAAAGTATGGAACGAAGCATGTTGAGTCTTAGGTTGAGAGATAGATGGAGGCTTACAAAAATCAGAGACACGACAGGAGTGACAGATGTGATCCGCAAAGCGAGAACGCTCAAATGGCGATGGACTGGACACATGATGAGGTCCAAAAGAAACAAATGGACAAAAGACATAACGGAATGGTACCCCCGCGATGGGAAAAGACGAAGAGGCAGACCTACCAAAAGATGGGAAGACGACCTGCCCAAAGGTTGGAGAGCAGAGGCCCGCGATAGGGAAGCCTGGAAGAAGATGGAGGAGGCCTATGTCGAAGGACAGCCTAGCAACTCGGCGCCGATGTAATAACTATTTTATATCTTAATATGTAATTTTTTTTATATCTTAATGTATAAGGTCGAATTGTTAGTGGAACAAAGGCTATTTTTATTTATTTATTTTTATAAGACTATAAGTACATTTACCCTCAAACGTTCCCATAATTTCCAGTTGCTGCGTAGACTCCGTAGCAGCGATGCATGTTCAATCTGACGCAATCGTCCACTACGGTCACACTTGCTTCTCGAAGACCAACATACCGGTTCACATTGTGCTACCAAAGAGACACCTGGATGTTGCAGCAGTCATGAAAGTGTTGCGTGACAACTTTAGTTCTGATGACAATGTGCAGTTGTGTCTGTTTTATGATGCTGAATTTGAACATTGTAAAGGTAAACTGACTACTATTTGACAAGTCGACGATATACATTACTGATTGATATTTTTAATTTGGTTATATCTGTATAAACTAACTATGACGGCAGGTATGCAAAGTCGAATATAATTTTTTTTTTCATCTATGTTTTTTTCGAGGCTTTTGTCACTTAGTGACCATGCCAGCCTCATTGGAACTCAACAAATAGGCCCATCATACCCCCCTACGACCAGGAAGGGGCTCCCTGGACGCAAAGGAGTATCTGACAAACCTATATATCTGCACCACCTGTGTAGAGATTGGGTTGGATAAGATTACATTAATGCCTCTGTTTCTTAATTCCAACCCGGCCATGTACATGTCTCTGTTGGCTTTATTCCGGTCACACTCCAGCACAAAATGTAAAAGGTCCTCTGCTGTGTTACAAGTCGAATAAAATTAAAAATAATTTTAATAACACCTACTGTTGCGTACCGATCGGTGGAAGTTTTAATAAACGATAAAGAAAAGCAGTAAAGTAAATCATGTGTCAAAATTAAATGATTACAAAATCGATAATTGCTATAGTAGACCTTCAGCTCCTTCAATATAAGTCTGTGCACCAGTAGTAGCATATATTATGATGATTTTTTGTCTCTTTTCTTCTTTGCTACGTAGGATGATGATGAAATTAAAACGTATTATTATTAATTGATAACAAAATTACTTTCTTTAATTTGAAAACAAAATAAAATATTGCAGACCTTGGTTAATGAATGGAAACATTTCCAAGCTCCATTTCCTAATTATACATTTATTTTTTCATTCCACAGCCCCTTGGTTCTTATTATTTGATATCAGGGTGTTAGTACAAGCCCAAGGGTCACTGTGACCTCAAAGGTCTATTGTGGCCGCGCACCGAGTTTTTATATCTCGCTCCCAAGGCCAACGTCCTTCAGAAAGCTTTGGTTCTTGCTTGGATTGTCATTATGTTTTTGATAAATTCCAGATGACCTAACAAGCAGCTGGTACCAAATTTACCCTCGCAGCTACATAGCCTACGTAGAATTAGAAGACAAGCCGGACAGGTTTCTTGGGAGAGTGGTGAGGGACGCGAGAGGAGAGGAGTGCCCGGTGGAGATACTCAAGGAATGCATCTGTGTGCACATCGGCTCCCGGGGACAGACGTTGTTCAACTATACAATTTCAGTAGCAGGTATCAACATCTATCAGCTATCTTAAACTCTTTTTATTAGCAGAAGTAATGTATGTATGCATTTTCTTTTTCTCGTGTGGTTTAGTGACCAAACCTATTTGTCAAAGTTGTTGTAGCCTGAATGCCCATAGGTCTTTGACGTGGCCTATGTGGTGTAGGTTACATGTCATTTAATTTTATTATTATTTAATTATGGACAGGCAGCTCATCGCTGATATGTCCACTTCACAGTGTTTGTACAGTCTATCACTTAGTGGTATTATTCTTGTTAATGGTTTTAAAATAACTGTCCAATTTGTTTTTGAATGCGTTAACTGAGACGGCAGAGACAACGTCTTCTGGAAGTGAGTTCCAGGCCTGAACAACTTACTATTAAAATAACTTACTTCTCCACAGCATCAGAATGGTATTTCCTAGACCCCGACACGAACAAAGTGGAACATCTGGAAGAAACGTCATGGTTCAAGCGGAGACGGTACCTTGTGGAAAAATGCAAGGATGCCGGTGTCGTGGGCATCTTAGTGTGCAAGCTGGCCGGAGACCAGACCAGAGACATCATCAGTCGCATGAAACAGCTGTGTCGTGTTAATGGCAAGAAGAGCTATATTGTATCGGTTGGGAAACCTAACGTTGCTAAGCTCGCTAATTTTCCTGAGGTAAGACTGTCACTTCTAGACGCGTATTCATAATCGTGATTTGAAGATTTTAAAGTTACGCCGCCGTTTAGGCCCTCTGTCCCTTTCTATCTTAGCCTTTTTTTAACGAAGTGTGAAAGCGATAGCAACACGATTTAAGGTAAGTGAGGTTTAACTAGGTTTATGAATACAGCACTAGACTATAAATACGGTGGATTTAAAAGACATTGGCATAAATTAAACGGCATACTCATTTTGAGGACTATTTTAAAGTTAATGACGCAAAAATATAAAGTTAAAAAAAAAATTACATTCGTAGACAACCCTACCGACGAGTGTTTTTGAAACCATTTGATATGTTCAATCTTTATTATTATTTTGTACTAGCTTCTGCCCGCGACCTCGTCTGCGCAGGATCTTTATAAATTATAGCCTACGCTACGTGTTATTGTGATTTATGAGCTATATTATTGCAAATTCATTAAAATCCATTCATTGGTTTTGGCGTGAAAGAGCAACAAACTTTCGCGTTTATAATATTAGTGGATAATTATGGCTTCTTTGCAATATATGGTTGTTTTTGGGAGTAAAATTAATCCAATTATTTTAATTAAACTATGCTTCCGATTCTATTTTATCTAAAGGCTTTAAGGGCCTTACATGAGCCAACTAGCGCCGCCAATCTTAAAAATATTATCCTTCCATTTAATCAATTTTATTAAAAAAGCTATTTACAAAATGTTTATTAGGATGAATACTATTTTTCTATGTACAATACATGGCATAATTGCGACAAGCTAAGTTGTAGTTCTTAAATGTGCCAAAAACGGCCGTTTTTCGCAATTATGCGAACTACAACTTACCAAAATTGAATCACGTTATTATAAATAAGCATTTAAAAAATAGTATTTATCGTAACAAACATTTTGTAAATATCTTTTTTAATAAAATTAAATATTGGAAGATATTATTTTTTTAAGATTGGCGGCGCTAGTTGGCTCATGGAAGGCTCTTGACGTTTAATGAAATCACGAAGTCGCAGGTTTGTAACCTGGTCTTGACAAAAATTCTTTATCTCTATTATTATTCTTTTCCAGATCGACATCTACGTAATGATAGCATGTCCAGAAAACGACCTCTACAGCTGCCGAGACTTCTACAAACCTCTCGTATATCCCTTCGAACTGGAAGTCGCTTTGAACCCCAACCGAGAGCCGTACTACACCCACCACGTCACTGACTACGATGACCTGTTGCCAGGGAAACGGTACCACTGTGATATCGACCGGACAAAACAACTTACAGACGTCAGCCTCATCACAGGAAGGATTAGGCAGACTAAAGTAGACCCAACGGAAGGCCACAGCATGGAGTTAGCGGAGAAACAGAACTGGGCATTGGAAAATATTGGACAGAACTTGCAAGAACGTAGTTGGAGAGGCCTTGAACAGAAATTGGGGGAAACAGAAGTGAAAGAGGCAGAGGAAGGACGGAAAGGGATACCGCTACAGTATAGTAATGAGCCGGAGTGATTAAGAACGTTTTATTTTATATTTACAAGTTTTTCACGGTAATGCCGGTACAAAAAGACATTGCCACATTTCAATGGAGTTTTGCCCCACCTACAAAACTACGTGACCATTTAAGCTGTACCTATCATTTTGTTGGGGATTTATTACAGGTTTCATATTGCATAATCATAATCAGTATCATTTTCTACTACTCTCGCAACTCCTATAGAAGATTAACAAAAACAATGAATAAATCGCTTCGATTTCTGACTATTTTCTGAATTCTTAATTGAGCTGTTTTTTTCGAATCGCAACTTGTACAAAATTTTATTTTAAACCAATAGTTTTAAGGAAAAACCGAAACATTTTTACATTTATTCGACGATTTTGTACAACTTGTGGTTGTACAATCTGGGGCAGAATCTGGCATTGTCATTTGTCTCCTACTTAAGACTGTAATTTTTACACAAATACATATTAACTTTTGTGCACTAAACCAAACCTTTTATTTGATAAGAGGTTTCTTAACCTATGGTTACGGACACAAATACAAAAGAACCGTATAAAATTCTTCATCTACTAGTTCTAGACTTTATTATAAGGCTCTCATGTCCTAGACATCGCCGACACAATGTGTAAACAAGTAACAAACTACAAAAGTACGAAGCTAGCCATAGACTAGGACCTAAGTTTGATGGTCGCTCACAATGTTCATGCAAAATCATTAAATGACAATAGCAATAGTACCCAGGTATTCTAATATTCTTCGTATACCGTCTTCCTAAGACGGTCGGCAATCTGCAATCTTGAACGCCTCACGGAACAGAGTCCTGGGCTCTAATTGTGGAACAGACAAAAGAAATTCTTTGCACAGCAACCGAGCAATGGATTCTGGAAATGTCACTATCAGATCAACAATTGGGGGTCTGGTACTCTTGCCATGTCATTGGCGTAAGTTCCTGAGCCATGATATTCTTCTGCCCTGAATATTTTTTTGAAGAATCGGGTAGGAGAGATATTCCAATAAAAATAATTAACACAATTCAAGTTCATGGAAACACTTAAAGAAACTATTTTCAACATCTCTACATCAGCATACAGTTTTTGCCACTTTTTCCCCTCAGTGTTGGCACCTTTTCCTTGAAAATGGAGTAAATGAAAATTAAAAAAAAACGACTTGAAAAAATGTACACAACATGCTTACTTGCAATAAAGAGATTTGACTTTGACATACAATATCATTGTCCAAGGTTTGATCAAATGTATCAGACTGTCATTTGCCACTCGTCTTTGAACATATGCACAGAATAAATTAACGTGGCATTTAACTACGCCCTAATTTCCAAAAGGTAAGCATGATTTCACTCTTTACTTGCGTAGGATAGAAAGAAACCCTCTAAAATTAGTCGAGATAATAAAACCTCCATTCAAAGGTTGCAATTGCAAGTGAACCCGCATCTATATGCATGCATATGCTATGATATACAGCTAACAGCAGATCACCTGCTGCGGTAACACTTTGGACCGTTCTTATTATCTGCGTCGTAAGATTTAAAATCTCACTGCAAGTGTTACCATTGATCTACTGTCCGTACATAACCTATTACAGCGACCATGAAAAACAACCAAGAAATTACAACACGAACTTTTAAACCTAATAGATTCACTGGGCTTTCTGGTTAAGCGGGTTCTCTGGTGACTTGAGCCACTCCTTCCTTAGCATCTGCTTGAGTTGTGACAGCCTCAAGGTCGGGTTCTCGGCCTTCAGTCGCGGGAGAGCCACCTCTTCGAAGGCAGTGTATGCTGCCTTGAGCCGCTTCTCCGGGTGTCTGTCCACTTCAGATTTGTCGCTGGAATAAATGGTTAATGTTATGACCTTAAGAGATTAGGAGCTCTGTACTGGGGGGTGCGCTGCATCGATTTTTACTAGCCCTCAGTGTTAATTAGTACAAAAATTTCGTTCGCGCAGGCTTTGACAGGACAAAAAAGGCCAGCCGGCTAGCCCCCCTGGAGTTCCGTGGCGATCGATATACCAAGAAGTATTTCTTTCGATTGACATTCTCAAGAGAGTGAACAAAATTATTGTGAAGATACTCTGAGATACTACTTATAGACTAGGCTGAAATACCTCATATCTAAAAGTTCGAACGCCTTTGACATACCGTCCAAAAAATTGCCTATTAAAATCAGGCTTCATCATCTGGACGTAGGCCTGTCCCAAAACACGCCGCTCAACCTGATTCTCGGCCATTTGTATCCAGTCTCTGCCGCCATCTTGCGAAGGTCGACCCTCCATCAGGTCAGGGGGCGTTCCACGCTACCATGTGTCAAGGGATTGACACATAAAATTTCCACTTTCAAAGAGTGCAGGAATAAGAATCACGAATTATGAAGTACCATGTCTGACAAACTGTTTGACCGGTATCAGTGTTAAACATCTGCTTACCCAAGTATAGCCAGGGCTTCGTCCACCGATTGAGCCACCTCCCCGTCAAGCTGTATTCTGTTGAGATTCTCCTCCAGTGGAGCATCATCCACTACCACTTTAGAAGGCTGGAACATAGAAGTTATGTACGTACATAGTGAAAAGTTTGGCTACGGTGTCAGTATTGATACCCTCAACCATTTGTCTACGGGACTCCTTGGTCTCAAGGTCTTGGACTCATTCGCTTTGTAGCCAAGTGAGTCACATTCATACATGATCACAATATTCAGATACGTACTAAAGATTGGTGCGTACTTACTTTAGGCCAAAACTGTGCAAAGTCAACAGAAAATAAATAATCCTCACCACAGCTTTCACTGGTTCAGGTTTTACCGTCCGCTCCTTCATCTGCGAAATCTGTGCGCGCGTGATCTTGGGCGGGGGCGGAGCAGCCTTCGGGGCCACCTTGAGAGACTCCATCTCTTTCTCCAAAAGAGCCTTTGCCTCTGCTTTCTTCTGCAGCTGCTCTAAGCGCTTCTTTTCTTGATCATCCTGAAATATACCACATTATGATTTATTCCACAGTTACATTAATAGCATTATAATATGATTGCAATGTGCGTTCCTTGATCTTACAATATCCTTTGAAACAGCAGGGAGTGCAAATAGGGTTGAGAACGAATCCAGAATTTATTATTTTTATGTCAGTTAACGATTAAGTTAGCCACAACCTGTGGCCACAACACGAACGTGAGTTAAAGTTAGTCCATTGTTTAAGCCTTCGGACCTTTCCTAACTTTACGTTTTTTAACGAAGTGTGACAGACAACACGGCTTAAGGGATGTGAGGGTTAGAGTGTCGCTAAGGGGGCACTGAGGAAAAAAGACTTAGAAAATTTTTGATCGAAATTTCGCCTCTATATAACTCCCTCTTTTTATGATATCATCGGAAGGAGGGTTCTTTGGGGATGATTTTTTGTCAAGGTAATTTTTTTGTACGATCAACCCCTGTCCTATTAGGGGCTGAAAATGAAAATTAGTACTTGGAAAATATAGGTTTTTTTAACACCCAGAATCATTAGGTTAGGTTAGGTTTGTTTTATGACTACAAACGCACGAGCCGAGCGAGCGAAGCGAGCGTGCCGCGGCAGCGGCCGGCGAAGTGCCAGAACCGAATTTCTTACGTTTCACCCCCTAATTTGACAAGGGTTGATCGGACAAAAAAATGACCTTGACATAAAATCATCCCCAAAGAACTATTAGGGGCTGAAAATGAAAATTAGTACTTGGAAAATATAGGTTTTTTTAACACCCAGAATCATTAGGTTAGGTTAGGTTTGTTTTATGACTACAAACGCACGAGCCGAGCGAGCGAAGCGAGCGTGCCGCGGCAGCGGCCGGCGAAGTGCCAGAACCGAATTTCTTACGTTTCACCCCCTAATTTGACAAGGGTTGATCGGACAAAAAAATGACCTTGACATAAAATCATCCCCAAAGAACCCCCCTTCCTACGGTATCATAATAAGGGGGGGTTATATAGGATCGAAATTTTCGATCAAAATTTTTCTAAGTCTTTTCTCCTCAGTGCCCCCTTAGCGACACTCTGACCGATGTGAGGTTAAACTAGGTTTATGGCTAACAGCTGAAGTGTATTCTGCGATCCCAGAAAAACAAAACACGAAGAGCGGAAGTACATCTTATATTTTGTTTGTGTACCTTTTTTTGCTGTTTCTTCTTGAGTTTGTCATCGTCGTCTTCCCACTGGGAGTCTTCCACCAACTTCTTTAACTTCTGCTCCTTCTCCTCCTTGACATTCTCCTTGCGCTGCCGGGCCGCCACCGCCTTGCTGTTTTCGCCAACGAATTTCTTCGGCATTTTGCACCTGCAAATCGTAAGTTAAAATTACAGATGGGTGCAGCTTAATACGCATAATATAGCCATTTTAAGATAATAACGAAATACTTACAAAGTAATTTGGATGGATTGAGTGGCAAATATTTAGAAGAAAATAGAAATGGGTAGAAAATGCGTGGAAATTGAAATGAAAAATACCAAAACGCAAATCAGCTGGCTGTCACTGTCAATCATTCAAATGGTCGACAACAAATTCATCAATCGTCGTTCGGATACACGATGTCTTGAACAAATTGTGCTTATTTGTCTGCAACATAAACGCATCTCATACAGAAGCGTAGGTAAAAATCCAAATAACATTTTGTATGTTACCCTTAGTGTAGTGTTCCACTAAAACGCAATAATAAAATCCTTGCTTTTGTTTTCGTGTAATTTGGTCCAAAAATAATTAATTTCTCACGAACACTCCATATTTCTTGTGAAGTATATTAAATTTGTATCGTCATGGCTTTAGTGGCTTACGGTAACAGTGATTCAAGTGAATACGAAGACGATGAAAATGCGTCTGTCGTCACATTGACTAAGGCATTGAAAGGTAATGCACATAAACAGAGAGAAACCACAAGGATCTTTTTCAGTTTGAGTATTCTCAAAAACTACTACTTGTTCTTGACCTTGTAACAAATATTCTGCATAAAGAGTACAATAAATCCGTCCAATAGTTTTTGAGAAAATCGTAAACGAGGCCAGGCCATCTCAATATTATCTCTGTTTTAGACTTTACCATCTGATTGCCAGCCACACTGTGAAACTGTATGTTCACAAAGTATAGTATTAACATTATAAAAAACCTGATTTAAAGTTATTCCGCCATTTAGGCCTTCTATCCCTTTTCTGCCATAAGGTTTTTTAACGAAGTGTAAAAGGGACAAGAATACGGTTTAAGGGAAGCGAGGTTTTAGGTTTATGTCTAACAGCAGCAGTGTAAACTTTACATTATTGCATGAAACAGTTGCAGAGCCCTCCATCTCAAAACATCCACTCGAGAACGGAGTAGAAGAAGCACCACTAAACGAGGACAGTCCACTATTCACGCGTTTGCCGCAGCCAACCAGTAAAAAGCCTGCAGTCATTGAAGAAGACGATGAATTCCTACATAAAAAGGAAAATGCTAACATTGTGAAACCGAAGGCTAAGATTACAGTGCCTTCACTTAGCGATGTAAGATATTGTTTACATTAAATCTGCATTGATTAAATAAGTTTTTGCTCCAAACCAGTAAATCCAGGACATTATTATTAATAAAAGCATGTTAAGCAGTTGGTCCCGGTTGCTCTTGCTCGGCAGCAGTCGTTAGGCCACGTCAGAAGCCTACGGGCGGCCTGCATAATAGGTTTGGTCACTAAACCACACGATAAAAAAACAGAGATTACTGTGACCCAACACCGACTTGCTCCCAAGGCCAACTTCCTTCAGGAATTATGTGATGCATATACTCAACTAGTTCAATATGGTGACTATTAGTGACCTACGATAGTAATTTTGTTGCTTGCTCACTGCAATTATTAAGTACTGCAATGCCCATAAATATAACTTCAAATCAATTACCCACTCCTAACTTATGTTCTTTATACTTTAAGTACTTGTACAGCTAACATCAAATCAAGTGTAACACTTTGGACCATTCTTATTATCTGCATCATAAGAGTTGAATTCCTACTGCAAGTGTTACCATTGATCTGCTGTTGTCCATACAAGTAATATTTATTTTTGTATTTCAGTTCAAAGATGTGGAAGACAGACCTACTGCTAGACCAAAAACAACTAATGGCGTAAGTAAATAATTTTATTATGAATATTTCTACAAAATACAAAACAAAACTTGCATAAACTCATTAAAGCATTAATGATATGCCACAGATGATATTATGTTATTTCTAATTTTGTTTCAGAAAAAGTCTGGCCTTCTGAGCATGCTTCCACAGCCTAAAAATGCAGTTACAATGACAACTAAGTCCCTCATACCTAATATACTAACCAAAAAACCAAACACGACCGCTAAGAAAAAGGATTCATTGCCTACACCGTTGAAGAAAGCTAAAACGGACAAAAACGCTTTAATGAGTCACTATTCCGATGACAGTGACAACGAGGATGATGTTGAGACCGACTTCTTCTCAATAAACAAACCTATTGACCTCCCAGAAGATGTACCGTTAGAAGAATCAATTAAAAAGGTTAATGAAACAAATACCACTGAACAGAAAACGTTCAATATTCAGTCGTATTTCAAACAGGATGAAGTTCAGAATGATGTGGAGACACAGTCGATCGAAATGAGTAGTACAACAGAGTACTATAGTGGTACTAGTTATGGGAATGAGTACGGAGCCCCTGAAGGATCCAGCAGTAGCGGTGCAGCAGACGTGCTTGATGAGGAAGCTGTAAGTTGTAGGACTATCTATTTTAAGATCATAATACCTTTGCATCTGTTCAGTGTCCTAAAAAAAGTCAATTTAGAAAAACCTAACTGCTTTTTAGGGTATATAAGATCACTTCAGGTTATTTTGTGATTAATATCACGTTAAGTAAATCAGAAAATGTTCGCAAATGACAGTATGGTGAATTTATTGAAGAATTTGAGCAAGATCTGAAGTTTCAAGCTTTTATTAAGAGTTCCCGCTACAAGCTCGGGAGTGAACGTGACTGTCGAGCTGCTTCGTCCAGAGTGATGACGCTACGGCGACTCCTCTGGAGGAAGATAGAAGACTGTTATATATTGAATTTTCTGTAACATGACATTGGCAAATGACGAGACCATTAATAAAATAAATGAATAAGATCACTTCATTGTCTGTCCGTATGTCCATCCGTCTTTATGTAAAGACCCTTGTCTCAGAAACATGTGACATTGGCGGAATCACCTAAGTCTCATTAATACCCAATACTCGTGACATACTGTGAAAAAATCAATCTTCTAAGTCAACCCTATCAAAAGATATGGTCGCATGCATTTTGCCGCATATTTATATGGAACCGCAACGCAAGGGAACCAAACCTACACACTTTTTTTTAAATTCTTCACAGAGGCCAACTAGGCAGAGGCATACAGCCTGGTTTTGATGTTAATAGAATGTCTGAATTATTAATTAGATAAAACGGGAATTACCGTGTTAAAAATTTATTATTGGCTGCAATGCTGTCGAAATATCGAGTCATCAATAATAAATGTTTAACGCGGTAATTCCCGTTTTATCTAATTGTATACAAACCGTGAAAGTTTAAAAAATGTCTGAATTCTTATAAAATACATATAATATATACGAAGATAACCTAACCTAAACCTACGCACAACCCTCCCAAATCCCTAAACGAAACAACTCAACGCAATCATCGAGTTATGCAAGGAAACCTTGCTAAGAGCACAAAACTTCTACAGACTTATATTTGCAATTATCGATCTGCAAAGATAAGTTTGTCCACAAATACAATTTATCACGATTTTTTTAACGATTACTATACTTGCGATCTCTATAAAGTCTCAACAGTAAAAATGACAATGCCAGATTCTGCCCCACCATCAACCGCAAGTTGTACAAGATAACGAATAAATGTAAAAATATCTCCGTTTTTTATTAAAATTATTGGTTCAAAATAAAGTTTTGTACAAGAACAAAACAGCTTAATTAAGAATTTAGACAATAGTAAGATATCGAAACAAATTATTCATTATTTTTGTTATTCTTCTATAGGATTTGCGAGAGTAGTAGAAAATGATACTGATTATGATTATGCAATATGAAACCTGTAATAAGTCCCCAACAAAATGATAGCTACAGCTTAAATGGTCACGTAGTTTTGTAGCGGCAAAGCTCCATTGAAATGTGGCAATGTCTTTTGGGTCACAGATCCTCAAGCTCTGCGGCACTCGCGGCAAGCGCAAGCGCGAAGACATTCGCATCGTGGACGTGAACCAGCGGGAGGTGCTGGCGGACGCGCGCGAGTGGCTGCTCAAGGGGCTCATGGACGACACCAGCAAACGCGTCTCGGCCAGCAAGCGGCGCGGGGACGAGCCCACCAGCCAGCAGCGGAGGAAACACCAGATCACGTACTTGGCACACCAGGTACAGTTAAAAATATTTTAAGGGTCTTATCTTATACATATGATGAACATGCATGGTGTGTGTCACCGGTTCCGCATGAGGGATAAACTTACTAACAATAGTAATAGTTACGTACTGTATAGTAATTAAGTAATCATTGTTTTAAAAGATGTGTTGCTGAGAGTTTTTTGCCACTTTTTCTCCTCAGCGTTGGCACCTTTTCCTTGCAAAGTGGTGTAAATGTAAATTCCAAAAAATATATTGACGTGCAAAAATGTACTCAACGTGCTTACTTGCAATAAAGAAATTTGACTTTGACATACACTAATTGCTGTTATTCATAAACCTAGTTAAACCTTACTTTCCTGAAATTGCTATCCCTTTTACACTTTGTTAAAAAAGGTTAAGGGCCTTCCATGACCATGAGCCAACTAGCGCCGCCAATCTTAAAAAAATAATATCTTCTAATATAATCAATTTTATTAAAAAAGCTATTTATAATAATAATAATAATAATAAAGCTTTATTTATTTCTGTACATTCATTACTACATTTCAAATGTGTGTTAGTTGATTAATAAAGTTTCCTATTCTATGTTAGTATTATTAGTTTCTGTATGTACATGTACAGATCCCTTTTGGGTAAAAGCCTCCTCCATCGATTTCCACGTGTCCCTTTCCTTAGCGATTTTTGACCAGTCTCTGCCGGCAACCTCGATAATATCGTCGGCCCACCTTTTTCTAGGTCTTCCAACCTTTCTCTTACCGATTGGTCCTATCCATTTTGTGATCCTTTCTGTCCATCTGTTGTCTGTAATTCGTGATATGTGGCCTGCCCATTGCCATTTTAAAAAAGCTATTTACGAAATGTTTATTACGATTTTTTAAATGCTTATTTATAACGTGATTATTATATATTTTATTAATGGACTCGACAGTTCGTCATTTGCCAATGTCATGTTACAGAAAATTCAATATATTCAATAGTCTTCCATCTTCCTCCAGGGGAGTCGCAGTAGCGTCTTCACCCTGGGTAGCCGCGTCTTCATGTCTTCATCCAGAGGAGTCGCCGTAGCGTCATCACTCTGGACGAAGCAGCTCGACAGCCACGTTCACTCCCGAGCTTGTAGCGGGAACTCTTGATAAAAGCTTGAAACTTCAGATCTTGCACAAATAATCCAATAACTTCACCGTACTGTCATTCGCGAACATTTTCTGATTAATTTAACGTGATATTAAACACAAAATAGTCCCTGTAGACATTAAAAGGAAAATTATCAAATAATTTCGCTACCGTCGTTTCCCGCCATTTTCAAGAGATCATAACGTGATTCAATTTCGGTAGGTAAGTTGTAGTTCGCATAATTGCGAAAAACGGCCGTTTTTGTCACATTTGAGTACTACAACTTAGCTTGTCGCAATTATGCAATGTATTGTATATTGAAAAATAGTATTCATCCTAATAAACATTTTGTAAATAGTTTTTTTTTAATAAAATTGATTAAATTGGAAGATATTATTTTTCCAAGAGTTGGCTCATGGTAGGCCCTTAAGATAGAAATGGACACGCCTAAATGGTGACATAACTTTAAATTTTGTTCATTTTTTTCCTATTTGTCTGTCTATTGTTGTTATGTCTCATTGCACTGAAGTGAGTGATATCCGTTTATATATGTATAATAATTTATAGTATTGGCTGACTATAGTTTTAATTATGTAACTATTCAATGTTTGATATTCGTGAAAATAATTATTATTTATTTATTCATATACAATATAGCTTACTTGAGGCCCCCTGTATACTTTTCTATGTAGATCCATGTAACACTCTGGGCCGTTCTTATTATCTTAGTCGTAAGAGTTGAAATCGTACTGCAAGCGTTACCATTGATCTGCTGTTTGTACAATTTATTTTTCTATTCCAGGCCAAGGCGAATGAATCGGAATTACAAAACCAATGGGCGAACAGCAGGATGTCGAGGAGACAAACTCAGTCCAAATACGGATTTTAGTTGTTCAGGTTTAAAGTTAAACATTGTAAATATTTTTTTTAAATAAAATTAAACTTAATTTATGTACATAATTAAGCACTTTATTGTTATTTTCAAACTGTCCGAACCTTCTCCATTCTTGCCTATCTTTGGCGACTCTACCCATTGATCTCCTATAAACAACTAGATACACAAAGGTCTTACTAAAACAATTTAAAAAACGTCCAAATAAGGGTCCATTGTTAACGTCCCAATAATGTCCAATAAAGCAAATGAGGGTCCCTTCATCCGTTTGGACCTTCTTTGCGCTCGGACATTTTTAGAAGACAGACTGTGTATCTAGTTGTTTATAGGAGATCAATGACTCTACCACATGTTGTTTTGGCAACCTGTCTGATGTCATCATCCCATCTTTTCTGTGGTCTACCTCTCAGACTCTTGAGTATCACTCCATAATTATTTAAAAAATAAAATGTAACACAAACTTCACATACTATTAAACAAAACATTTAATTTAAACTAAATACTAAAATAAATTACAATACAACATATTACAATCTTCTTGCTTTCCTCGGGCGTGGTGGGTTCCACGATACTTTTGTGCTATCTGTCACTGATACTATTTCCAAACCACCCATCTGTAGACCCTTCACAGCTGACTGAAAACAGTAACATAGTAAATTATTATATATAAACGGATATCACTCACTTATATTGTTGAAGGGGGCAATTAGACTGACCGTGAGCGCGCCACGCCCGCGTCGCCGGTGTCCGTCACAGTGCGCGAAGAAACGTCACCAGCGACGCGGGCGTGGCGCGCTCACCTTGAGAAAGGCCGCCGAAATCGGTCGAAACTGTCGGTCTAATTGCCGACTTCAACAATATAAGTGAGTGATATCCGTTTATATATAATAATTTGTAGTAATGGCTCACTATAGATTTAATTCTTAAAAAGTAACCTAGTTTTTAATATTTATAGCGATCCGGATTGCGTACACTATTAGTTGCCGCGCTAAGCGAAGCTTACGCATCTCTGAAACACATTTCTGTGCCAAAACAATTTCTTATAAAAATATTCCAAGTTTCAAAGCAATCTTACCAATCTTCCTGGGCCAAGTCCTTGTACCCTCACCCTCACAGTTTTGATTCCTCTTTCCATAGCTTTCTGAAATCATAATAAAATTGCAACATGATGAAAAAATTCCTGCCCATGGCAAGAATTTTTTCATCATGTTCTAATTTATTCACCGAGCATGGATAATGCGTAATTTAAATCGTGGGATATTAACATTGGTACACCTGCCTCTTTGTTATGGCTTGACCGAAAGCATGGGGCAGTGAGCAGCAAAAAGCTGCGTATATTTCTATAGAATTGTTTTTAAATGCTCACCACCCTTTCACTCAAGAAGCACTCATTTTATATTATGTTTATTTATAAACAAGTTTTATAAAATATAAATAAGTTAACTGCAAATATTTGTAATTGGATTTGTTATTTATAGCCTATAAAATAGATGATAAGATGTTAAGTAATTTTAGTTAATACTGTAATTAACATAATTTACATAAATAAAGAACTTTAAAAAAACAGTTTAGAGCAGCACCTTGGGAGAGGCCTACAAAATCCATCTGTATCAGTCCACAAATGGCCTCTCCCAAGACTGATGATAATAGATAACTCACAGTGGCTATACTAATGGCTGTGGTCTGAGCAGCAATATTAGTCCCTTTCTTTGTGTTTTTGAATCCTTCTATTCCACAAGACCTGAGGATCTTCACGGAGCCACCGGCATCAGTTACAGTGAATATTGTGTTGTTATTGCTGACCCGGACGTTGCAGATTGGCAGAGATTTGTACGGGACACCATTGAAGAGGAGATTGTCTGAGTCTAGTGTTGGGAACATGTTTTGTTTCCTGAAAATAAAGTAAACGGAGTAGGTAATTTATTTATTTCGGTTCTCCTACAACACATACATGGTCATATGTGGTATCAGAGTGTTAAGTAATCATTGTAAACCGGTTTTGTCCCATAATGTTCATCCTATGACATGTTATAATGAAGAAGTAGCAGAGCTTGGATTACAAAATTTTCTTTTATTATTATTATTTGGGTTCTGGCGTCTCTTCGTAGAATTCTGCCAATTCTTTTTTTTAGAAACCAATCTTATTTTGTTGGCTTGGTTCAATAGAGCAGTTCGTAAACTACTTATATCTAGCAGTAGATATGGTAAGGTGATAAATCATAATTCATGACTTACAATTTGAGGGCCTTATCCAGGTCCACGACCTTCTCGCCCTGGACACCTTCATCTTCAGCGGGGATCCGCTTGTGGTCGAATCTCTCTGTCGCTACGGGCGCGGAAGTTTGGAACAACCGCGTTACACTCGCAGGTAACCGTAACGTATTTCTAATTGCACTGAACATCGTTTTGCATCGAATTTAGTTGAGAAACTTTAATTTTTTCGCAATATTTTGGAATTGCAAAAACATAACCTAAAAACATTTGACAGCTGATGCGTTTTGATTCTGCAAAATATATGGTCCGTCAGATTTTTTTTGTGTCAAATTCATTAACCAAACGCACTATTGGAAAACGTTCCGTTTCATTTAATAAAAAGCAATCGTCAACCGACTCATATGTATTGCTGCGCCTAGACAAGTTTCATAAAGAGCGTTGTAACATTTTAATATTAATTAAATGAACATCTGTATTATAACTTATGGAATGCAATAAATATATTGAATTTGATAGGGGAAGATGCTTTTTAAATCAGTTTTAAAGACGCGTTTCGGCGGGCGGCTTGTTCTGGGAATGAAGCAAGGGATTGCCGATGGAGATAGCCAGCGATATTAGTACATCGCAGACTCCGCTCTTGCATGACAATTTTTCGCGACTGTCACTCTCATTTCTCCATTGATTGAATTTTTCATGGAAGTCGAATATACATTTAACAACTGATGTCTCTCTCTGGCGTATGAGAGTGAAAGTGACAAAGGCTCTCCCCATGGAACGCGGCGAAGTTTACGCGCGGGTCTTGATTTGATCATGCAGCAGTTCAAACAACAATAAAATAAGCCATAAAAAAAACTACAAAATCACAACATCAATCAAACGATTTAATAAGATTACAATATTGAGTCAACATCGAGAGCTTTAAACATATACTTACTATTTTACTTAATTGTATTAATAAATGCGATAAAATTACAGTTAAGATGTTCACTGGATTTAATTCAGCGATTGTCAAATTAAACTACCGTTTACGAAGTTTTTATTAATCAATTTACCTTACCTACGTTAGGCCGCTATAGCCATAAAAGTAGTATATTCTAACCTTCCTTAAGCAGGGTCCGCTGCGCAGTGTTTCAAAACACCGTAACATCGGATTTAGAGGCGTGGCGTAACAATTTTCTTCGTTAAATCGGTTACCAAAACATGTTATTGAAACATTGAAACACGGCGCAGCGGTAGTCCCTGCTTTAAACCGCGTGTCATCAGCATCACACTTATGTTGTTATTCATAAATCTAGTTAAACCTCACTTCCATTAAATCATGTTGCTAATTGCTATCCCTTTCACACTTTGTTAAAACGGTGGCGTAACTGTAAATCGCGTTTATGAATAACAGCCTAAGTTAGAAAGGGTGCGGAATAACTTTTAAGTCACGTTAGCCACAGCCTAATAGCCTGCGCAGACGACGGACTTTATTCCGCGGCGGAGAAAAAAGTATGCTCCGCGAATAAAAAGTCCGCCGCGGATTTACCGCGTACTCAACGCACACGGCGTCCTCGTTTATCGTCGTGCATACGTACGTCACTCTCGAGCGCACAACGCGGACTAAAGGCCTCCATCACTCCATGTGCGTTGCTTCGCCTAGTCACAAGAGTTCTATTTTTTTCGGGGACTCCCCCGTACTTTGGTCCGTCCGCTCCCTGCTGATTCGGGGGCCTTTTAATACGCGGTACTTTAATCCCTCGTTTGCGTTACTCGGTACAGTTGTAAGCGATCTATTTTAGCGGATAAACAAGTCCGCGGATAAAAATCCCTCGTCTGAGCAAGCTTTAAGGTTTAATTCACTCACGGTTTAAGGAAACGGAGGTACCGTTTAAAGTCATAATACCGTTTAAGGAAAGCGAGGCCTTTGAAAGCATAATTTCAGCAACTATCAAATTGAACCACCGTTTGTTATTTAATATTAAAACGCTTTCGAAGTTCATTGGCAATCACACGTGTAGTTTGTTATCATCTGAGGATATTATGAGGATATAGTGAATGAAACTACTGTCTATTTATTTTTATCCGACCGCATAGAAGGAGGATAATGTTTTTCGGGTGTATTTATGTAAACCGGAGACACTATCCAATCCGGAGTAACCCAAATCCATCAAGCCGTTTAGGCTACATGATGGCAGGAAGGAATGGACATACATACCATACATATACCGCAGCCCAAATCAAGTGTCTTAATTTGTAAACAAAAACTACCCTACCCTACTAACAGTTTAAGCTGTTCCGTGATTACTGCATAGTTATTTTCACCTTATTAGATCGTATCACATTATTTTCACAATTATGAACAGGTCCAATCAATCAGTTCCTTCAGTGTTACATCACAACAGGCAATTAGACGATCATATTTGTTTACAAAATAAGACACTGGATTTGGGCTGCGGTGTATGTATGTATGTCCATTCCTTCCTGCCATCCTGTAGCCTAAACGGCTTGATGGATTTTGGTGTATGAGGTATCGTTAGATTCGTCTTGATTACGGGAGTGTCTTAGGGTATAAAAAATTATACAAAAGAGGATAGTTTTTTTTGCGGTCGGTTTTTTTGTTTTTTGGAATAATTACTGCTTGATTAAATATTAATAACCTTACTTCGTAAACAAATTTTTGTAATACACAACGGCCTCTGAGAAGCCTCTGAGAGACGACGGGGCACCTAAAGCCATTAGCTGCAGATGTCCAGCTTCTGCGATATGGTTCGCTTTGACCAGCTCGTTGGCCGCCCAAGACACGGTATAGTCTGTTGGCTCGTCCGAGGAGTTGACGAGGATGTAGTTGATGACTGATGAGTAGATGGCAGTGGGCACCAGTTTGGTGAACATTCCGTGGTCGAGGAGTTCTTTGAGCAAGTCGTCTTGTAGTTCTTGGTTTTGGAAGGGTTCCTGAAACAAAGGGTACAGTGTAACAAAAGTGTACAGGAGAGTTTTAAGGTTGGAATCGGTCTTGTGAACTTTAGGTCTTATGAACTGTCGGCCTTATGAACTTTCAGCCATATGAACTTTCGGTCATTTAATTTTCGATGTTTCAAACTTTGGTATTTCGGGTATCGGCATTTTGTACTTTCGGTGTTATGATTATCGATGTTTTATACGTCGGCCTTTTACTTTCTGTCTTATGATACGTAACCACTCTAAACCATATAATATAGTCCGTCAACGTCGTGCTTGCAGCGCCCACGGGGAAACAGGGGTTGGCGGGGATGAGGTTACACTATACAAAACCGTGCGCGTCGCGCTTGCGTGCCCTCCCGCCACACCGCCCGCAGCTCCACCGATACCGTAGTCCCTCGCCCCCGCCATACCTGTACCCCTTTTTTGTCCCAGGTAAAACACGTTTACGTGTACCACCACGCCCGGGGGAGCGTGTTGATAATGTCGGGCTCGCCGCCCTGAAGGAGCGGAATAATGATTAAACTTCCTGGGCCGCTCCACCTCGAGCCATTATTGCCGAGCCACGGGAACTGCGATACCTACATCCGCGAGCCGACTGGCGCCCCGAGCACTTACCATTGCGGGCTGTAATAGCCCACAATTCATCATCCATTCATCCATCACCTTCCTCCTCCCCGTCCGGGCCTCGAGCCACTCGGGCACCGTGCGGTTCACGGTTTTCATACAATTTCGTTCCTGCTCAAAACTGTCTTTCTTCTTAATTCCATACATTTAGTATGGCGATATCGCACTTTAGCCAGTAGCTAGTATCTAGGCAACGTACAAAAACCTGACATATTCTAGATACCTTATGTTGAGCCAATAACTTCAAGATGTTGTCTTCAGCTCCGTCCCCCTTGTTGAGCAGCGCGACCCACAATGCGTTGACGCAGGCGTCGCCCGGCGCATTGTCCAACAGATAGTCCACCTCCTGAGAAACATTTAGAGTGGAATATTAAATGGAGAATAATTATCGTCACGACCGGGATTCCAACGAAAAGAAAGAAAAATGTTTTATTCACGGACAACGCATACACAGTACAACACAATACAATAAACCGGCCAAGTTCGAGTCTGACTCGCGCCCCGAGGCTTCCGTGCAACGCGACTTAACCCCGTAACTTTGCTCTAACGAAAAGATAAACTAGATTTAGAGACCAACTTAACTTTGACATTATCAAAATATGCATCGACATTTTTGTAATAACAAAAAAATATTTTCTGGGGGGATGTAATTTCAAAAGACATTGCCACATTTCAATGGAGCTTTGCCCCACCTACAAAACTACGTGACCACTGTACCTATCATTTTGTTGGGGACTTATTACAGGTTTCATATTGCATAATCATAATCAGTATCATTCTCTACTACTCTCGCAACTCCTATAGAAGTTAATTTAAATTAAACCAATAATTTTATTAAAAAACGGAGATACTTTTACATTTATTCGTTATCTTGTACATACTGCGGTTGATGGTGGGGCAGAATCGGCATTGTCATTTACAGTTTTCGGATTTTATCCTTTTGGCTATAAGACTTAGCTTCTTGCCAAATTTCATGATTCTAGGTCAACGGGAAGTACCCTATAGGTTTTGGGTTTCTTGAGTTTTCATACAAATATGCGAGAAAATGCGACATTATTGGTCATATCGTTTGATTGCGTTGACATAGAAATTGATTTTTGCACGGCTGCATGAGGTTGCAGACCTGAGTATTTGGTATTAATTTCAACTTGATCCGTCCACGTGTTTCTGAGATATAGGTCTTGACAGATAGACAGACGGACAACAAAGTGATCCTACAAGGGTTCCTTTTTATCCTTTTGAGGCACGGAACCCTAATAAACGCGCTAGTATTTCTCTCAATAACAGTCTAAGTACCTGATCGTTGAGCAGCGGCCGCCTGAGCAGCAGCTTGATGAGCAAGAGCGCCTCCCCGTGGTCGGGGGCGGCCAACAGCGAGCGCAAGTACTCGCAGTGCACGCTCAGAGTCTCACTGACAATACAGATGGAGATATTTTATTTTTTGCATATAAATTTTCAAACTCTCTCCATCTTCGCCGGGGTCTGGCGAAGATGGAGAGATGATATCATTAGATACAAGGGATATATGGTTCGAGGAGGGGATACCTTTGCCCAGTACTGGGACGAATTATAGGTAAAAAAAAAATCTCCTTAAAAAAGCATGTTAAATTATTTCAAAAATACAATGTTTATTCTACAGGGTGTAACGTAAAGGGTTGTTATGTATAGAATAAGAAGGTATCTGCGCATACTGATTGAGGGTAGGTTTATATACCAATAAAATCAGTGCGATACGGACTACCGGCGGTTTCACTTGTCCTTTGCAATTGTTCCCTATGTACTGGCTGTACATATCTATCAGTGGCGACGAGTTATATACTTACGCGTGTAAAAATACGTGGAAATGTTGGCTTCAACAAATAGTGGTGTTTGGTCAAGTTTTGATCACGGACATCAAGATTGGTCAACATTTATCAAGAAACTTAAGCAAGGGTTTATTGCGGGTGGACTCGATGAGTCATCGGACAAAGCCGGGGTCAAACGACGAGCAGTTTTGCTCAGCGCACTCAGCGACGGCACCTATCAGTTGGCCAGCAACCTCGCGCTGCCCCAGGAACTGGAGACCAAGTCGTTCGACGACATCGAGGCGCTCCTGAGCGGGCACTTCACGCCGAAGCGCTGCGGGTTCGCCGAGCGATACCACTTCTACGCGGCGGCGCAGCGGCCGGACGAAGCGCCCGCGCAGTGGGCCGCGCGGCTGAGAGGACTCGCCGCGCACTGCAAGTTCAAGCACGTGGAGGACTCGCTGCTGGACAAGTTCGTGATGGGCCTGCTGCCGGGACACGAGCGGGACAAAGTGTTCGCCATGGACATGGCCGAACTCACGCTGGCGAAGGCGGTCGACCTCGCGGAGAGCGTGCGGTGCGCGCGCGCGGCCGCGGCCACAGGGCCGGCCGGCGGCGCAGGCCCGGGCGCGGGCGGCGGCAGGGACGTCGTGTACAAGTTGGACGATTCGACAAAACAGGGAGCGGTGCGTTCGGATAACAAGAAGTGTTCCGTGTGTGGTCGCACAAATCATGTCTCTCAACAGTGTCGTTTTGCAAATTATAAGTGTGGCAAGTGCAAGGTGAAAGGTCACCTGCGTAAAATGTGCAAAGCTAACGTTAAATACGTGGAGGCGGGCGAGGTGAGCGAGGGCGACGACGGTGAGTTATATAATATTCGTAGTATCGACGGTGCACCGATGACCGATTTAATTACGATCGGTGGGTCGCATGTACGTTTCGAAATCGACAGTGGTTCGGCCGTTACTGTGATATCCGAAAACACCTACAAAACGATCCTCCATAGTGTGCCATTGTCGCGTACGAACAAAAAATTATTAAATTATACGGGCGGTAGTATCGAGTGTGTAGGTATCGCGCGCACGCCGGTGACGTACGCGGGCCGCACGCAGGCGCTCGACGTGTTCGTGGTGCGCGGCGGAGGGCCGCCGCTGCTGGGACGCGATTTCATTTCGATGTTTGGATTGGAATTGTCTTCCACGGCGACTTCTATTAATTTTTGCGAGCGCTTTTCATCTGATAGTGAATTAGTTAAGCGATTAATGACAGAATTTGCAGATGTATTCACGGACAAATTGGGCTGTTTTAATAAATATAAAGTTAAATTGCCGTTAAAAGAAAACGCGAAGCCAATTTTTATTAAGGCGAGGCCTGTTGCGTTCGCTCTCAGAGATAAGGTCGACGCAGAAATTGATAGATTAGTGGAGTTAGGTATTTTGGTGCCGATCGAGCATTCGGACTATGCGTCGCCCGTGGTGCCTGTACTAAAGAAAAATGGTTCAGTTCGATTGTGTGCCGACTATTCACAGACAGTGAATAAACAACTGCTGATCGAAACGTATCCTTTACCCACGGTAGAGGAACTTTTTTCAAAATTACATGGCGGTACTCAGTACTCCAAGGTCGACATGTCGATGGCGTACAACCAGTTCCAAATAGATGACCCGCTCAATGTCACCTGTATTAACACGCGTCGTGGTCTTTTCAAGTTCACCAGAATGGTTTTCGGTCTATCGTCAGCCCCAGCCATTTTTCAACGTGCAATTTCATGTGTTCTCGCTGGCTTAGAAGGAGTGCAATGCTTCCTAGATGATATATTAATCACGGCTCAAAATAAGGAAGAACACGTGAAAAGACTACGATTGGTGTTACAGCGACTAAGAGACGCAGGGCTGACCTTACAAGTAGAGAAATGTTCGTTTTTCCAGGACGAAATTACATACCTCGGATACGTAATTAACAAAACTGGTATAAAAAAGTCCCCCGAAAAAGTAAAGGCAATACTAGGTGCCCCTCCCCCCAAAAACTTAACAGAGCTTCAGTCCTTTCTAGGACTTGTCAATTATTATAGGAACTTCGTTCAAGGGGCATCAGCTATACTGTGCCCACTTTACAATTTATTAAAGAAAGGCGTGAAGTGGTCTTGGACAAAAGACCATGAGGCGGCATTTAATAATGTAAAAGGTATTTTAGCTTCTGATAGGGTTTTAGTGCACTTCAACCCTAAAGCTAAACATATTTTAACCGTAGATGCTTCACCGATGGGCTTATCGGCGATTTTATCACAGGTAGATAGGAACGGGTGCGAAAGGCCTATTTCGTATGCGTCGCGAACCTTAAACGCGGCTGAAAAAAATTACTCGCAGATCCAAAAAGAGGCCACGGCCATCGTGTTTGGGGTTAGGCGGTATCATCAATATTTGTACGGAAGGGCCGAGCCTTTCGTGTTAAGATCGGACCATAAGCCACTAATATCAATTTTTGGACAGAGACGCGGCATTCCGGAAGTCTCGGCAAATAGGTTACAACGTTATGCAATGTTTTTAGCTGCGTATAACTATAATATTGAGTACGTTCGCAGCGCAAACAATAGTGCCGACTTTCTGTCTCGCGCGACGCTGCCGCCGCCGAGCGAGCGCGACTGTACGAGCGCGCACGAGTGGCGTACAGACGCGGCCGCGGGCGAGGAGCTAGCGGCATATGTAAACTTTGTGGTAGACGGTACGCTACCGGTCACACTCGATCAGCTGCGCGACGAAACAAAGAGCGACGCGGTTCTATCTCAAGTCGTCCAATACATTAGACATGGATGGCCGCGTAAAGTTAATGAAGCATCTTTAAAACCTTACCACTCGTGTAGATTACAACTGGAATACGAAAAGGGATGTGTAATGCGCGGCCATAAGGTCGTAATTCCGTTGGCTTTACAGGATAAGGTTCTTGCACAAATTCATTCGTCGCATATGGGCATCGTTAAGAGTAAGGCTGAAATCCGAGCAAGATTTTGGTTTCCGGGTGTAGATAAAGCGGTCGAGCGACTGATAGGTGCATGCCAGGTGTGTATTAAGTTGCGTCCGTCGCCCCCCCGCGCGCGGCTCGCGCCCTGGGCCTTCCCACGCGAACCATTTCATAGAATTCACTGTGACTTGCTCGGGCCGATTAATGCACATATGTATTTAGTAATCGTGGACGCACATACGAAATGGGTAGAATGCTACGACATGAAAAATAATACTACTAGTGGCATGGTAATAGCAAAGTTGTATGAGTTTATGTCTCGGTTTGGCATTCCACACTCGTTGGTGAGCGACAATGGCACGTGTTTCACGTCGGGCGAGTTTCAGGAGTTCTGTAAGGTGAACGGTATAGCACACGTGACGTCACCGGTTTACCATCCGGTTAGCAACGGTCAGGCGGAGAGCTATGTTAAGATAGTTAAACGTGGCCTTAAAGGAGCACTGATTACATGTAATAATCAATACGACATGAATATTAAATTGCTTAAGTATTTATTCGATTATCGTAATTCAATTCACACTACGACGGGCTCTTCGCCTGCACAGTTGGTTTTCGGGCGGCAACTAAGGTCGGTGTTAGATTTATGCAACCCGAGCTCACAACCGTCGTCGTCCGCGATCACCGACCTCACTAACACAGTTGAAGGGAAGCAGTCCTTGCAGATTAAACAGTATGGTGGCGTAGTGAGAGCAGAGTACATACCTGGAGATGAAATAAATTACAAGAAATATATTACAAAAGATAAGTTCATATGGATGCGAGGAACGGTGATGGAAAAATTAGGCAAAGTCATGTACTTGATTATGGATTTCTTAGATAATGGGTTAAGAGTGAAGAGACACAAAGACCAGATAATTACATTTGTACCACCTAGCACCGCCGTCGAGCAGGAAAAAATCTCCTCTGGTTCTAGAAGCGTCTACACTCCTAGAATGTTTTCTCTTCCATTCGGATTAAACCTGGCGCAGGTGGAATCGGTGAGCGATAAGGTGGGGGAAGGAGTAGGTGCGCAGCAAAATGAGCAAGCCGTGGAGGCAGCCCCGAGCGCGGGCACGAGCGCGGCCGCGCCGGAGCCCGACGGCGACGCGGGCGACGCGGATACAGGGCCGAACGGAACGACAGGGACCGCCGCAGGTGCGGGGGCACCAGCTACCGACCCACCGGTGGCTATACCACCAAAAATACGATGGACCCGGCGAGAGCGCCAAGATCACAATTATAGATTATAAGAAACTTACGTTATGTCGGTTGTTGGTTAAGGAATTTGGTAAATTAGGTGGAGGGATTGTTATGTATAGAATAAGAAGGTATCTGCGCATACTGATTGAGGGTAGGTTTATATACCAATAAAATCAGTGCGATACGGACTACCGGCGGTTTCACTTGTCCTTTGCAATTGTTCCCTATGTACTGGCTGTACATATCTATCAAGGGTATATGAAGCCGAAGGCAGGGTGTTCAGTATCGGTAACTGAACAACTTTTGAACTACGACTTTTCGAATAAAAAATAAATTAAGTCTCATACAAATCAGCTGACCGGTACGAAATGTATGAAAAGTCAAAAAATAAATTCGCGAAAATCGAAAAGTCGTAGAACAAAAGTTGTTCAGTTACAGATAATGAACACCCTCCCTTCGGCTTCATATTCCCTTTACGTTACACCCTGTATACAATTTTCCATAGAAGTTTGATAGTTGTAAGAGCAAGTTCAAGATAAACTTGAACTCAAAAAAATTGCCAAAATTGTCGACCGAGTTCTTTTTGTTTATGTATTGATAGGTAATACAAATTAGAACTACCGCGACACAGGTATAACCTAGTGCGGAGTTCATTAGTAAAAATATACTGTAAATTTCTAGTAAATAAATTCTTTTGTATTTTTGTATTTTGTAACTCAAAACTGTACATGAGGTAGTTGTCCCACCGATCGCTGGCGAGTAAAGCTAGTAACTATCGGCTATATTATATAAGAAACGTACAATAGATAACACATTCCGTGTAAACAAAAGAGACGCAGCGACACTTGATCAGCGATCAACTATGATATATATGACGGATGGTCATGAATACGGGAAGTGATTTGATCGAAACGCAAGCGCCCCCTGGTGGCAATGCGGCGCTTCGACGGAGTCTAGGACTACCACACGAGGCGATGCGACTTCACTTCACGTCCAGTCGCCACGTGTGGCACACGAAGCCTAGGAACTGTCATTACGTTTCGACAAGTGTGATTCGTAATATTGTTACTAAGATAAGAAAAGGGATTGTGAACATCAACCATCGCCTAATTCCCCACCCCACGCTTCCAGTATGTCGGATAGCCATCCCGGTCGGCCTCCTGTTCCGACATATATGAAACGTACGAAGTTTCTTTTGCTAGAAAATAGCGGATAGTTACTCGCTGGTGGTGAGACTACTGCCTATATCTCAGTCTGGAGATTTCTGTATTAGTATCTAGTTCACTCTTATTCTGAGATTCTCAGAACAAGAGCGAGCCCACTCTAAGCTCGTGCTCAACCCCGGCCCGTGACTCACCCGTCTCCGTCGGGCGGCCAGCACACCAGCACGTCGACGAACGCTTTCTTCCTCTGCAACGTGTCTGACAGACCCATCAACTTGGTGAACACCTCACGTCTACCGTCTTCGGTTAACAACTTGTCTTCTGAAATGCACAAATATAATTCACTAAGGGTCTCTTGAAATATCGAAATAACCCTTTTATTTCGGGGGGGGGGGGGGGGGGGGGGGGGAATCGTCATATAATGATACCTCCTTGCCACGGGGAGGCGAGGATGGTTATGTCGGACTCTTACCAAGTAAAAACCCCTCGGTGTTCCGTCACGCCGCCTTATGGCGGAGTCACGGGAGACTTGCGAATTACTTATTTTATTTTTATTTAAGTATTTATTTATTCAGGGTTTCCAACAGATGGTACACATTCTATACTAAATTACAATAAACATTAATTTCAAAAATTGTGCCCGCCCAGTTAAAGGTAACCACAGCTCACACTTCAAAACATGACATAATTGAACATAACAGTGTACAGTATACTTCCGCGACTCCGCCAGTGTGTGTCCGGGGGACCCTTCTAACCCGAGAAAAATCCATACATTTTGTTCGGGTTAAGTCGTTAACTCTAGTGTTATCTTATATTGCAAGTGGGGGTTAGAATATTAATCTCAATAATCTCCAACACCGCCTCGTGGTATTGAATGAGACGGGCCACTTTTCCGGGCTTGGATATAAGGTCGATAATTCTTTTTCTACATACACCTCACTGTTGTTCAATGGTTAGTATGTAAGACTGTGTCAGCGACGAAGGTTTTATCTCCTGTCGCGACCGATCTTTGCCCTTTCGGAGGCGTTGAAGAGAATATTAGTAATATTTTGTGGCTAGGGTGTGAGACTGGGCAAGCGGCGAAGATTTGGCCCCCCTTTGGACTATTGTGGTGATCGATCTTTGCACTTTCGGAGGCGTTGAAGAGAATATTAGTAGTGTTTTGTGGCTAGGGTGTGAGACTGGGCAAGCGGCGAAGATTTGGTCCCCCTTTGGACTATTGTGGTGATCGATCTTTGCACTTTCGGAGGCGTTGAAGAGAATATTAGTAGTGTTTTGTGGCTAGGGTGTGAGACTGGGCAAGCGGCGAAGATTTGGTCCCCCTTTGGACTATTGTGGTGATCGATCTTTGCACTTTCGGAGTCGTTGAAGAGAATATTAGTAGTGTTTTGTGGCTAGGGTGTGAGACTGGGCAAGCGGCGAAGATTTGGTCCCCCTTTGGACTATTGTGGTGATCGATCTTTGCACTTTCGGAGTCGTTGAAGAGAATATTAGTAGTGTTTTGTGGCTAGGGTGTGAGACTGGGCAAGCGGCGAAGATTTGGTCCCCCTTTGGACTATTGTGGTGATCGATCTTTGCACTTTCGGAGTCGTTGAAGAGAATATTAGTAGTGTTTTGTGGCTAGGGTGTGAGACTGGGCAAGCGGCGACGATTTAGTCCCCGTTGGACTATTGTGGTGACCGCTATTTACACTTTAGGAGTCATTGAAGAGAATATTAGTAATATTTTGTGGCTAGGGTGTGAGATTGCGCAAAGGGTGAACGTTTGATCCCCATTGGACAACTGCAGCGGACGCTCTTTGCACTTTCGGAGGCGTTGAAGAGAAAATTAGCTTTTCCACTGCCTAATGAAACTCGATGAAGTATTTTCAAGACACGGCCTTCAGTATTAAAGAACACGACTTTAAAAACTTACCAGTAACGTCCCCTTCATAGTCCAAGTCGGGCCACTCTGTGCGGAACAGGTCCATGGTAAACTGCGCCGTCTTGCTGAGGTCGCCCGTGTGCTTGACCTGCGTCCGCTGGCTGAGCGACAGCAGACTGATCTGCTTGTGCGGCGGCAGGCGGTACTCGGCGGACTTGAGCAGCGCCGCCTCCAGCACCGCCTCGGGGAACACGGTGCCCTCCTTGTGGTATTGAGCGAGGCGGGCCACTAGCATTTGCATGTCGCTGAGGAATTTAATAAAATGAGGAACAATTGCAACAACCGAGGGCTACAGTTAACCTGAATCTTAAAAAGCTAAAGTTAAATGTATGTAAATCAGTTTAACTTTAGTTCTTGGTGGTGCAGAAATGCATGACAGAAATGTCGGCAGAATTTGAGAAAACCTTAGGATGAGGAAGTGTTTTAATGTCGTATTTCCGTTGTTTCTAGTTTCTGGAAATAAATAATACTTGAATCTGGAGCTCGGCCTCCATCACAAGCCGAGCGCTGCACGCCACGCGATGACCCTTCGGCAATCGCCGTGACTCACTCCCCTACAGGTACTGCGCACTGTTGACGTACTGGTACTGCAGCCAAGCGTGGCCGGAGCTCGGCCTCCATCACAGGCCGAGCGGACTATTCGGCCTTCACCGGGCTCACTCCCTTGCCATGACTTCACTATAGGTACTCACTGCGCACTGTTGACGCAGTACTCGACGATGTGCTCGAAGACGCGGTGCGGCGCGGCGTCCACGCGCAGGCACTGCAGCACGGAGGAGAGCGCGGCCGGACGGAGCTCGGCCTCCATCACAAGCCGAGCGGTGCATGCGATGATCCTTTGGCTTTCGCCGTGACTCATTTCTATGTCGCTGGAATGTTTGGAATTTTGGAATAGTAAAATGACTGTGTCGCTTTTTTAGTTAGTAATTTGCAATGAGCTTTATTATTGTTAGGTACTTAAATATGGTGATTTTACATAATCAACATTTTACGTAGACAGCGCGAAATAGAGTGCAGCGGCGCTCTTTGGTGACGGTGGCTTATTTTGACTTTAGGTCACTGAGTCAGCGGAGTAAGTTAATGCATGTAATTCACTTACATGTTCTGTACTTTTACTTGCGTGAATGCTATTTTTCTTCATTTTTAAGCTCCGTTTATATCTACAGACATTATTAGGCCCACGGTACGTGTCTGACACGCTCAGAGTCTGTAGATACAAACGGAGCTTGCCTTATGTGAGTGGCAGCATACTGTCATGATTCTTATCACACACCAACAGTAAAATATCATAAGTCAAAAGCTATAACTTACGGCCATATCTCCTCCCTGGCGAGTCGGTTGCTGTCGACGAGTGTCTGTATGGTGGAGGAGTGGTAGTTCTCCAGGAAGCGCGCCCAGCGAGTCAGCTCCTGGGCCACGGACGACCACGTCTGCTCACTGGGCAAACAAAGTACAGGATATCACTATTCAAACTTACACGGTTTGTATACATATTAATTAGATAAAACGGGAATTGCCGTGTTAAACATTTATTATTGATGTCTCGATATTTCGACAGCATTACAGCCATCATAGTCACGAGTAGACTGAAGTCGGTGAGTGTTACGTCAGAAGGGTGACACAAAACGATCTACCCTCTTTCGTGTTCGCTGACTGCGTTGAGTAAAGTTGTTGATATTTGCAGGGGTACCTTTAAATTTTTTTGCTATAAACTTAGAAAAATTTGCTATAAACTTTCAGCAGCACATCTTTTAGAATAATAATTATATTACTTTATAACTTGGTACGGGGTTCGTAGTCCAGTTGCGAGTACACGTTGAAAACGATCGTACAAGTTAAGCAACGTTGGGTGAGGTCAGTGCCTGAGTGACCGCTAGTGACACTTTCATCTGAGCTCCTTCGTGCCTCGGAAAGCACGTTAAGCAGTTGGTCCCGGTTGCTGTCGCTCGGCAGCAGTCGTTAGGCCACGTCAGAGGCCTACGGGCGGCCTGAATAACTCTGACAAAGAGGTTTGGTCACTGAACCACACGAGAAAAAAAACAATGTAAAGTGCTAATAAGAGAACGAAAATGTTCAATAATACGGCTTACTTTTTGTTGAACTTGAAGTCATTCTCCTGCTCCTGCTGGCAGTAGTCCACGGCCTGCATTATCATCAGGTTGCGTGTGCCCGCCGGCACGCTGAAATACACACGTCACATAATCTAACATTGAGAAAGGTGTACAGAGTTTGATTTGGTGGAAACCGGACCTTACCTCTGTACTGGAGATTTCAGGCTCCTACATGACCCTCTTTTTAACGCTAATTTGACATTTGCTAGCGAAAAAGCAAATCCCATACATTATTATGTATACAGGGTGACCTTGAATTCATTAGACAAAATTAAATGGATGGTTAGGCTTGTGTTATACATTAATTCTGCACAGCGTTTAAGTAAATTAAACAATTTGGGTAAGAAATAAAATTACAATAAATTCGACTATTATTTTTTTTAAAATTTGATCGTTAGTGTTCTTTGGAGTTTTTACATTTTAAGGTACTTTTTAATTTTTGACGACGATTTCCTTCACTAGTATTTGACCTAATTTAATTTAATGGTCATTGTGAGACGTGAATTAGTTCAATTTTATTTGCAGTTTTGATTTACTAAAAAGCCTTACCAATTTAATATTTATCATGAGTAAAACCCCCAGTTTCAATTTGTCGAATGAATTCAATGTCAAACTGTCAAACTAAAGGTCAAACGCCTTGTAATAATGTTACTTTACAAGGGCTGCCCTTGTAACACGAGCCAGCGTTAGCGATCGACGCAACGCCGCGGAGCTGTCAAAGTGACATTATTTTTGACAGCTCCGCGGCGTTGCGTCGAGCGCTAACGCGACTCGTGCTAGCCCCGCAGTGCTACGGTACAACTCTATTCGACATTACTTCCGCGACAAAATCATCTCGTTGTGAGAAAGCATCCAGTAAAAATTCACGTTGTACAGTGGAAGGTGTACAGGAGAGTTTTTAACGTTGAGATGTTCTCAAAAACTACTGGACATATTGCAAAAACTCTTTCACTGTTTGATAGATAAAAGATAAATCTATGTAACTGTATAAGTATTATTAAATTCGGTCTAGTAGTTTTTGAGAAAATCTCGAACCTTATTGAGGCCCTCTATACAGGGTGTAACGTAAAGGGTATATGAAGCCGAAGGGAGGGTGTTCAGTATCGGTAACTGAACAACTTTTGTTCTACGACTTTTCGAATAAAATATAAAAATGAATACATGTCTCATACAAATCGATCAGCTGACATGGACGAAAGGTATGAAAAGTCGAAAAAATATTCGCGAAAATCGAAAAGTCGTAGAACAAAAGTTGATCAGTTACCGATACTGAACACGCTCCCTTCGGCTTCATATATCATTTACGTTACACCCTGTATACTTATCTGTTTTCGACTGTACGAGTACATTTGTGTTTACCGTTCGATCGCGTCTCGCGTGAAGCACGTGTTCGCGACGAACTCCAGCAGGTCGTCCTTGTTGAGCTTGTTGAAGTAGCTCGCGCACTGACGGTACTGCTGCATCCACTTCTTATTGCTCGCAGCGCCGGGAGGCACCTGACACATCGGTATTCATCATAATTAAATCTCTATTTTGAAAACACATAATGTTACTTTACTAAGGACAAGTAGCTCTCAAGGGTATTAGACTCAATTTATTCATTGCGCCAATCAATTCTAATTTTGGGATGTGATCGTTTAGGGAAGACGTACTTTTGAAAAGCGGCTGTTTTACACGAAGGTGTAATTTTGGGATTGTTTTCGTCTAGGGATGCTGAAATTTTGAAAAGCGGCTATTTAAGCGTATATTTACTTTTATTTCAAAGTTATGGAATAATAACATACTTTTCTGTATTTAATTTTATATACTTTCATTTACCGTTACTCTATTTAAATATTTAAACGCTTATGTCTAAGGAGATTTTGATGGATCCTGCCTCTATAACTCTACATCCTGTATAACTACCAAAATCATATGCAAATAAATTTATTTCATTTCATTACGCGTACCACAACCGAACCATATCGCAGCGGCAAAAAGTGGCCGATCAGTGACTGATTACGTGTGATTCGTCTCGCGGCATTTTTTGCAGTTGCGTCGCGATAAGGTAATTGTCATTTAAATGCAGATTTAATTTTGTAATGTGGTCGTCTATGGAAGACGTAATTTTTAAAGTTATTTTTATTCATTACAATAGGCTAGTTGACTCATTTTTTTTTATTGCATCAATCACCTCTCATGCTCCTGCTGAAGATAACTGTGAAATCAGTTTTGCGATATCTCAATTAATACCGAAGATATTAAGCGGTTAAGTCAAGTGGTGGGGGGATGCTCCATCTCTTTTTAGCAAAACGGTCTTTAGTATGAAGTTTGTATAGCGCTACCGTATGACGTCATACCGTACGGTACAATACCTCGTGAACTGTTTCTGTCTCTTTCTAACACAACTTTTCTAAATGCCCGTAGTTACGTCATTTTTAAACTAATTTCAATTTTGATTTCACAGTTGAACATGAATTTGTGTCTATTTTGTAATAATAATGAAAAACATTTAATTTTTGATACTTGTCAACTAGCTTATTCCCCCCAAACTCACGCTAAAGAAGTACTTGGTGAGCCACATGGTGTATATGGTGTTGATGGGCACGGGCACCCTGACGGCGGGCGGCAGGCCGCGCAGGAACTTGGTCAGCAGGCCCACGGTCTCCGGCTTGATGATGTCCAGGAGGTGGGCGGCGAACTCGTCTGCGGGCGGCTGCTCGAGCAGCAGCTTGTAGTCCAGGTCTAAAGGAATGGATCATTGGCGTGAATCATTGTTTAGCTATTGGTTATTTTATGTATACAGTTAGGATCGAATTCATAAACGTGATTTAAAGTTACACCAGCGTTTAGGCCCCCTGTCCCTTTCTAACTTATAATTTTTAACGAAGTGTGAAAGGGATAGCAACACGATTTACGCATGTGTCCTATTTTATCTCGCTAACCTCCATCTGACTAAAGCTCACCGGGTGACGCCGCCTTGGCCTTTTTCAGTAGCCTGATGTGTTCGGCCGCCGTGAGACCAAACACGAGCGGCTTGTCGTCGACGCTCTTCAGCAGCGCGAAGAAGTTGATCAGCGAGTTGTGGTCGTCGCCGATCAGGGGCGGCCACAGCACGTCCTTGATGCTGACATAGACAAGATATTTGTAACAATTGTCTATGACTTTATTTTTTACACGACTGCCCCAGGAGGGTAATGATTTTCGGGTATGTATGTCAATCCTGGCATCCTGATAATGAATTAAAGAACACCCTGTATAATATAATATATACTATAGATGAATATCATTTTGTCTCTATCCGCCATCATTTTGGAATGGCGGATTGATTTTTTATTCGTTTAATTTTCTATTTACATGAATACTCTAAATAACTTGACATTGGCGAAGTTATCGCTTGAGTAAGAATAGAAGCTCAGTGGCTCTGTGGTTGGGTCAATGGACTTGCGATACGGAGGTCCCAGGTTCGATTCCCAGTCAGGGCAGGCATGTACCAAAGATTAATCCTCGTTATTTTCGACGGAAAAACTTACGTACATTTACCAAGTGTTCTCAAAACGGTGAAGGAAAACATCGCGATGAAACTTGCACGCCGTAGAAGAAGAAAAAAATATATATGGCATGTGAAATCCGTCAACCCGCAGTGGGCTCGCGTAGTGGATCATGACCCGTGCTCCCTCGATGTAAGGGGGGGTCTGTGCCCGAGCAGTGGGGACATATATATATAGACTAAATGATAAATGGAGAAAAAAAAAATTTCATCAGGACCGGGAGAGAAAAAAAAATCCTCCACTTAAAATTTAGATTTTCGTTTCGCATAGCGCATATGCAAGAAAATATCAAAACATATATATAGACTGATGATGATGAAGAGTAGAAGCCATTCAAATAAGAATATAATAGAATCATTTTGTCTACCACGTCACGCACGTGCTTATCACGTTTACTGTAGATGTAAATTAGTGTTTACCGTTCGTGTGCTTGCGGCCCCTTGGCGGGCGCTTGTCCCGCGAGCGGCGGCAGCGCGGCCTCGCTGCCCGCGTGCTGCAGCCACACCTCCAACACGTCCAGCCGGTACTTGGCCGCGAGCGCGCACGCAGCCTCCATGTGGTCCTTGTTAGGAGACCTGCGCAGACGAAGACAAATAATGCGCTTGTATACACTAAGACAGAGACAGGAGGCTTCAATAGTCAAAATATCATAGGCTTCTCTTTCTCCAGAGGAGTCGCCTTGCCGTCGTCACCCTAGAAATCCGCGTCTTCTTGTCTTCATCCAGAGGAGTCGCCGTAGCGTCATCACTCTGGACGAAGCAGCTCGACAACCACGGTCACTCCCGAGCTCGTAACGGACTCTTGATAATAGCTCGAAACTTCAGATTTTGCATGAATCATTCAAATTGTCATTCGCGAACATTTTCTGATTTTATTCAACGTGATATTAAAACTCAAAATGACCACTGTAGAAATGAAAATTATCAAATAATCGCAATCGTCTTTCCCCGTCATTTTCAAAAGCCATCATTATATATGTTAGTCGGCAGAGGTAGACCGAGAATAACGTACAGTCGAAGACAGAGATAAGTATACAGGGGGTTTCAATAAGATTGAGATTTTCTCAAAAACTACTGGACCGAATTTAATAATTCTTTTACAGTTACATAGTTTTAACTGCTATCTATCAAACAGTGAAAGAATTTTTGCAATAGGTCAAGTAGTTTTTGAGAAAATCTCAACCTCAAAAACTCTCCTGTACACCTTTCTCTGTGTTCCACCGTACGTAGACCCAATTGGCGAGGTCTTGAAAAAGGGTCAAGTACGGTCTACTACAAACCGGCGAGCATGCATGAAGAGATTGATGAATGTGGAGGAGGCAAGGGTGGTGTGCCAGGATCGCAGCAGATGGAAGTCCATCGTCTCTGCCTACGGAAATCAGGCGTGAGTTTATAAAAAACATATGTTAGATTTAGTTTAGTTTTAAGGCTGGGTGTGCGTGAATTTTCAATTTTTCTATGAAGGCTGCGGCACTAACAACTAAAGTCAAACGTCTGAAAAAATATATAGCAATCTTGGGGTATCTATTTACAGATTGATGAATACCGATACACGATTGTATGTACAAACTTCGCTCGAAAGAAAATAAATCGTAGATATATCCCTTCCATGTCTTTTAAACTGAAAATTATGTCCGACATAGGTATTTATACAAAATGTATATCAAAATGTTTTGTTTGTGTAAATATGTTATTAGTTTGTTGTAAATAAATAAAAAATAATTTAAAATGTAGGGTATTATGAACACGAGAGCTTGTTTGAAAAAAATCTGATTTTTATTGGCGTATTTTTATTTCCCTGCCAAAATTCATCCAAAATTAGTAAACATACAAATATGGAGTCACTGAGCCGTGCTCTTCACTCCGCCGCTGCGGGACATCTTCTGTCTCACGCTTGAGTTTGACAGAGGCGCAGAATCACTACCGTTATCATTATCACCAATTTACTTGACCTTGTATTGCTAAACTCTTATCTATCGCAACGCAAGTGAAGTGATTGCTAATTTCGCCTGTTATAACACAGCCGAAATAGCTCAGTTGGGAGAGCGTTAGACTGAAGATCTAAAGGTCCCCGGTTCAATCCCGGGTTTCGGCAGGTAACTTTTTGTATTTAATTTCTATTTTATTTTATTTCCACAATTATCTTCATTATTTTGCAATTTATTTACTATGTAAGAAGTTTTAAAAACATTTTTCCTAATTTGGAGTATGATCTTGTTTGTACGACGACGACCGGGTCTTTTCACCCCTAACTTCGGGGGAGAAGTGCGGGCCTTGAGGTATACCCTCTCTACCCGGGCATGAGCTCGCCGGATAATGATCCGACGGTGATATTAGTCCCGCTTGGTATGCGGGATATGGGAGTTGGGCGGGTCGGTACGTCCGTTTGGTGCACAGCTCAAACCCGCCGCTTAAGGCGACGGGGAGCGCAGCAACTCCCTCTGGAGGCGGTGGCGTTCCGGAGGGCGCGCGTGCAGGGGTGCGAGGTTGCGGAGATGAGCGTGCCTGCTGTTGTCGGCGCGGTCGAATAGTGATCGCGTCAACCTCAGCACGAACGCTTCGATCGACTCAACCCGCACGTCGCGAGCAATGACGTCGTTACGAACGTACCGACCCGCTCCGGTACAGATACGAAGGGCAATATTTTGCTGCGCCTGCAGCTTGGCCCTCTGCCTCGTGGAGCAAAGCGAGTACCAAGCTGGTGCAGCATAAGTAAGGCGAGAGCGGATATACATCTTATAAATCCTCAGTTTAGCACGTAATGGTAGCCGTGAGCATAGCACCGGTCGCAACATGGCACGGGCGGTCTTGGCCTGTTTTACCAGGCCTTCGACCATCGGTACCATGCTAAGCGACCGGTCTATGTGGCATCCCAGGTACTTCACCGACGATTCCCAATGTATATCCTGCCCTCGCAATTTGAGTTGGGGAGGGAGTTTGCGCTGGCGTCCGGTAAGCAGTGCGGCCGTCTTCCCCACGTTGACGGCCACTTTCCATTTATCGAGCCATCCAGGCAACAGGTCGAGTAGTCGCTGCATCTTACGAGCAGCGATATCGGCCCGCCGCGACGAAGCGAAGTATGCGCTATCGTCCGCAAATAAGGCCAGCTCGACGTCCTGTTCCCACTCTTCCAGGTGACCCTTCAGGGTGGGAATGTCGTCTGTATATGCCGCATACAGGCAGGGAGAGAGGCAGCTGCCCTGAGGTACTCCCGCGCGAATAGGGCGGGGGTCCGAGATCTTGTCTTCAACGGAAACGAAAAAGCCGCGGTCTTGGAGGAAAGATGCGATGATTTTAATAATAGCCGGAGGGGTGGGGGTCTCCAACAACTTGAACAGGAGCCCCTCGTGCCACACACGGTCGAAGGCTTTCTCTTGTTTGTACAAATTATTCACTACGCCGATAGTAATAGACTGTTTCGTATATTATACGCTTGTTCTTGTCTCTTAAAATTGAAACAAGTGCACTATTCTCAAATGGCGTACAGTCATGAGTAATAACATAGAAACATCCTTAAAATTCAAATTCATGTAACAACTTTAAATCGCAAAAATAAGTATGCTAAACTGTGGCCAATAATTATGTAAACGCTAAATTGTATCAAAATACACACCCCTTGTACAAAATTTGCTTGGTGGGGTGTGATTAATACGGGCCCTAGTGTGTTATTTTTTGTCAAATGTGTCATTTATATTTATTAAATAAATAATTTATAAACTCAATCAATCACTTACAATTACAAAGTAACTGTCAAATTCCATAGACGTCTTAACATCACGGCTGAGCCTACCTGGCAACTCTGTATATAATCTCCTTGCGGTAGTCGTCGTCCGCATTGAACAGCAGCCCGTTGATGTTGAAGCCCAGCTTCCTCAGCTTGTCCACCTCGCCCATGCCCGTGAGCTTGTCGATGCACTGCCGGATGATCTGGAGCTGCTCCTCGGAGGCGTTTCTTTGCTCCAGGGTGGTCCGAGCCATCTGGTGGAAGATAGATCACGCTTAGAGCTATTTGGAGGCATAAGGGGCATTGCACCTCATCAGCGTGGGCGATGAAAGCAGTGTTCTTCTAGATCTGAGGTTCTGAAACTTGTTTCGTCTACCGCCCAATTTGAAAATCAATTATTTTACAACGCCCCCATTTTTTTTAACCTAAACTTGTTAAAACTTGATTACTCACTGGCCATCCTACGAAAGCTAAGTTTAATATTTTACTCAGAATTTGAATTACGCATTATCCATGCTCGGTGAATAAATTAGTACATTATGAAAAAATTCTTGCTGTGGGCAGGACTTGAACCTGCGACCTTGTCAAGTTCAAATTTAATTTTTAAGTATTTTTATATACAATCAAACAGGGCAGAAATATAAACTAACTAAATAAAATAAATGATGTTGTGTAGTAGAGTAGGTAGGTTTTAATTTCAATGAATTTTAAAATATTACGTAGATGAAATTACAAATCAGCCATCGCCCCCTAAAACACTTCAACACCCCCCTGTAAGCCTCCAGCGCCCACAAGTGGGCGATCGCCCACTTTGAGAAAGACTGTTCTAGTTTCTAGCTAGAGGTACAGGTCGCGTCATGTAAAAAGAACGCTGGAAGAAAGTGGAGGGTGTGTGTTTGCGCATGGGTAAAGCAAAGGTCGACTGGCGAACCAATAGCGCAACGGCAAGCATGCAGCGCGTGACCCGCCCTCCGCCCCCCGCGCGCCGCACCTCATACCACCAAATAGATCGATAAATCGCCTAATGCGCAGCTTGACCGACAGCGCTCTTTTTACGTGACGCGACCTGTAACTTTGCGACGTTTTGCGACCACTTACTTTGGACGGCTTGGTGAGGTACACGTTGTCCCTGAGCTCTGGCGCGTTGCAGCGCATCAGCGTGGCGTAGAGCGCGGCGCTGACGGCCGTGTCCGAGCACTGCGTGTCTATGAGGCGCTTGGCCTGATCGTAGTCCTGTGTGGAGCGCAGCAGGCACGCCACGCTAAGCGCTGTGTCCTTGTAGAGGATCTCTTCGGCGCATTTCTGGACCACTGCAGTGGGAAGAATTTTAAATATAATATGAAGAACTAGTGTTAAATGTTTAATATGTTTAGTGTTATATGTTTAGGTTGTCGGAATACTACTACTATTGTCCGATAGATGGAATTGCGTAACATACCCTTTAAGTATGTATAAAGCGATGAAGATTTTCGGTGGGTATGGTGTGGCCTGTGGTGGCTCAGTTGGTAAGAGCGTGTCACGGAATGACAAGGTCGCAGGTTCAAGTCCTGCCCACGGCAATAATTTTTTCATCATGTTCTAATGTTTAATAGAGATAAATTTTAGTCACGACATTTTTTTCTTTATTGCAATACGTTGTGTAAACCGAAGCTCGAATCAAGTGTCTTATTTTGTAAACAAAAACTACCATCCCCTACTAATATTTTAAGCTGTTCTGTGATTATTGCACAGTTATTTTCACATTATTAGATCGGATTACTTTATTTTCACAATGATGAACAGGTTCGATCAATCAGTTCCTTCAGTGTTACATCTTAACAACAGGCAATTAGACGATTATATTTGTTTACAAAATAACACACTTTATCTAGGCTGCGGTATAAGTATATTTTTGCACGTCAATATTTGTTTGAATATTTATACCACTTAATTCGACTTAGGTGGCAGCTCGACGACACAAATCTGGGCCGATGGTCGAGCCGCCTTTTGAAAACGGTGAACTGTTAGTCGTCCGTCAAAAGTCCGAGGGGTTTACGATCGGATTATTATTATTATATTTGGGTTCCGGCGTCTCTTTGTAGAATTCTGCAAAAGTCGAGTCGGATATGGGAGAGACGAGGCAACGTCATCATCATCAGTCTATTTATATTGCCCCACTGCTCGGGCACAGACCTTCCCTTAGATCGAGGGAGCTGGGGCCATAATCCACCACGCGGGCCCAGTGCGGTTTGGCGGATTTCACATGCCTTAGATTTCTTTTTCTTCTTCTACGGCATGCAGGTTTCATCACGATGTTTTCCTTCGCCGTTTTGAGAGCACTCGGTAAATGTACTTAAGTGTTTCCGTCGAAAAAACCGAGGATAACTCATTGGTACATGGCTGCCCTAGCTGGGAATCGAACATGGGGCCTCCATATTGCAAGTCCATTGACCCAACCACTGAGCCACCGAGCTCTCTTCGACGACGACGAGGCAACGTACCTACGCCTATATTGACAAGAACTGTCAAACTGACGAGAACTGTCAAAAATGACAAGCACTGTCAAAAATGACAAGCACTGTCAAAATCTGTCAGAAACAAACAAAATAAAAAATACACCGTTTCTGACAGCTACATTTATAAAGCTCACGTACCTTCCGCTTCTATGTCCGTATCGCCTCCGTTGTCGTCGCAGTTCTGTATGTAGAACCACTTGAGGACCTGTTGTCCGCGCCGCGGCCCCTCCGCGTCGCCCGCCACGGAGAACCGGTCGTAGCGGTAGTACGCGGCAGACACCGTGTGCTCGGGGTAGAGCGTGCGGTAGAACTCTTGGCAATGGACTGAGCGCTCGGTCGATTCGGCGGGGGAGGGCTTGTCGCTGGTTAATTAATGGTTTTGTGATGTTATCTCAATTCTCTTAACCCATGTTTTTAGTTAGGTAGGTATTCTTATTCTTAAAGGGGGTAGAGACTCTACACCGACTCCATGAAGGTGGGAGTTTTGTACATTTCCCCCGCGCTGTCAGCTCAGCCCCAGCTCGCTGAAATAGCGCAGTACGGTTGCGGCTGAGAGCTTTACTGTTGCAGGCTTTCCGACACTGATTTACTTGTATCCGTCCTCATGCCGGGTCAGTAGTTAGGTAGGTAAATTAAATTAAATATAATTAGTGTAAGTATATTTTTATATATCTATTTATTATGTATCTAATTACATTATTGTTTAAGTATCATGTAAATTGTTACTTCGTTGTATTCAAGTAGGTACCAGTTGGGTATCGATATATATTTAATTATTGCTCAACAAGCTACCTATTCATCCGCTGAATTCTGTAAACAAAGGTTGTCTGGAAGAGATCGCTTTAAGCGATAAGACCGCCAATTGTGATACTAACTGTATTAGCATATTTCTTTTGTGTAATTCCTTTTACTTTGCAATAAAGAATATTTATCTTATTTATCTTATCT